>CM060413.1:199738507-200338507 GCA_030545235.1 Helianthus tuberosus
CACTTATGATCAAATACTCAAACTTGCAAATCGTTTAAGTATTTCCCGATTACTAACATGCATGATGATCCTAATCACAATCATATCATCAAATTCATCATATGATTAAAACCCACTTAACCTAGTGTGGTAAATCACCAAATTCATCAATCTATAGCATGTTATGTATGATTTTCACTTAGGGTTTCCTTCCTAAACAAATATACATCACTAATCTAGCCATAGCCTCTCTAATTCATGCCTAATTCGCGATTAGGATGATTATCAAAATTTTACATCTTCACGAATGTTAGTAATTCGACATACCTTACGATCCCCTTGACTCGGTGACCGTTTCTATGTGTTCAAATCCGAATTTGGCCCTTGTTTGATCCTCCAATTTGAAGAATTTGTTGAGTTTAGGGTTAGCTCCCATGGAGCTTGTCTCCTGCTCTTTCTCACGCACACACACACACACACTCTAGTGTGTGTGTTTGTGTTTCATTTTAAGTTTATAAGTCTAGTTTCAAGTTACCCGGTTTTGGTCCCTCGTGTTTGGTTAGTTATTAATTAGGTCACAACCTAATTATTTTCAACAATACTCTCACTCATTAACTAGGTTTAATATTCCTAGTTAACTTAGCGGGTTCGGGAATATTTATGACTAAGTTTATTTTAGGTCCCGTTAGCTCGGGCCTTTTATCCATTTTATTTGCTTAAAGCTTTTATTCACTTTTATTTATTATTAGGATTAATTATTTAAATCCTAATATTCCACCGGGTAAATTTTACCACTTACGGTACTTTTACCCGTCTTTTAGTATTAACGGGGTTTAATTACCAAACCCGTTTTCGGGGTGTTACAAGTCTACCCCCCTTAAAGAGGTTTCGTCCTCGAAACCTGTTCTTACATAATTCATTGAGTTTAAACTCAATGTATTCTATTCGAGAATTTACTTATACTTTTTAACCAATCATTAGTATTACCCGAAAAGTGTGGTAATATCTTTTTGGTTGCTAATTGTCTACATATCTCATACGACATAGTGTAACTTCGAAATAACGTAATCTCGTTATTTCCACTAGTTTAGTTAACTTAGTGATATCCATCACTTTCATATACTATCGAATTCCTTATGAAGCCGTTATTTTGACCCGTTTAAAGATCTTTAGTGAAATCTTTCACTTTTAGCAACTATTTCTTTTGTTTTCAAATTCATTTATTCGGTTCAGTTATACCGAATCCACCGCTTACAAGCTACCATTTTACTTAAATGATCTTAACCGGTCTCACTGACTAGACTTATTAGTCCAGTTGCTTTTTACCGCTCGTTTGGTTATAATGTGATTCCACTTCACATTGCATTTCTTGACCGTGATCGTGTCACGTCATGTTTAGTTTATATCAACCTTTCATTTTTCGAAAATACCTCTTTTTGGATATAACGTCTTGCGCCTATCGATGTCAAAACTTGAACCTTTCATGCTTAATATTCAATTTTCCTATCAGGATTCTGATTCGTAAAAACGTTATTTCTTACTAAAACCAGGGTTTTAGTTTAGGATCCTCTCTTTATCTTTCGTCAATTATCCGTAACAGGACATTGACAGTCTGTAATTTACTCTTTTACAGTCTTGGTTTTATGCGGGGATTTTCAACTGGTTCTCTCGCTGGTTAAATAACCCGTAGGTTCTTTCACGTAGCCTCGTAGGCTATTTCCTTTTTTTTTTTTTTACTGAAAACACTAAGGTGTATTTCCTTTTCTTTTCGTGACCCAAGAGTCATTCTGGTCCCATAGACCTTAACACTGTGTTTAATCCCGTAAGTTATGATGATCCCGTAAATCATCTTTTATTTGTATCTACATTCAAATATATATATATATATATATATATATATATATATATTCATATATAGCTTCTAAGCATGTCTTGCTATGTTTAAAATCGTATGTTTTCGCTTATGAGCTTTAGTTGACCTTGATCGTAGTCTAAGGCTTCATTTGTTTATTTCCGGGCGAAATTTTCTGACTTTGTCCTTACGTTGGACGTTTTACAAAAACGACCCGTTAAGGGACATATTCGCATTTTCCGGGTTCGAGTGTAAGTACACTACCTCCCAATGCTTGCCTAAATCATTTTACATGCTTGCGTTTTCTGGGTTCGAGTGTAAGTACACTCCCTCCCAATGTTTGTCTAAATCATTTTACATGCTTGCGTTTTCTGGGTTCGAGTGTAAGTACACTCCCTCCCAATGTTTGTCTAAATCATTTTACATGCTTGTTTGTCCCTTCACTCGGGCTCATTATCCTAATGTAACACGCTCCCGTCACTCGGTTGTGCGTTTACATTATTTTCAAATATCTTGCTTATCTGCTTCATTTGGGTACTTTTTAATTAGTCCCATTCACCCCGCCATTACCACATCGGACATAACTGCGCTCATTATAAGAAGCTCATGCTATCATGTGTTCACTACTTACTTGGCCAGAGTAAGCGATCAACACGTGGTACGCGTGACCTTATTATAATTACCACGTCACGTCCCATGTAAGTGACTCCTCAAATTGTTTCCATGTTTATGGTTTCATTTGGTAAAACTCTATTTAATTGTTAGTTAACAATTATTAGTTTTAATCGTTTATCCTTGAACATGTACAATGTCCCTTTTTATGAACATTTATTCGCATTCATTGATGTGATCATAAATTTTCTCAATAGGATTTGTATTGAGAATACTTGCTTGGATGATCACTCTCGTCAAAGTTTCTATATAAACAAGTCTTGTTATTCTTTTGTTATTCATCATTGTGAATAACACATTTCCTATTAAATTTCTCTTGGAAATCAGGTTTTCCAAGTTCTGTCATATGTGTATGCAACCGTTATTACTTACGTGTTTGTTGCATATAACGACTCGTGCGATTAAATTTAAAAGTGTGCACCTGGTGATGCTTGCCCTAACGGGCTTCTCTTGTTTGTTCGCGACCGTTACGCGATTTTGGTCCTTAATGAGTATGCTCTTTCTGTCGTACCCCGGACCGTTCCATCATCATATCCATAATTTGTTTGACTCTCGTCGTCTTCAAACGCGAGTGTCCTTCATTTAAAACATTCACAAAAGTTAGTAAAGTCAACTTCAATAATCGCCCGTATTATAATACAAGGCATTTTCTACTATACACGTCAACGCGCGTATTTTCGTCAACCCTAACAATCATTTAAATTGGGGTAACGTATACCACACGATAGCTCTATGTGTTGTTTACAACACTTAAGCATACTAACTAATAACGTACTTGTACTTACCGGATTTGCGATCAAGCTTCGAACCGAACACTATTCTTTGTCAAGAGCATAAGGTTTAAGTCCAAGCATGGTTCCTCCCAACCATACTCGAATCTCTTAAACCAAGGCTCTGATACCAACTTGTAACACCCGTTCTTATAAATCAAGGTTTAACGTATATCTTAGGAAAATAATCATGAAATAAATGATTAGATATACATCGGAAATACGGGTTTCTTAAAACTTTTACAAATCGTAAGTTATTCTACATATCGTGGTTGAGTTCGTTGTTTAAAATTCACAACGTGGCAAAGTGCGGAAGCGTGTATCTTTATCGTGTTCGGTTCTTCGCTAAGCTTGATCGTCTTCCGGCATCCCAAAATGTACCTACATTTCATAAAAACATGAAATGCTTTAGTCATACGGGGTTTAAACAATGTCCGAACAATGTCCGAGAAACAATTTATCCTTCAAATGAAAAATAAAAAAAAATATAAAATTCTCCACCGTAAATTACGGTGGAGCCGTAATTTACGGTGGCCCCCGGATTCGTGCTTTTCTACCGTAAATCAGTAGGCCATCACCGTAAACCATTTCAGGTCCACCGTAAATTACGGTGGTACCGTAATTTACGGTGGTACCTGCATCCCACTTTTCCATTTTACCGTAATTTAACACGAAATCTTTCGTATCTTTCAAACCGCTTATCCGTTTGACCTACCGTTTCTTCCTACACGTTTGTAATTTGATTCTCCATCATATGGAGTTAAAATCCGACGTCCGGCTTAACAAGATTTAAGACTTTTAAGTCTTCGGCTTATTTCCCCTTTTACCAAATTTTGACCCATTCGCGATTTTATCAAACAAACGTATTTGTTTGATTCCTATACCGCATGAATCTTATAATTTCAATGTTATCTATCATATTAGGTTCAATTCACGGGTTTATGTATACTCTAAAACCCGTTCGTACGAAAATGCTTATTTTGACCCGTTAAGGGTATTTAAACCCTTTTTCCGCATAATTCATAATTATTTGTTTCTAGCCTCCTATTTTCGCAATGTTTGTCAAATGAACTTCCACCACGACTATATTTATGGTGATTTTACTAAGGTAATCTATGCAAACCAAGTTTTACCCTTTAACTCTTTGTTTTACGGCAAAGACCCAAATAGAGCCGTTTGACTAACGTAATACATCTTTCAACTTCTATACTTGTCCTAAGTATTTATTAAATCGTAAAAATCATTTCCAAACAACTTTTAAAGGTTGTTTGCTTAATTTAGCCTCCAAGGGCGTTTTGGTCCATTTAGTCTCTTATTAACAATGAAGGACTTTTGAAAGCATATTTGACCCAAAATCCCTCTTTTAACCTATGATTCTGTTTGAAAAGTCATTAAGCTTTCCAAACGTAATGTCCATTACTTAAAACATTTGGTTTACTTATCAAGTAACCAAATGTCCATTTTGACCTCTTTTAACACCCTTGAACCACATGTTCTAAATGAGTGTTACCCTATTTCACATACCTGGCGCAGATCAATACATTGACCCGTTTTTAATACCTTGCTTCTATAACCGCTAGTTCATAGTATTGCTAATACCCATTTGACATTTATACCTGAAATAATATAGCTCGACAATAATCATTAGTCGTTATTGTCAAAGGGTGATATTTTCACCTTTTGACCCATTTGGTCTAAGTGAACGCTTATGTTGGCGAGATGATATTTATTACCATCTCATCTATATGACTCGATTAGGTTTACACCGTGTGGTCATTTCACTTATTAATCGTTTTCTTAACGCTTTTTAGCCTATCATGGCTTACGCCTTACAGTGTCCTTCAAAACAAATAGTTATGGTCAACGCATGACCAACTTACCGTTTAATTCCTTTTAAACCATCAACATGTTTTCTTGTCACGCTCGACTACCTTGTTCCGTATGTTTACACGTCGGAACGTTAAACCTCAATTCTATATTTATCTTATTCGTAACTAATACGATAAGAGAACATTCTAACAAATATAAGACTAGTGTAAGCTATACTTACCTTGCATCCGAATTACGCTTTTCTTTTCTCACTTGCTTCGATTGACCCGCTTTCTCCCCAAGCTTCATCTAGCTTGTTAAGCGCCTACTATCATCATAATTCACAAGATGGTTAGATTAGTCATTATTAATTATGACTACTCCATCTAACGGGTCTTATGTCGACTTTATCACTTGATTAAATCATTGGTTAGTTTGACTTCCTAGAAGCCAATTGATCTATTAACATACTAAAATGTACACTTCACATGGAATTTCTACATTTTAGCTTCGTTTAGGCATTTTAACAAACACCTAGCGGGTATAATTTTACATATTTACTAACTAGTTCATAACTAGTTATTTTTACCAAGATTAACATCAAAATTCATCACTATCACTTATGATCAAATACTCAAACTTGCAAATCGTTTAAGTATTTCCCGATTACTAACATGCATGATGATCCTAATCACAATCATATCATCAAATTCATCATATGATTAAAACCCACTTAACCTAGTGTGGTAAATCACCAAATTCATCAATCTATAGCATGTTATGTATGATTTTCACTTAGGGTTTCCTTCCTAAACAAATATACATCACTAATCTAGCCATAGCCTCTCTAATTCATGCCTAATTCGCGATTAGGATGATTATCAAAATTTTACATCTTCACGAATGTTAGTAATTCGACATACCTTACGATCCCCTTGACTCGGTGACCGTTTCTATGTGTTCAAATCCGAATTTGGCCCTTGTTTGATCCTCCAATTTGAAGAATTTGTTGAGTTTAGGGTTAGCTCCCATGGAGCTTGTCTCCTGCTCTTTCTCACGCACACACACACACACTCTAGTGTGTGTGTTTGTGTTTCATTTTAAGTTTATAAGTCTAGTTTCAAGTTACCCGGTTTTGGTCCCTCGTGTTTGGTTAGTTATTAATTAGGTCACAACCTAATTATTTTCAACAATACTCTCACTCATTAACTAGGTTTAATATTCCTAGTTAACTTAGCGGGTTCGGGAATATTTATGACTAAGTTTATTTTAGGTCCCGTTAGCTCGGGCCTTTTATCCATTTTATTTGCTTAAAGCTTTTATTCACTTTTATTTATTATTAGGATTAATTATTTAAATCCTAATATTCCACCGGGTAAATTTTACCACTTACGGTACTTTTACCCGTCTTTTAGTATTAACGGGGTTTAATTACCAAACCCGTTTTCGGGGTGTTACAGCGTGAGACTCCTTGGGGGAGCTGTGAGTCGGGACCCCAGTTTCATTAGTGCTTTGGCTGCGCGGCGAGCTTCCCGGGCAGTGGACCTTATGAGTAGCCTTTCGCAACTCCGAGACCCGCAAAGTGAGCTTCTCCTGCTGCGCTCTTGCATGGGTGTCGCCAAGCTTCTTTTTGGTCTGCGAACTTGTCAACCTGTGTTTGTAAAGGAGGCGGTATCCTTATTCTATAAAGGGCTACGGGGGGCTATAGAGGACATTGTGGTGTGTGGGGGTCCGTTTTTTGGGGATTTTCAGTGGCGGGTTGCTTCTCTGCCCTGTAAGATGGGGGGGCTGGGGCTTCTATCGGCCATGGATGTCTCCATTTACGGTTTTGTTGCCTCGCGAGCTCAATCGTGGGGGCTGCAAGATCACATCTTGCGCGAGAGTGGGGTTGTTGGAATGGATGGGGATTATGACATGGCTCTGGGGGAGTTGCATAGACACCTCCCGGATTTGGATATCGGCAGTTTCGCTAACAGGGACACCGCCCCACCGAAGACCCAGAAGACTTTGGCGAGTGCTCTGTTTTGTCGTATCGCTCAGAATATTGGATCAGATTTCTGTACGACCCCTCGTCAGAACGCCGTCCTAGAATGCTTGCGGGGCCCCCACGCCCAAGATTTTCTATCGGTCATCCCCATCGAGGGCTTAGGCCAAAAGATGTCAGCCGTTGAATATCGTGCTATCTTAAAATATCGGCTCATGATTCCTTTGTTCCCTGATGATGAGCAATGCCCGATTTGCCGGAAAGCTTGCTTAGACCAATTTGGGGAGCATGCTCTGCACTGTAAAGAACTGCCAGGTTTTAAGTATAGGCACGACTGGGTGCGGGATGTCTTGGGGGACATCCTCAAACGGGCGGGGATCTCGGTGAAGAAAGAAGCCCCCGTAAACTTTTTGACAGATCCGAGGGAAGGAAGATCCACATTGCGCCCCGCGGACGTTTTAGTTTTCGGGTGGGATGCAGGTAAACACGCTTGTGTTGATCTTACCGGGGTTTCCCCCCTTGTAGGCTTTCGGGATACAGGTTTTGTCCCTGGTCAGGCGATTGCAAGGGCGGCAGCAAAGAAAATGGACAAACATGCCAAAGCCTGAGAGGATAATCAACATTCCTTTATCCCTTTTGCCTTTGATACCTTTGGCTCGCTAGCCCCAGAAGCCATCAGATTTCTTGAACGGGTCCAACGGGTTGTTCACAGCAATATTTCGTCTCCTAGAGATCGGGGTTTCGTTTTTACTAGGTTAGGTTTCGCTATTCAAAAGGGGGTAGCGGCGCAGCTTGTCGCCCGCTTACCGGCTATCTTGGTGTAATTTGTTTGACCATATATATAAATATTAAAGACTGTTATAAAAAAAAAAAATACAAAAGAATATGGGAAGTCGAATGTTATCAACTTTAACAGCAGAAAATGGGGAATATTTAGGCGAAAATAATCGATTGGAAGATCGATATGCAGGGTGTGGTGAAGAGATTTGAGGTGGTGGTGGTGGTGGCAGAATGGGTGGTGGTGGTTAGGGTTTTAAGGTTAGAAATTGGTGAAGATGAATTGTGTATATGTATTTTTTTATTTTATTTATTAAACATTTAAATAAAAGATAAATTTACCAAAATACCCTTAAGTGAATAAGCTTAACTGAAAATTTTAATTCAATTAGTGCTAAAGGATGTAGAATGTGACAGGTTTTGCAAATAAAGGATTGTGACTGTAATTATTGAAGTTAAAGGTTATCCGTTGCAATCCAGTATAAACATAAAGGACGAAAAGTGTAATTTACCCAAATATGAAAGATTTAAATGTAAAGGTTGTTGACTAAACACCCAAGAAAACAATTGCTAGAGACTGATCCGTGTCTTCAAATTCTTAGTTTGCTAAGAAAACAAAGATTTAAGGGTATTTTAGATGTTGAATAGTTGAAGTATTTTTAAGAGAAACGGACAAGTTTTTTGTTGAATGAAACTCGTAAAAGTGATTAAACGTTTTGGATGAAAATAACATTTTACTCAATCGACTGTTATATTCTTATGAATTAAAAAACTAATTAATGGCCAAAAGAAAACAATTAAATTCCCAATCATCACCCTTTTTCTTCTACCCGACCCTACTACATAGACTGGTTCCATACTTTTGACACCCCCTCTTCATGTCGCAACCCCTTTCTCCACGTAGCAGCCACCACTAGGTGCTAGTCCCAATCAAATTTTTTTTGTGTCGATCGACGACAACCTTCACTATAGATTCGACCTTCAATAGTGGTAGATCTAGCAAAAGACTCATAAAACTTGTGACAACCCGAGCTTTCAAGGTCTTTCCTCGACACGTTACTTGTTTCACACTATCTTTTCATAATTGTTTGTGTTGTAACTTGTGCATATTGGATGAACTGTTGAATTAACATGATATAGAGTTGTTTTGTGAATTAATTAAGAATTATTTAAGTTTGGTAATCTAATAAGAATTCTTCGTCGGCTTGTTCTTCGTCGTCAATAGTTCACAACGAACTATGTTTTTCGTAAATGGTTCACGACGAACTAGGTTCTTCGTCATCATGGATCCGACGAATTATACTCTTCGTCTAGGAGTATTTCTCGCCCAGAAGGCCCTCGGCCCAAAGTGATACATGGCCCAGTACGAGCCCAATAGTTATTATTATCCTTTGCAACGTAAATTCATTAGCAAACATCAAACCCTAACCTTCCTACTCCCTAAAACAAGTCGACGGCAGCCGTGTTACACCTCGAAGGATTGCCTCGATTTCTTATCAGGCTTGCTTGGTTAGTATGCTCTTATTGTTGTGCAATTTAACCCTTTTGCTACATGTGTTCGTGTTGGTACATGATTGTTATGTTAGGAATGCATGCTGATAGAAACAATGATGATATGATGTTCTATATGATGATATGATGTTCTATGTTCATATGTGTTTGGATTGACTCATTGTTAGGAATTTATTAAAAGTAAGATTTAATGTGGGTTTAGGGGATTGATTTGATTTGATGGTCACAAACAGATTACGAATCTCATGAATCTTGCGGAATTAGAAATAGGGTTTGTGTGTGTTACTGATCATCGTTTGATTACAATTATATGTTTATGAAATGGGAAACTGTTACGTTTGTATAGCCGATGATTGTTCATGTTAGGGTTGGTTAGATTAAGTACAGAAACTGTCGTAGATCCATTTCCCAGGATTGAAAATATGTTAACTGTTTGTCTGTGTGATTTTGACGAACAATTGTAATGTTTCATCGTATGTGACCCGATGAAGGATGGGGATGCTTCGTCGTGCATGGTCTCGACGAAGAATGTCCTTCGTCGTAAGGGTTATGGAAGGAACAGTAGAGGTATACGAGGTGTGTAATGATGGATGTTTGTGTTTACGAATGCTAACTGTTGTTTGAAAACGACACTGACCAAGTGTGGAAAACCTGGGTTGTCTGGAATGGTTAGAACATTCATCTGATGATGTGTTGATTTATGATAATCACATTTGACGTGGTCTTGCATGAGAATCGAGTACTGATACGTGCCATGCCATGATTTTATTATAAAAACAATCTGTGTAACCATACGTGATTTACTGTGTGCAAACATGTGACTTGGATGACTGTGAAACTGATACTGTTTGATAACCACGGTAGGGTTTGGGGTTGACCAACTTGGACGGGTAATTTAACATACCGAGCAAATCAAAGGTGAGTTCATTCCTCTTGAGCATGCGTCTCGGTGGTTGGGACAGTCTTTGGGTATCCCTGGGAGGGATATGTTTTTGGGTAAATCAATTGGGTATTCCTGAGAGGAATACGTCTTGTGTAAATCTGGAATGTTGGATAATATACTCATCCTATCACCATTAAGTCCCATCTTGTTTGTTACCTGAGAGGTAACAGAGTATTAGTTGGTAGCGCTATATAGGTTTGGCACCCTCACCCCGTACCTGAGAGGACGGGTGTGAACTAATGACTCAGTCATGCCCAATGCTTTGATAGGAGCATTGGGGAAAGGGCAAAGTAAATCAGGAGCCGTCTTGTATTCGATATATTATCAACATTGAAATCAATGAACTGAACTAAACACTTGGTAACTAACGTTTTCGTAAAACTATGAACTCACCATCGTTGTCTGATACACTTGTTGCATGCTCGCAGGTCGTTAGGTGCTTCGGATGAGGAACTTGCTATCTGGATGGCTGGAGTTGTCATGGATAGCATCGTTTGGATATGCATGTTTTGTCTACTGAATTTACTTACATTGGTTTTGAAACATTTAAACGACGAATCATTATTTGCTTCCGCTGTCACTATTTTGGATTATGTTTATGAAAGTCTTACTTAATAAATGGGAATTTTGTTAAATATCTTATGGTTAGTTCAATGTGATAAGTGGCTAGATCCTGGTACGTCACACGCCTAGCGGGGTTACCGCATGTAGTATTTTGAGGGTGTGACAAAACTTATCAACATTTTTAGTGTTGGCGAAAAGAATAAAATGGGATCAAGTGAACAAAGTGTTTAATTGGACTAAAGATGGTAATTTACAAACACTTGAACCGAGAATGTAATCTAACCTTCCCAAATTAACTATCCATACAATTAACTCTATAAATAATCAAAGAATTTCAAAAAATAAAAAAAAAATAAAAAAACTTATTAGGCTCTGTGTAGTGGTGTGGCGCCCATGACCACATCAGCCATGGGGCCTAAACACCGTTCCAATGGGCCGTTATGGGGGCGTTAAGCTCCTGGACGTAAGTATTGTGTAAAGCGCGAGCTTGAAATAGATGAATATTTGTATGGACCTCATGCAATAGTAAATGGAATCATCCCATGTATACATGTTGGGTGTTATTCCATTATACTCGGCCTTGAAATGTGCTTGCCACATTTATTCTCATTGTTTCTCAAAAAAGATTTTTTTTTTATCTTTTATAAATTAATATTGGGTTTTTAAAAGTGATGCAAAACAATTTTAACCCATCATAATTCATACAAACCTTTTTCAAACGATTTGTGATAACAAAACCTTGTGAATATACAATAACCACAATTTTTTTTATTAAAAGACTGAAATTTCCATGTGATAATGTAAGAACGTGTGGGGCCACAACTCCACATAATAAGTAAATGTGTATGTAATTTACATGTAACAACATAGGAAGGAACGTGTGGACCGGTCATTGTGTATATATCATGTAGTTGTGCTTGTGAATTCCTCCAATAAACAGACCACTTTGGAATCAATTCACATTCAACACATCTTTAACAATGTCTGGTGGACCTCCATCCTTCTCAGCCACATGGAGGCCTGGCTCTAATACATCCAACTCCAACAACAATACCCGTCCTAAACCGGTGTCGTTCCAGCGCTCCATCGAAGAACAAAACAAAGCTCCATCCATTCAAGATGTCGATCGCCGCGCCAAGAACTCAAACACCGAGACCGTTAAAGAGGCCGGAACCACCCCAAAGCCAGCATCGTTTGGAGATGCTACTCACACTCATGTTGACAACAAATGATATATTGTGTGCTTTTCAAATTTATTATCATGATCTTCAATAATTGTAGTTGTGTTTGTATGTTTAAGGTAGTAAGTGTTGCTGATTTTGTACTTTTATGCTGGATAGATAAGTCTGCACCATTTGTTTCAAGAGTCTCCGCTAATATATAGTGGGTTGACTTTTTTAGATAATCCACTTGTGTTTGAAAAATAATTATAATTAACCGTCTGAGTTTTTAGTCTTATTCATTAGATGAAGATTATATTATTGGAATTTTATAATTAACTGTTTGAGTTTTTAATCTTATTCATTAGATGAAGATTATATTATTGCAATTGTGTTTGAATTATGTTTTAAGATTGTAGAGATATTACGTTATTGTTAGAACCAACTCGATCAGAAATAGAAAACAATGTTTGGCAAACGGGTCGAATTCCAATAAATTTATCAAGTCAAAATTAACATGATCTTGCAATTTCTACTTTAAAAACAAGTGTTTTCTTTTTGTCATAGGAATCAAAAGAGTAACGAAAGGAATTATAATGTAAAGGTTGTTGACTAAACATGCTTAATCTCGATGAGTAAACTACCGGAACACCGAAGAAAACAATCACTAGACATTGATTTGTGCAAGCTTCGGGAGATCATTCTATCAATCCAATATGCGTTTACATGACCTGCTAGCATCAACCCATCCCTCTTAAGCAAACATGTTCACCTTTACCGAACTGGACCCAATAGTAACATTACCACCTCCAGCTGCAATAGCTATAGATTTCGTTGAAAGTGTCCAAAAGAATGTAACTTATTGATAATCATGTTATTATACATGTAGCAACTTAAACTTTTAAGCTGATTCTTTTAGTTATAAACAAATGGATAGTAAACTTGAGTAAGAAGGTTTCGTTTGTGAGGCAATTACAACTCTATGGGCTTAAACATTACAAGTGAGCCTCAGGTGTACTTGCATAGACTTGACTAAGAGGAACATATTTACATTAGTGTTAAAAAAATATTTTACTTGTAACGAAATCTAGTATTTTATTAAAGTTTTTGGTCCCGTAGTTGTCAACATTGTCAGTATTATAGAGATTTGACTAGTAAAACATAGTCCTTATTGTTCACATTTTGAGATGATGAACTTGTGTTTGAAAAATTATTATAACTTATTGAGTCTTTTTTATCTTGTCAATCTTATTTTACTAGTTGAGGATCATATTTGTTTTGACTTGAAAAACAACTGTCCAGTTTCATTAGTTTCATGGGAATCTAAAAATATGAAAGATCTAAATGTAAAGGTTGTTGACTAAACACCCAAGAAAACAATTGCTAGAGACTGATCTGTGTCTTCCAATTCTTAATTTGCTAAGATTTAGTGGCTATAATGCGCTATGTTTTAAGGGTATTTTAGATGTTGAATAGTTGAAGTATTTTTAAGAGAAACGGTTAAGTTTTTTGTTGAGTGAAACTCATAAAAGTGATCAAACGTTTTGGATGAAAATGACATTTTACTCAATCAGCTATTATATTCTTATGAATTAAAAAACTAATTAATGGCCAAAAGAAAACAATTAAATTCCCAATCATCACCCTTTTTCTTCTTCCCGGCCCTAATACGTAGACCGGTTCCATACTTTTGAGACCCTCTCTTCATGTCGCAACCCCTTTCTCCATGTAGCAGCCACCACTAGGTGCTAGTCCCAATCAAATTTTTTTTGGGTCGATCGACGACAACCTTTACTATAGATTCAACCTTCAATAGTGGTAGATCTAGCAAAAGACTCAGAAAACTTATCAACATTTTTAGTGCTGGCTAGCTAGCGAAAAGAATAAAATGGTATCAAGTGAACAAAGTGCTTAATTGGACTAAAGAAGGTAATTTCCAAACACTTGAACCAAAAATGTAATCTAACCTTCCCAAATTAACTATCCATACAATTAACTCTATAAATAAAAAAAAATAAAAAATAAAAAAAAAACGTATTAGGCTCTGTGTAGTAGTGCGGCGCCCATGACCACATCAGCCATGGGGCCTAAACACCGTTCCAATGGGCCGTTATGGGGGCGTTAAGCTCTTGGACGTGAGTGTTGTGTAAAGCGCGACCTTGAAATAGGTGAATATTTGTATGGGCCACATGCAACAACCAATGAAATCATCTCATATAAAGCTCGGTGTTATTCCATTATACTCGGTCTTGAAATGTGCTTGCCACATTTATTCTAATTGTTTCTCAAAAAAAGATTTTTTTTTATTTTTTATAAATTAACATTGGGTTTTTAAATGTGATGCAAAACAATTTTAACCCATCATAAATTATACAAACCTTTTTCAAACGGTTTGTGATAACAAAACCTTGTGAATATACAATAACCACAAAAATTTTATAAAAAGACTGAAACTTCCATGTAATAATGTAAGAACGTGTGGGGCCACAACTCCACATGATAGGTAAATGTGTATGTAATTTACATGTAACAACATAGGAAGGAACGTGTGGACCGGTCGTCATGTATATATATCATGTAATTGTGCTTGTGTTCCTCCAATAAACATACCACTTTGAAATCACTTCACATTAACATATCTTTTACAATGTCTAGTACTGGTGGACCTCCATCCTTCTCAGCCACATTGAGGCCTGGCTCTAATACATCCACCTCCAACAACAATACCCGTACCAAACCGGTGTCGTTCCAGCGCTCCATAGAAGAACAAAACAAAGCTCCATCCATTCAAGATGTTGATCTCCGCGCCAAGAAGTCAAACACCGAGACCGTTAAAGAAGCCAGAACCACCCCTAAGCCAGCATCGGTTGGAGATGTTACTTACACTGATGTTGACAATAAATGATTGTGTGTTTTTCAAATTTCATTGTCATGTTCTTCAATAATTGTCTTTGTGTTTGTTTCTTTGTGGTAGTAAGTGTTGCTAATTGGTTTCAAAAGTCTCCGCCATTATTGTGGTTACTTTTGGACAAAATCAACTTGTGTTTGAAAAAAAAAATTATGAGTCATTGTTTGAGTATTTAATCTTATTCACTAGTTGAGGGTTATATTATTGTAATTTTGTAAATATTATATTGGTTTTTTGATTTTAGAAATGTAAAGTAACTATTATAAGCTTCTCATAAATAGAGAACAATGTTTGGCACAAGAGTTAATTTTGTTAGGTTTAAGTGGCCCAGCACAACAAGCACGAAATAATAGACGACAAAATATAAAGCACGACATACGAACACGAGAATTTTACGTGGTTCGGTTTCAGTGGAGAACCTACGTACAGGGGCTGCAACTAGGGATATATTATTAAGCTCTGACAACGTTTACAATTTCATAGACACGATATATACAGAGACTGGAGTTTACAACTTAGGGAACAAGAAAACCATACGGGCCTCCTAAACTTCTAATAGAACAAGCCCAATAACAAACAACTAGCCCAAGGACTTCATACCCAACAATCTCACACTTGAGGCCTTGCGATAAACACCAAGTCCGCCAACAAGCACACAACAATCCATATCTTTTGTAATCCGTAAACATTAAACACATACAGTAACAAAAGTGTCGCAGCCCCCGACCCTACCCTAGGAGCGGGCGCCGCGAACTCGAGCCGGTGGTATCGATGTTTATTAATTTGGTAGCGGAAATGAAACATCAAGATCGTATTTAGGAAATAAATTCACAGTTTGCAAAACACCAAACTTTTTGTATTAAACAAATGGGATAAAACCCATATTTCATTTATAATATCTTTATAGGGATAAACCCTAGTTTGTTGAAAATATAACTTCTTCTTTTATTCAGGTAATTTATAGCCACTTTATTTAAGCCTTTAGTGATCCATAGCTGGCTTCTAATAACTTCACATCAAGTTACCTGAAACGCATTTTAAAAATATTTTATCAGCAAGAAAATACTGGCGAGCTCATTCCATTTTTATATAAAGATACATTGTTATAATTTTACAGTATTAAGGGGAATTACAGTGTATATTTCTATCAATTATTCAACACAGTATGCGACTGGGGACACTCCCCTGTGCTCGTGGTCATATTACTTTGGGTCCTGTCACCCAACAGTAACGGTTCTTGTCACACCCTTGGTGACTGTGGACTAGTAATGTATACAAAACCCCAACTACTGGCAATAATTATAGATTACAAAGACTTAATCCCTATAAGTATAACTGAAAAACGTTTGAGGTTTTGTAAAGTAATTTGGTAAAAAGAGAGAATGACTCACATTGTAAACTTAGGTTTTTCTACAGGCTTACTAGTGATATTTTCTGATTATTTTCTTGAGTTCCTATGAAAAACATACAACGTGTGTTAGTATAATAACCCAAATTCAACTTATCAATACGTCACGAGACAGAACCCCAACTTAGTTTACAAAGCATAGCCCTAAACAGGCAGCGCTTTGACATCAGTTGCTGTGTTCCAGATCAATCGGACAAGGTATCGAATTAGTGATCGGGGGTTAACATACTTACAACGGGGCAGAGCTTCGTGATTTAGGGGGGTATTTTAGCTATAATTTTCGTGCTATATGTGTTGAAAGAGAAAGAGAATTGATCAAGATTTGAAAATGCAGAGACTACTCAATTTATAGGTGAAATCGGAGCCTGTCGCACCCCGCGACCGCCTCTACCCCACTATTTCGCGCCCCGCGAGGGCACCCTAGCTACGGCTAGGGTTGCCTCGTTGGCACCTAGGCTCGACACGTGACACGACACGTGTCACAAGAAGTAACCGGCAAGAAAAGGGGTGTCGCGCCCCTCGACCGACCCTTCCTAAGCCTGTCGCGGCCCACAACAGGTAATAAAATTTTGAATTTTAATTTTTTAATTAAAATTAACGTTACACGGGTTCGGTTTTGTGCTTACGAAGCGTTTTAGGGTGTTTTCGAGGGTTGTTAAAAGTCTTCCAAGTCAGCTCCCAAGTACAAACCAAACTTCAAACCAAGTATCCCTAATCAACCCAGTTGCAGCTAACCCAATCATCAATAGTTAACAGAAGGGCCCATTGAAGTCTTAGATGGCTTCAACCCCATCTCAAAAAGAGCGCTTTTTCGCATCCTCGATCCCAACTGATTCCCATAGACTCGAACCATCAGATACAAGGATTCTCAGAGGAACACTCCCCACTAGCAGTAACTTCCCAATAGAGATGTCATTCGGATTTCTACTCTTCTAAACCAAACGTCGATTTCTAGAGCGATGTGTCCCTTCTCTTGGCAATTAAAACATCTTAGATTTGGCTTATCAAATCCCACCTTCGTATCACTTGCTATCCCCCAAGCACATCTCCCTTTCTCCTTGTGAAGTTTTTAGCCCTAAACACCGCCATTAACACTTTCCAAGCTATGCCCATCTTTTCTACATCATCTGGATGAATCTGTTCAAGCTCGTTAGTGATCATGTTTGCTGGGATCAGACTACCAGCCATGAACACAATGTAGTTGTTAATAAAACCAACAAACAGTGCAAATTTGTCTTCAGCTAACTTGGAGTAGGAGGATGGAATGGGGGTTTGGTTAAAGGTTTGAGATTAGTATTGGTAGTGTTGAGCTTGTTGTGGTACATGTTGTGGTGCATAGTAGGTTGGGTTGGAATAGGAAGGTGTGGAGCTAGAAAGTTGATAAGTATGTTGTTGCATGGAAGGTTGTTGATGGGCTAAGCCATGACATTTCATGCGACTCCATGTCAAGTTTCAAATCCCGGTTGTTCTTTTGTTTATGCAAGTGTTTGATGTGTGTCTCGTCTCTTTTTATCTTCGATTCCACCAGTGCTCTGCCCCATTCTCAATTGTTTGCAATTTTCGCCTTTTTTACCACCCTGTATTTGGAGACGACATCCACCAAACTCTATTCCCTTTTCTTGATGACGGTTCAACACTTTTCCTTTGTTGTGGCCTTGTTTGTGTTGTGTGGTATGTGTGGTCGTTGTTTAAATTTCTTCCAGGCATGATGCTTGATAACCCATCCGTTTAGGTTGTGTATTTCCTGACTTGGATGTTTTTGTTCGTTTTTGGGCAAGACTACCTGCTGGGCCTGAAGATCCATCAATGGAACGGGAACCCATTTGGAATGTGATCTCACAATCTCCCCTGCCGACAAGTGGGGGAATGTTTTCCTGTTGTAGGTTTTTGTTTAGTCTTTTAGGGCGGTCTTGATGATATCGGCCTCATCCGATCCACTAGGCCAATTGATAGATTACATAATTTAAATTAAATAGTTAATAGTTTACATTTTAATAAAAAAATGTAACATACTAATATAAGTAAAAAATACCTTTTGAGCGTAACATGCATTGAACTGACTAATTTTTCTATTTAGTTTCGTCCACTTCGAAGTGAATTGATCCATGTTTCGGTTAGATTCACAGAGTATCTTTCCAAAATCTGCGATAACTCGTCTATTTAATTTTGTTTGTTGATTTCCGACCCTACGGCCTTCAGAAATATGTAAGAAAGCCTTACATATGGCTACCTCCTCATCTTGCGTCCAACTTTAACGACCCCCGTTTTTGGTGATTTTTTAGGTCGGTTTCCACGATTATCTTCCACTTTTGCTTCTTGGTCCTTTTCTTCTTCAAACTCTTGTTGTTCGTCGTCATCATCATCATCATCATCATCATCATCATTGTTATGGGTGAAATTCTGAGCTCATCTCCTAGAGAGTATCTTGAATTTTATCTTGATTGCATAATATATGTTTACCACCAGGATGCTGAATCAGGATATTGGTAACATCCTGATGCTGTATCCTGAGGATTACTAACGAATTGTTTGCAGGAGTACGAGTACAAGTCCACAACGTTCACGAAGACCTCTTCTCCTGAAGACTCGGTCCAAGTTGTTCGAAGAAGAACGTTGAAGCCGCATTACTCGGTCTTCAACGTTCACATGGGACTATTCGCTGGCATCCCCCCCATTTTAGGAGATTTTGTTTTCCTTTTGTAACTATAAATAGACGGATAAACCAGATCACATAGGACATCACATTCACTACTCTCGAACTCTCATGCTTTCTCTCGCAATTCACACACTTTCAGAAAAATATTGTAATCCTGCACTATATCCTGACATTTGAAGTAATAAGAAGAACAAGGCAGCTGCGATTGTCAGCTCCCGAGGTTTTGTGCCGGCGATCTAGATTGATCAAGGGCTTTCCTCGTACATCTCGTGTCACCCTTTACTTTTTTGCTCATCGTTTGATTATAGATATAGCTCGATATCCTAAGCTATATCCTGAAAACTGATTTTATAAACAAGATAATCAGAATATTTTCAATACACATTGCTAGCACCCTACCTCACTTAACTAATTTGATCACTAAATTGCTTCAGTAATTTTTGACCAAAACAATTTTGTCACACCCCAACCGATGGCGGAAACATCGGGGCATGGCACTGAGCGAAACAGATTGTCCAGAAGTTTCCATAACAATTATCATTACTATTCAATTAAATAACATGTCCCATACCATGTCTCAAACAGTAAACAAATTATTACAGATAGAACTAGGCAAATAATTCTGTTCCGACAACTCAGATTTAAATAGAGCAATTGTTTATCTGCTTCTACGGACCCTTGATTCATTTACTACAGACAACTATTTGTTGGGCTCTAAAGCTTTATTATAGCTTCGACTTCCTATCATGTGTGCATCCTAAGCACCTGTCACATACGTTAAAATAAAGTCAATACATATAATGTAAAGGTGAGCATACAAGTTTGATAATAGCATATAGAGTTCGAATTCGTTTACGCATAACCAGCACGTACACATAGAGAAATGAAGCACGTTAGTTATCAACATAGATCCATCGATACCAGTGACTGCGGGTTGACTGCCCGAGGCAGTTCGCAATACATGATTACCATCGTAACCATGCAAGTAATTGTCCTTAACAACCCCCGTGAACGGGTGCTGAGTCCAAACTATAGTACTATCGTTGCTAAGGCAGGTAGACAGCATTCCCTGTGTAAACATAACAAACAAGCATTCATAAGCCACGTATAACATGCGTTAACGGTTAGCGTTCAAATAGTATTGAGTAGTGTGTTTGATGTGATTTGGATAGTTGTAACGTATGTAACACCCAAAAGTGCTTAAAGCAAAAAGGGATCGAGTATACTCACAGCGGTTGATGGATTGAAGGGAGCGCTTAGCGAGTAGGGTTAGCCTGAATAGATTCGATAGCATAACGATAAGTGACGCGTAAAACGATACAAAGTGGGAGTGGGTCGGATAGCAGTTCGGTCGGATGGTAATCCGATCGGACAGCAATCCGTGCGGATGACAATCCGTTCGGATGGTCATCTGGTCGGACGGTAGTCCGGTAGTCCGGTCGGATGACTATTCGAGTGGATTGTTTCTTCCTATGTGATGAATGTGTTTGTGTATGATGGCTTGTCTTTTGAAGTTTTCGTTGTAGCATTTTGAAAACATAGAAGTATCTCTATCTTTCAAGTCGGTCGATCGGACGGCCAATCGTACGGATGACAATCCGTGCTGATGGTAATCCGGTAGGACGGTAATCCGGTCGGATGGCGACTCTAGTGAAGAGGTTACTTAGTGGAAACAAATTCACAGCAGAAGAGTCACTCGGTCGGATGTCCATTCGACCGGGTGGCAATCCTGTTAATGAACATGTTGAAAATTGTTTAAGTCTTTAAAGTCCTAGTATCTCATGATTCGAAGAGTAATCCGGTCGGATGGTAATCCGATCGGATGGCAATTCGTTCGACACTCAAACTTTAGGTAGAGTTGATTAAGTGTGGGACCCAAGGTGTTATCCGTTCGGACAGCAATCCGTTCCGATTGTTTCGTTCGTCTTACACTTGGTCGTTTTGGTCGTTTTATCGAGACGTTTTGACAACGTGTTATCCCACAGAATCCCATCGTGACCCAAGTAACCTGATTGACCAGGAATCACCCTAGTTCGACCAGTTAACCGGTTCAAAAGGGTTGTTCTTGTATAACCCGAAATCGGTGGTCTCGTGAGTAGAATCCGGATCTTGAGCTAGCACAACACTAATAATGAGTAAGGGACTAGATCAGGGTCGGATCCTATCGGTTTTGAGTGCATTGAGTGTAAAAGAGTTGAAAGAAAGTTCGAAACCATCTTTCAATCCTCTTTCACTATGTTTAAACTTATCTCTACGCAAGATCTTTGTGTATTTGTGTGGAAATCTATCAGATCTAAGTTGTTCTTGGTGGATTGAGGCCAAAACAAGAAGTTCTTCAAGAACTCATGATGACATCATCCTAGAACACCTCAAATCTATTGATTTCATGGTTAAAAGTTAAGATTCTAAAGATAGAAAGGTGTAGGAGTGCGTGTAGATTAAGAAAGTACAAGATTTAGGACGAGATCTTACCTGAATTGAGAGAAATCGAAGAAAAGGTGAGCTGAGCGTGCTGTTCGGACAGAGGTTTCCAAAACTAGAAAAGTTTGAGAGTGACATGGGTATTTATAGGATGCCAAAAGGGGAAAGTTGTAACACCCCGAAAACGGGCTTGGTAATCAAACTCCGTTAATACTAAAGGACGGGTGAAGTACCGTTAGTAGTAAAAATAACCCGGTAAATATTTGGATTTAAATAAGAAATCCTAATATTAAATACAAACGAATCAAAGTTTTAAGGAAATTGAGTCTATAAGAGCCCGAGTTAACGGGACTTAAAATAAAAACGGGTTATAACTCCCGGGACCCACCAAGTAACTAGGAATATTAACCTAGTTAGTTGGTGTCCTGACATAATAGAACAAATATGGTTAAAACAACCAAATTATATGATTGACAAAAGTGGAGGGGCCTATGTTGTTAAAATTGAAACTTATATTATTAGTTTTAACTAAAATCAAAACCAAACACCCCCATTTGGATGTCTGGTTCGATCAAGGCAGGAGAAGGGCGACCAGGTTCTCCAAAACCCTAACATCCACAAAACTCAGCAATTGAAGGTTCAAATCTGATCCAAAACGAAATCCGAGCTAGGATTAGTGATCTTCATTGCAAGAGGGTTACAAGGTATGTAAAATTTGATGAAAATTCTCTGATTGAAATTCTCATGAATTTGGGAAATCTGAAATTAGATGTTGCATGTTGCTATGTGGATAGAATAGGGATGATATAGTGTCTAGGAGTAAAACCTAGACAACAACATGTGAAATAATGTCTAAATTCAGGAAATCTCATGAACACATTGAAGGTGGTTCATGGGTTTTGTGAGAAAATGATGAACACTAGGGTTTAGAAGACTATTCTAGTGCAAGTTGATTCATAGAAACTAAATTCTGAAAAATATGATGTTTAATTCTATGTGTGATAGCTCAATGTTTGTTACTCTAGGCTAAGTGACAAGCCATGAAATAGAATATAAAAGATATAAAATTCTGCATGTTAAGTGTTTGTAAAAATGCCCCAAAGAAGGCTGGAAAGTTGAAAATAGGACAAAAACGCATGTTTGATGGATTTGGAAAATTGTGCTTTAAGACTTATAAAAAGGGTTCTAAACGGATTGTGAATTGAACTCTTTTGGCGAAGAATCCGGAACGTCAAGTGGACAAGCCGGTGGAAATACGCGTTTGAAAAAGCAGGCCTAAAAGGTACATAACTACGATCTTGTTACGTTATGTTTGATTTCGTATTTTCGCTAGTAGACTTTAAGTTAGCATAATACATGAAATTTATATTTAGTTGAAGTGAGGAAGATCACTAAGTAAATAAACGGGTCAAACGGTGAAATTAACACCCTTTGACAATATTGACTAATGGTTTGCCAAGTACTTGCTTATAGGAATAAATATCAAATGGATTCGTACATCGCTATCGCTTAGCGGCTACTAAGGCAAGGTATCGAAATGGGTCAATATACTGATCCGAGTCAGGTATGTAAAATGGTTCAACTCATAACTTAGAACTTGAGGTTCTCTAAGAGTTAAACAAGGTCAAAATTTGATATTCGGTTATCTTAAAGGTAAACCGAATGATTTATGTTATAATCATGGTATTTTAGAGGAATAATGGTTTCTAATCAGAATTATAGTTAAAAGGTCGGATTTTGGGTCAAACAAGTATTTAAAAGTTCCTTGTAGTAAAAGAAGGACTAAAATTGACCAAAACGCCCTCGTAGGCTAAATTGAACAAACAGCCCTTAAAGGTTGTTTGGAAACGAGTTTTATGATTAGATAGATACTTAGGACAAGTATAGAAGTTGAAAGATGTAACGCGTTAGTCAAATGGCTCTATTTGAGTTTTTGGTCGTAAAATAATGTGTTAAGGGGGTAAAACTCGATTTATATAGATTACTAAAGTATACCCACCATAATTATAGTTGTGGTGGAAAATTATATGATAAGAAAGGTGGTAATGTAATGTCAGAAACAATCGAAGGCGATTTTAAGTTAGAAGGTGCTTAAATACCCTTAACGGGTCAAAATATGAATTTGAACGTAAACGGGTTTCTATTATGTAAGAAACCCGTGATTTGAGATTAATATGATAGGGGATGTGGAATTTATGAAATTCATGAGTTTAGAGAGCAAATAAACATGTTTGTTTGATAAAATAATTGAATGGGTCAAAATTTGGTAAAAAGGGCAATAAGCCGAAGACTTAAAAGTCTGAATTTTTGTTAAACCGAATGTTGGATTTTAACCTCATAAGGTGGGGAATCAAATTACAATCATGTAGGAAGAAACGGTAGGTCAAACGGATAAGCGGATTGAAAGATACGAAAGTTTTCGTGTCAAATAACGGCAAAATGGAAAGGTTGGATGAAGGGGCCACCGTAACTTACGGTGCCACCGTAAGTTACGGTGGAGCTAAAATTGTTACGATGGAATACCCCTGATTTACGGTGGGGGAATTTAACTTTCAGAGGCCACCGTAACTTACGGTGCCACCGTAAGTTACGGTGGAGGCCAGGTTTACATGATTATTTTTGGATCAAGATATAAATGTTGGATTTTCCTAATTTCCTTGTTGTATTGGTTATTTAATTATCAAGACTAACCTTTAAGTTGGTTTTGATCTCAGGTGAATGTCGAGAGTCCCGGATGAAGATCAAGCATCGAGCAAGAACCGAATACACGTTAAACAAAGCTTCCTCAACGTTGTTTTGTCGTTATTCTAAACGACGAATTAAATCACATTGTGTGTATCACTTAAATTGTAAAAGTTTTTAACAAACCCGTATTTCCGATATATAATAATCATTAATTACATGATTATTTTCCCAAAATATACGTTAAACCTTGATTATAAGAACGGGTGTTACAAGTTGGTATCAGAGCCCTGGTTTAAGAGATTCAAGTATGGTGGGGAAAACCATGCTTGGACTTAAACCTTATGCTCTTAATAAAGATTGGTGTTCGGTTCGAGGCTTAATCGCAAATCCGGTAAGTACATGTATATCAAAGGTTTAGTATGATTAAAGTGTTGAGAACAACATGTATGGTTATCAGGTAATACCCGCTACACCCATAAAAACGATATAGAATAGATATAGTCAACGAAATTACGCGCGTTGATGCGTATAGTAGAAAAGCCTTGTATTATAATACGGGCATCCTTTAATGTTGAAATTACTAACTGTTGTATATGTTTTAGTTGAAGGACACTCGTGTATGAGGATAGCGAGAGTTCAACAAATTACGAATATGATAGAAGAACGGTCTGAAGTATGACAAGAGGAGCATGCTCACCAAGGACTAAATCGCGTAACGACCGCGAACAAAGTTAATAGTAAGAAACGTCTGTCGGGGCAAGCATTACCAGGTGCGTGCTTTTAAATATAATAGCACAAATAACAATATGCAACAAACATGTAGAGAATGATTGTTGCATATGTAAGTTAGAAACTTGGAAAACCTGAATAGAATACCTATCCAGGATATTATTTCCAAGAAAACTAAGCAGAGGCGTTACTTACATAGGGCGTGATGTGAAAACTATAAAAAGGTCATGTGTGTCATGTGTTAATCGCTTACTCTGGCCAAGTAAGTAGTGGCATATGATACCATGAACTTCTTATAGCGGACACATTTACATCCGATGTAGTAAGGGCGGGGTGAATGGGACTAACTCAAAAGGTACCCAAATGAATAAAATGAGCAAAATATTTAACAATAATGTAAACGCATAGCCGGGTGACGGAAGCGTATTACATTAGGATGATGAGCCCGAGTGAAGGGACAAAGATTAATGTAAAACGATTAAGGTATGCAATTGGGAGGGGTGTGCTTACACTCGAACCCGGAGAATGCAAATATGACTCTTAACGGGCCGATTTTGTAAAACACCAAATTTGAGAACAAGGTAGGAATATAAAAGCGAAACGAAGTCATAATGCATACCGTAAGGGTTGCAATAATAACGACTTCGGTAAAACACCCGGTTGGTGGGTAAGGATTTGAACGCATGCGTAGACTGAGAAATAGGAACGCGAAATAGAAAGTCAAAAAACTCGGAATATGAGTCATGACTAAAAGATGACAAGAATTTTCGCAAACATAAATTTTGGTAATTACGTTCAACCATTTCAAAGTTGGACGGGTCAAATAAAGAATGAAGTTTGACCTTCATGAGTGATGAAAATTCACCCAAAATGAGTCAAACGAGTCAATTAAAGAATAACGCTTAATATAATAGGAAAACGCGAACCGGTGAAACCGGAAAGCTAAAAATAATAAGATAGAAGGACCCGGGTAATGGGTTGTAAAGAAGTATAAGTATGAACCGGGAAATGGTAAGCGTAAGACAAACCGACGTGTAAATGACGCTAGAAGTCGTAAAGTCGGAAAGGATAATCCGAAAGTAAACAAATGAAACCTTAGACTACGGTCAAGGTAAACTAAAGTTCCAAAAGCAAAATTAAATGATTCCAAACATAACAAGGGATGCTTTAAAGCTATATATGTATAAATAGACAATGGAATAGAGACTAGAATAAAAGATGATTTACGGGATCATCATAACCTACGGGATATTAATTAGTGTAAAGGTCTACGGGGCCAAAATGACCCACGGGTCATGAATAGAAGCAAAGGGATCATAAGGGCCTCATCTTAAAGAGATGAAAGCTTAAGGAAATAGTTTACGAGGTTAAGTGAAGGAACCTACGGGTCAATAGTGTAAGGCGAGGGAACTTGTTACGATTCCCCGCATAAAACTAAGGCTATAAAAGAATAAATTATGGACTGTCAATACCCATAATACTGACAAAAGTTAAAAGGAGGATCTTGAAACTAAAACTGTGGCTTTAGTAAGAAATGACGTTTTTATAAATATAAATCTTGATAGGAATTTAAATAGTAAGCATGAAGGATACAAGTCTTGACACTAATAGGCGCAAGATGATATATTCGAAAAAGTGATGTTTTCGAAAATGAAAGGTTGATATGGATTAAACATAATGTGACACGATCGTGATCAAGAAATGCAATATGAGGTAGAATCACGTTATAACTAAGCGAGCAGTAAAAGTAACTGGACTAATAAGTTTAGTTAATGAGACCGGTTAAGGTCAGTAATTCAAATCAAGAAATTTGGTTTGCCTTGTAAGCGGTAGATTCGGTATAACTGAACCGAATAAATAAGTTTGAAAACAAAAGAATTTGTTGCTAAAAGTGAAAGATTTCACTAAAGACCTTTAAACGGGTCAAAGGAACGGATTCATAAAGAATTCGATAGTATACGAAAGCGAAGGATATCGCTAAGTTAACTAAGCTAGTGGAAATAACGAGATTACGTTATTTCAAGTTGCACTATGTCTTATGAGATACGTAGACAATTAGTGACCAAAAATATGTTACCATACTTATCTGGTAGTACTAACAATTGGTTAAAAGTGTAAGTAATGTTTAAAAGATTTCTCGGATCAAATACATTGAGTTTAAACTCAATGAATTATGTAAGAAAAGGTTTCGAGGACGAAACCTCTATAAGGGGGGTAGACTTGTAACACCCCGAAAACGGGTTTGGTAATCAAACTCCGTTAATACTAAAGGACGGGTGAAGTACCGTTAGTAGTAAAAATAACCCGGTAAATATTTGGATTTAAATAAGAAATCCTAATATTAAATACAAACGAATCAAAGTTTTAAGGAAATTGAGTCTATAAGAGCCCGAGTTAACGGGACTTAAACTAAAAACGGGTTATAACTCCCGGGACCCACCAAGTAACTAGGAATATTAACCTAGTTAGTTGGTGTCCTGACATAATAGAACAAATATGGTTAAAACAACCAAATTATATGATTAACAAAAGTGGAGGGGCCTATGTTGTTAAAATTGAAACTTATATTATTAGTTTTAATTAAAATCAAAACCAAACACCCCCATTTGGATGTCTGGTTCGATCAAGGCAGGAGAAGGGCGACCAGGTTCTCCAAAACCCTAACATCCACAAAACTCAGCAATTGAAGGTTCAAATCTGATCCAAAACGAAATCCGAGCTAGGATTAGTGATCTTCATTGCAAGAGGGTTACAAGGTATGTAAAATTTGATGAAAATTCTCTGATTGAAATTCTCATGAATTTGGGAAATCTGAAATTAGATGTTGCATGTTTGCTATGTGGATAGAATAGGGATGATATAGTGTCTAGGAGTAAAACATAGACAACAACATGTGAAATAATGTCTAAATTCAGGAAATCTCATGAACACATTGAAGGTGGTTCATGGGTTTTGTGAGAAAATGATGAACACTAGGGTTTAGAAGACTATTCTAGTGCAAGTTGATTCATAGAAACTGAATTCTGAAAAATATGATGTTTAATTCTATGTGTGATAGCTCAATGTTTGTTAATCTAGGCTAAGTGACAAGCCATGAAATAGGATATAAAAGATATAAAATTCTGCATGTTAAGTGTTTGTAAAAATGCCCCAAAGAAGGCTGGAAAGTTGAAAATAGGACAAAAACGCATGTTTGATGGATATGGAAAATTGTGCGTTAAGACTTATAAAAAGGGTTCTAAACGGATTGTGAATTGAACTCTTTAGGCGAAGAATCCAGATCGTCAAGTGGACAAGCCGGTGGAAATACGCGTTTGAAAAAGCATGCTTAAAAGGTACATAACTACGATCTTGTTACGTTATGTTTGATTTCGTATTTTCGCTAGTAGACTTTAAGTTAGCATAATACATGAAATTTATATTTAGTTGAAGTGACGAAGATCACTAAGTAAATAAACAGGTCAAACGGTGAAATTATCACCCTTTGACAATATTGACTAATGGTTTGCCAAGTACTTGCTTATAGGAATAAATATCAAATGGATTCGTACATCGCTATCGCTTAGCGGCTACTAAGGCAAGGTATCGAAATGGGTCAATATACTGATCCGAGTCAGGTATGTAAAATGGTTCAACTCATAACTTAGAACTTGAGGTTCTCTAAGAGTTAAACAAGGTCAAAATTTGATATTCGGTTATCTTAAAGGTAAACCGAATGATTTATGCTATAATCATGGTATTTTAGAGGAATAATGGTTTCTAATCAGAATTATAGTTAAAAGGTCGGATTTTGGGTCAAACAAGTATTTAAAAGTTCCTTGTAGTAAAAGAAGGACTAAAATTGACCAAAACGCCCTCGTAGGCTAAATTGAACAAACAGCCCTTAAAGGTTGTTTGGAAACGAGTTTTATGATTAGATAGATACTTAGGACAAGTATAGAAGTTGAAAGATGTAACACGTTAGTCAAATGGCTCTATTTGAGTTTTTGGTCGTAAAATAATGTGTTAAGGGGGTAAAACTCGATTTATATAGATTACTAAAGTATACCCACCATAATTATAGTTGTGGTGGAAAATTATATGATAAGAAAGGTGGTAATGTAATTTTGGAAACAATCGAAGGCGATTTTAAGTTAGAAGGTGCTTAAATACCCTTAACGGGTCAAAATATGAATTTGAACGTAAACGGGTTTCTATTATGTAAGAAACCCGTGATTTGAGATTAATATTATAGGGGATGTGGAATTTATGAAATTCATGAGTTTAGAGAGCAAATAAACATGTTTGTTTGATAAAATAATTGAATGGGTCAAAATTTGGTAAAAAGGGCAATAAGCCGAAGACTTAAAAGTCTGAATTTTTGTTAAACCGAATGTTGGATTTTAACCTCATAAGGTGGGGAATCAAATTACAATCACGTAGGAAGAAACAGTAGGTCAAACGGATAAGCGGATTGAAAGATACGAAAGTTTTCGTGTCAAATAACGGCAAAATGGAAAGGTTGGATGCAGGGCCACCGTAACTTACGGTGCCACCGTAAGTTACGGTGGAGCTAAAATTGTTATGATGGAATACCCCTGATTTACGGTGGG
Organism: Helianthus tuberosus; assembly: GCA_030545235.1. Taxonomy (NCBI): domain Eukaryota; kingdom Viridiplantae; phylum Streptophyta; class Magnoliopsida; order Asterales; family Asteraceae; genus Helianthus; species Helianthus tuberosus. The sequence continues at coordinate 199,767,929 of CM060413.1, forward strand.
GGAATTTAACTTTCAGAGGCCACCGTAACTTACGGTGCCACCGTAAGTTACGGTGGAGGCCAGGTTTACATGATTATTTTTGGATCAAGATATAAATGTTGGATTTTCCTAATTTCCTTGTTGTATTGGTTATTTAATTATCAAGACTAACCTTTAAGTTGGTTTTGATCTCAGGTGAATGTCGAGAGTCCCGGATGAAGATCAAGCATCGAGCAAGAACCGAACACACGTTAAACAAAGCTTCCGCAACGTTGTTTTGTCGTTATTCTAAAAGGCGAATTAATTCACATTGTGTATATCACTTAAATTGTAAAAGTTTTTAACAAACCCGTATTTCCGATGTATAATAATCATTAATTACATGATTATTTTCCCAAAATATACTTTAAACCTTGATTATAAGAACGGGTGTTACAAAAGTGCTGGCCGATCGGCCAGGCAGCTCGATCGGACAGCCTGTCCGATCAGACGGCAGTCCGTTTGGCTGGCTGTTCGATCGGCTGGTAGCCTGATCGATCAGTTGCACGTTTCGAGTGTTCGGTGCGACGATTTTTGATATTTCGAGTTCGGTTGCGAGTGGTGCGATACGATAGGGTTTCCTAGTCAAATTACTTTTAATCCCAACCACTCATACCTCTCGCTATCTGTTCTCCACCAATTATAGTAGTTCAATTTTCAATTGAGTTCGATTGCGTTTCGTTTGCGTTTCGAGTTCGATTTTGTTTCGATTGATTACCACAACATAACATAAATAATCATGCACAAGTAATACATAAGGCACACACACACGTATAACCATAGCCAAGTGCGTAGTTCGTGTTGCGATTCGATGTCGATTAGCTTAGTTTGATTATCGTTTAGTTAACTTTATCGCATTGTTACTTCCTATAGTTCACAGTCGTAGGTCGATAGTTTGCGAGTAACGTACGTCGATTATTGTAATTATTGACACTTACTCCACATAATACAACTAAAATAAACATCCAAAAGAAATCTACTACAAGTCAAGTCGCGCGAATCGGTCGTTGACTTTGACCTTGACTTTGACTTTGACTTCCCTGAAAACACGGGGTGTTACAGCCTCCCCTTGTTTAGGGAATTTCTTCCCGAAATTAGGCTGAAAGTTGTATACCACCGTGAATCACTTTCTCTCTCTAGACTTTCTTTTTGAATAACTGCGGGTACTTCGCCTTCATGTTGCTTTCGAGTTCCCAAGTGAACTCTGCGCCTCGTTTGCCTTCCCACCGGACTTTCACAATAGGAATGCGAGAGCGTCTGAGCTGCTTGGTTTGGCGATCCATAATTTTGACAGGCTTCTCCACGAAGTGTGATGTTTCGTTCACTTGTAAGTCATCGAGAGGTACAATTAGATCATGCTCAGCTAGGCACTTTCGGAGGTTCGAAACGTGGGAAGTCGGGTGGACGTTACTAAGTTCTTCCGGTAGTTCGAGTCTGTAGGCGACTTTTCTGATCCTTTCCAAAATCCTAAAAGGTACAACATATCGAGGCGCGAGCTTTCCTTTCTTGCCGAATCGGACCACACCCTTCCAAGGTGATACCTTTAGGAGTACGTAGTCACCAACGTCAAATTCAAGGGGCTTGCGTCGTTTATCGGCATAACTTTTCTGTCAATTCCGAGCTTTCGTTAGATTGTCTCGAATTTGGAAAATTTTGTCTGTTGTTTCTTGCAGTAGCTCGGGACCGGTTAATTGCGAATGACCGATCTCGTGCCACACAATAGGCGATCGACATCTTCTTCCGTATAAAGCCTCGAATGGTGCCATTTGGATGCTGGAATGATAACTCTTGTTATACGAGAATTTGACTAGCGGCAGGTATTAATCCCAATTACCACCGAAGTCTATGACACACGCACAGAGCATGTCCTCAAGAGTACGGATCGTTCTTTCAGTCTGACCGTCGGTTTGAGGGTGGAAAGCGGTACTTAGATTAAGCGATGTACCGAGTGCCGTTTGAAACGTTTCCCACAGTCGCGAGGTAAACCGAGCATCACGATCAGAGATGATGTCGCGAGGCGTACCATGATTACAAATGATCTCGTCGGTGTAGATTCGGGCTAATCGTTCTACCTTGTAGTCTTCCCGTATTGGCAAAAAGTGAGCAGATTTAGTCAAACGGTCAACCACAACCCAAATGCTGTCGTGACCTGATGACGTGTGCGGTAGCTTTGTTATGAAGTCCGTGGTGTAACAACCCTCGGTAAACCGACACCCTCAGTATATTTTACGACACCCTATTATATCTTAAATTGTCCCAATGTGTCTTATAATACGTCCCGTATGTGAAAACCGAGCTCGAAATATGTTATAGTTTATTAAATAAATTAAAAACATGAAATAAGGAGTTGAGGTGGGCCGCATAAACCCACCCCATTACCTTACGCGAGCCGTATTAAGACTGGAATTGACTTCGGTTGACTTCTTTAGTTCAAGCGGGCCGCGTAAGCCTTAGGCTTACTTTGACGCGGGCCGCGATAACTCATGAAACGCGGATACATCCTAAGCCGACACGTGTCGACATCGTGTCGAGTCTACTAGCTGACCCAGCTAAGCTACTGAGTTGACCAATGTTGACGCGGGCCGCGTAAAGGTCCCTTATCTTTTACGCGGGCCGCGACAGGACCAGATTACACAACTATAAATAGAAAGCATCAGATTACAATTTTCGTCGCTCATTCTAAATTCTCAATCTCGAATTCTTTGATATTTGGCATAAGTTTCAAGTATAATACCCCCTAATTAGCGAGGTTCTGCTCCGTTGTAAGTATTATAACCCCAGTTTCATAACAGTTACGCTGCCCGATTGATTTAGGGTTCCGTAACAACTGTCGTGGTTCTGCACGACGTAGTTGTTGGAATGCCGTCTCGGGGAGGGTATCATTAATATTTTCAAAGGGTTATGATACTAACCAATATATATTTGTATAAATTATAGATTATATCCAGGAAACCCTCAAGTGAAACCTAAGATAGCAATGTGAGTTTATCCTCTTTTTGATAATCTTTTTGGTAATGTATTACCAAACCTTAAATGTTTTACTATGAAATTTAGCAGTGATTGAGTCTTTGTAGTTATTCAATTACTGCCGGTATGTTGGGGTTTTGTATACAAAATTTGTACTACTTGCGAGTAGTAAGTCGGGATGACAATACGTTACCATTGGACAATGAGTTAGCCAATGTGTAATATGACCCACAAGTCAGGTCTGATAGTACCAAATGGAGTAATTGTGTAGACATAAACAATGTGATCGCTCTCAATACTATTCACTGTGACTTTAAACTTGATTAAACTGGGATTCACTCACCAGTATTTTCCGCTGACAAATATTTTTAAAACATGTTTCAGGTAACCCAATGTGAAAGCCAATTAATATAAAGCCAGCTGGAGAGCACTGAAGGCTTGGGAATAATGTGGCTATAAAAGTTACCTAATAAACGATGTTTTAAATTCAATAAAATAGGGTTTGCCCCTATAATGTATTGTAATAAGAAACTTGGGTTTTGCCCATGTTATTATTAATATAAAAGAAGGTGGTTTTACTCTGATAAATATTTCCTAACTATGGTCCTGATTTAAATTCCGCTGCGAGACTAAATAACCCTGATACCACCGAAACTCTGTGATCGCGTCCGCCCGTTCCCGGGGATCAGGGATCGGGGGTTGCGACAGAAGGTGGTATCAGAGCCTAGCCACTGGTCTGAGCCAAAGAAGTGTTCTGCTGACACTTAAATTTTAAATTTTATGTTAGGAAATAAATTACGGAAATACGTGCATAACTGTAATTAGGTGTTATGTGTTATTTGACTATTTGTTAGTTTTCAGTATAAGTGATCAAGGACCCTCAGATCTGAAACGTCAGTTATCTGATTCACCTAAGAGTGAAGGTACATCATCACAGCCTGCCCTTTCTGGGTATACTGCTGATCAGGAAGACGGAATATTTGCCTTTAGAGCTCAATCTGAAGAACCATTTCCTAATAAGAAACGAGGATGGTTCAGTAAAGAAGCTTTTGCTCGTAGGAAAAGAATGCGAAAATTGCAACAGCAAAGGGCTTTAGCAGCTATTAAGCGAGAGACAGATGCCCATACACAAGATATACTTAATAGAAGCCTAGCTAATTTCCATATCTTAGCTACGACTGCTGCTGACCCAAGTCTGGAACAACTAGTAGCCCCACAACCACAAAACCCAGAACAACCTATGGAGATAGAAAACCAGGAAAACCAAGTGGAGATGCATAACTTTAACCCAGAAGAAATTCCTAGGGTGCCTGCACCAAACCCTCTAGATCCGAATTACGACCCCTGGTGGGACGACAATAGGGATTTTGTGCAACGTTATCCTATTCAGGATTATCCACCCATACAGAATATAGAAGCTTACCCAGGTATGGACCCTTTAGATCCCTATTATCAAGATATTATATTAGGGAAATATTAGAGGATCCTTACCAATTTCAGGAACTGTCACCCCCATATCAGGAACATGTACCCCGGATTCCAAACCCAGTCCGAGAACCTGCACCCCAATGAGTGCAGAAAACGTTCAAGAACTTAGGACTTTTGGGGAGGAAATTTTAGAAAGCAGTGAGAGAATGCGTCAGGTTGGAGAGCGTCTAGTATGGAAATACGATGAACGCAATATAGATTTTTGGATAAATCCATATCCATGAATGTGAATGGAGGAAATGGTAGTAGTAATAATAGTAATAATAATAATAAAATAAAAGATGTGTGTACGGATGCATATTACTATTAGTATGATTCTATTTCTGTTGGTATTGTAATTTTTTTCAATACTAGTTTGTAATAGATGCCTAATAGTATATGTAAAGAGTATAGTCGTAATGATCGACGCTTTTGGTAAAATGCGTGTCATGTGATTAACTATATTAAGATATTAATTGTAATATTAATATGGGATACTTGTTTAAAAATTCAGATGGCCGACGAAGAAAATCAAGGAAATCTGAATAACGATAACCAGAGTAACATTAACGTGGTTAATGAAAATCCAAACAACAATAATGGGAACCAGATGGATAATAGTGCTATCCAACACATTGTAGCACAGGGAATTATAGATGCAATGCCATTTATACTTCAAACTGTTAAAGATGCTGATAATAAAAGTAAGCATAGTAGTAAGCGACCAAGTGAACCAGAGCACAGCGTGAACAATGGACCCGTACTTCAAATGCCTATTCCCAAGAGAAGAAGAACCATGCCTTATGGTTGTTCTTATAAAGAATTCTGGTCTTATAAACCAATGGAATTCTCGGGCAATGAAGGGGCCATTGCAACCTTACGCTGGATAGAGAAAACTGAGGCAGCCTTAAGGATAAGTAAATGTGCTAAAGAAGATAAGATACTGTTTGCTTCTAATCTGTTTAAAAATGCAGCACTAGAATGGTGGAACACTATCCTTCAGACAAAAAGAAGTGATAGGACCTATAATATGGAATGGGAAGAGTTTAAAGACAAGGTATAAAGGAAATTCTGCCTTCCTAATGAAAAAGAACATATAGCAAACAAATTTCTAAATCTTAGAATGACTGGTGTGGATAGTAAGGGATACACTAAGTTATTCTTTGAATATGCTAGAATAGTGCCAACTCTTGCTTCACCAGAACCAGTGTTAATTTCCCGTTATATTTGGGGATTAATTGAGGAGATAAGGCACATAGTCAAGGCAGCTAGACCTCAAAATATAGAAGAAGCTGTAGAACTAGCAAATACCTTGACTGATGAATTAGTCCGTACTAGAGAAGAAGATCAGAGGAAGAACTTAACCCAAAGGCTTACACAGGAATTCCGTTCTGGAAATTACAATCGTAGGAACATGGGTTCTACCTCTGCACCCTACTGCAAGGTCTGCAAGAAAAAGCATTCGGGAAAATGCTCCACTCTCTGTAATTATTGTAAGATGCCAGGACACAAGGAAGAAAATTGCAGGAAGAAATCCAGTAATGGATTACGCTTCAACTGTGGAGAAAAAGGTCATATCAGGCCGAACTGTCCGAAATTAGCTCCAACTCCAGACAACAAGAACACTAAAAATGCTAGAGCATTTGTTTTGACTGCAGAAGAAGCCAAGATGATCCTAGATGTCATAGCTGGTACGTTTTTAGTTAATGATGTTTTTGCTAAAGTATTATTTGACTCTGGTGCAAACCAAAGTTTTATTAATACATCATTTTGCAAATTTCTAAATAAGTCATTAACTAAACTACCACAAGAATGTCTAGTAGAAACAGCTAATGGAGAAACCATTAGAATTTCTGAAATCTTGCAGGGAGCAAGTATAGAAATTTCAAATCAGAAATTTATTGCAAATCTTTATCCCATGAATCTGGTAGGATTTGATGTTGTTTTAGGAATGGATTGGTTAATAGCCAATAAAGCCAGTATTTTATGTGATCAAAAGGTAATTCAAATAAATTCACAAAAAGGAAAAATGATCACAATTAAAGGAGATAAGCCCTCTAGATCTACAAAATTCATATCTGTAATGAAAACTGCAAGTTTTATAAGAAAATGTTCTATAGTGTATTTGATTTCTATAATCAATAACACTAAAGGGAAAGAACTAAAAGATATTCCAGTAGTATCTCAGTTTTCAGATATCTTTCCAGAAGAATTGCCAGGGCAACCGCCAGATAGAGAAGTTGAATTCAGAATTCACCTGTTACCAGGAACGGCACCAATTGCCAAAGCACCTTACCGTTTGGCACCCGCCGAAATGCAGGAACTGAAGAAACAATTAGATGAATTGTTAGAGAAAGGATTCATACAGCCAAGTTCATCGCCATGGGGAGCGCCGATACTGTTTGTTAAAAAGAAGGACGGATCAATGCGTATGTGCATTGACTACCGTGAATTAAACAAAGTCACGATTAAGAATCGGTACCCATTACCGAGAATCGATGATCTGTTTGATCAGCTGCAAGGAGCTCGATTTTTCTCTAAAATCGATTTAAGGTCAGGATATCATCAATTAAAGGTACAGGAAGAGGATATTCCTAAAACTGCTTTTAGAACAAGGTATGGACATTATGAATTTACTGTCACGCCATTTGGTTTAACCAATGCCCCAGCTGCATTTATGGACATGATGAACCGAGTATGTAAGCCATATTTGGATAAATTCATAATTGTTTTCATAGATGATATTCTAATATATTCTAAGAATAAAGAGGATCACGCAAAACATTTGCACGCACTTTTAGGTTTGTTAAGAAAGGAAAAACTTTATGCTAAATTTTCAAAGTGCGAATTTTGGTTAGAACATGTACAATTCCTTGGACACCTAGTTAATCATGAAGGAATTCATGTAGATCCAACAAAGATTGAAGCAATTACGAAATGGAAAACCCCTGAATCACCAACTGAGGTTAGAAGTTTCTTAGGATTGGCCGGTTATTATAGAAGATTTATTCAAGATTTTTCTAGAATAGCCATTCCCTTAACTAAGCTAACCTGTAAATCTGTTAAGTTTAAATGGGGAGTAAAACAAGAAGAAGCATTTAGAATCCTTAAGCAAAGATTAACTCATGCACCCATATTAGCATTACCAGAAGGAACTAAAGACTTGATAGTCTATTGTGATGCTTCTAGATTAGGTTATGGATGTGTATTGATGCAACGTCAAAAGGTTATAGCTTACGCACCGAGATAACTTAAGAATCATGAAGAGAATTATTCAACCCATGATTTAGAATTAGGAGCTATAACTTTTGCTCTTAAGATTTGGAGACATTACCTTTATGGTAGTAAGTTTACCATATTCACAGATCATAAAAGTTTAAGGTATGTTTTCAAGCAGAAAGAGTTAAATATGAGGCAAAGACGCTGGATGGAATTTCTTAGTGATTATGATTGTGATATCCAGTATCATGAAGGAAAAGTAAATGTAGTGGCAGATGCTTTAAGCCGAAAGTATCAAGAAAAACCAAGAAGGGTACGCTCTCTTAAATTAAATCTGCAAGTAGATTTAAATGATCAGATAAGAGAAGCACAAGAATCAGTAATCAAGGATGATTCTGAAAAATTAAAAGGTATGCTAAAAGAATTAAAACAAGGAACAGATGGAATTTGGAGATTTCATGAAAAGAGAATGTGGATACCTAAATTAGGAAACCTGCGTAATCGTATATTAGAAGAAGCCCATAAGTCTAAATATACGATGCACCCAGGAAGTGATAAAATGTACCAGGATTTAAGGAAAAATTTCTAGTGGATAGGAATGAAAAAGGATATAGCAGCCTATGTTTCTAAATGTTTAACTTGCTCACAAGTTAAAGCTGAACATCAGAAACCCTCAGGTTTGTTACAGCAATTAGAAATGCCAGTTTGGAAATGGGAATTAATAACAATGGATTTTGTTACTAAATTACCCAAAACTAGGAAAGGAAATGATACAATCTGGGTGATTGTAGATAGGCTAACTAAATCAGCTCATTTTCTACCAATGAAGGAAACAATTAGTATGGAACAATTATCTAAATTGTATGTAAATGAAATTATTTCTTTACATGACATTCCTTTATCAATTGTTTCTGATAGAGATAGTCGATTTACATCTCCTTTTTGGTCAAGTTTCCAAAAGGCAATGGGAACCAAGTTAAAGTTAAGCACAGCTTATCATCCACAAACAGATGGACAAAGCGAAAGATCAATTCAAACAATGGAAGACATGCTTAGAGCTTGTGTAATCGATTTCGGAGGTAATTGGGATGATCATTTACCTTTAATAGAATTTTCTTATAATAATAGTTATCACACAAGTATCAATGCTGCACCATTTGAAGCACTTTAGGGAAGAAAATGTCGAACCCCAGTCTGTTGGGCAGAAATTGGGGAAAAGCAACTATCTGGACCTGAGATAGTACAAGAAACAACTGACAAAATTTTTCAAGTCAATGAACGACTAAAAGCAGCATGTGATCGACAAAAGAGTTATGCCAATAACAGACGTAAGCCATTGGAATTTTAGGTAGGAGATAAAGTACTGTTGAAAGTCTCTCCTTGGAAAGGAGTAGTAAGATTCATCAAAAGAGGAAAGTTAAGTCCCAGGTATGTTGGACCTTTTAAGATTATTAGAAGAATAGGACCTGTAGCCTATCAGCTACAACTGCCAGAGGAAATGGCAGGAATACATGATGTGTTTCATGTATCTAATCTCAAAAAGTGTTTAGCTGATGAATCATTGATAATACCTCTTAAGGATATAGAGGTAAATGAACAACTCAAGTTTGTAGAGAGGCCTCTACAGATTGAAGACAAGAAAGTCAAGAATCTTAAGCATAAGCGTCTCGTTTTAGTCAAAGTGAAGTGGGACTCCAAAAGAGGACCAGAATACACATGGGAGCTTGAATCTGAAATGAAAAGAAAATATTCATACTTATTCCAGTAGATCTCGAGGACGAGCTCTAAAATAAGGTGGGGAGAATGTAACAACCCTCGGTAAATTGACACCCTCAGTATATTTTACGACACCCTATTATATCTTAAATTGTCCCAATGTGTCTTATAATACGTCCCGTATGTGAAAACCGAGCTCGAAATATGTTATAGTTTATTAAATAAATTAAAAGCATGAAATAAGGAGTTGAGGCGGGCCGCGTAGACCCACCCCATTACCTTACGCGGGTCGTATTAAGACTGGAATTGACTTCGGTTGACTTCTTTAGTTCAAGCGGGCCGCGTAAGCCTTAGGCTTACTTTGACGCGGGCCGCGATAACTCATGAAACGCGGATACATCCTGAGCCGACACGTGTCAACATCGTGTCGAGTCTACTAGCTGACCCAGCTAAGCTACTGAGTTGACCAATGTTGACGCGGGCCGCGTAAAGGTCCCTTATCTTTTACGCGGGCCGCGACAGGGCCAGATTACACAACTATAAATAGAAAGCATCAGATTACAATTTTCGTCGCTCATTCTAAATTCTCAATCTCGAATTCTCTGATATTTGGCATAAGTTTCAAGTATAATACCCCCTAATTAGCGAGGTTCTGCTCCGTTGTAAGTATTATAACCCCAGTTTCATAACAGTTACGCTGCCCGATTGATTTAGGGTTCCGTAACAACTGTCGTGGTTCTGCCCGACGTAGTTGTTGGAATGCCGTCTCGGGGAGGGTATCATTAATATTTTCAAAGGGTTATGATACTAACCAATATACATTTGTATAAATTATAGATTATATCCAGGAAACCATCAAGTGAAACCTAAGATAGCAATGTGAGTTTATCCTCTTTTTGATAATCTTTTTGGTAATGTATTACCAAACCTTAAATGTTTTACTATGAAATTTAGCAGTGATTGAGTCTTTGTAGTTATTCAATTACTGCCGGTATGTTGGGGTTTTGTATACAAAATTTGTACTACTTGCGAGTAGTAAGTCGGGATGACAATATGTTACCATTGGACAATGAGTTAGCCAATGTGTAATATGACCCACAAGTCAGGTCTGATAGTACCAAATGGAGTAATTGTGTAGACATAAACAATGTGATCGCTCTCAATACTGTTCACTGTGACTTTAAACTTGATTAAACTGGGATTCACTCACCAGTATTTTCCGCTGACAAATATTTTTAAAACATGTTTCAGGTAACCCAATGTGAAAGCCAATTAATATAAAGCCAGCTGGAGAGCACTGAAGGCTTGGGAATAATGTGGCTATAAAAGTTACCTAATAAACGATGTTTTAAATTCAATAAAATAGGGTTTGTCCCTATAATGTATTGTAATAAGAAACTTGGGTTTTGCCAATGTTATTATTAATATAAAAGAAGGTGGTTTTACTCTGATAAATATTTCCTAACTACGGTCCTGATGTAAATTCCGCTGCGAGACTAAATAACCCTGATACCACCGAAACTCTGTGATCGCGTCCGCCCGTTCCCGGGGATCAGGGATCGGGGGTTGCGACACGTGGCTATACTCTCCCACTTCCACATAGGGATTGGTGGTTGTTCGAGTAAGCCAGAGGGTCTTTGATGTTCAGCCTTGACTCTTGCACAGGTCAGGCATTTTCCAACATAGAGAGCAATATCCCTTTTCATGTCGGGCCACCAGTACTTGTAGCGAAGATCCTGGTACATTTTGTCGGCTCCGGGATGAATAGAATACCAGGATTTATGGGCTTCGTCCATCAAGATTTGTCGTAAATCGGTCCGTTTGGGAATCCAGATTTGGTCCAGAAAGTGGAATATCCCATTCGATTTGTTCACAAGCTGGGCTCCATCGTGGTAGATTCTTTCCTTTTTCAGTGTGCGTTCATTAGCGAATGAGGGTTTCGAGATCGTATTGGGCTTGAACATTACGAGTGCTAAGCAGATAGTTCCGTCTGCTGAGTGCATCGGCAACAACATTTGCTTTGCCTGGGTGATAACGAATCTCACAGTCGTAATCGTTGAGAAGTTCTACCCATCAGCGTTGACGCATATTAAGTTCCTTCTGATTAAAGATATGCTGGAGGCTCCTATGATCGGTGAAGATCGTACACTTGGTACCGTACAGGTAGTGTCGCCAAATCTTTAACACAAAAACAACTGCGCCTAGCTCGAGATCATGGGTTGTATAGTTCTTCTAGTGGATTTTGAGCTGAAGAGATGCGTAGGCTATAACCTTGTCCCGTTGCATGAGGACACAACCAAGACCAAGGTTGGAAGCATCACAATAGACAATGAAATCATTGTTTCCATCGGGTAGTGTGAGAACAGGAGCATTGCAAAGCATGTGCTTAAGGGTTCGAAAGGCAGACTCTTGTTCAGTTCCCCAAACAAAAGGCTTGTCTTTATGCGTGAGAGCGGTAAGTGGTACAGCGATCTTTGAGAATCCTTCGATAAATCGTCGATAGTAGCCTGCTAGTCCGAGAAAAGATCGAACTTCAGACGGGTTCTTAGGCGTAATCCAACTCTTAACAGCTTCAATCTTCGCAGGATCGACGTGAATACCTTGACTATTAACAATGTGACCCAGAAACAGAACTTCCTCCAACCAGAATTCAAACTTGGAGAACTTGGCATAGAGTTGGTTCCCCTGGAGTAGTTCGAGAACCAAACGTAGATGTTGCGAGTGTTCGGCTTTCGATTTGGAATAGATCAAGACATCGTTGATGAATACGATGACGAAACGGTCGAGATATGGTTTACACACGCGATTCATCAGATCCATGAAAACAGCTGGTGCGTTGGTTAAACCAAAAGGCATAACAACGAATTCGTAGTGGCCGTAACGAGTGCGAAACGCGGTTTTGGGTATATCCTCCTCTTGTATGCGTAGTTGGTGATAGCCTGAGCGTAGATCGATCTTCGAGAAACACGTAGCACCTTGTAGCTGATCAAACAAATCATCGATGCGAGGTAGGGGATAGCGGTTTTTGATAGTTAGCTTATTCAATTCCCGATAGTCCATACACATCCTGAACGATCCATCATTCTTTTTGACGAAAAGGACTGGCGCGCCCCAAGGAGAGGTGCTCGGGCGAATGAAGCCTTTCTCAAGTAATTCCTGGAGTTGGTTTGAGAGTTCGCGCATTTCAGATGGAGCGAGTTGGTAGGGAGCTTGGCCAATAGGGTTGGCTCCAGGAATGAGGTCGATACGAAAGTCGATATCACGACTTGGCGGTAGTCCGGGAAGATCCTCAGGAAAAAACGTTAGGAAATTCTCGAACCACAGGAACGTCTTTCACTTCCTTCTTCTCTTTCTTTTCCTTCTCCACTACTACAATGTTAGCCAAGAAAGCTCTGTATTCCTTGCAGATATACTTCCTAGCTTGGATACATGACATGAGCTTGAGACCTTTCGAAGCAGTTTCACCATAGACACACAACAAATCACCATTCGCGAGCGAGAATCAAATCATTTTGTCGAAGCACACAACTTCAGCATGGTTTTCGCGAAGAAAGTGCATGCCTACTATGACTTCAAAACTTCCGAGTTGCATCAGAATAAGATCGATTGGGAAGATGTGATTGTTGAGCTCAAGAGTACAATCATGAAGAACAGAATTAACGGCGACGGTTCTTCCAGTAGCGACTTCCACATCAAACGTCGAGGAGAGTCGGGAGCGTTTACGACTAAGGAGCTTCTCGAATTCGAACGAAACAAAGCAATTATCGGCTCCAGTATCAAATAAACACGAAGCACAAATACCATTCACAAGGAATGTACCATTGACCACGTTGTTGTCGGCTTGGGCTTGACGCACGTTGAGGTTGAAAGTTCGAGCACGTGCTGCTTGTTGCTGCTGCTGCTGTTGATGAGGTTGCTGCTGCTGCTGGGGCTCTTGTTTCACAACCCTGTTCGGACACATGTTGGCGAAATGGTTCGGATCGCCACATGCAAAGCAGACTCTGGCGTTGACCACGGGTGCCTGAGGAGCTTGTTGACCCTGAGGGGTAGGAAGTAGAGCTTAATGAGCAGTAGCTGGAGCTTGGGTTTGGGTTTGACGACCACGGCAACTGGTAGTGAAATGGCCGTACATGTTGCAATGAGCACAGAAACGGCAAGCAATGGTATTCGGGTGATGGTAGGTACAAGTAGGGCAAAGTGGGTGTGGCCTAGTGTATGCACGCTTAGCAGGTGGTGCATTTGCCACAGGCGCCGCTACTTGACGCTGTTGGGCTGGTACAGCTTGGATCGGTGCAGCAGTGATCGCACAGTTCTTGTGCTGGAGCTGTTCTTCCTCTTGTTCTTTCTCTTGTTGTTCGATGAGGTAGCGGTTTCAGCAGTTGGTGCGGTGTTGGTAGCTTGATGCAGATGCTTCGAAGTTTTATCCCAGACACCAGCCTTGACCCGTTTGTCATTAATTTCGGCGGCCAGTAGATAAGTCTCTTCGATCGTCTTAGTCTTAGCCTCTTACACGAAATCGGCAACACAGTCGGGCAAAGCTCTGATGTACTTCTTGATTGTGATCTCCAGAGTCTTGACATGGTCAGGGCAGATGATGCTGAGCTGCTTGAAGCGAGCAGTGAGAGCAGCGTTGTCACCTTCATGTTGATATATGTGCCAAAATTCATCCTCTAACTTCTGACGTTCATGAGGAGGGCAGAATTCTTCCAGCATGACCTCCTTGAGTTCGTCCCACGACAGACCGTAGGATGCATCGTTCCCTCGCTTGTTTCTCTCGGCCGTCCACCAGTCTAGTGCACGGGACTGGAAGACGCCGGTAGCATTCAGAGTTCGGAGTTCGTCTGGGAAACCGCTCTGTCGTAGAGTGACCTCAATGAAATCAAACCATTGGAATAGTGCAGTAGGACCTCCCTCGCCAGTGAATTCTTTTGGCCCACACGACTTGAATTGCTTGAAATTGAAGGCCTTGGCGGTAGCTTTAGGAGCTTCGGTTCTTGACTCCTCAGATGACTAGCTGGCATTCTCGTAAACATCACTCACGGCCTTTGCTACACTTTTAGCTATGATGGCAGCATGGCGTTTGTCTCTCTTTTCTTGACAAGAAAGTAGGGAATGACGGGATCCAGATGACATTGTCTGCAACAGACATCGTCACAGGACTCAACACATTGTATTCGAATCTCACCCTACACGTTCACTACTTACTAAAGCTTAGAAACACGCAGTGTAATACGTATCACATAAATACATAGGCACATAATCACAGGTTCACATAACACAGAAACACATAAGCACGTAGGGCACAGAATCACAGAACACGTAAGTATGAATTCATAAGATGCATATAGAGTCACATAGAGCATTCTGACGGCATCTATTATCTAAGGTCTACGCGCGTTGAGAATAACTTGTCGAGTAGTATAATATAAGCGTATATCATAGCATAAGGTCGTCCATAGTTTAGCGATTTGGCAGCGTATCAAGATAAAATTGCAGTGCGAGTCGTACGTGTCGATCGAAGTGAAAGCAAAAATCGAGTAAATCTCCAAAATTTAAACACGTAAGTAGGTAAACACATATATAAGTGCATAAAATCGATGAAACATCAGAGTCAGCAGTTGCAGGCTCAAAATCGAAACACATAAAATCAAGAAATAGATTGTCTGCGGCTAGTAGACTTCGACTAACCAAAGTGATTCTACTATTCGCAAGGATCCGTGGTGCACATTTGACTTCCAGGACTATGCCTTTGCCTTGATTCTTGGGCGTTTGGCACGCGTCCCGTTAGTCATATTGTGACTTCAGGTCGTTGGAGTCCGTCGAGACTTTGGTGAGAGTTTGTAAAATGAGCGGAACAGGTCATCAAGGTTAGGGTCTCACCCCTGGCTTAACAACTTCGCTCCTGTTTTGATAAAATAGAGGAGATTATTCATCAAAATACGGATTTCACTCCTGATTTGGTATAATTCTCCCCATTTGTAAATAGAATGCGGGTTGTTTAAGCAACTTTAGTCGAGAGTTTGCGGTTTTCACACCTAATCTCGACTGAATTGCTCATTTATGTTTGAAAATTCGAGTGCAGTGATAGTGTAGCGTGTGCGAGAATAGCAAGAAATAATAGTAAACCTACGCATATTCCCTACTGGATATGCACAAGTCAGTCGGTTGGTACTTAACTATAGTCTAGGTATCTAAGACATCAGCCCGGACTAGGTCGTGTCTTGCCTAATTCCCTATAGTTATGGCTCTGATACCAATCTGTCACACCACAACCGATGGCGGAAACATCGGGGCATGGCACTGAGCGAAACAAATTGTCCAGAAGTTTCCATAACAATTATCATTACTATTCAATTAAATAACATGTCCCATACCATGTCTCAAACAGTAAACAAATTATTACAGATAGAACTAGGCAAATAATTCTGTTCCGACAACTCAGATTTAAATACAGCAATTGTTTATCTGCTTCTAGGGACCCTTGATTCATTTACTACAGACAACTATTTGTTGGGCTCTAAAGCTTTATTATAGCTTCGACTTCCTATCATGTGTGCATCCTAAGCACCTGTCACATACGTTAAAATAAAGTCAATACATATAATGTAAAGGTGAGCATACAAGTTTGATAATAGCATATAGAGTTCGAATTCGTTTACGCATAACCAGCACGTACACATAGAGAAATGAAGCACGTTAGTTATCGACATAGATCCATCGATACCAGTGACTGCGGGGTTGACTGCCCGAGGCAGTTCGCAATACATGATTACCACCGTAACCATGCAAGTAATTGTCCTTAACAACCCCCGCGAACGGGTGCTGAGTCCAAACTATAGTACTATCATTGCTAAGGCAGGTAGACAACATTCCATGTGTAAACATAACAAACAAGCATTCATAAGCCACGTATAACATGCATTAACGGTTAGCGTTCAAATGGTATTGAGTAGTGTGTTTGATGTGATTTGGATAGTTGTAACGTATGTAACACCCAAAAGTGCTTAAAGCAAAAAGGGATCGAGTATACTCACAGCGGTTGATGGATTGAAGGGAGCGCTTAGCGAGTAGGGTTAGCCTGAATAGATTCGATAGCATAACGATAAGTGACGCGTAAAACGATACAAAGTGGGAGTGGGTCGGATAGCAGTTCGGTCGGATGGTAATCCGATCGGAAAGCAATCCGTGCGGATGACAATCCGTTCAGATGGTAGTCCGGTCGGATGACTATTCGAGTGGATTGTTTCTTCCTATGTGATGAATGTGTTTGTGTATGATGGCTTGTCTTTTGAAGTTTTCGTTGTAGCATTTTGAAAACAAAGAAGTATCTCTATCTTTCAAGTCGGTCGATCGGACGGCCAATCATACGGATGACAATCCGTGTGGATGGTCATCCGGTCGGACGGTAATCCGGTCGGACGGCGACTCTAGTGATGAGGTTACTTAGTGGAAACAAATTCACAGCAGAAGAGTCACTCGGTCGGATGTCCATTCGACCGGGTGGCAATCCTGTTAATGAACATGTTGAAAATTGTTTAAGTCTTTAAAGTCCTAGTAACCTGATCGACCAGGAATCACCCTAGTTCGACCAGTTAACCGGTTCAAAAGGGTTGTTCTTGTATAACCCGAAATCGGTGGTCTCGTGAGTAGAATCCGGATCTTGAGCTAGCACAACACTAATAATGAGTAAGGGACTAGATCAGGGTCGGATCCTATCGGTTTTGAGCGCATTGAGTGTAAAAGAGTTGAAAGAAAGTTCGAAACCATCTTTCAATCCTCTTTCACTATGTTTAAACTTAGATCTACACGAGATCTTTGTGTATTTGTGTGGAAATCTATCAGATCTAAGTTGTTCTTGGTGGATTGAGGCCAAAACAAGAAGTTCTTCAAGAACTCATGATGACATCATCCTAGAACACCTCAAATCTAGTGATTTCATGGTTAAAAGTTAAGATTCCAAAGATAGAAAGGTGTAGTAGTGCGTGTAGATTAAGAAAGTACAAGATTTAGGACGAGATCTTACCTGGATTGAGAGAAATCGAAGAAAAGGTGAGCTGAGCGTGCTGTTTGGACAGAGGTTTCCAAAAGTAGAAAAGTTTGAGAGTGACATGGGTATTTATAGGATGCCAAAAGGGGAAAGTGCTGGCCGATCGGCCAGGCAGCTCGATCGGACAGCCTGTCCGATCGGCCAGGCAGCTCGATCGGACAGCCTGTCCGATCGTACGGCAGTCCGTTCGGATGGCTGTTCGATCGGCTGGTAGCTTGATCGATCAGTTGCACGTTTCGAGTGTTCGGTGCGACGATTTTTGATATTTCGAGTTCGGTTGCAAGTGGTGCGATACGATAGGGTTTCCTAGTCAAATTACTTTTAATCCCAACCACTCATACCTCGCGCTATCTCTTCTCCACCATTTATAGTAGTTCGATTTTCGATTGAGTTCGATTGCGTTTCGTTTGCGTTTCGAGTTCGATTTCGTTTCGATTGATTACCACTACATAACATAAATAATCATGCACAAGTAACACATAAGGCACACACACACGTATAACCATAGCCAAGTGCGTAGTTCGTGTTGCGATTCGATGTTGATTAGCTTAGTTTGATTATCGTTTAGTTAACTTTATCGCATTGTTACTTCCTATAGTTCACAGTCGTAGGTCGATAGTTTGCGAGTAACGTACGTCGATTATTGTAATTATTGACACTTACTCCACATAATTCAACTAAAATAAACATCCAAAAGAAATCTACTGCAAGTCAAGTCGCGCGAATCGGTCGTTGACTTTGACCTTGACTTTGACTTCCCTGAAAACACGGGGTGTTACAAATTTGGTGCCCACCGTGGGGCAAGTGGTGCAATTCTTACTAAAAACATTGCTAAGATCTTTACTCGGTTGTCACACCCCGATATTTCCACATATTACCGGTGGGCCCGGTGGGGAGTACCATGACGTAGTTGATATCATCATAGTCAATATACACAATATAATAGCACAGCGGAAGGCTTTGGTAGATAATAACTATTTCAAACCATAGTGTCCGAAATGTCCAAATGAAAGAATATACAGACTGGTTGTAATAGAGATCCATAGGCGGATCATAAAACAAAATACAAGAAACTGAAATAACAGACTTCAGACATCTAAGGATTTGCAAGATCCTCTTATTTGACACCAAGTAGGTCCAGCCTAGTTTCGTGAGGTACCTGTCACTTAGTCTTTGGAAAATACGTCAGTTTTCACTGGTGAATACAATTAACCGACTCATTTGAAAAGAGTTTATGAAAATTGATTTAAGCGCACAAGGCACAAACCATTTATACTTGGGACAATTATTTAAGATAATCTTGTATACAGTTTTACATGTTTGTCATACATATGGGGCCGGTTTGGAAGCCGGTCATGATTAACCGACTCACCACTTATAAAACCCACAAAGGAGTTATCCCCAACATGTGGGTTATTTAGCATTTGCATCTGTCAGGTGTATGCCTACACCCCGTGCATAGGTCGTGGCCATTTTCAAATGAAATGAGCCGAGGATATCCAGGACATGGTCGTATTAACCCCCAATGTTTACGTTATCAAACAAAACAGATTAAAACGGGTTATGTAATTTATTAATCACAATCCGATTAAATGATTTCATACCCGACCAAGCGGTATTATTATAATACCGTATCCCAAGCCCGTATAACGGAAAATAAGTTAAAAGTATTTACCTGAGCTAGATGTGTTAAGATGCAACTCAGCCGTATATTTCCTAAGCTTTATGTAAATACCTTCTACCGAGGCTACTCAATCTGTATGGAAGGTTTATTAACCTATTAGGATACTAACGGGTCTTTATTTAAGTCAAAGACTTAGACCGCTTAGCTTGAAAGATACTTTACGGTTCTAAACGCTATATTAAGCGGAGACCGGAATAGAATGTGATTTAGACCCGACAAGTTTGGATACTTGTATAAAATGGGTAAACTAAACACATTCTGTAATTTAAAGATTTGATGATAAGGTTAAACCCATTTCGGCTATTTTATGTAAACTAGTTACATAAACCGATCTGAACGCATAAATGCATAACGGGTAACCAAATGAATTATATACAGGTCTCACATGTTATTATGCTTAGAATATGTTAATACATCAGTAGGATGTTAACATATATGCCCAAAAAGTATTTAAAACCAATTTAAGTCCCGTAGGGGCAATTTGGTCATGTTGATGTTTATAAAAGAGATTTTATAGTAAACTGAGGTTCTAGTCTTTAGTAATCAGTAAAAATATTTATTTCATTAAGTTATATCAGTAAGATATTATACATATGTGAGGTTTACCAATTATGGCCAAACTATGCCCCGAAAGGGTATTTTGGTCATTTCACATATGCTTTTAAGGACATTTTTGGAAGTCTGAGTTCATGACTTATACCTACTGTAAAAATATTAAAATTTATTTAAAAATTCATTAGGTAATAAGTCTTAGATGTTGAATATGGTTTTAAACCATACTATACACCTTAATTAGCGTAAAATCGCTAATTGACGATAATTAAGGGTGTTTATGTAAATCTGAGATTTTGATCAGTCTTAAATGCTCAAAATAATTTATTTAATATATAAAACCAGTAGAAGAAGGTTTGGCATTCAAATCATTTGTTAATCTCATTTTATGCATGAAAAGGGTAATATTGTAATTTACCGAATTACACAAGAACTCCATGATATGGTCGGATTATAATCTGACCAAAAATCTTAAAAATCCCTAAAAATAATATCTTAACAGTAGGTAATGAGTTTTGGGTCAAAATCCAAGTTTAAACATGTCTTATGAAAGATAGCGTAATTTAATTAATAAAAACTTTCAATATACGATATCGAGCATAACTTCTGTTTGGGACCAGAATCTGATGTCAAAATTTCAGGACATACTTATATATCAGAAATGAAGGTTTTTGTCCCCTCATATTTTCAAAATTCTCATTTATATGTCAAAAGGGCAAAATGGGCATTTATAAGCATAATAACGGACTTGATCATATAATTCAAAGTATAAATGACCAAGTAGTAAAACTCTAGAGGGTTATACTACAACATAATGTGGTCCTAATGGAAGCTTAAAACATGGGAGAAATAAGCCCAATCGGGTCAGAACTGAAAGTCAAAGCAAAAGTTAAGCTTTTGCGACTTTCGGTTGCGAACCGACCTTAGACTTAGAATTGTCGGGTTGAATCTGTTTGAACATGTTCTAATAATAATTATTAGGTTATTAGAGTGTTAAAATATAATTTATAACCTTTGTATTATTAGTTTTAATTATTATTCATAATTCTGTCCAGTTTGACTTTTTAACAAACTAGTTTGACCCGACAATTAACTAAGCAAACAAAATAATTAGGAGGTGCCCTTTTAAGGGTTAATCACCTACCTAATTATGGTCACATAACCTCATTCAATTCGGACAGTGGCTGGACCATTTGAGTTTAAACCGAAGGTCAAAGCTAATTTACGATAACTTTGACTTTTCGGTTTTTAAACTATAAAACTGAACTAAAGAAAGGGCTAAGACACTTACATAGGGTCCTAGCTATCTTTTCTACAAACTTGAGCTCCCTTCTTAATCAGAAATCACCAGATGAAAGAGTAGAGAGCGTTTGAGTGAAATGTGCAAATGACAAGTTCACATGAAGGCCCTTTATATAGGTGAATGACATGCATTTGGATCATGGCAGGTGTTTTGGAGTGATCCCAGATGATAACATGTGTCCTAGTAGTATTCTAAAACCGTTAACATGCCCCTGGTATCGAATTTGGAGGGTTTAAGGCGGTGGAACAGGCTGCAACTAGCAGCTGTCAAAAAATTGCAGAGCTGGGCAACCCTCGCGGCCCGCGTAGGATATCACAGTGGGTTACGCGCCCCGCGACAACCTGAAATTCAGGTTAGAAATGTTTCTTGTTTGGCAGATTCAGTCCCTGGTCCTCATAACTTCATTTAACTTCATTTTAGGCACTAAAAGGCCCTTATAGTTAGTTTGTAGAGGTTCATGGGAGTATAACCAAACTTCGTTAGGCTCGGTTTCGTTAAACGATCTCCGGAAATATAATTTTCTTAATATTTACGCTTTTAACCCAAAGTCTTGAAAACTTGCGTAACGATCTCGAAAGTATGTGAAATTGATATCACTTATTCTTGAGAGTATATTTGAATATTACGAAGCCTCGGGTTCGTTAAAAGGTCACTCAGAGGTAAGAATTAACATGTTGACACGTTTAACCCCTGTAGTTTATAATCTTTCGATTATTTTCACAAATGGCTTCTTATATCCAAATAATTACTCGTTTAAGAATATATTCTTCGTGTGTGGTCATTCAGAGGAACAAGTTTGGCATGTTGACACTTTTAGTCCCTTCGGACACATAGTTTCATCGTTTGTCAACTTTAGTCCTTCAAACTCAAACTTTCATACATTTAGAATTTAGGACACGTGTCTTTACATAATTGGACACGTTTTTACGTGGTGTTACATCCCCACCCCCTTAAAAGAAATCTCGACCGTAAGATTTACTGAAACAAGTGAGGGTACTTCTGTCGCATAGTGGACTCAACTTCCCACGTATATCCAGGGCCCCTACTGGCATCCCATTTAACCTTCACTATAGGCACGTGCTTCCTTTGGAGCTTTTTAAACTGTCGATCCTCGATTGATATAGGTCTTTCAACAAACCTCAGGCTTTCATCAATCTATACGTCCTTATGAGACATTGTTAATGATTCATCAGCTAGACATTTCTTTAAATTACAGATGTGGAACACATTGTGAATTCCACTGAGCTCCTCAGACGGTCCGATATACCTTGGGCTTAACTTGCCTTTTATCAGCATAACTTTTCTGCTATCCCTGGCAGCTTTTAGGCGATCACGAATTTGGACAATCTTGTCCGTTGTTTCAAGGACTATATCAGGTCCTAATAACTGAGCTTCTCCCACTTCTGCCCAACAAACAGGCGTTCTGCATTTTCTTCCATACAATGTCTCAAAAGGCGCAACCTGAATGCTGGTATGGTAACTATTGTTATAGGAGAACTCGATCAACGGTAGGTGGTCATCCCGACTACCACCCAAATCAATAACACATGCATGAAGCATGTCTTCCAAAGTTTGAATTGTACGCTCACTTTGTCCATCCGTTTAAGGATGGTAAGCAGTACTAAAATTCAAACGAGTGCCTAATGTTTGTTGGAAACTTTTCCAAAAATGAGAGGTGTATCTAGTATCTCTATCAGATATAATAGATACTGGCACTCCGTGTGGAGATACAATCTTATCCACGTACAACTGAGCTAGTTTGTCGGAGCTATGAGTCTCCTTGATGGGTAAGAAATGTGCTGACTTAGTCAGCCTATCAACTATGACCCATATAGTATCATTTCCATGACTTGTTTTAGGTAACTTTGTTATAAAATCCATGGTTACCATTTACCACTTCCATGTGGGAAGTTCAGGTTGTTGTAGCAAACCTAACGGCTTTTGATGTTCAGCTTTAATCTGAGTGCATGTCAGACATTTGGCTACATGTGTGGCAATGGACTTTTTCAAGCCTATCCACCAATAGTTGGCTTTCAAATCTTGATACATTTTGTCACCTCCAGGGTGAACTGAGTATTTGGAATTGTGAGATTCCTGGAGGATTATATCTCTAAGTCCTCCATGGATAGGAACCCAGATCCTACCATTCAGTCTGAGGAGGGTTAGCTCGGCAGATAAGCAAAAAGGTTAATCGAGCTGTTTGTGGTCAACCACGTCCTAACATGGTTACCATACAAGTCAGGTCTAGGTTCAAATAGTGCACGTAAATTTACACATAAGCTAACAAGTTACAAACACATAACGATCATGGCATTCACGTAAAGTATGGTAAACAATATCAGACAAGTTCACGTAAAAGCCCAATACTTGTGTGATCCAAATGTTTTGAACTGATGTAAATGTGCAAGCCCAATGATATTGTGTGATTTGGGTAAATGAAGCCCAAATGAATACCCGGCCCAACCTATTTTACGATTAGCACAACTTGTGCGATCCACAATGGGTTGTGTGATCAAGTCCAAACCCGGTCCATTACATCATAAACCCAACAGCTTGTGCGACCCAAACAATTAAATAAACACTTAACTTATGCGGTCTATATGGACTTGTGCGATTAGGGATAACTTGTACGATTGGGGTTTTGGGTTGTTCGGCCCAATAGCATAGCATAGCTTAAACATTTGTGTGGCCCAAGGTATTGTGCGATTGACACGGTCTTGTGCGATCCACAATACCTTGTGCGATCGTGCATAACATAATTATACTTTGTGCTTTACTCAGTTGTACCGAGCTTGTGCGACTGACTTGTGCGACCGAGGGCTTGTGCGATTGCCCTTGTGCGGTCAAACAAGCTTGTGCGATTAGTTATCTAATTCCCTAAAATCATGCGAATCAGTTATAGCAAATTGACAGTTTCCAACCATGCATTAAATCGATCAGAATAATCAAACAGTTTCCAAATCTTGTTATCGTCGATCAAATCAAGCAATTATCTACTTCCTTAAGAATCCTAATAACATTTAAGCATGAATAACAATCATAACCTTTAATCACATTAACAGATCCATGATTTTGATTACTAATATGCACCCTAACATGACAATACAACCAATCATCCAAATATACTCACATAACAGCCGATTAACATGCAATCAGTTCTAGGTCATCATCAACATCATGTGATTATCAAACCCTATATTGATCTAATCTCCCTACACATGTGCACCAATGTACAAGGACACCAAATCTCATCAATTTACATCACAACTGGTCACAAATCATCCCTAAATCATTATGTAGAAACATATAGACCATAACATCATCAAATATACAATCAATAGTAAAATACTAACCGGTTAGAAAGTAGAACAAGGGTCGACTCGAACAAGAAGATCTTCAAGAGAGGGGAGATGTTGTCGTCGAGTTCGAGAGGAGGGAAAGAGAGTGTAGGGTTTGTATGTGTTGTGTGTTTTGAGGATTATGGGGATGATACCATACACCCCTTGATGCTATTCAAAATAAGGGAGTGGGCCAAACCCTTCATGGGCTACCCCTTTGGGTCAATCATTTAAACAAGGGTGTGGGCTAGAGGATGTTGTGCGATTGGATTTATGGTGTACGGCCCAAGTGTGTTGTGCAATCTAACTTAGGTAATATACAAACACCCTACAATACAATTACATACACATAACATCCAAATTCATAACATCTCATTAAAATCACATATCAAGTAATCACATAATGTTCATAAAAATTACAACCAGCACAAAGATAGGTTCTGAAATACGAGTTGTCACACTTATATTGAATCATCATATTTGGTGATTCATTAACCATGGTAAAAATAGACCACATTGGTTAATCGGCTAATCAGTTTTGGAGAATATTTATTTAAACTTTTATTATAGTTAGTCCGGTTATAAACCATTAAGGGTATTAGGGTGGCACAAAAGGCCTTGTTACAAGTACAATTTTATATTATAGGCCATGATCTTATTGGACCAAGGCATTAAGGATTTGAACATAGTTCTCCACATTTCTGGACAGAGAGTCATAGACTATTATTGTCATTGTTATGTAGTTAGAATAGTTTGGCCCGAGGGTGAAATAATGGCATCACTTAGTGGATGCTCTGATATGATCATCTCAATTGATGATATCAGCCATGATTTAATAGATCATTTGGCTAAATAAGGAAATCTGGAAGAATCCAAGTATTAAGATGACTAGTGTAATTTTCTCGAACCACATTTGTCAAGAGTGTTAACATGTTCTTAGATGTTAACAAGGATTTATTATCTTAAGAGGGTTTTACCATCACAGCCATGTTTATATTGACATATGGGCAAGGTTGTACCATTAAGACGGTCTTTTGAGATTTATTGGCAGACTAATTATAAATTGAAATGATAGTTTGATTGATGATATAATGTGTATATATATAATAACAATTGTGATTCCAAAAGAAAATTTCTCATAATTAATACTACGAATTACATAAACTGCCCTAAACGGGTCTTTAAATAAATAAAAATTGTCCACGCAGGGACTTAAATGAAAGACAAGTCCTCGCAGGGACTGATATTTAAAAGAAATGTCCACGCAGGGACTTAATTGAAATTAAAATCACAAAACAAAAGTAAGGGTCTTCAATGATCCTTCTACTTCTTCCATTTGATAAAGTTTGCCAAACCCTTAAGAAACTTTTGGTGCTTTCTATCACGTTCTTCCACCCTTTGTTCCACTTCTTCCAACCTTTGTAAGATTTCTTGCGGTTGTGGTTGTTGAAGTAAAGGTTGAGGTTGCTGTTGCTGTTGCAGTTGTGGTGGTGGCGGGTATTGATACCCATAAGCAGGGTACCCAGTTGGGTACGCGGGTGGAAAAGGTGAGGGGTAGAGAGCATTAAAATTTGCTGCCTCGGCGTATGTGTCAACGGCAGGTGCATGATAGTTATAACCCGTGTAAGTTTGTGGCTCATACGGGTTGTACCCAGTTGTATCTGGGTAAGCAGGGATTGGGTTTTCAAAACCCATGGGAGGTGGTGGTGGTGCAAAAGCGACCGGTGCAAAGTCGACTTCTGACACAGCGTTTGAAGGCCCACCCACTTGTGGATCTTCAAAAATGTGAGGGTAGTTGCTGGAAGATTGTGGGGTGCTAAAATGGAAACCCCCTCGCACGGACATTCGTGCACTTCTCCTTCGCCTCAGTGGTTCTGGTGGCGGAGGCTGCTCTAGTGCTGGAGGTGGCGGTGGCGTGACCGCTTGAAAGTGTGGGTCCTCAGAGGGAGTCCACTGTGGTGGTGGTGAGTCGTGGTGTGGGGGAGTGAACTCCTACTTGTAGGTGCTCCACCTTTCGGCCCATAAATCGGGGCCTCTGTATGGCGATCCTACAAAAGAAGAACCGCTAGAGATATCTATGGAATGCGTAGGCATCCCAGAAGGTGGCATGACTGGATCTGGATCATCGTCCACTTCCATATCCTGATATTCAGGAAAGTGATCTTCGGGTCCCAACGGGTTATGACCCCCTGGTTCATTAATGTAATCATTGGGGTCAAATTGACCCTGGAAATAAGGAGAAGGTTGGTGGAATGAATGGTGGGAACCATAACGTTGCAAAGAATGGTGCGAATGCACTAACTGTTGTGAGTGGTGGGAGCCTTGGGGCTCGTCAGGTTGCTGTGGACCAAAAGAATGGTGATAAGAGTGAGAGGTGCTAAGCAAGACAGAATGCCTCGCGGGTTCCAAGGAGTGTCTCCAATCATCGTATGGGTCTGAGCTGAATGACGCAGAGGGAGTTCGCGTATTGTGAAGGCCCTGCTTCATGGTCATGCCTCCCTCTCATTGGTGCTTTGCCTCGTCCTCCTCTTCCTTGAATTCTTGGTGGCATGTTTAATATGTAGTCCTGTCAAGAACAAAGAAACAAGCAAAATATATAAACCAAATAAGATTAAGATTAACCTAGGTCATTTGCCTAGACTCGGAAGTCAAGGAATGTGCTACTATGTCATTGAGATTAAACACAAAAGGCTAGTGTTTAATTCACTCAATGTTGGCTCTGATACCAACCTGTCACACCCCGATATTTCAACCACATACCGGTGGGCCCGGCGGGGAGTATCGTGACGTAGTTTATATCATCATAGTCAAATATACACAGTTTATAGCACAGCAGAAGTCTTGGTAGAAATTACTATTACAAACCGAAAGTGTAAAGTACGAATAAAAGAATATACAGACGGTTGTAAGAAAGGATCCACAGGTGGATCTAGATTAAATACAAAACATGTTCAATATACATAAGGCATTACGGACTTGCAAGATCCTCTACTTAACGCCCAGAAGCTCCCAGCCTAGTACGTGTAGTACCTGTCACTTAGTCTTTTTGAAAATACGTCAGTTTACACTGGTAAATACAATTAACCGACTCTTTTGAAAACATTTATGAAAATTGGTTTAGATGCACAAGACACAAACATTCTTTTATAACTTGGGACAATTATGTAAAAATAATCTTGTATACAGATTTACATGTTTGTCGTACGTTCAGGGCCCGGGATAGAAGCCGAGACAAGATTAATAGATACGCGCCACTAATATAAATCCACAAGGAGTTATCCCCAACAAGTCAGTATATCTTTTTACATACACAACTTTCAGGTGTATGCCTACACCCCATGCTTAAGTCATGGCCATTTGCAAATGAAATGAGCCGAGGATATCCAGGACACGGTCGTATTAACCCCCAAATGTTTATGTTATCAAACAACACAGATTAAAACGGGTTATGTAATTTATTAATCACAATCCGATTAAATAATTCCATACCCGACCAAGCGGTAATATATTACCGTACCCCAAGCCCGTATAAGGGAAAATAAGTTAAAAGTATTTACCTGAGCTTTAAAATGCGAGATTTGTCTACTCAGCCATATAATCTAATCAAACTAGTGCAAGTAGCTTTTACCGGGGCTCCTAATCTGGAACGAAGGGTTTATTAACATATTAGATTACTAACGGGTCTTATTTACGTTGTAAACTTAGACTGGTTAGTTTAAAGAAGGATTTGCGGTACGAAACTCTAGATTAAGCGATGACCGGATTGGAATGTAATTTAGACCCAACAAGTACGGAGACTTGTATAATATAGGTAAACTAAATACATTCTGGATTTTGAAGTTAAAATGATAAGGTTTAACCCGTTTCGGCTAATTTATGCAAACTAGTTACATAAACCGCACCGAACGCGTATAAGCATAACGGGTAACCGGATGAGTCATGTACAAGTTCCATAAGTTATTATGCTTAGAAGATGTTATGATATCAGTAGGATATCAACAAATATGCCCAAAAAGATTTTAAAACCGAATTAAGCCTCATAAGGGCATTTTGGTCATTTTATGATTTATAAAAGGGGTTTACATGCAAACTGAGGTTCTGGTCATAAACCTTTTGTAAAAATATTTAATTTATGTTATATTAACAGTAGGATATCATATATATGTGTGGTTTACCATTTAAGACCAAACTATTCACCGTAGGGGCATTTTGGTCATTTCACACATAGTTATAAGAACTTATTTGGGATTCTGAGTTCATGACCCATACTTACTATAAAAATATTAGAAATGGCTTATAAAATTAGTGGGTAAAAAGCTTTGAGTGCTAACTATGGTTTAAAGCCAAACTATGCACTTCAGTGTCGTAAAAATCGATAAATGATGATTATTTCGATGTTTAAAGAATTCTGAAGTTATGACCAACTTTGAATGGTCAAAATAATTTATTTATCATACTATATCAGTAACAAAAGGTTCTTGATTGTTAATCTTATTAAAAATCCATTTTATGTGTAAAAAGGGCATAATCGACATTTAATAATATAATACGAAACTTATGCATAAACTCAGTAAGTAATCTGATTTGAAATTCCAATTAGTCCTAAATATGATATTATTTCAGTGAGTATTGAGTTTTGATGTTAAAATTATATTTAAACTCTATTTGCATGCATAAGGGTATTTTAGTCCTTTATGAAGCATGTTTTGTAATTTATTATGTAAATTCAATCTATGACCAGAATATAGTTGCCAAAATATGTTAAATAAATTTACTAATCAGAATATAATGTGTTTGCATGGTTGTTTATGTTAAAAATCTTATTTTTTGACGAAAAGGGCATTTTAGTCAATATTAAGCACAATAACGGAAACAAGTAAATAAACTCAGATTACTAAGGGACCATGTAATATAACCTCAGAGGGTTATACTACTATATAATATGGTCACAAAGGAACCGTAATGCATAAAGAAACTAAGCTAATTCGGGTCAGAACTGAACGTTAAAGCAAAAGTCAACTTTTGCGACTTTCGGTTGCGAACCGAGCCTAAACTCAGAATTGTCGGGTTGAACATGCCAAGACATGTTCTAATAATGTGTACCAAGTTATTTAAGTGATAAAACATATTTTACAAACTCTACATTATCAGATTTGATTTTATTTAAAAACTGACCCATTTGACTTTTTATATTAATTACTTTGACTCGACAATTAACTAAGTAAACATGGTAATTAGGAGGTGCCCTTTTGAGGGATTAACACCTACTTAATTACCATCACGTAGCCACATTCGCCTCAAACAATGGCTGGACCGTTTAGGTCTAAACCGATTGTCAAAGCGTTATTACGATAACTTTGACTTTCGGCTTTAAAACACATAAAAACCAAACTAAGGAGGCTAAGGACACTTACAAAGGGTCCTAGCTCGAAAGTTGAACTGAGGAGGGCTTCCTTCTTGACCAGGAATCCCAGAGAACCAAGCTTAGAGAGGAGAAGTGATATTTTTGAATTGTGTAAGTTGAAATGGAAGCAAATGGGTCTATTTATAGTGCAAGAGATGCTCCAATGATGCAACCAGATGTTATCAGAGCTTAACAAGTGTCCCTTGACATGTCTAAAGACAGACAACAGCCTATGGTTTTGAATTAAAGCTGTAGAAGGTGACAAACTTGCAGTTGTCCATTTTTCTGCCCAGTTATTGTGCTTACGGACCGTAAGCCTGAGCCCTTACGGTCCGTAACCGCTTCTAATTTATATCGCCCAGATACAGTCCCTTACGGACCATAAGCCTTATCCTTTGCGGTTCATAAGTCAGCGATCAGAAGACTAAAATTTTCAAACTTTATATATTTGGCTCCCATTATTAATTTTCAATTATCAATTATTTCCGAGTGCTTGTTTTATCATAATCAAGTCCCGGTTTTGACAAAAGGTCACTAAGAGGCGTAAATTAGCATGTTGACACTTTTAGTCCTTCAAGTTTAATTTTATTACCCATCTAGGGTTTACGACACGTGTCATGATTTTGCGAGGTGTTACAATTCCTAAGGAGCATATGTTGCAAATAGGAAATCGCGTTATCGCAAAGGAGATGTGGGTTGTTCTCCAAACCCGTAATTTGGGTGCGGATCGAAATTGGGAAACAAGACTTTAAACTCTAATGGGAGATTTTGATGTAGGACCAAGGTGTTAGGGGTGATTTGATAACCAGTAATAGAAGAAATTAACAAAAGTGGTTGATAAATTTCATAACCAGTTGCGTAAATGTTTTATTCGTATGGGAACTTCTATAGAATAGGTTGCAGAATTGAAGACCATCTTTTATGATGATATTGCGCGTCAGGTTAAAATTTATGAAGAAACGATTAATGAATGGGAGATCCAAATCAAGCAAAATCATATTTTATTTACAAATTCGGGTGAAAAGAGAAGGAAAAGGAGCATAGGTGTGAGCATTGTGGTTGTAGAAACTCGATTCGTGAAGACTATGGGTGTGGTCGAGGTGGATGTCGGGGGTCCAAGAAGAAAGGTCAAGGAGATGGTAGAGTACTGTCGCAACCCGCGTCCCCTATTTACCCTGGGAACGAGTGGCTGCAGTCAGTTGTGGTGGTATCGGTGTTTATCAGTTTGGCAGCGGAAATTTACATCAGGACCGTAGTTAGGAAATATTTTATCAGAGTAAAATACCACATTTTTATATTAATAAACTGATGTGTGTAAAATGCAACATATAAATTACATCAAATGAGGCATAAAACTAACCCTTTTTAAGTACTAATGTTGGAAAAAGAGTGTTTTTGTCTTCCTTTTGTATTTTCAGGATTAAATGAGCTCAAATTCACAAAAGGCTGAACACGGGGCCAGGCTTCTGTCTCTTTTCTTTAATTTTTGTTACTGGCACCTGAACACGGGGCCGTGTCCAGACTGCCAGTAACATAAATCTTTGCTTTTAACACCATTTTTACACATTCAATCAACCTGAAAACTTATTTTTGGGACACATTGAGGACAATGTGTAATTTAAGTGTGG
This sequence comes from Helianthus tuberosus, assembly GCA_030545235.1. Lineage (NCBI taxonomy): Eukaryota > Viridiplantae > Streptophyta > Magnoliopsida > Asterales > Asteraceae > Helianthus > Helianthus tuberosus. The sequence goes on from CM060413.1 coordinate 199,799,272, forward strand.
GGGGATGCTAAAACCTTGAATCTTGCAAGTCCTAAATACAAGCCTTACACAAAACTCTATTGGAACCGCTAATCACCCCAAATTTTTTTAAAAAAAAATTTTTTCATTTTTTTTTACTTGTCTAGGTTTAACTCGGGAAATTCAAGTTCTCAAAAAGGTTATATTTTTACGAATTTACAACCAATAGCGTTGTGATAAAAAGAACCAACATAAAAAAGTTATAAAAAGGCATGGCAAACTTAGTTAAAATTTGATTATATATACTTGATCACATAAAAACCCATTCCCACAAAAGTGAGTTTTGAGCCTTTATTGAGCATACAATTACATATAATTAAACTAAATGCTCATTTTTTTTCGTTTCTTGTGTGAATAGCCGTTTGGTTCTTACGACTCTAGAACTTGCAATGACGATACATTCCCGGTCCTTATCAACTTAAGCCCGAGTAAGTAAATGATGGAGGCATTAGGACTAACCCTTTTTTCTTCTACACCATTATTTTTCTTTTTCTTTTACCACCTACCCAAAAATCCCCCTAGTTAGCCCCTTTGAGCCTAAACCCTTTCATTTCATAACCCAAACCAAACACCCTTTTACCCACCAAAACCTTTTTAATTTTTAACCCTTTGTTTTAGTAACAAGTTCGGTTTTTCGTATGATCATTCAAAAAAAAATGTGTGTTGATGATGAAGCAAAAGAAAATAAACAAACAAGTTCATCAAAAATAACTTTATTTGAATAATAGCTTCATCAAAATAAAAATTAAAAAAATAGAAAGTCCTACGAAAACCGACACTTGTTACGCTTTTCACCCTTTTTCTACTAACCACTAACCCAACCACCTACCTTTAACCCAAGCCTAACCCTTCACCCACAAAGTCCTCTTGATATTTACAAAGGTATAAAAGTTAAAAAGGAGGAGGATTGATTGCTTGGCAAGCCTATGGTAGGAGTAAGTTCCATACCGCTCTCGAGTGATCCACAAAAATACATTTTCGGCCGAGTGTTGAGTGATCCCCGTGAGGTATGTATACTTGTATATAAATAGAATTTTAAAAAAAGCATGTTATGCCCTAATAAATAATTTCTCTTATGAAAAGTTTTAAATAAATCATGACGAATAGGATTGTAAATAAATAAAAATAAAACTACATAAAGAATCTTGGAAATCCCGACACTCTACGACAAGCCCAAAACCTTCTCTTCTACCCATTCCATTTGGGAGTGTAAGCCACATATTAAAGAGTTTTGCTTGAGGACAAGCAAAAGTTCAAGTGTGGGGGTATTTGATGTGTGTAAAATGCAACATATAAATTACATCAAATGAGGCATAAAACTAACCCTTTTTAAGTACTAATGTTGGAAAAAGAGTGTTTTTGTCTTCCTTTTGTATTTTCAGGATTAAATGAGCTCAAATTCACAAAAGAAGCAAAAAGACAGCTAAATCTAACATAAATACAAGAAAAGGAACATAAGTGGACTGCCCGACCCCTCAACGGCATCTTCCCAAGCAAAATAGAGAAGGCAGAAGACTGAACACGCCCCGTGCTCAGCCAGCACGGGGCCGTGCCCAAGAAGCAGCAGAAAAGACAAACCTATAGAAGCCTCTATTGCCCACCACGGGGCCGTGTCTAGTGAACACGGGGGCGTGGCGAAAGTACAGCAGGCGCATTAATTGTAATTGCGAATTACAATTAATGAAGAGAGAGAGTGTCAGACAGGCACGGGGGCGTGTCCAGCGGACACGGGGCCGTGCCCAACCTTCTGTTCAGCCTATAAATAGGAGTGTTTGGTTTCATTTCAACTCATCCCTTGGCACACCACCTCTCTCACACTTCACCCACCACCCACCACCACCATAACACCATCATCCACCACCATCATCCGTTGTCCATCATAGAGTGTGTGAGTCGTCTCGGGATCCAAGATTGATCATAACAGTTCTTGACAATCAAGGCCATGTTTGCCTAAGTTTCTTACATCACTTGGTGAAGACAAAGTGTCTAGTGTAATACTTTTTATTTCTAATCTTTTGCACTTTTTATTTGGTTTTGTATTAATGACTTTAATAACTAGTTACTTATGTTAAAGGTGATCTTTCCGTATCGTTTATCCGTGGTGTCTTGGCATTATTTTACTGTCTATATAAAATAAAAGATTTTCACCATTCATATCTCCACGGTCTATATGGAGGTATGTTGGCTACCTGGTCGGGGGTTAAGGGAACGGTTTGGTAAAGGTCTTGCCATTGTTTAGCGTTTAGAGGTCCTGCAATGGACCTGGGTCAAATTTAGTAGGACCTCCTTCAATGCTTCACGGCATTGGATGGCGGGGGTCCAAACTCTTTGATCCCCTCATAAGTTAACTACTATTAATACTATAACCCGGTTATTTAGGACTGTATCCCTGCTGACTCAGACTACTTAGTCGAGGGTAACGTCACCGCCAAAAGCGGGGCCTACCATAATTTGCATTAATAACTTAATTCATTATCTTCCAATAATCCACCCTTTTAGGATTGTATCCATGTTGACTCAAACTACCGGGGTGAGGGTAACGTCACCTTCAAAAGAGGGGCCTACTACAATAACTAAGATAATCTCTTAATTATGTGCAAAAGTGCGGAAATAATCAAAGGTTACACTAGATACGAGTCGGAACCAAGTGATTCATCTTGTCTATCTGTTTTTATTTTTATTTTATTTTTCAGAATTTTAGTTAGTTTTTATTTTCTCTTAGTTTAAAACATTTTTCTAAACTTTTTATTTTGATTAGACGTTGAGGATAAACCGGTACTAAAAGCTCTTGTGTCCTTGGACGACCTCGGTATCTTACCAACGCTATACTACGCCCACGATGGGTGCACTTGCCCATATGTGTGTTTAGTGTTAGTAAAATATCGTGTTTTATAAATTTAAAACTTGGCTAAAAAAATGTTAAAGGGGCTTAAAATATACACCTAATATATATAACACTCGACAACGCATCAAGTTTTTGGCGCCGTTGCCGAGGACACAAGGATTTTAAGAAAGTTAGGAATCAACGGCCTAATCGTTTTTCTTATTTTTCATTTTTTTAGGATTTTTTTTCTTAGTTTTTCAGCTTCTGCAGAGCTCAGCACGGGCCGTGCCCGCTGACCACGCCCCCGTGCTAAATCATTGGAACTGGCAATCCTGTTTTAAGTCAGACAGTAAGCTGAACACGGGGCCGTGCTCACTCAACACGCCCCCGTGCCCAAGATTCACTTACTGAAAACAGAACCGTTAGATCCCGGCGGTTGGTAATTTCTGACATAAACATGAGTGATAGTAATTGTTTTTACTTTCGGCACTCTTATGGTACGTGGTGTCAATTATGTGGAGGCGAACATAAAGAATTAGAATGTTACTTTCTAAATTATAGGCCCCACTACATAGACCCACCGATTCCTTATAACCTAAAGAGGGGCGAAAGTAAAAATAAGCACTATCTCTCCCTCAAATGCGCCCAGCCAGATATTCTAGGGGAAATGCTCCTTGACGAGTTATTTCAACTAGAAGAGCTAATTCTAAATTGGTTAAAAGAGCTTAGGAAGGACTTTATTGATCCGCCCCAAGACGATGACCATGAAGAAATGTTGGAACCGCATTCCGACAACCTCGTTGCTCCCAAAAATACCTTCATACATAGCAAAGACTTGGACGATAGTCGTCCCTGTGCCGATTGTGCCGTGAAGGACTCTCCATCGACTTCGTTCGGTGCATACATAGACCTGAGCGATTCGGCATACACCTTCTTTAACGAGAGCCCGGGAAAGGGTTGGACTTGTCCACCTAGAATGAAAATAGGAATTACCCTCACCGACAACCTCTTGCGTTCTCGCCTTAGTCTAGGACAATTAAGGTATCTTAGGCACTTTGGGGTTGTTCCAACCAATCAAGAGCCACCCGATACTAGTGAGTTCCTTAAAAAAACTAGACAACTTCATAAAACTGTCCCTCGACACGGGGCCGTGTCCAGCCAACACGCCCCCGTGTTCACCAAAAGATTCCCTTCTGATCAGTACGTCAGAATACGGACAAACTGTGTCAGAACTCCACTTGCACACGGGGTCGTGTCCAATGGACACGGGGCCGTGTCCAGGATGCTGTCGTTTTCTATAAATGCAGCCAAGAATTCTGCACATATGGACCAACTTGGGACAGAGATTTGAAGGAATCTTCTCTCAACTATCCTAGGTAAGTCTAAAAGAAGGTTCCAACAACCCATCTTGTCCTTTCCTCTTTTAGCCATTTCCTTCTTCTCCATCTTTCTCCAAGAACTACCATTAAAAGTTTGAATTCTTCCAACTTTGTGGTAGGGATTAATGAGTTTTGTTCAAGGAATCTTGGAAAAAATATGTTGTGTAACATTGTTTTAAGTTATTAATAAAAAGACCCCACAAGTTCAGAAAATAACTTAAAATTTCAAGTTTCCTTGCTCCAAAATTCTGCAGAAAGATGAACACGGGGCCGTGCTCAATGAGCACGGGGCCGTGTCCGGACACTGTTTCATCAAATAAACTATTTTTCAGTTTATTTTTCGTAGAATGTCGAGTGAAAACAGCGAAATATCTTCCGTGCATTCATCAAACAGCCGAAGAGGAAGAAGGCCCTCCGTTGAAGCTACACTTGTGCACTATGTGATAACATTAAGGGAGGCTCTCGACGAAATAACGTCAGTAGAGGAGGTCCTAATCGACCGTATTAACGATCTTACGGTGGGACTCGAAAGCAGCTTCCAAGAAATTAACCTCTTGCACCAGAGGTTAAATATTCTTGTAGCACCCCCGATGGAACCAGTCCTCCCTCAACAGGATTGAAACCTGGCACTCGGAATTAACAACCCTACCGGGTGGGAAGACTTTCCGGCGGAACCTCCCGTGGAACACCAACAAGAGATCCCGGTGGAAATCGAAACTCCTCAAACTAATGCCAATGAGCCTTCTTTTCTCCTTCCAAGGGAGGTGGAGGAGTGGCTCGCCGACATATGAGGAAAGCCGCACCCGGAAGAAGGAGTTCTAAAAGACATTGTCTAACCAAGATTAGTAGCTTCTTGGAAATTTTGCTAAATAAAATAAAGTAGAGGCTAGAACTCCATGGTTTAATATTTCTTTGTTTTCAGATCTAGTTTAATATAAATTTAGGACTATGTAAGGTCTCTCTATGAGTGCAATGAAATGATGGTTTTTAAAGTTTGGATGGTTCATAATAAATAAAACACACTCATGGTGGTAAGGGATGAAAAGGGGAACGAGAAAAATGACCCCATGCACAAGAACAAGGCAACCCGACATCAATCTCTCCATTACAGAAGGTTCAACACGGGCCGTGTCCAACCAACACGGCCCCGTGCTAAACCCCCTGCAGAAAAATGCCCAGTTCAGGTAACTGGACACGGGCCGTGTTCACCAGACACGCCCCCGTGTCCAGGCTTCTGTCTCTTTTCTTTAATTTTTGTTACTGGCACCTGAAAACGGGGCCGTGTCCGGTCCCCACGGGGCCGTGTCCAGACTGCCAGTAACATAAATCTTTGCTTTTAACACCATTTTTACACATTCAATCAACCTGAAAACTTATTTTTGGGACACATTGAGGACAATGTGTAATTTAAGTGTGGGGGGGGGATGCTAAAACCTTGAATCTTGCAAGTCCTAAATACAAGCCTTACACAAAACTCTATTGGAACCGCTAATCACCCCAAATTTTTTTCAAAAAAAAAATTTTCATTTTTTTTTACTTGTCTAGGTTTAACTTAATTCATTATCTTCCAATAATCCACCATTTTAGGATTGTATCCTTGCTGACTCAAGCTACTACTGGGGTGAGGGTAACGTCACTTTCAAAAGAGGGGCCTACTACAATAACTAAGATAATCTCTTAATTATGTGCAAAAGTGCGGAAATAATCAAAGGTTACACTAGATACGAGTCGGAACCAAGTGATTAATCTTGTCTATCTGTTTTTATTTTTATTTTATTTTTCAGCATTTTAGTTAGTTTTTATTTTCTCTTAGTTTAAAACATTTTTCTAAACTTTTTATTTTGATTAGACGTTGAGGATAAACCGGTACTAAAAGCTCTTGTGTCCTTGGACGACCTCGGTATCTTACCAACGCTATACTACGCCCACGATGGGTGCACTTGCCCATATGTGTGTTTAGTGTTAGTAAAATATCGTGTTTTATAAATTTAAAACTTGGCTAAAAAAGTGTTAAAGGGGCTTAAAATATACACCTAATATATATAACACTCGACAACGCATCATAAACACATGGGTAAAACCCAAGTTTCTATTACAACATGTTTATAGGGATAAACCCTATTTTTATTGAATTTAAAACATTATCTTTTAGGTAACTTTTATAGCCACATTTTTCCAAGCCTTCAGTGCTCTCCAGCTGGCTTCTAATTGGCTTTAACATTTTGTTACCTGAAACGCATTTTAAAAACATTTGTCAGTGGGAAATACTGGTGAGTGAATCCCAATTTAATCAAGAATCATTTATTCTTTTAATAGTATTGAGAGCTATCACATTGTTTCTATCTACACAATTACTCATTCAGTACTTGCCACTCGACCGAATCTGTGGCTATGGTCATATCACACATTGGCTAACCCATTGTCCAATTGTGAAGATTATCAAGTAATGTATACAATACCCCATAATACCAACAGTAATTGAAGAATTACAAAGACTCAATCACTGCTAATCACATTGTAAATTATTTAAGGTTTTTTAAAAACAGTTTACAAAAAGGAGATTAATCACATTGCTTTCTTAGGGTTTTCCTTTGTGATTTCCTAGTGATTATCTATTAATTACACAATGCACACGTGTTAGTATAATAACCCAATATTTACATTAGTAATACCCTCCCCGAGACAGAATTCCAACGACTACGTCGGGCAGAACCTCGACAGCCGTTACGGAAATCTTAGATCAATCAGGCAGCGTATCTAATACGCAACCAGGGACTAAAATACTTACAACGAGGCAGAACTTCGTTATTTTAGGGGTTATAATACCCGGGTATAGTGTATACTATTCAGAATTGAGAGAGAAAGTTTGTATGTGAGCGGTCGAAAATGAATAGCCGAGGGCCTCTATTTATAGTTCTGGTCGACCAGGTTCTCGCGGCCCGCGTAATTAGAAGGCAAGGCCTTCGTGGCCCGCGAAGTAGAGTTATAGGGGCTAGGGTTGCTGATTCACCAGTTTTAGATTCGACACGAGTGGTGACACGTGGCAGCTCAGGGTGTCGCCCTGGTGACTGGCTGTCGCGCCCCGCGTAGATCATAGTCAACACGTTCGCGGCCCGCGAGCAAGGGCTGGATCTTGTTTTTATTTTATCTTTAATTATATATGAAGTATTTTGGGCTTGGTTTATATATACGGGGTGCATTTTAGAACATATAGGGGTATTCTAAATATATTAGGGGTGTCGAAAATGATTTTGGAGGGTTGTTATATCCTCCCCACCTTAATTTAGAACTCGTCCTCGAGGTCTACTGAAATAAGTGTGGATATTTCCTTTGCATCTCCGATTCAAGCTCCCATGTGTATTCTGGTCCTCTTTTGGAGTCCCATTTTACTTTGACCAGAACTAATCTCTTGTGTTTGAGATTCTTGACTTTTCTGTCTTCAATTTGTAGAGGTTTTTCTACGAACTTGAGTTTTTCATTTATCTCTATGTCTTTAAGAGGTACCATGTGTATAGGAAAATTCTATTAATGGTAAGTGATCATCCCAATTTCCTCCGAAATCAATTACACAAGCTCTAAGCATATCTACCATTGTCTGAATTGTCCTTTCACTTTGTCCGTCCGTTTGTGGATGATAAGCGGTGCTTAGATTTAGCTTGGTTCCCATTGCATTTTGGAAACTTCTCCAAAAAATGAGAGGTAAAACGGCTATCCCTATCAGAAACAATTGATAAAGGAATTCCATGTAATGAAACTATTTCATTTACATATAATTTAGCTAATTGTTCCATACTAAAAGTTTCCTTTATGGGTAGGAAATGAGCTGATTTAGTTAGTCTATCTACAATCACCCAGATTATATCATTACCCTTTCTTGTTTTGGGTAATTTGGTAACAAAATCCATTGTTATTAATTCCCATTTTCACACCGGCATTTCCAATTGCTGCAACAAACCTGAAGGTTTCTGATGTTTAGCTTTGACTTGTGAACAAATTAAACACTTAGAAACATAAGCTGCTATATCTTTTTTCATTCCTATCCACCAAAAATTCTTTCTTAAATCCTAATACATCTTATCATTTCCAGGATGCAGCGTATACTTAGACTTATGGGCTTCTTCTAATATTTGATGGCGTAGGTTTCCTAGTTTGGGTATCCAAATCCTTTTCTTATGGAATCTCCAAATTCCATCTGTTCCTTGTTCTAATTCTTTAATCATTCATTTTAATTTCTTAGTATCATCCTTGATTACTGTTTCCTGTGCTTTTCTAATCTGTTCGTTTAAATCTATCTGCAGATTTAATTTAAGAGAACGTATTCTCTTTGGCTTTCGTGATATTTTCGACTTAAGGCAACGGCTACTACGTTAGCCTTTCCTGCATGATATTGGATATTACAATCGTAATCACTTAATAATTCCATCCAGCGTCTTTGTCTCATATTTAACTCTTTTTGCCCGAAAACATATCTTAAACTCTTATGATCAGTGAAAATGGTAAACTTACTACCATAAAGATAATGTCTCCAAATTTTAAGGGCAAAAATTATAGCTCCTAATTCCAAATCATGGGTTGTATAATTTTCTTCATGATTCTTAAGTTGTCTAGATGCGTAGGCTATAACCTTTTGACGTTGCATTAATACACATCCATAACCTAATTTAGAAGCATCACAATAAATTACAAAATCTTCAGTTCCTTCTGGTAATGCTAGTATGGGTGTGTTGGTCAATCTTTGCTTAAGAATTCTAAATGCTTCTTCTTGTTTCGATCCCCATTCAAACTTAACAGATTTACAGGTTAGCTTAGTTAAGGGAATGGCTATTTTTAGAGAAATCTCGAATAAATCTTCTATAATAACCGGCTAATCCTAAGAAACTTCTAACTTCTGTTGGTGACTCAGGGGTTCTCCATTTGGTAATTACCTCGATCTTGGTGGGATCTACATGAATTCCTTCATGATTAACTAAATGTCCAAGAAACTGTACTTGTTCTAACCAAAACTCGCATTTAGAAAAATTCGCATAAAGCTTTTCTTTTCTTAATAAATTTAGGAGTGCATGCAAATGCTCTGCATGTTCTTCTTCACTTTTAGAGTAAATGAGAATATTATCTATGATGACAATTATGAATTTATCCAAATATGGCTTACATATTCGGTTCATCATGTCCATAAATGCGGCTGGGGCATTGGTTAAACCAAATGGCATGACTGTAAATTCATAATGGCCATACCTTGTTCTGAAAGCGGTCTTAGGAATGTCCTCTTCCTGTACTTTTAATTGATGATATCCTGATCGTAAATCGATTTTAGAGAAAAATCGAGCTCCTTGCAATTGGTCAAACAGATCATCGATTCTCGGTAATGGATACCGATTCTTAATCGTGACTTTGTTTAATTCCCGGTAATCAATGCACATTCGCATCGACCCGTCTTTCTTTTTAACGAATAAAATTGGCGCTCCCTATGGTGATGAACTTGGTTGTATGAATCCTTTTTCTAACAGTTCGTCTAATTGTTTCTTTAATTCTTGCATTTCTGCCAATGCCAAGCGATAGGGTGCTTTGGCAATTGGTGCTGTTCCTGGTAGCAGATGAATTTTGAATTCGACTTCTCTGCCTGGCGGTAGTCCTGGTAATTCTTCGGGAAACACATCTGAAAATTGAGATACTACAGGGATGTCTTTTAATTCTTTTCTTTTAGTGTTAATGATTATGGTAATCATATACACTAGTGATCCTTTTCTAGCATAACTTGCAGTTTTCATCACAGAGATGAATTTTGTGGATCTGGTTGGCTTATCTCCTTTAATTGTGATCTTTTCACCTTTTGGTGAGCTTGTATTGACTTTTGATCACATAAAATACTGGCTTTATTGGCTATTAACCAATCCATTCCTAATACAACATCAAATCCTGCCAGATTCATTGGGTAAAGGTTTGCAATAAACTTTTGATTTAGAAATTTTATTCTTGCTCCCTGCAAGATTTCAGAAATCTTAATGGTTTCTCCATTCGCTGTTTCTACGAAACATTCTTGTTGGAGTTTAGTTAATGGTTGATTGAGAAGTTTGTAAAATGAAGTATTAATAAAACTTTGGTTTGCACCAGAGTCAAATAATACTTTGGCAAAAACATCATTAACTAAAAACGTACCGGCAATCACATCCGGAATCATTTTGGCTTGTTCTGTAGTCAGAACAAATGCTCTAGCATTCTTAGTAGTTTTGTTGTTTGTTGCTGGAGCTAATTTCGGACAATTTAGCTTGATGTGGCCTTGCTCTCCACAATTGTAGCATATCTTATTGGTGGGTTTCTTCCTGCAGTCTTCTTCCTTGTGTCCAGATATTTTGCAATACTTGCAGTAAGATGCAGAAGTAGAACCTACATTTTTCCCACGGTTGGAATTACCGTAGCAAAATTCTTTGGTAAGCTTTTGAGTTAGATTCTTCCCCTGGTTTTCTTCTTGAGTACGTACCAGTTCATCTGTCAAGGTATTAGCTAGGTCTACTGCTTCTTGTATGGTTTGTGGTATAGCTCCCTTGACTACATGCCTAATTTCACTGATTAATCCCCAGATATAACGGGAGATTAACACTGGTTCAGGTGATGCTCGGGTTGGCACTATCCTAACATATTCGAAGAATGTAGTAGTGCAACCTTTACTATCTACTCCAGTCATTCTTAGATTTAAGAATTTATTTGCTATCTGTTCCTTTTCATTGAGGGGGCAAAATTTCCTTTCTACCAAGTTTTTAAATTCCTCCCATTCCATATCGTAGACTCGGTTACTTCCCCTCAACTGGAGGACAGTGTTCCACCCTTCTAAGGCTGAGTTTTTAAACATATTGGAAGCAAACATTATTTTATCTTCTTTCACGCACTTGCTTATTTTTAAGACAACCTCGGTCTTTTCTATCCAGCGTAGAGCTACAACGGTCCCTTCATTGCCCGAGAATTCCATTGGTTTACAAGACCAGAATTCTTTATAAGAACAACCATAAGACATGGTTCTTCTTCTTTTGGGAATGGGCACTTGAAGTATGGGTCCATTGTTTATACTGTTTTCTGGTTCAGTAGGTCATTTACTGCCATGATTACTTTTATTATCAGCTTCCCTAACCGTTGGGATAATATATGGCATTGCATCTATAATTCCTTGTGCCACTATGTGTTGGATGGCACTGTTATCCACTTGGTTTCCGTTATTATTGTTATTCTGGTTATCGTTATTCTGGTTTTCCTGGTTCACTTCGTTGTCCATCTGAATTTTAAACATTCACCACATATTAATATCACAAAATAATATTTAATGCAAACGATTACACAACACGCATATTGATCAAAATCGTCGAACATTGCGACTTACTCAATTTTATATATTATGCTTCTAGTACAAACTGAAATTTAAGATTACAATACTATTATGCATCACTAACCACAAGATGGTCTATACTACAATATATTATTATTATTATTATTATTATTATTATTATTATTATTATTATTATTATTATTATTATTATTATATATAAGATAGAGTGGGGATCCTACGGAAAGTGTGTTTTTCCTAAAAAGTGTAAAAAGTCATAAAATACAATAATTTCAGGCATAAAACACACCTAAAACTCACAAATAATAGAATGAATATTACCAAAACACCATATTCAAACTCTAATAGTCCATAAAAACTTCAAACGCACCATGGTAGAACTATGAGTATAAAACACAAAATGCTAAACAACATAAAACACAATAATATTTGTCATTCCATAATCAGAGCCTTAACATCTAAAACACAACACAAAACCCACATACACGATGTTTTAGTAATCTTCATCATATTATTTGTGGGTTTTTGGTGTGTTTTATGATTGACATTATGGTGTTTTATGACTTTTTACACTTTTTAGGAAATTTGGACTTTCTGGCCAACTCCTAGCCATATATATATTGTTATTATTATTATTTTCAAACACACACACACACACAAATATATATATATATATATATATATATTATTTAATGATAGGGGTTCATCCAAAATTTCATATTACGCTCATCATATTTGCAGACGAGTCGTTCCCTTATTTGTCCTATCCTCTCACTTCCTTCTAAAATCTCCTCACCAAACGTTCTGAGTTCTTGCACATTCTCAGTGCTCATGGGTGGTGCAGGTGCTGGTATTGGGTTTGTGAACTGGGGCATCTGTTCTTCCTGAGGGTATGGATTCTCTAGAATTTCCCTGATGTATTGGTCATTATCGTAATAAGGATCTAGAGGGTCAAGATCTGGGTAGGGTCCTACTAGATCTTGCATGGGCTCCTCTATTGGGTAAAGTGGCTGGTAGTCCTTGAGGTCGTCAAACCATGGGTCATAGCCTAGAGGAGGGGGTGCAGATACCCTAGGAATCTCAGCTGGGTTTAGTTCAATGTCCATAGGTTGTGTGGGAAATAGTGGTAAAGGCTGGGGTGCTATGAGTTGCTCTAGATTAGGGTCGGCAGCTGTAGTTGTTAAGATATGAAAATTTGCTAGACTCCTATTGAGCATATCTTGTGTGTGAGCATCCGTTACTCTTTTAACGGCTGCTAAAGCTCGCTGCTGTTGTAACTTTTTCATCCTTTTCCTACGTTCATGCGCTCCTCTGCTGAACCATCCTCTCTTCTTGGGAGGGAATGGCTCTTCAGATTGGGCCTTGAACACGAATATCCCATCTTCATTGTCAGCCGAATACCCTGAGAAGGTAGGCTGTGAAGAGGTGCCTTCGTCCTTAGGTGAGCTGGAAAACTGACAGTAAGCCTCTGAAGGTCCTTGGTCACTCATGCTGTAAACTAACAAATTGTCAAATAACACAAAATAATAATCTACACGTATACACATAATCTTATTGATTTTCTTAACATAGTTGATATCAGCAGAACACTTCTTTGGCTGAAATTAGTGGCTGTGGCTCTGATACAACCTTCTGTCGCAACCCCCGTCCCCTATTTACCCTGGGAACGAGCGGCAGCGGTCAGTTGTGGTGGTATCGGTGTTTATCAGTTTGGCAGTGGAAATTTACATCAGGACCGTAGTTAAGAAATATTTTATCAGAGTAAAATACCAAATTTTTATATTAATAAACATATGGGTAAAACCCAAGTTTCTATTACAACATGTTTATAGGGATAAACCCTATTTTTATTGAATTTAAAACATCATCTTTTAGGTAACTTTTATAGCCACATTTTTCCAAGCCTTCAGTGCTCTCCAGCTGGCTTCTAATTGGCTTTCACATTTTGTTACCTGAAACGCGTTTTAAAAACATTTGTCAGTGGGAAATACTGGTGAGTGAATCACAGTTTAATCAAGAATCATTTATTCTTTTAACAGTATTGAGAGCTATCACATTGTTTCTATCTACACAATTACTCATTCAGTACTTGCCACTCGACCGAATATGTGGCTATGGTCATATCACACATTGGCTAACCCATTGTCCAATTGTGAAGATTATCAAGTAATGTATACAATACCCCATAATACCGGCAGTAATTGAAGAATTACAAAGACTTAATCACTGCTAATCACATTGTAAATTATTTAAGGTTTTGTAAAAACAGTTTACAAAAAGGAGATTACTCACATTACTATCTCAGGGTTTTCCTTTGTGATTTCCTGGTGATTATCTATTAATTACACAATGCACACGTGTTAGTATAATAACCCAATATTTACATTAGTAATACCCTCCCCGAGACAGAATTCCAACGACTACGTCGGGCAGAACCTCGACAGCCGTTACGGAAATCTTAGATCAATCGGGCAGCGTATCTAATACGTAACCGGGGGTTAACATACTTACAACGAGGCAGAAGTTCGTTATTTTAGGGGGTATAATACCCGGGTATAGTGTATACTATTCAGAATTGAGAGAGAAAGTTTGTATGTGAGCGGTAAAAAATGAACAGCCGAGGGCCTCTATTTATAGTTCTGGTCGACCAGGTTCTCGCGGCCCGCGTAATCAGAAGGCAAGGCCTTCGCGGCTCGCGAAGTAGAGTTATAGTGGCTAGGGTTGCTGATTCGCCAGTTTTAGATTCGACACGAGTGGTGACACGTGGCAGCTCAGGGTTTCGCCCTGGTGAATGGCTGTCGCGCCCCGCGTAGATCACAGTCAACACGTTCGCGGCCCGCGAGCGAGGACTGGATTTTGTTATTATTTTATCTTTAATTATATATAAAGTATTTTGGGCTTGGTTTATATATACGGGGTGCATTTTAGAACATATAAGGGTATTCTAAATATATTAGGGGTGTCGAAAATGATTTTGGAGGGTTGTTATAAGTAGAATGACACAAGAGCCAGGTGAATTGCTCCGAGTTCGGGCATAACATATTGGTAGTGGCGGATCTTGCCCGTTGAACGTGTCAGGGCCGAAAGACACGGGCACTAAAAAAGCCCGGGCAAGCCCTGGCCAAACATAGTATATATAAATAATTTCGATCGAAATGCGGAAAATTAGCACTACGGCCGAAAAACTTGCCTGGCCGTGGCCTTGCCAGTGACCTTCTAAGAACCGCCCCTGCATATAGGCTATCGAAGTGTCCAAATCAATATGTAGGGGGTGTCCAAATAACCAAAGCCTTATTTAATGTTTACTAATTGGAGTACTAGTAAGCCTAAATTATGGGCCATGTTTTCTTATTTGTAGGGATAGTTAACGTCAATCTTAATCACGTTCACTTAGTGGAGCTTAGGTCGTAGATTAGTATATTATTCCTGCAACGCTTTTTAGTTGTAATCGTAACTTTCTGTTCTGCTGGTTTTGAATTCAATCAATGAAAAGAATCGGTCAAGTGAAAGGTTTTGCTCAACCTGCTATGTTTTCTTCTTGTTTATTATTTGCGATCAAGGCATACACACCAACAGACTACACCTTTGCTGTTAGGTTATTCTTGATGTTATGGGTCGTGTACGGGTCAAGTCGGGTTACGAGGCTAGAAATGGGTCGAGAACGAATCAGAAAATGGGTAATCCAGTAGTAGATAACAGATCACATGTGAAGACTTAGTCTTATGTTGACCAAGTTCGTTGGAGGTGGATGTCATGGGTTGTTGCTATAAAACAGGAGCTTGTGGTTTTTCTATGCATGTGTTTATTTAGTTGTTTTCTTTAAAAATAAAATTAGTATATATGCTTTTAATTCACCCCTTGAAATCATCTTCTTTAGTGAGAAATACAACAGAAAGAGTACGTAAAATTGAGTGTGTTGTGTGTGTTTTTGGGCCTAAATCAACATTTGGTACCAGAGCAAGGGTCGAGAAACGAGAGCGGCGGTGTTTACCGGTTTGAAAATCGTCTTTGGGAGAACGGGGAGCACTCACTTTTAACATGCATGACTGAGATGAGACGTAGAGATTGTTGTTGAAGTGTAGAAGAAAAATAATGAAGGATAAGTGAGCTTGCAAAGATGAGAAGGTTCTGTGTGAACCAAACATGGTTCTAAGTGAGCTCTAAATCAAGATTTGAAAGGAGTTCTGAGTGAACCGATCGGTTCTGAGTGAGCCGGCAGAAAATGAGGAAGAAGATAATCTGTGTGATCAAACGTACATGCTCTCTGTGTTGCAGTCGTATGAAAGGAGGACGAGATCTTTGTGATCAAGAAAAAAAAAGAGCATGTGTGATTCAAGTATCTATGTGAGATGTTTGAAGAGATCGGTTTGATCGGAAAAGAAAAAATCTGCGACAATTGATAAGCGGTGAAGTGGGGATCTGTGTGATCGAAGAAATCTATGTGAAGGTGTGTGACGAATAGAACCTGCGCTGGTTCAGCGATTCGAGTAGAGAAGACCTATATGGTTTAAAGAAGATAAAAAAGGAGCAGATGTGTACGAGCAATCTGTGTGAAACCGATCGAAATCCTAAGTGGTGTTGTGTGATTCGATCAAGGAGGAAGAACTGTATGATCCAGCCAAGTCAGGTTTGTGAGATCAAAAATCGTGTTTGTGTTATTTGGGTGGCCTGAAGAGAAGAAGCCGACTACAACCGATCAAGCAACTGAGTTATGTGTGAATGTAGGATAAATTAATGGGAAAATTACCAAAGTGGCCAAAGATTAAAATGACTTGCGAAAATAGCCAGCTCATGCCCCTTGGGAACGGGGCATTATGTGTGGGATGAGTCTTTCAAGCATGGGATGAGTCTTTGAAGCATGGGATGAGTCTTTGAAGCATGGGATGAGTCTTTCAAGCGACGCATGATGCACGGGATACGTCCGGAGAATTTCAGAAGCGTCCGACGAGTTGCAGGTTTCCGGCGATGAAATCTGAATACATTGTTAAACAAGAAAACGAAGAATTAGAACAATGGAAGAGAATTATCATTACTACACGGGATGCGTCCGACAAGTTTCCTACAAAAGATTAATTATTATGACGAATTTCCTACAAATTTTTTTTTCATGATTTTGTTACAAATTTTCGATGCATCTATGACGAAAAGCAAGAAAACCCTAATTGATTGACAGTTGCGTCACAAATCTGTCAGAAATAACCTACAAAAGATTAATTATTATTCTTTATCGAATAAATATTTATATAAGCCAAATAAATAAGGGAAAATAATATCGTTTCCTACACATTTGTGACGAAAAATAAGAAAACCCTAATTAATTGACAGTTGCGTCACAAATCTGTCAGAAATAATATCGTTTCCTACACATTTATGACGAAATATTTATTTTTTAATTAACTTAAACCATCCGTCGGAATTCCGTCACAACTTGTGACAAGTTTCCGACAAAAAATAAGAAAACCCTATTTAATTGACAGTTGCGTCACAAATCTATCACAAATAATCTACAGAAGGTTAATTATAATTGTTTACTGAATAAATATTAATATATGCAAAAATAAATAAGGGAAAATGATAGCATTTCCAACACAATTCTGACAAAATAGTTATTTATTAATTAAAATAAACCATCCGTCGGGATTGTGTCACAACTTGTGACACATTTCCGACAAATATCTTTGTATCAATACAATTTCCTACGCATTTATGAAAAAAAATACTTAAATGCATTGCAAATTGTCACAAAGGTGTAGGAAACAATTCATGTATCAATACAATTTCCTACGGATTTATGAAAAAATATAGATTCATAAACCATCCGTCAGGATTGCGTCACAACTTGTGACACATTTCCGATAAATATCCTTGTATTAATACAATTTCCTACGCATTTATGACAAAATGCTTAAATCCATTGCAAATTGTCACAAAGGTGTAGGAAACGATCCATGTATCAATACAATTGCCTACGGATTTATGACAAAATGCTTAAATCCATTCAAGTTGTGCCACATTTCTTATGACATTTAAGGATTTGTCACAAATGTGTAAGAAACAACCTATATAAGTATTCTTATTTTAAATATTAAATGTACATAAATATGTGGACGTATGCATATGAGTATAATGTGAGTATCTATATATATATGTATTTGTATATGTGGGTATGTATGTATGTATGTATGTATGTGTACGTATATGCGTGTTTGTATCTATATGTGTATGTGGATGTGATTATATTTATTATTAAGTGTGCATTTGTATACATACATATATGTATGTATGGGTGTATGCGTATATGCACGTCTGTATTTATATATATATGTGTTCGTGTATGTTTATATATATATATGTGTGTGTGTGTGTGTGTGTATCATCTATATGCATACCTATTTGTGTGTGTATGTATGTATGTATGTATGTATGTATGTGTTTGTGTATGTGGGTATGTATGTTTGTATATATGTATGTATGTATGTATGTATGTATGTATGTATGTATGTATGTATGTATGTATGTATGTATGTATGTATGTATGTATGTATGTATGTATGTATGTATGTATGTATGTATGTATGTATGTATGTATGTATGTATGTATGTATGTATGTGTGTGTGTGTGTGTGTGTATGTATGTGTGTATGTATGTATGTATGTGTGTGTGTATGTATGTATGTATGTATGTATGTATGTATGTATGTATGTATGTATGTATGTATGTATGTATGTATGTGTGTATGTGTGTATGTGTGTATGTGTGTATGTGTGTATGTGTGTATGTGTGTATGTGTGTGTGTATGTGTGTGTATGTATGTGTGCATGGTTCGGTTGGTTCGGCTACTATCCTCAACCAAAGTCATAAGTTAGTCTATATTATTAACCAATCGGTTTTCTGTTAATCATTTCGGTTTATTTGGTTAGATTGACAATTTTTTGTTCGGTTCTTTTAATTTTGGTTAATAGCCAAAACAACAATTGGACTATAACTTTTGCTTAAATATACATGAAATTAAGGTATAAATACATTTCATTAGTTTATCAATCATCTCATGATATATCGTATAATACTTATGTTAGGATTGGATGTTCATGTATTAAGCAAATTCAACATTGTGATTTTGATTTATTATCATGTATCTCATTCATGTTTGGTTCTTAGGCAATCGTTGTGAAATCCATAGAAACCAAAATATTCGCCGAATACAAAAGAGAATGTATGTTCAGGTAAGGTATGCCTCTTTCAAATAGATTTTTTTTGTCAAAAATATATTAATAAGGTAAAACGTATTTTCTAGTAAACGAACCAACTTCTATGGAGAATTACAATAGTTATATATTATCATAAAGTTAAAAGGACCCAATTATATCATTAATAGCTTATACTGATACAAAGAGTTGCTAAAACAAATATAAATTAAAAACTTAATTAGAGGTCCCGCAAGCGTCTTCTTAAGGGGCCCCGATAAATAACAAATGCCACTGCAATCCAACGGAAAATTTCGCTGCAGTCCATAGGAAAATTTCGTTTCCGTCAACCGCAAAACTTCATTTCATTTTTATCTTTACCTACACTCAGGGGTATCCTAACATTTGCTTAGGGGTATCCCCATAAATAAAACAAAACGGAAACAAAAAATAAAATTGCACTTCACCAAAAAAGTTGAGGGGTATCCTGGGCTACCCCTCGGCCACAATTTTAACACCCGCGGTCGAAATTGGATCGATAAACGGATAGAAACGACGACCGTAGTGATTTACGCGATTTTAACGCAACCGACGAACGAACGCGTCAAACATCGACTACCGACCCTAATTTATGTGTTTTAATACTAAAATTATGTTATACGACACTTTACGGAGTTTGGGTGAGAAAACGGGCTTTAGAATAACGATTGGGCCACACAAAGAGACCGAATACGATATAATAGGCCTTGGCCCAACCCACCTATAACCTAACTATATAAGCATCTTAATCTCCTTCACCCCCATTTTTGCAAACCCTAGCCCCCTTCCACCTGCACTCTGTCTCTCCTTCTACTCCGGCAGCCGGACTCCGGCGACGGTATGGCGGTGCCGGTGGGATTCCAGCAAGCCAACCACACACAACCCCCATCCCCTTCCTTGTACCACCTTATACACACACCCACGACTGTTTAGAGCGAGAAAGAGATTTTGAGAGAGAGATCCGGAGAGGGAGATCGGCGGGAGAGTGAGAAAGAACAGTGAAAGAGGAGGAGGCACGACCGACCACCACCATCTGGTGGCGGCGGCCGGCAGTGGCGGCAACAGGACCACCACAGTGCCACCACCTCCACAAACCCCCAGTCGGTCGTCAATCTCTGCGTCAAAGCACAAACCAGAGGTAACTAACCCTTTCCAAATTCTTCAAACTAGAGATCTATTCAATCAAATCATCATTCGTCTTCATCGATTTTCGAATTCACTTCTTTCTCTGAATGCTCATAATTATCAATTGTGTAATTTATGTATATTTTGTTACTTACATATGAAAATAAACTAGTTTAATTGTGTCATTTCTGCCTACAAAATTTAGTAAAAACTCGTAACTTTGTAAACTTGCAGTTTTGAATCTTTCAAATGGTTGCAGATGGGATGGAAGAGACAAATAATAACAAAATTGAAAGGTCTGTTTTATGATATCTATTTACTCCAGTCATGTTTCTTTCTTTTCTTTTTGTATACTAATACAACATTTGTTGTAATTGTTTGTTGTTGTTGTTTTTGTATAGTGTTTTTTTTATTCGTGTAAACCTTCTCCTAATTTCATATATACAAAATATTCCATTTTCATATTTATTACAGTATATATTCATTTTATGTAAAGATTTAGATGGAATTTTAAATGTTTTGCCTTGTGCTTTTTAATGACTCTGTGTTTATTCTTGTAGATCCTGGGCCAGCAAGTGATGATGCCTTTGGAATGGCAATACATGTTAGTATAGTTTCTATTTGAACAAGTTTTGTAAAATATGTATGTTATAATGTAATTAGACAGGTTTATTGAATTTGTTTGTGTTTTGGCTTCATTTATATAAAATTTATATAAATTATGCTGCTGGTTTTGGTGCAAATTTAATATATATATATATATATATATATAGGTAAAGAGTATGGTACAAATATGGTTATCATACATTATGTACGCTATATTGTGAGCCGTACACGTGTCCTGATTCAGTTGGGTTTAAGAAGGTTAAATCAGACAATTAACATAACCATCAGAGGGCAAATTCGTCTCTTCGTTCATTCAGCGAGAAGTTCGTTACACTGATATCCCGGTAATTATTATTCAAATCAGTTTCAAATTTTCCATAATTCACAATTTGCAGTTTCCGGTCGTATGTGTTAGGGTTTAATTCAATTTGTCTATTTTCGATGGATCCACAGAGTAGCACTGGACGAACAGAAGATGATTTTGAAGAAAATCGACCGATCGGTGATCATGCTCAATTATCTGCTTATCAGAGAGTTTCGATTGAGGATGTTTTAAATCCGCGACCTGCAAATCCAATTCCAATTCCAGGTTCAAGTTCAAGTGCTGCAAACGAGATTTCTATTGGTAATTATGTTAATTCAGATATCTAAATTGTTCGTATAATTGTTTTTTGTTTAATCGTATCATTGTTGTAGCTGTTTTTGTAGTTTGAATGTTTGATTACACTTTTGTATTTTTTTGAGAACAACATGTTTAACTTCGCATGTTATTACTGTTTACAATTCGCATTTGGTTTGTTTTTTTTTTTCTAATTTCGCATTTGATTATGTAATAAATCGCACATGTAATTCAATTAATCAATATCATCATTTCGCATGTATTGATCAGATGATTCGCATGTGGTTTGTATGACTTTTTATGTTTTTTATTTTGATTCATGTAGATGAAAGGGTTTACACTCCGGAGGTTCAGGCATCAGCTACACCTGTTGTTGGAATGCAATTTATCTCCATTGAACAAGCATATGCGTTTTATCAATCATATGCTAAGTTAGCTGGTTTTTCTATTCGGAAAGGTGGCGAAGTATATAGCGGTGGTATAATCAAAACTAAGTATTTTGTTTGTTCTAAAGAGGGACATAAGCCTGTTTGTATTGATGATAATTCCAAGTCAAAAAAGCAATTCAAAACAAGGAAGAGGGGGACTATTAGGACCGGATGCAAAGCTCAACTTATGATTTGCACTGTGGACGGTAGATTATATACAGTCAAGAGATTTGTTGATGGTCATAACCATAAGTTTGTTTGTCAAAATGACATTCACATGCTCCCAGCTTACAGACAATTGTCAGATGTCCAGGAGGAGATGGTATGGGAACTAGGCACTTTAAACCTTGGTCCTGTCAAAGCTTTCCATATAATGAGGAAACGTTATGGTGGTTTCGAGAACGTTGGTGCCACGGTTGATGATTGCAAAAATTTTAGGAAGCGAATAAACAGCTATATAGGAGAGTATGACGCTGACATGGTTATAAATAGGATGACTGACAAAAAAGAATATTTAGCTGATTATTCGTTTGAATACTCTGTTGATGATGGCAAACGTTTAACTGGGTTGTTCTGGGCTGATGGTTTATGCAAGCTTAACTATATGGAATTTGGCGATGTGATATCGTTCGATGCAACCTTCAAGACAAACAGGTAACTGTTTTAAAGACAAACATGTTTTGTTACTGATTTTTTCGCACGTTTTGTCTGCTAATGAGGGTTCAATATCGCAAGTGTAGACAACAGAGTGGTGTTGAATATATCGCATGCCTTTTCCCCTGGTTTCACATTTGATTTTTATTAATTCGCATATAATAAATGTGATTTCGCATTTGTTGTTCAGGTACAAGATGGTGTTTGTTCTGTTCATAGGCATTGACAACCACTGTCGGAATGTAACACTCTCAGCTGGGTTGTTGGCATCAGAGAGTATTGAATCATATAAATGGCTTCTAAATTCATTTTTAAAGTCATTTGGTCGGCAGCCTAATGTTGTAGTGACGGATCAAGACCCTGCTATGAAACAGGCTATTGAGGAGGTTTTCCCTATTAGCAGACACAGATTGTGTATGTGGCACATAATGAAAAAAGTGGCAGATAAGGTAGAGCATGCAACATTTTTGTGTTTTTGTTGGTGTTATTTTTTATTATTATAGTTTTTTTTGTAATAGACTGATATAAAATGCATTTATTGTTAAAGGTTGGGGCATCTGTTCTTCCTGAGGGTATGGATTCTCTAGAATTTCCCTGATGTATTGGTCATTATCGTAA
This sequence comes from Helianthus tuberosus, assembly GCA_030545235.1. Lineage (NCBI taxonomy): Eukaryota > Viridiplantae > Streptophyta > Magnoliopsida > Asterales > Asteraceae > Helianthus > Helianthus tuberosus. The sequence goes on from CM060413.1 coordinate 199,822,100, forward strand.
TAAGGATCTAGAGGGTCAAGATCTGGGTAGGGTCCTACTAGATCTTGCATGGGCTCCTCTATTGGGTAAAGTGGCTGGTAGTCCCTGAGGTCGTCAAACCATGGGTCATAGCCTAGAGGAGGGGGTGCAGATACCCTAGGAATCTCAGCTGGGTTTAGTTCAATGTCCATAGGTTGTGTGGGAAATAGTGGTAAAGGCTGGGGTGCTATGAGTTGCTCTAGATTAGGGTCGGCAGCTGTAGTTGTTAAGATATGAAAATTTGCTAGACTCCTATTGAGCATATCTTGTGTGTGAGCATCCGTTACTCTTTTAACGGCTGCTAAAGCTCGCTGCTGTTGTAACTTTTTCATCCTTTTCCTACGTTCATGCGCTCCTCTGCTGAACCATCCTCTCTTCTTGGGAGGGAATGGCTCTTCAGATTGGGCCTTGAACACGAATATCCCATCTTCATTGTCAGCCGAATACCCTGAGAAGGTAGGCTGTGAAGAGGTGCCTTCGTCCTTAGGTGAGCTGGAAAACTGACAGTAAGCCTCTGAAGGTCCTTGGTCACTCATGCTGTAAACTAACAAATTGTCAAATAACACAAAATAATAATCTACACGTATACACATAATCTTATTGATTTTCTTAACATAGTTGATATCAGCAGAACACTTCTTTGGCTGAAATTAGTGGCTGTGGCTCTGATACAACCTTCTGTCGCAACCCCCGTCCCCTATTTACCCTGGGAACGAGCGGCAGCGGTCAGTTGTGGTGGTATCGGTGTTTATCAGTTTGGCAGTGGAAATTTACATCAGGACCGTAGTTAAGAAATATTTTATCAGAGTAAAATACCAAATTTTTATATTAATAAACATATGGGTAAAACCCAAGTTTCTATTACAACATGTTTATAGGGATAAACCCTATTTTTATTGAATTTAAAACATCATCTTTTAGGTAACTTTTATAGCCACATTTTTCCAAGCCTTCAGTGCTCTCCAGCTGGCTTCTAATTGGCTTTCACATTTTGTTACCTGAAACGCGTTTTAAAAACATTTGTCAGTGGGAAATACTGGTGAGTGAATCACAGTTTAATCAAGAATCATTTATTCTTTTAACAGTATTGAGAGCTATCACATTGTTTCTATCTACACAATTACTCATTCAGTACTTGCCACTCGACCGAATATGTGGCTATGGTCATATCACACATTGGCTAACCCATTGTCCAATTGTGAAGATTATCAAGTAATGTATACAATACCCCATAATACCGGCAGTAATTGAAGAATTACAAAGACTTAATCACTGCTAATCACATTGTAAATTATTTAAGGTTTTGTAAAAACAGTTTACAAAAAGGAGATTACTCACATTACTATCTCAGGGTTTTCCTTTGTGATTTCCTGGTGATTATCTATTAATTACACAATGCACACGTGTTAGTATAATAACCCAATATTTACATTAGTAATACCCTCCCCGAGACAGAATTCCAACGACTACGTCGGGCAGAACCTCGACAGCCGTTACGGAAATCTTAGATCAATCGGGCAGCGTATCTAATACGTAACCGGGGGTTAACATACTTACAACGAGGCAGAAGTTCGTTATTTTAGGGGGTATAATACCCGGGTATAGTGTATACTATTCAGAATTGAGAGAGAAAGTTTGTATGTGAGCGGTAAAAAATGAACAGCCGAGGGCCTCTATTTATAGTTCTGGTCGACCAGGTTCTCGCGGCCCGCGTAATCAGAAGGCAAGGCCTTCGCGGCTCGCGAAGTAGAGTTATAGTGGCTAGGGTTGCTGATTCGCCTGTTTTAGATTCGACACGAGTGGTGACACGTGGCAGCTCAGGGTTTCGCCCTGGTGAATGGCTGTCGCGCCCCGCGTAGATCACAGTCAACACGTTCGCGGCCCGCGAGCGAGAACTGGATTTTGTTATTATTTTATCTTTAATTATATATAAAGTATTTTGGGCTTGGTTTATATATACGGGGTGCATTTTAGAACATATAAGGGTATTCTAAATATATTAGGGGTGTCGAAAATGATTTTGGAGGGTTGTTATAAGTAGAATGGCACAAGAGCCAGGTGAATTGCTCCGAGTTCGGGCATAACATATTGGTAGTGGCGGATCTTGCCCGTTGAACGTGTCAGGGCCGAAAGACACGGGCACTAAAAAAGCCCGGGCAAGCCCTGGCCAAACATAGTATATATAAATAATTTCGATCGAAATGCGGAAAATTAGCACTACGGCCGAAAAACTTGCCTGGCCGTGGCCTTGCCAGTGACCTTCTAAGAACCGCCCCTGCATATAGGCTATCGAAGTGTCCAAATCAATATGTAGGGGGTGTCCAAATAACCAAAGCCTTATTTAATGTTTACTAATTGGAGTACTAGTAAGCCTAAATTATGGGCCATGTTTTCTTATTTGTAGGGATAGTTAACGTCAATCTTAATCACGTTCACTTAGTGGAGCTTAGGTCGTAGATTAGTATATTATTCCTGCAACGCTTTTTAGCTGTAATCGTAACTTTCTGTTCTGCTGGTTTTGAATTCAATCAATGAAAAGAATCGGTCAAGTGAAAGGTTTTGCTCAACCTGCTATGTTTTCTTCTTGTTTATTATTTGCGATCAAGGCATACACACCAACAGACTACACCTTTGCTGTTAGGTTATTCTTGATGTTATGGGTCGTGTACGGGTCAAGTCGGGTTACGAGGCTAGAAATGGGTCGAGAACGAATCAGAAAATGGGTAATCCAGTAGTAGATAACAGATCACATGTGAAGACTTAGTCTTATGTTGACCAAGTTCGTTGGAGGTGGATGTCATGGGTTGTTGCTATAAAACAGGAGCTTGTGGTTTTTCTATGCATGTGTTTATTTAGTTGTTTTCTTTAAAAATAAAATTAGTATATATGCTTTTAATTCACCCCTTGAAATCATCTTCTTTAGTGAGAAATACAACAGAAAGAGTACGTAAAATTGAGTGTGTTGTGTGTGTTTTTGGGCCTAAATCAACATTTGGTACCAGAGCAAGGGTCGAGAAACGAGAGCGGCGGTGTTTACCGGTTTGAAAATCGTCTTTGGGAGAACGGGGAGCACTCACTTTTAACATGCATGACTGAGATGAGACGTAGAGATTGTTGTTGAAGTGTAGAAGAAAAATAATGAAGGATAAGTGAGCTTGCAAAGATGAGAAGGTTCTGTGTGAACCAAACATGGTTCTAAGTGAGCTCTAAATCAAGATTTGAAAGGAGTTCTGAGTGAACCGATCGGTTCTGAGTGAGCCGGCAGAAAATGAGGAAGAAGATAATCTGTGTGATCAAACGTACATGCTCTCTGTGTTGCAGTCGTATGAAAGGAGGACGAGATCTTTGTGATCAAGAAAAAAAAAGAGCATGTGTGATTCAAGTATCTATGTGAGATGTTTGAAGAGATCGGTTTGATCGGAAAAGAAAAAATCTGCGACAATTGATAAGCGGTGAAGTGGGGATCTGTGTGATCGAAGAAATCTATGTGAAGGTGTGTGACGAATAGAACCTGCGCTGGTTCAGCGATTCGAGTAGAGAAGACCTATATGGTTTAAAGAAGATAAAAAAGGAGCAGATGTGTACGAGCAATCTGTGTGAAACCGATCGAAATCCTAAGTGGTGTTGTGTGATTCGATCAAGGAGGAAGAACTGTATGATCCAGCCAAGTCAGGTTTGTGAGATCAAAAATCGTGTTTGTGTTATTTGGGTGGCCTGAAGAGAAGAAGCCGACTACAACCGATCAAGCAACTGAGTTATGTGTGAATGTAGGATAAATTAATGGGAAAATTACCAAAGTGGCCAAAGATTAAAATGACTTGCGAAAATAGCCAGCTCATGCCCCTTGGGAACGGGGCATTATGTGTGGGATGAGTCTTTCAAGCATGGGATGAGTCTTTGAAGCATGGGATGAGTCTTTGAAGCATGGGATGAGTCTTTCAAGCGACGCATGATGCACGGGATACGTCCGGAGAATTTCAGAAGCGTCCGACGAGTTGCAGGTTTCCGGCGATGAAATCTGAATACATTGTTAAACAAGAAAACGAAGAATTAGAACAATGGAAGAGAATTATCATTACTACACGGGATGCGTCCGACAAGTTTCCTACAAAAGATTAATTATTATGACGAATTTCCTACAAAATTTTTTTTCATGATTTTGTTACAAATTTTCGATGCATCTATGACGAAAAGCAAGAAAACCCTAATTGATTGACAGTTGCGTCACAAATCTGTCAGAAATAACCTACAAAAGATTAATTATTATTCTTTATCGAATAAATATTTATATAAGCCAAATAAATAAGGGAAAATAATATCGTTTCCTACACATTTGTGACGAAAAATAAGAAAACCCTAATTAATTGACAGTTGCGTCACAAATCTGTCAGAAATAATATCGTTTCCTACACATTTATGACGAAATATTTATTTTTTAATTAACTTAAACCATCCGTCGGAATTCCGTCACAACTTGTGACAAGTTTCCGACAAAAAATAAGAAAACCCTATTTAATTGACAGTTGCGTCACAAATCTATCACAAATAATCTACAGAAGGTTAATTATAATTGTTTACTGAATAAATATTAATATATGCAAAAATAAATAAGGGAAAATGATAGCATTTCCAACACAATTCTGACAAAATAGTTATTTATTAATTAAAATAAACCATCCGTCGGGATTGTGTCACAACTTGTGACATATTTCCGACAAATATCTTTGTATCAATACAATTTCCTACGCATTTATGAAAAAAAATACTTAAATGCATTGCAAATTGTCACAAAGGTGTAGGAAACAATCCATGTATCAATACAATTTCCTACGGATTTATGAAAAAATATAGATTCATAAACCATCCGTCAGGATTGCGTCACAACTTGTGACACATTTCCGATAAATATCCTTGTATTAATACAATTTCCTACGCATTTATGACAAAATGCTTAAATCCATTGCAAATTGTCACAAAGGCGTAGGAAACAATCCATGTATCAATACAATTGCCTACGGATTTATGACAAAATGCTTAAATCCATTCAAGTTGTGCCACATTTCTTATGACATTTAAGGATTTGTCACAAATGTGTAAGAAACAACCTATATAATTATTCTTATTTTAAATATTAAATGTACGTAAATATGTGGACGTATGCATATGAGTATAATGTGAGTATCTATATATATATATGTATTTGTATATGTGGGTATGTATGTATGTATGTGTACGTATATGCGTGTTTGTATCTATATGTGTATGTGGATGTGATTATATTTATTATTAAGTGTGCATTTGTATACATATATATATGTATGTATGGGTGTATGCGTATATGCACGTGTGTATTTATATATATATGTGTTCGTGTATGTTTATATATATATATATATATATGTGTGTGTGTGTGTGTGTGTATCATCTATATGTATACCTATTTGTGTGTGTATGTATGTATGTATGTATGTATGTATGTGTTTGTGTATGTGGGTATGTATGTTTGTATATATGTATGTATGTATGTATGTATGTATGTATGTATGTATGTGTGTGTGTGTGTGTATGTATGTGTGTATGTATGTATGTATGTATGTATGTATGTATGTATGTATGTATGTATGTGTGTGTATGTATGTATGTATGTATGTATGTATGTATGTATGTATGTATGTATGTATGTATGTATGTGTGTATGTGTGTATGTGTGTATGTGTGTATGTGTGTATGTGTGTATGTGTGTGTGTATGTGTGTGTATGTATGTGTGCATGGTTCGGTTGGTTCGGCTACTATCCTCAACCAAAGTCATAAGTTAGTCTATATTATTAACCAATCGGTTTTCTGTTAATCATTTCGGTTTATTTGGTTAGATTGACAATTTTTTGTTCGGTTCTTTTAATTTTGGTTAATAGCCAAAACAACAATTGGACTATAACTTTTGCTTAAATATACATGAAATTAAGGTATATATACATTTCATTAGTTTATCAATCATCTCATGATATATCGTATAATACTTATGTTAGGATTGGATATTCATGTATTAAGCAAATTCAACATTGTGATTTTGATTTATTATCATGTATCTCATTCATGTTTGGTTCTTAGGCAATCGTTGTGAAATCCATAGAAACCAAAATATTCGCCGAATACAAAAGAGAATGTATGTTCAGGTAAGGTATGCCTCTTTCAAATAGATTTTTTTTGTCAAAAATATATTAATAAGGTAAAACGTATTTTCTAGTAAACGAACCAACTTCTATGGAGAATTACAATAGTTATATATTATCATAAAGTTAAAAGGACACAATTATATCATTAATAGCTTATACTGATACAAAGAGTTGCTAAAACAAATATAAATTAAAAACTTAATTAGAGGTCCCGCAAGCGTCTTCTTAAGGGGTCCCGATAAATAACAAATGCCACTGCAATCCAACGGAAAATTTCGCTGCAGTCCATAGGAAAATTTCGTTTCCGTCAACCGCAAAACTTCATTTCATTTTTATCTTTACCTACACTCAGGGGTATCCTAACATTTGCTTAGGGGTATCCCCATAAATAAAACAAAACGGAAACAAAAAATAAAATTGCACTTCACCAAAAAAGTTGAGGGGTATCCTGGGCTACCCCTCGGCCACAATTTTAACACCCGCGGTCGAAATTGGATCGACAAACGGATAGAAACGACGACCGTAGTGATTTACGCGATTTTAACGCAACCGACGAACGAACGCGTCAAACATTGACTACCGACCCTAATTTATGTGTTTTAATACTAAAATTATGTTATACGACACTTTACGGAGTTTGGGTGAGAAAACGGGCTTTAGAATAACGATTGGGCCGCACAAAGAGACCGAATACGATATAATAGGCCTTGGCCCAACCCATCTATAACCTAACTATATAAGCATCTTAATCTCCTTCACCCCCATTTTTGCAAACCCTAGCCCCCTTCCACCTGCACTCTGTCTCTCCTTCTACTCCGGCAGCCGGACTCCGGCGACGGTATGGCGGTGCCGGTGGGATTCCAGCAAGCCAACCACACACAACCCCCATCCCCTTCCTTGTACCACCTTATACACACACCCACGACTGTTTAGAGCGAGAAAGAGATTTTGAGAGAGAGATCCGGAGAGGGAGATCGGCGGGAGAGTGAGAAAGAACAGTGAAAGAGGAGGAGGCACGACCGACCACCACCATCTGGTGGCGGCGGCCGGCAGCGGCGGCAACAGGACCACCACAGTGCCACCACCTCCACAAACCCCCAGTCGGTCGTCAATCTCTGCGTCAAAGCACAAACCAGAGGTAACTAACCCTTTCCAAATTCTTCAAAGTAGAGATCTATTCAATCAAATCATCATTCGTCTTCATCGATTTTCGAATTCACTTCTTTCTCTGAATGCTCATAATTATCAATTGTGTAATTTATGTATATTTTGTTACTTACATATGAAAATAAACTAGTTTAATTGTGTCATTTCTGCCTACAAAATTTAGTAAAAACTCGTAACTTTGTAAACTTGCAGTTTTGAAACTTTCAAATGGTTGCAGATGGGATGGAAGAGACAAATAATAACAAAATTGAAAGGTCTGTTTTATGATATCTATTTACTCCAGTCATGTTTCTTTCTTTTCTTTTTGTATACTAATACAACATTTGTTGTAATTGTTTGTTGTTGTTGTTTTTGTATAGTGTTTTTTTATTCGTGTAAACCTTCTCCTAATTTCATATATACAAAATATTCCATTTTCATATTTATTACAGTATATATTCATTTTATGTAAAGATTTAGATGGAATTTTAAATGTTTTGCCTTGTGCTTTTTAATGACTCTGTGTTTATTCTTGTAGATCCTGGGCCAGCAAGTGATGATGCCTTTGGAATGGCAATACATGTTAGTATAGTTTCTATTTGAACAAGTTTTGTAAAATATGTATGTTATAATGTAATTAGACAGGTTTATTGAATTTGTTTGGGTTTAGGCTTCATTTATATAAAATTTATATAAATTATGCTGCTGGTTTTGGTGCAAATTTAATATATATATATATAGGTAAAGAGTATGGTACAAATATGGTTATCATACATTATGTACGCTATATTGTGAGCCGTACACGTGTCCTGATTCAGTTGGGTTTAAGAAGGTTAAATCAGACAATTAACATAACCATCAGAGGGCAAATTCGTCTCTTCGTTCATTCAGCGAGAAGTTCGTTACACTGATATCCCGGTAATTATTATTCAAATCAGTTTCAAATTTTCCATAATTCACAATTTGCAGTTTTCGGTCGTACGTGTTAGGGTTTAATTCAATTTGTCTATTTTCGATGGATCCACAGAGTAGCACTGGACGAATAGAAGATGATTTTGAAGAAAATCGACCGATCGGTGATCATGCTCAATTATCTGCTTATCAGAGAGTTTCGATTGAGGATGTTTTAAATCCGCGACCTGCAAATCCAATTCCAATTCCAGGTTCAAGTGCTGCAAACGAGATTTCTATTGGTAATTATGTTAATTCAGATATCTAAATTGTTCGTATAATTGTTTTTTGTTTAATCGTATCATTGTTGTAGCTGTTTTTGTAGTTTGAATGTTTGATTACACTTTTGTATTTTTTTGAGAACAACATGTTTAACTTCGCATGTTATTACTGTTTACAATTCGCATTTGGTTTGTTTTTTTTTTTCTAATTTCGCATTTGATTATGTAATAAATCGCACATGTAATTCAATTAATCAATATCATCATTTCGCATGTATTGATCAGATGATTCGCATGTGGTTTATATGACTTTTTATGTTTTTTATTTTGATTCATGTAGATGAAAGGGTTTACACTCCGGAGGTTCAGGCATCAGCTACACTTGTTGTTGGAATGCAATTTATCTCCATTGAACAAGCATATGCGTTTTATCAATCATATGCTAAGTTAGCTGGTTTTTCTATTCGGAAAGGTGGCGAAGTATATAGCGGTGGTATAATCAAAACTAAGTATTTTGTTTGTTCTAAAGAGGGACATAAGCCTGTTTGTATTGATGATAATTCCAAGTCAAAAAAGCAATTCAAAACAAGGAAGAGGGGGACTATTAGGACCGGATGCAAAGCTCAACTTATGATTTGCACTGTGGACGGTAGATTATATACAGTCAAGAGATTTGTTGATGGTCATAACCATAAGTTTGTTTGTCAAAATGACATTCACATGCTCCCAGCTTACAGACAATTGTCAGATGTCCAGGAGGAGATGGTATGGGAACTAGGCACTTTAAACCTTGGTCCTGTCAAAGCTTTCCATATAATGAGGAAACGTTATGGTGGTTTCGAGAACGTTGGTGCCACGGTTGATGATTGCAAAAATTTTACGAAGCGAATAAACAACTATATAGGAGAGTATGACGCTGACATGGTTATAAATAGGATGACTGACAAAAAAGAATATTTAGCTGATTATTCGTTTGAATACTCTGTTGATGATGGCAAACGTTTAACTGGGTTGTTCTGGGCTGATGGTTTATGCAAGCTTAACTATATGGAATTTGGCGATGTGATATCGTTCGATGCAACCTTCAAGACAAACAGGTAACTGTTTTAAAGACAAACATGTTTTGTTACTGATTTTTTCGCACATTTTGTCTGCTAATGAGGGTTCAATATCGCAAGTGTAGACAACAGAGTGGTGTTGAATATATCGCATGCCTTTTCCCCTGGTTTCGCATTTGATTTTTATTAATTCGCATATAATAAATGTGATTTCGCATTTGTTGTTCAGGTACAAGATGGTGTTTGTTCCGTTCACAGGCATTGACAACCACTGTCGGAATGTAACACTCTCAGCTGGGTTGTTGGCATCAGAGAGTATTGAATCATATAAATGGCTTCTAAATTCATTTTTAAAGTCATTTGGTCGGCAGCCTAATGTTGTAGTGACGGATCAAGACCCTGCTATGAAACAGGCTATTGAGGAGGTTTTCCCTATTAGCAGACACAGATTGTGTATGTGGCACATAATGAAAAAAGTGGCAGATAAGGTAGAGCATGCAACATTTTTGTGTTTTTGTTGGTGTTATTTTTTATTATTATAGTTTTTTTGTAATAGACTGATATAAAATGCATTTATTGTTAAAGGTTGGGCACGAGTTGTGCAATAATGATGAGTTTAAAAGGAGGATGTGCGACATTGTTTGGACAGATTCGATTGAGCCCGAAGAATTCGAGAGACAGTGGAAGTTGGTGATGATTGAGTTTGGTCTTACTGAAAACAAATGGATTGATGATATGTTTGGGATGAGATCCATGTGGATTCCGGCTTTTTACCGGCATGAGCCAATGTCTGGTCTTATGAGAACAACTTCAAGATCAGAGAGTGAGAACCATTTTTTTTGTCAGGTTGCTAATTCACAACTAACACTCGTAGAGTTTATGAATCATTTTGATGGGGCAATGGATGTTCAAAGGTTCAATCATAGAAAAAATGATCATATTTCAAGATATACTGAGCCAGCTGATTGGAGTCGAACTACATTGGAAAAAGATGCTGCTAAGATCTACACCAGGTCTATATTTTATGATCAGCAATCAGAGATTCATGGAACAATTTCCGAATGTTTGCCGATGGACACCAAAGTTGAAGGTCCACGTATCAGAATATTGTTGAAGGACTTTAAAGCACATGGTGATGGTTTATTGGAGGTACTTTTCATGTTTTTTTTAGATTTGCGAATTTTTTACATTACAGATGCGATTTTAGTTTGTTTACTTTACATTAACTTTTTAGAAATGCGAAATTGTTATTTTCCACATGCGATATTAAATTTACTTACTTACATGATTATTTAAACATGCGAAATTGTTATGTTTATACATGCGATTTTAAATCTTATCATTATTTTTTTTTTTTGGTTATTTTTGCTAGGTGTGGTTCAAGAATCTTGAAAATGATGTAACTGCACAGTGTAGCTGTTTGCGTTTTGAGCAATATGGGCTGCTATGTAAACACATCTATTTCTTATTCATAATGTTTGGTGTTAAAGAAATTCTAAACAAATATGTTACGAAGAGATGGACGAAGGATGTGGTGCCTAATGAGTTAAATGTGAAGTATAATCTAAATATTGGTGGTAAGGATGTGCAACACAAGGCTAAACGGATTGCTCGTGAAATCATTCATACAGGGGAGTATTTGGTTAGTAATTTGATTTCCGACCTTGATCAACTTGTTTTAGTGAGGGATCAAATGATGCAGCTTAAAGAGAGAGTTGATCAGAGTCGCATAACCAAGCAACTTGATCCAAAATTTGACCGATTTTCAAGGTTGATTGGTTATCAACAACCAGTAACTAATGCTCCCCCTACTGTTCGTGTGCCGGCTGGTATAAGAAACAAAGGCCGCGGCTCGCATAGAAGGATTAACTCTAAGAAGGAACAAATGATCAGCCGCAAAGGGAAAAGGTCAAGGACATGTAGTGTATGCAATGTAAAAGGTCATGACATTCGGACTTGCGAGGAGCTGAAAGCCAAACAACAAGGTAAACAGCAAAAAAAGAAGAAGAAGGTTGTCCAGATTGAAGATGGTTTGAGAGACAAAGACAATGAGGGTGAAGACGACGAAGAGGAAGATGATTTTGAAGATTACATTAGTGATGATGGATCCGAAGAAGATCAGTGGGAAGAGGTGTCTGGAGATGAAGATGAAGATGACGAGGATGAGTAATGTTTTTTTTAAATATAAATGCGAATTTATACGAAACACATGCGATTTTATATTCATTTATGTATATCAATTTTCACATGCGATTTTAGTATTTTAAACATGCGATTTTATATGCATCAGTTTATATTTATTTATATGATTTTTCACATGCGATTTCTCCTTTAATACATGCGATTTTTAGTTATATTGTTTTATTTTTATGTTATTGTGACAAAGATCCCTAATTCATTCATACGATTTTAAATTATATTAAAGCATAATATTTGTTCAAAACATATATCCAAAATAATAGTTATTGTCTAACACAGCCACAACCACAAAAGGATTAAAAAGATAAATTAGTTACTTGAAGAAATGATTTTGTCACGTGCAGAAGAGCTGAACTTCATCTTCTCCTTCACAGTGTTCAGAGCATCTGTTAGGAAAGAGAAGGCCAAGTCATCAGATCGAGATTGCTCCTTTAGGTGATCCAAAGCTCTGTCTCTGAATGTTGATGGTGGTTCTTGAAGTAGCTTTTCCCATACTTCTTGATTGTTCTTGATTTGTTCAAGGATTCTGCCCTGCACATCAAGAATCAGATGAGAAGAGGTGACATCAGGGCTTGAAAATAGTTCTTTGATTGCAATGGTTTTGATTTTTTCTATATCTTCAGATGCCATTTTTGTTGTCTGTGTTTTTGTGTGTGTTTATTATATGGAAGGTAGTTATCAAGGTTTTTTATATTAATATAGTAAATTTATTATATAGGTAGGGTGGTAAGTTCAGTAGTATTCATTATAAAATTCATCATTACAAGTCAAATTATAGTCACATCGTTAATAAATTAGGTTTTTGTATATAAAATAATATCATTTTTGGTTTTTAAGATTAGTAGTTTTTTTTTTTTTTGTAATTTTTATTTCAAAGTATTTTTTTTAAGTTTTTTTTTGCACTCTTCCTGATTCGAAATCGCATTTGATTCGAAAGTAATTCGCAAACTGTAAGAAAAAAAACCTTTAAATATCATTCTCTATGATATCGCATGTGTAATTTTTTGAAATCGCAAACTATATGAAGAGATTTTGTAAGGGTTTGAAAACGCATGTGCATTATGCTGAAATTCGCAAACTATATGAAATCTCAAAGAATTCTTAACTTTTTTGTTGATATCGCACATGCATCCCATGAATTCGCAAACTATTTGAAATGTCAAAGAATTCTTTTTTATACCGAATTCGCATTTGTATTGTCGACGTTTTCGCACATGATTTGACAAACCGCATCATCTTCTTCGATAGTCAGTGCATACAGAATTTCTAAATTCATCAAAAAGTTCATTTTCTCAGAAGAATTTGGTGAATAGGAATCGATCGTTTTGGTGAATAAGAATCGATCGATTTTTTGTTAATTGTTATAATTTCGTTTTTGGTTTTGATTTAGGATCTTTCGTTATGATTTTTGAGGTTTTGTTTGCCGTTATCAGGTGTTTTGATCTTAAATTTGACGTTTTTAACCTTGGCGGTTTCTTTTTATGAATTATATGTTGATAAATTTAATGGAAAAACGCGATGTTTAAGGAAGATGATCCGACGGTTGTAGACGACGCGTACATAATGTACGATTAGAGTATTTGTATGATAACCGGCCTCTATATATATATATATATATATATATATTTCAATAATTTTCTGGGCGGTTTGGAATATGATATTTCTATTTTTGAGCGCTGATATGGTGTTGTTTTGAGCGGGGTTTGGTGCTGTTTTAGGCGATTCCATAAAAAGCTTTTGTCGGAAAATGGTCAAAAAATATTAGACCTTTTTTCTTTATTTTGTCAGAAATTTGTCACAAAACATACTCAATTTCGTCAAAAAACCATTACAAACAATACTCAATTTCCTCATAAATTTGTAACAACACTTCTTATTTATTTGTCGGAATTGTGTCATAAAAAATACTCAGTTTCCTCGGAAATTTGTAACAACACTTCTTATTTATTTGTCGGAATTGTGTCATAAAAAATACTCAGTTTCCTCGGAAATTTGTAACAACAGTTCTTATTTATTTTTCGGAATTGGGTCACAAAAAATACTCAGTTTCCTCAAAAATTTGTAACAACACTTCTTATGTATTTGTTGGAATTGGGTCACAAAAAATACTCAGTTTCCTCGTATATTTGTAACAACACTTCTAATTTATTTGTCGGAAGTGGGTCACAAATAATGTTGCATTAAAATTTGTTAATTTTTTTGATTTATTTTCTGGTCAGAAATGTGTAGCTAAAAAAATAAATCCTAAATACAATAATTAAATATATTGTAGAAGATTTGTAGCAATTTGCGACGTAGTAGTTTCGTAGAAAATGTGTAGAAAGTTGCGTAGGAAATGCGTTGAAAACGGGTTTCCTACGAGGTGTTTTCCTACATCAGGTGTTTGTCATAAATGCGTAGAAAAGCCAGTTTTATGACGCTTTTCCTACGAAAACTGGTGTAAAAAGTTTCAGATTTTCTAGTAGTATCCCTGTTCCAAGGGGGCATGAGCTGACTATTTTTGCAAGTCATTTTGATCTTTGGCCATTTTAGTAATTTTCCCTCAACCTAAAGGATAAGAAGATAAGGAAGTGTCTTTGTGAGTGAAAATCAAAACATATATAAGAAAGTAATTATAAGTTTTGCGGCTGGATATAGGAAAAAAGGCGCAAGCAAGTAGGTAGGTGAAAGTGAAACACACTAATAAGTATGTGGATTTTTTATTGAGTTTGTTAAAGAAAAAGCAAGAAAAGAGCAAGAGTGGAGTCAAGTCGGATCTTCGTGAACTGAGTAGGCAAGAGGCAAGTTAAGCAAGAGCAAAAATCGAACCGTCTGGTTCGCAAGAGCAAGGCTTGAACCATGTGTTGTTCATAGCAAGAATGAAGCAGTAAGATTGAATCTCTGATTAGGGTAGCAAGATAATCAAGAACGAATGTGAGGAAACAAGCAAGTAGAAAGAATCTACATGGGGTGAATGTTAGGTTAATCTTGATGTTATGAGTCGTGTACGGGTCAAGTCGGGTTACGCATGCTAGAAACGGGTCGAGAACCGGTTACAAAATGGGTAATCCAGTAGCTAATGGATCACATGTGAAGACTTAGTCTTATGTTGACCAAGTTCGTTCGAGTGGGTTGTTGCTACAAAACAGGAGCTCATGGTGTTTTTTTTATTTTATTATTTTTTTATGCATGTGTTTATTTAGTTGTTTTCTTTATAAATAGGATTAGTATTTATGCTTTTAATTCACCCCTTGTAATCATCAGGGGCGGATTTAGACCCATTCACCGGGTTCCCAGGAACCCAGTCTTTTCGGAAAAAAAACGTTTTTTTCTAGTGTAAATCTTGTATGATTTGGAAAAAAACGTTTTTTTTGTAGTGTAAACCTTGTATGATTTGGAAAAAGGAACCCAGTGATTTCTCCGGCTGGATCCGCCACTGGTAATCATCATCTTTAACGAGAAATACAACAGAAAGAGTACGTAAAATTGAGTGTGTTGTGTGTGTTCTAGGGCCTGAACCAACATTTGAGCGTAAGAAAAATCCGTCACAACGCGCGAGTCGTCCTTACCAGATATAACAATTAGACAACTTGTAACAGTCTTAAGCATCAGATCTATCAGAAGCTCTGAACTAGGATTGAGTTTCCTTAATTGTACCTTCTCCATCATGTTCTTCGTTTGATTGGTTTTCACATCTGGATTCTTCTCCTTCAACCTTTTTTCCGAACAATTCTTCCATCTTTTCTCTCCATTCATTTAGATTTTCGTTTTCTGGATACAAGCTCAAAGCCTCTTTCAAACTGGATTCAGAATGTTCTTTCTTGTTAACGATTATCAAGTAATTGCTTTCTAGTGTTCCCAAATAATCCTGCAAGTAAACGTAGATTCAACAGTTAAATAATTTAATAAAAAAAATCATAATAACCTTGCATGTGTGATGTGTCTACAAAGATATAGTAACAGGAGATATTTCAGTTTATTAAATAAGTAACCTCTATCTTTTTGCCTTCGTTCCTTCTCTTTTTGGTCAATTGGTTCTCTAATGTTTCCCCCTTTAATCTCAATTTTCCAAATCCTCCTCTCGGCTGTTCACAATATGTTTCATCCAGGTTAACACTCCTCGGCTGTTCACAATATGTTTCATCGTACAGGAGCTGAAATTGAAAAAAAAAAATTTATTACACTAAATTTGTTATTTACTTATTATATTAAGTATGTGAAACAATAGTCTCTTCACGGGTGAATATAATATTGGAAAAAAAGATAAATCTTTACACTTAGTTTATTATTACTTACTTTAGAGAATCATATTAAGTATGTGAAACAACAGTGTCTTCACGGGTGACTAGAATTTATTTTAGTAAAACCATATTTACATTGTGAATACATGTATTTACCACATAATAGTGTATTTACACTGTATACAACACTAGAAACCATATTGTATTAATTTGCTATAAAAAACAGTGCATTCACCAACGAATACATGTAAACAAAAGTTAATACGACATTAAAGCATTATTTTATTCACTAGTGAATACGACATCAAGATTTACAACTTAATTTGATTTTAAACTTGACCCAAACGTACTCGAATACATATGCATACTTATTCAAAATTCAAATATAAATGAAAAAAACTAAGGGTGCGCTTGGTTCGCAGAAATTTAATGGAATTTAAGGTAGTTTTAATCTAAATTCCATCTCTTAAGATGTTTGGTTCACAGAATTTGATGGAATTGGAATCTCAATTCCAATCTTTATGTGTTTGGTTGACAATGGAATTGGAATTGGAATTTGACATGAATTCCTTCGAATTCCTTTAACTAAACGATTTCAAAATCCTTCCTATATGTGAAGGAATCAAAGTAAATTCATTGGAATGTTCGACCGTTTCGACCCGCACTGTTTCGACTCGTACTATTTCGACCCGAACGTTTTGACCCGTACTGATTCGATCCGAACCGTTTTGACCCGTACCGTTTCGCACGAAGACACGTACAATTTCAACTCAAACGGTTTCGCCCCATACTGTTCCGATCCGAACCGTTTCGACCCGTACCGCTTCATTCGACCTGAGCCGTTCGAACCGAAGACCAGTACAGTTTCGACTTGAACCGTTCCGACGCGAATCGTTTCGACCCGAAGTGTTTAGACGTGAACCATTCGACCTGTATCTTTTCGACGCAACTCATTTCGACTCGAACCGTTCCGCCCCGTGCCGTTTCAACCCGTACCATTTTATGCGAACCATTTCGACACGAAGTGTTTAGACGTGAGCCGTTCGAACCGTATCGTCTCTACCCGAACCGTTTTGACGCAACTCATTTCGACTCGAACCGTTTCGATGCGAACTGTTTCGACCTGTACTGTTTTGACGGGAACCGTTTCGACCCGAAGACCCATACGGTTCCACCCGAACCGTTTCGACCCGTATCGTTTCAACCCGAACCGGGGGTTGTGGGTGCCGGGTGATGGATTCCAATTCATTTGACAGACAAACACATAAAAATAGAATTGAGATTCCAATTCCAACAATTTACAATTCCAATTGGAATGTTTAAATTCCAAATCCAATTCATTCAAATTCTAAGTCCTATTCAAATTCCAATTCTAATTCCAAAACATTCCGCGAACCAAACACCCACTAAAGATAAGCTAGAGTACTCAATAAAACAAACAATAATAATATCGGCCAATTATTATTATACTTGATTTGTTCAAAGTCAAGATAAAACTATGTTGGCTGATTGTGGTAAGGTTAATGCATACCTCACAATGAGGAGGATAATCGGTATATATATAACATGAATGTACTAATAAATGAAGTAATCATATGTAAGTAGTACATGAAGAAACTAAATTTGTTTACAGCGGAACGGTGGCGGGTGTAGACCTAGGCAGCCACGAAAAATGACGAACTGTGATCGAGGTAGGCTCTTGGTGAAAATATCCGCAACCTAAAGTTTGGTAGGAACAAAATGAATTTGTAATTTCGCGGACGTAAAAAGCTTACGAACAAAGTGGTAATCCAGGTCAATGCATTTTGCACGTTTGTGAGAAGCTGGATTTTGAGCTAGGAGTAGGGTGCCTATGTTGTCATAGAGTAAATATCCGCAACCTGATGCTTGGTTGAAACAAAACGAATGTGCCATTTCCCGGACGTAAAAAGCTCATGAACAAAATGGTACCAGTCAATGTGTTTAGCACGCTTGTGAGAGACCGGATTTTGAGCTCGGAGTAGAGGGCTTTTGTTATCATAAATTAAGGTTGGGCGGTCAGGCAGAAAAACATGTAATTCACGAAGGAGGTGGTGATCCAAATGATTTCGGAAGCACCGTTAGCCACGACACAATATTTGTAACTTTCGGCCTCTCGTATCACCGATATTGTCTGCTTTGCCCTGGATATAAGAAAACCAAGATGGATAAGAAAACCAAGACGGATAAGAAAACAGAGAGGAAAAACCTGACTGATAAGGGGAAACCTCCGTAAAACCACTCCATTCACAAAACTAGAGGAATTACTTTCGCTTATAGATTGTCAGATGATCTGATCATAGATACCAAAACAGTACTGTTCTTCCAGAGCATACCTTGAAATCAGTGCCTTGTAAATCCAAACCTTCTTCTCTTATGCTATAATCATCCACATCTAACCAGCAAGGGTGCAAGGCTCACAAATCCAGGAACTCACGAATTTGTTTTTGGTTGCTCAGGTGAAAACTTCCCAAGATGTCACCCATCCTAGTACTACTCCTACCTAAGCACGCGTAACTGTGGAGTTTTCATGTGCTCCACAGTCAACACGTCCAACATGTGTTGGTGATTTAAAAGGCGGGGCATTCCATATGAACCAAGAATCTCTGTTGTCCACGGCCGATGCGAGATTTGCCTAGGGTGTTACAATGGCGCATGATAATCTTCTTGGTAATCGGTATCATTATAGTATTCGTATTCACATCTGGAACGTGAAATGGTGGGTTGTTTCTTGGCACTCCAAAAGACAAGATTTCCACCCAAAAAGTAGAGTAGCTATAGGTTGAGCGACGAGTGTCAATACAATGAGCCCAATAAGCATTAGAAAAAACAAGGATGTCAGTGTTGGCAGATTTTCACCTAATTCATTGACTTTTGTTGACATATGCGCGAAAGAAATCGAAGTCAAGCATGGTGGAGACTTCAGCACCTCGGATAACATCGAAGAACCCGTCATCCTTTCACTGTCCTATGATTTCTTCTACAAATTACTCAGTTTGGTTCTTTATTTACGAGTCATCTTTAACGTTCTTGATGTTTGGGACGTTATCAAACAAGGTAACATAGACACCAAGAGAAACAACATTGCAATCATGTTGTTATTTCAATCGATACCCGAAGATCAGATTTTGCAAATCAGTAATTTTGAACACAACTAAAGAGATGTTGAAAGCTTCGAAGACCTGACATGTGGGATTTAACTCGTGAGGGAAGCGAGACTTCAAACATAAATGATTGAGTTTGAAGGACTAAAGATGAAAGACACAAGAACAATTGGTGACTTCGCATCCAAGTTATCAAGGATCGAATTAAAGTCAAGAACATTAGGGGGTGAAAATTTAGGTAATTTAATGTTTTCTAAATATGAATCATCTTCTACCTATAAAAAAGGGAGTCGGGGGGGGGGGGGATCTAACTCAAACCGGGGTCGTAGTCATAATAATAACCAAATCGCGGTAACTAGGAATCTCTGATTCAGAACAATGATGAATAGTAGAAGGGAAAGGGTCCAGATTATTCCAAAATACAGTGCAACAAATGTAACAAGTTTGGTCACTTTGTATCGCACTTCCCTGAATGACACAAGAAACTTCAAGAGCTAAACTAAGCTAAAGCCGAGGGAATCAAGTAAATGCAACATGCATCGTTCTTTATGATGCAACATGAAGAAGTTTATTTAAATGGAGAATGACTAATACTGGAAAAGTATGAAAATGATTTAAAAGACAAGGATGTATGGTATTTGGGTAATAGAAGCAACCACACGACAGGTAATCATTCTTATTTTATTGAATTAAATGAACATATATATAGATAAAATTTGGGGATGGGTCATGCATAGAAATCAAACGGAAGGGATCGATTATCTTTGAGGGGAAAACCTGAGAACAAAAGGTGATGACAGAAATTTATTATATCCCGGATCACCAAAGTAATGTGATTAGTCCAGGACAAGAAACTAAATCTAGTTGTGATGTCCGAATGAAAGAAAATTATTTAACTATGCATGACATTGGTGGAAGATTACTAATGGAAAGTTACAAGAAATTCAAATCAGCTCTTTAAAAGCCAACTTAAAGTTGGAACCTTGACATGTTTGCAAAAATTAATGAAGAAT
Source organism: Helianthus tuberosus (assembly GCA_030545235.1). Classification (NCBI taxonomy): domain Eukaryota; kingdom Viridiplantae; phylum Streptophyta; class Magnoliopsida; order Asterales; family Asteraceae; genus Helianthus; species Helianthus tuberosus. The sequence continues at coordinate 199,842,222 of CM060413.1, forward strand.
AGTGGTTGTCGCATGCAAGGCTTGGCGACATCAATTTCGTTTCCTTGAATGGTATGCACAGGGAGGCCAAGGGAGTACTGATGATTCATGAGAATAACCAACTATGCAAGTCATGTATGGCTGGAAAGCAAACAAGACACTCGTTTCTGTTTCTAAAGAAGGCAATGTATAGAGCAACAAAAGTGTTAGATCTTTATGGACCGATATCCCCACAACCTTGACAGGTAAAAAATATATTCTTGTACCCTTATTGATGATTTCTCAGGATGTATATGAGGTATGTGGTCTTATATCTTAAAGCTGGAAAAGCAAAGCTTTTATTACAATTAAGAAATTTAAAATTATGATTTAAAAACAAATCGGGAAGTCGTTGAAAAACATTGCATACCTATAAAAGCGAAGAATTCACCTCACGTGAGCTTAATGAATATTGTAAACAAGAAGGGGTGATGAGACATTTGATGGCTCCAAATATTCATCAACAAAACGATGCAAGAAGATGACGTGATGCATAATGAAAGCAAATGGTGTCCTAAATTATTTAGTAGAAGCGCCAAGAGTTTTGGAGAGAAGTTTGATCTATCCGTGGTCAAAAAGCGGTGTTCAAATGTCTCAAAGCCCATCATGCTTAGGATTTCCTGATGATCATCCCTATTGATGGACTAGGCCAACATATGTTGGTTGTGGAGTACCGGGCGATCCACAAGTACCGGCTAATGAGCTCTTTGTCTCCTGTTGATGAGCCCTGCCAAGTTTTCCGCGGGGTTTGTTTAGATACTTTTGGCGAGCATGCAATCCATTGGCAAAGCGGTATCAACTCATAATTTCATTCATGATTCAATATTGATTACAAAGAGGTTTATATATATTCTACTGGTTAAAATAATAACCCTCTAACTTATGACAATTAAATATTTAGCTTAACATTCCCCCGCAAGTTGAGGGCAGGTAACGACCTGCAACATGGATCTTAAAAATTCAAATCTTTGAGTTGATAACGGCTTCGTGAAGATGTTGGCAATTTGATCATCTGTTTTAATAAATTGAACCTCCAGATTTCCTTGGCTGACTTGCTCACGAACAAAATGGAAATCTACCTCCACATGTTTAGTTCTAGCATGAAACACCGGGTTTGTTGAAAGATACGTAGCTCCAAGATTTTCAAACCAAAGAGTGGGTTTATTCAACGTAACTCCCAGTTCTTGTAGAAGAGACTTTAACCAGATTAGTTCAGCAACTGTATCAGCAATAGCCTTGTATTTGGATTCAGTATATGACCTAGAGACAGTTTTCTGCTTACAAGCTGACCATGATACTAAGTTCGAACCCAAGAAGATAGCATAGTCCCCCGTGGATTGACGGTCGACCGGGCAACCAGCCCAATCGGAATCCGAATATACTGTAATAGGAACCAACCGTTCACCCCAATGTGAATCAGCAAAGGCATGTAATGTAGACGTTGAGTTCAATGTAAAACGAAGGCCCAGTTGAGACGTTCCCTTGAGATAGCGAATTATACGTTTGACAGTCGTCCAATGGGATTCGTGAGGTTCATGCATGAACTGACATACCCTGTTGACAGCGTAGGCAATGTCGGGCCTAGATAAAGTGGCATACTGAAGTGCTCCAACACAATGGCGATATCTTGTGGGATCGGACATAAGTGGGTCGTCCTTGGTTATCGTATTTGTTTTGGCATTTGTAGGTGTTGCAAGCGGTCTCGATTCTTTTAACCCGGCTCGATCAATAAGTTCCTGAATATACTTCCGTTGAGATAGGATAAGACCCGAAGAGGTGTGGAGAACTTCAATACCAAGAAAGTAAGTAAGACGACCCATGTCAGTGAGAGATACCTGCTGACCAAGTGAGGCAATAATGCGATTAACTGTGTTGGGATCGTTGCCCGTGATAATGATGTCGTCCATGTAAACTAGTAGTTAAACATGTGTACCTGAGCGGTTAAGGATAAATAATGATGGATCAGTTTTGGAACCATGAAAACCAAGATGCTGTAAGACGTTTAAGAGTTTGATGAACCATGCCCTAGGCGACTGTTTTAATCCATAAAGGGATTTGTGCAACTTGCAAATATGATTAGGATGTTTTGGATCCTCGAAGCCCGGTGGTTGACGCATGTAGACCGTTTCATGTAGATCACCGTGTAAAAACGCATTTTGCACATCAAGTTGTTTGAGAGACCAATTGTTAGAGACGACAAGAGAAAGAACCGTGCGGATGGTGGTTGGTTTGACCACAGGGCTGAACGTCTCATGATAATCAATGCCAGATTGCTGTAAAAAAACCCTTTGCCACCAATCTAGCCTTGTGTCTAGTCAGGTTCCCATGCTGATCAGTTTTCAACCTGTAAACCCACTTGCAATTAATAACATTAGAATTTGGAACTGGAGGAACTAACGACCATGTTCCGTTTCTGTGTAGTGCGTGCAACTCGGCTGCCATGGCTTGACGCCACTCCGCGGATTCGTTGGCAACAGTAAAGGAAGTCGGTTCAGAAGGAACGGTAGCGGTGGTGGCGATATTGGCTGAAGGGTCAATTTTTTTTCGGGGTTTTGGATGTGGCCGAAGGTGAGGAGGTCGGTAACGGGGCGTTGTTGGTTGCGAAGGAGAGGAAGTAGGTTGGGTGGTGTTGGTCTGAGGAATATGGGCGGTTTGGACAGGTTCGGAAATAGGAGGGGTGGGTGGCGATGGTTCAGTTGTAGGAATGGATGGGTTATCGAAAATGGTTAATGGCGGATCAGGAATTGTAGAAAAGGAAGTAGTGGCTGTGGAGGATGAAGGAGGGTCGATGGAGGGTTCAGTAAGGTAGGGAAAAACATGCTCGTTAAATCGGACATGGCGAGCAATGTAGATTCGGTGAGTAGTTTGATCAAGGCATTGATATCCATGATGAGAGGGGCTATAACCGAGAAAGATACAAGGAGTAGAACGAAAATCAATTTTGTGTTGGTTTGAGGAAAGACGAGAAGGTAGACGATTGATGAGGTAGACGGCAGTTTGAAAGGCGAATGACAAAAAAGTTTGAGGTAGTTTGGATTGGGCTAGTAAGGCGAGACCGGTTTCCACGACATGGCGGTGGTGACGCTCAACAATGCCATTCTGTTCACTCGTATGAGGACACGAGCGACGATGTAAAATACCATGGGATGTAAAAAACTGAGTAAGGTTCTGAAACTCGCCACCCCAATCAGTTTGAACACTTTCTAGTTTGGTGTTAAATTGGCGTTCAACTAGGCGAACGAAATTTGTAAAGGTATTAAAAATGTCGGATTTTTGCATGAGCGGGAAATACCACATATAGCGGGTTTGATGGTCAACACATAACAAGTATGTGGTTAAGTTGTAAGTTTTTGTTTGAGGTAAAAAATGATTTTGAACCGACATGAAGAATTGGAAGAGAGTTACCGTTACCAACATAGAGGGAGTCATTACCGTAATAGACGTCCAAGTTGTCCATACTAGCAAGATCAGGAGTACAATGGGAATTAGCGCCTGTATCCGATGTCCAAGTAGTATATGAGCTGCCTCAGAGTTAGCATAATTCGCTTGAGGTGATCCACGATAAGAGCCGGTGTGATTCGGGCACTGTGAGGGAATATGACCAATACTGCACCTATTGCAATGACCGTAAACCATATTTTGAGTGGACGCCCAAGCAAATTGGCGAGAGCCTTGTGAACCACCACGGCCACGGCCCCCGCGAGAAAACGCACGGCCCCGACCGTATCCACGGGTCGGTCTTGAAGAAGCAGTCTGATTAGCATAGTTTGCATGAGGAGCCGATAGTGATGCCGACGGTTGAGTTGTGGAAGCAAGTTGGTTTGCTAAAAGTTGAAGGTTGGTAATCTGCTGCTGAATCGAAGCCAAATCGGGGGCCTAGGAAGTAGTTGTTGAGGCAGTGGTAACATTGAAGACTTGTGGAGAAGTCGATGATAAAGAAACAGTGGACCGAGTGATATATTCATGATCACCAATCAGACCGTGAAGCTCGTTAAATTGAACCGGTGGGGAGCGGGCAAGAAGGTTGCTTTTCAAACCATGATATTCCTCACGTAAACCGGCTATAGTAAGCATGACGAGATCTTTGTCTTTGACGGGTTCACCAATATTTGCAAGAGCCATTGCATATTCTTGAGCACGGCTGAGATAATCGATACCTTTTTCACCATCTTTCATTGAAATCTTTAAAAGCTGCGTTTTTAGTGTGAACTCATGAGATGAATTCGAAGGAGCATATGCACGTGGTATACTTAACCACACTTCCCGAGCCGTGTCTCCTTGGATGTGTTGAAACGAAGACTCGGAAACAGTGGATATAATGATCATGCAGACGTGTTCATCATTAGCAATCCAGTTTGTAAAATTAGGGTTTGTAGTAGTAGCATCACCAATTGTAATTTTCTCTTCCGGGCAAGATAACGTGTTGTCAACATAACAATATAATCCATTAGCCTTTAAAAACGGTTCCATCATGGCTTTCCAGTAGCCATAATTGTTTGGTGTAAGATTGAATGCAAACTTGTGAGAATTATGGGATGTACGTTCTTGAATGCTGAAAGCAGTAATCGTTGTCATGATGACTAAAAACAGTGATTTTTGATACCTGAGGTAGGCAAGTTGCAGGTCGATGGTTTGTCAGATGTTGCAGGTCGATTGTTCGTCAGATAACGTGACGGCTGTTGCTGATATTTGCTTTTGTTTTTGAAAAACAATTGCAATAATAATTGGGATTTTCCTTTTTGATGTTATCGAACAGAAACCTCCTAGGAACAATAATATTCACGTCCACTAATATTCAATAATATTCAAGAAACCTCCTAGGAACAATAATATTCACGTCCACTAACTTCAATTATTTTCTGCCTTTTTTTTTTGAAAAACAATAATAATTCAATTCCTCCACTATGTCTTGTTTTTCGAAAAGAATTCCCCACTTCTGTTGTTTCTCGAGAACAATAAAAATTAGTTGGTTGAAGACTGCAGGTCGATTGCTGTTGCTGATCGCCGGCTAGTTGAAGGCGGCGAGTGGGGTTGTTTAGGGTTTACAAGTTGATAGGCTCTGATACCATATCAACTTATAATTTCATTCATGATTCAATATTGATTACAAAGAGGTTTATATATATTCTACTAGTTACAATAATAACCCTCTAACTTATGACAATTAAATATTTAGCTTAACAAGCGGGCATATATTTTGGCTATTAAGGAGGATCCTGTGAACTTTCTAACATATCCGCTTAAAGGGGGTTTACTCTATGACCAAATGATATTCTTGTGTTCGGGTGGGCAGGAGGAACACACTTGTGAGGACTTTATAGGAGTGTCTCCTCATGTTGAGCTCAGAGACAATGGGTTTAATGTAATAAATGGTTGGTTTTTGTTAGAATTTAATCTTATTAATATAGCCAACAATTACCTTAAAAAAAATTAAGCGTGTTTAATAATAATGGTTTTCGTCTTTTAATGTAATTTATACACTTGCACCACATGCAGTTTAGTTATTTTTACTTGCAGCCCCTACACTACAATCAAGTTTTTTTTCCTTTAACAGATTTACGTTTCTAGCCTTAGACTTTTATAGAGTTATCATATGGATCTTGAACTTTAATAATTATTTTCTTTAAATAATTTATGTTTATACCACTACACTTTAATTGAGTTATCATACCACCCTTGAAGTTTAATAACAATATATTTGCTTCTTTTTTAACCAATTTATTTTTTAATCTGATTTATATGTTTAACTCTCTTTTAGTTCTTTCCGCCACTACACCACCACCGCCAGCACTAACACGGAACCATCACCAAAACCCGCCCTGAAATGGGCACCCTCACCACCTCGATCCATCTAGACAATAGCAACCACCGTTCCATGCACCCGCACCCCCACAATGTTGGGTTAATTGGGTTTGTTCACGGGTCGCGGGTTCTAAACCGGGTTTATTCAATACGGAAAATGGTTTGTTTACGTATCATGGGTTATCGGTTAGCATGTAAATGAGTCAAATGGGTTGCAATAGTTGGAATATTTTGGGTCACGTTTAATTAGCTTGGAGAAGGGTCTTGGTTGTTGAAGAAGTGACCGAGTTTTATGGAGATGCAGGTTGGTTTGTTGCCTAACAAGCAGGAGAACGTGGAGTTGTTTTCTATGCATTTGTTTTGTTATTTTTATTATAAATAGGATATGTTGATGCAACAAATAATAGACCAAGGATAGTAGCTGGGCTGGTTAGGCAAAAGGGTTGAAGGGTTAAGTTTTGCCTAACGCAGGTCGTGGGGTCCCCCCGCGTTTGCAAGACGTGGAGAGAGGTTCACTAGTTTGATTTTGTTGTTTGCTCAGTATCCTCCACTGAAATGTGTTCAGTCTCGGATGTGAGAGCAATAAGAATGTGTGTGTTGAATGTGATGGAGAGTGACTTGCATAGAACAAGTACTCGAGAACAATGACCAAAGATTCGCCTGGAATCAGAGCTGATCGGAGAATGTCTTTGCACTAAATGAAGTGTCACATTTATAGGGAGAGTCATGGCTCAAAGAGGAAGCTGTTGACTAGTGAACATGCTTACAGTGGGGGACTTACCTTTTTTGGGGTGGAAGCCTTTTGACCTGCGGGTAAAAGACTGAGCTCTGTGCATCCGCCTTACTTTTGCGGCTGGGGAAGCTAGTAAAGCAATCAGAGATGTGACTACTTACTGTTTACATGTTGTTTTATCTTGGCCCCCGGATTTTCAACCTTTGAACCTTTTAACATTTTGAGCATTCATGTATTTAAGTTACTTTATTTGGTCTTGGGCTACCCCCGTCATCAGCCCCCCCCAAGTCAGAGGTTTTTGGGAAATGAGCTCAAAGACTTCTGACTTTTACACATGTGTCTCTATTGCTTAAAGGCTTCGAGGCTTCAAGGCTTGAAGGATTGAAAACGGTTGAGCTTTTTGATTTTTGAATTTGACAAGACAGTTGATGTGACTTGTGACAGTTTTCTTTTGTGTCAGGCGGCGATTTTAATTCCTCCGTTTAATTATATTATTTTCTTCTCATTAATTTACATCTATTTTCACAGAAGAACATGATTTGCTCTCTTTTCCTCAAGTTTTCCCCTTTTTCGAATCAGGTTAGTTCCGATTGCTTACTTTATTCTTATTTTCTATTATCATGGGTGCTCGTAAGGATTTAGAAAAATCGTTTTCTCGAATGACTCAAGAGGAGGTCGATTTATTTTGTATGGAATGGGGAATAGGGACGAAGTTTAAACCGGTTGTACCGGCTTGCGACGTTTTAATCGATAGATGTCCCCCTGGTTCAATTGCTCTATACTGTTGGCATTTCGAGTTTTCTAACGTTCATCACCCGTTTTCGAACTTTGTTTTGAATATCTTGGAGTATTATCGCATATCTTTCGGTCAGATTCACCCTCATGCCATGGCTAGGGTTTTACACTTTGAAGTTCTGTGTCGGGCTTCTGGGTATGATCCAACTCTTTTGTCGTTCCGTCGTTTTTTTCAGACTGGCTAAGAATGGCGACTGGTTCACCTTCGAGACGTCTCAAGTTGACACTTGCTTGATTTCGTCTATGGTTTCTACCCTTGGTGTCTGGAAGGACCGGTTTTTCTGGGTGTCCGAGGAAATTGTTCCTTTTAAACTTGTTTGGAGGCACCCGGATGCCGTTTTGAATGAACCTGAACCTTCTTCCTTTGATATAAATGCTCATTTTTTAGAAACTCTTTGGCAGTGCCATTCAAGGCTTCGTCCCTTTCCTGAGCATTTATTGGTGTTATTGGGTCTCAGTAAGTTGTGGGCAAAACTCGATCGGGACCTCGTGCTTTTGAGAGACGGGAAGGGTATGCATTTATTCTTGTTGTGCTGTTATGTTCTTGTTTCTTATTTGCTTACACATTTTACGTTTGTTTTGAAGTCATGTCTACACTCGATTTTATCAAGAGTGATGATACTTCTGACGTTGCCTTTGATGATGTTGCTGCTACTCCGGGTGAGGATGCGGTTGTTAGGGGATCCGATCATAGGTTCGAGGGTTCCGGGTATGTGAATGTCCCAAATGTCAAGGGTTTTACTAAGGTTGCGGGCTCCAAGGCCTCTGTTCATCGTTCAAAACGTTATTTGAAAGGTGCTGATCAACCATCTGGTTCGGAGCCCATTGATGTTAGTGATGATATTGAAGTATCAACAGAGCAAGCTTTTGAGGTTGACATGTCAAAGGGTAAGGAGAAAGAGCTGGTTGTTTCTGGAAAAAAGAAGAAGTTGGTTAAGAAAGGTAGTACTCCTACCATCCAAGGTTCGTCTGCCAAAAGTGTTGAGAGCTTCGAAGGTCCAGAGGGTGAAGAGGTTTATGTCCCCAACTGGGGGGGTTAAGGTTGGAGATAGCTTCAAAGATCTGGTTGTTTGTGCTGAAGCCTTGGCCCACTTCGCTCCTCCCGGTGTTCGAAGCGCTATTTCTGAGTTGGAGGCTGATCATCTTATTTCAAGAATGATGCTGAGTTTCTGCAACCTTTCAGCCCTATTGACTGAAGGTGTTATCCGGTTTGCTAAGGGTATGCGGGAGTATGAAGAAGCCTCCAAGAAAAAAGAGAAGATGAAAGCCTCCATGGATGCCATGAAGAAAGATATTGATGGTTTTTCTGAGAAGGAGCTGGCCTGGGTCAAGAAGGTGGGTGAATTGACGAAAAGGCACGAGATTGAGGTAAGTGATCTCAAGAAAAGCTTCGAAGCTGACCAGTTGAAGCTAAAAGCTGATAGGGAGGCCTTGGCTGTTCAACAGAAGGCCTTTGATAAAGAAAAAGATGGCTTGAAGGCTTTGGTTGCTCAAGCCACTGGTGATAACCAGTGGCTTATTGAGCAAGGTTTCCACCAAGTTGTTACCTACCTCATTGACTCTAAAGAGTTCAATTCTGCTCTTGGTGAAGTTTACACTAAACTGCTCAACTTGGGGAAATATCAAGGTCTCATTGCAGGTTACAAGCTTCATGAATCTGGTCATCCCTTGGAAAAATCTCCTTTACACCGTCCTGAAGCTTATGAGGTCTTCAAGGGTTCCGTTGAGCAGATGGAGAGGCTAACCTACCCGTATGTGAGCCAGGTTGCAGCTTGTTTTGGTAAGCCCCTTTCCATCTTGCAGGAACTAAAACCGGATGGTCTTAATGAGAAGGTATGTGCCGAAGTACTTGGTTCTCTTTCAAGGAAACGTTCCTATTCAGGAGATAGCTAGGATACCTTCTCGGGAGAGCTTGATGCTGCCAAAGATGCGAGCTTGGAGGGTTCAGCTGTCGATGGTGATGGTGGCTCGAAGGCTAAAAAGTCCAAGAAAACCAAAAAGGCTAAAGGTAACAGTTCTGGAGTTTCTAAGCCTTCCGTTGATGCTTGATATTCGTAGCTTTCTTAGCACCCTTTAAAACAATTTATGGTTTGTAATGTTCCCTTAAACAATTTTAGGTTTCGCAGGAACCCTTAAGGTTCCTATTATGTGGTTGTGGTTAGGCCTGGATTGCCATTTGAACAATTTTCTAGGTTTGCAAGCTACTAAGGCTTGCTTTAACTTTGTTTGGATGTTAAGACTTTCTTTGTTATGCTGTTAAGTTTTTACTACTTGCCTTGTGTTATGTTTTTTTGTGTTTGTGCCTGCTTGATAAGGCAGCTTGGTTGGCTTCAAGCCTTCAAGGCTTCTGGCTCTCATGTATGTAGCTTGAAGCCTTCGAGGCTTCTGGTTATTACTTTTGTTTCATGACTTGGTTTGTGTCATTGAGTTTTGGGTTATGTGTAAACTTTTTGCTCATGTTGTTGTATCATTCCTTAGATTATTTCTTTTCTTTGTGGTTTTGCCTTTGTTGTGTTTGTGTTGTCTTTATGTTTTTCATACCATAAAGGGTTTAGTGCTGCAGTCACTTAGCCTTGGTATTTTTAACAAGAAGACATAGCACCTATCCTATTCATTACTTTCTTTAGCTTGATTTTATTTCGTAAGCCTATTTTTTGATAATTTTTCTAAGGCTTAAGGAACATTTGGTGTAGGCTGTTCAGACCCGTCTATGAGACAACTTTGTTTTTCGATTATAAGTCTCATGGAGTTGTATTGATTTAGGAACTCACCCCTTATATAGGTCCAATCAACCCTTGAACCTATTGACCGATGTGGCCTGGGAGCTCATCCCCTTGCATGGCCCTTGCCAAGGAGTTTTTTGCAAGGTTCTCAACCTGATTTTAGGATAGAAAGACAAATTTGATAAAACAACTTCTTTCATTCAAGAGATATCGTGCTTACAAAAGGTGATCATAGTACAAATCTTGAGATATAACTTGTGAAATACAAACCAATCTTTCTTGATTTAGACATGGAACCTCTTGAGGGCCTTTCCATTCCAATGTCTTGGAAGCTTTTTACCTTCTGAGTCGGCTAGCTTATAGGATCCACCCTTGTGTGCTTCAAGGATGGTGTATGGGCCTTCCCATTTTAGGCCGAGCTTTCCTTGGTTCTCTTTTTTACTAGCCTCATTGTTTCTAAGAACCAGGTCTCCTGGCTTGAAACGTTCATTCTTGACTCTTTTGTTGTAGTAAGCTTCCATCCGTTGTTTGTACTTGGCCTCTTGAATTGCAGCTTGGTCTCGTGCATCCTCTAGGAGTTGTAAGTTCAATATGGTCTCTTTTTGGTTTGCTTCGGGATCCATATTGACAGTTCGTTGTGTTACAACTCCTATTTCAGATGGAATCACGGCTTCAGATCCAAATACCAAGCTATAAGGTGTTCTTTTGTGGCTTGTTTTTTCGGTCGTTCTTATGGCCCATAGAACACTTGGCAACGCTTCAAGCCAATTGCTTTCATACCTTCCCAATCTAGCTTTGATCCCTTCAACTATGCTTCGATTCATCATTTCAACCTGACCGTTTGACTGTGGATATGCCACTGAGCTGAAAACCTGAGCTATTCTGTATTCCTTGCACCAAACACTGAAAGGCTTCTCGGCAAATTGCTTTCTATTGTCGGTGACAAGCACTCCCGGTAATCCATAACGACAAATGATGTTTTCCCAAACGAAATCAATGATCTGTTTGCCCGCGATATTTGCAAGTGGTTTAACCTCAGGCCACTTGGTGAAGTAGTCTATGGCTACCAACAAGAACTTTACTCCACCTTTGGCTGGTGGGAATGGGCCAACGATGTCCATCCCCCATTTATAAAATGGCCATGCTGAGGTTATCGGGACAAGATCATGCTTGGGACTTTTCGGGACTGGTGCATGAATTTGGCAGGAATCACACTTCCTTAGTTGCTCAGTGGTGTCTCGGTGCATGGAGGGCCAAAAATACCCCAGGTTCATTAGTTTAGCAACCACCGATCTAGCTCCAAAATGAGCTCTGCATATACCTTCATGAACCTCTTTGACCAAATACTGGCTCTGTTCGGGACCAACACATCTCAGCAAGGGTGCAAGGTAACCCTTCTTGTAGAGGATTTTTCCTTGCAACACGTATTGCCTAGACTTGATTTTAACCCTTTCAGTCTCTGTTTGATCAGCAGGTAATTCACCATTTTTAAGGAATTTCTTGATTGGAGTCATCCAATTGGGGCCTTCTTCGGTGATTACGTCTTGAACTTCCAACTCTTTGATTGATGGAGTTTTCAACACTTCTACAAACACCTTTTTAGTGAGGTGGGCAAAGGTGAGAGAAGCTAATTTGCTTAGAGAATCAACTTTCTTATTTTGAGACCTGGGAATTTGCTTAATGGTACATGTTTGGAAGGTGTTCATTAGCTCCTTGGATTTTTCCTTGTATTTCTTCATATTTGGCTCCTTTGCAACATAACTGTCGTTCACTTGACTTGACACCAGCAACGAGTCTGTGAAGACTTCAAGCTTTTCAACCTTCATCTCTTTAGCCAACCTCAAGCCGGCTATCAACGCTTCGTATTCAGCTTCTTTGTTGGTGGTCTGAAAATTAAATCGAAGAGCATACGTGAATTCTAACCCTTCTGGGTTGATTAGAATAAGCCCGGCCCCTGACCCTTCAACGCTTGAAGCCCCATCGGTAAAAAACTTCCAGGCTTCAAGGTCTGAGGGTTCAGTGGCAGCTGTGTTTACTTCAGTGACTGTTTGCTTTGGGACTTCAATTCTACAATAAAATCAGCCAAGACTTGTGCTTTGATGGCTTTTCTTGGGACATAGGTGATGTTATGTTCACCTAGTTCCACTGCCCATTTAGCTAATCGTCCTGAGTTTTCTGGTTTTTCAAGCACACTCTTAATAGGTTGGTCGGTGACCACTTGTATAGGGTGTGCTTGGAAATACCTTCGAAGCCTTCTAGCTGTTTGGACTAGGGCTAGGGCAAGTTTCTCCAAGGGAGGATATTTGATTTCTGCTACTTTTAGAGTTTTGCTGAAGAAATAGACGGGTACCTGAACCTTGTCTCGTTCAATGGTGAGGAGCGCACTTATTGCTTCTTCAGCAACCGAAAGGTATACAGAGATCAACTCTCCCGTTTCTAGGGCTGCAATGTCTGGGAGTGAAGCTAGGTGTTGCTTCATCTGGTTGAAGGCTTCCTCAGCCTCTTCGGTCCACTTGAAATCCTTTTGGTCAGAGCAGCCTTTGAGGGTTTTGAAGAAAGGTAAGGATCTTTCAGCCAATTTTGAGGTAAAACTCTTCAGGGCAGCAAGCTTCCTGTTTAAGCTTTCAACTTCTTTTTTGCTTCTTGGTGGCTTGGTTTCGAGAACAGCCTTCACCATGTTTGGATTGGCTTTTATACTTTGTTTTCCCACAATGTGTCCCAGAAACTTTCCTTCTTCAAACCCAAACGAACATTTTTTGGGGTTGAGTTTCATGTTGACCTTCCTTAGGTTCTTGAATGTTTCTTGGATGTTGTCGTGCATTTGGTATTCCGTTTTGCTTTTGATTACCAAATCGTCGACATATGCCTCAATGTTTCTACCGATTTGACTAGCAAAAGCCTTGTCAACTAGGCGTTGATAGGTTGCACCCGCGTTTTTGAGGCCAAAAGGCATCTTTTGGTAGCAAAAGATCCCTTTGTCTGTGTGAAAGGCAGTTTTCTCCTCATCTTCTTCCTTCATGAGAATTTGATGGTAACCCTTGTAAGCATCGAGAAAACACATGAAAGGGTAACCGGTGAGGGAGTCAACCTTGAGATCAATTTCTGGTGACGGGTAACAATCTTTGGGACAAGCCTTGTTCAGATCCTTGAAGTCTATGCACATTCTCCACGAATTATCGGGCTTTCGAACCATGACTGGATTTGCAACCCAGGATTGATACTTGACTTCTCGGAGAATTCCTGCTGATACAAGCTTTTCAACCTCTTGACATGCAGCCAAGCTCCTTTCGGGTGCTAGACTTCGTTTCTTTCGGACAACATGCTTGACATCCGGTGGTAATTTCAACTCTTGTTAAGCAATGCTTCGAGAGATGCCCGTAATATCTTCCGGGCACCAAGCAAAGACATCACAGTAATGTATCAACAGCTTTTCAAGATATGAGAGAGTTTCTTGTGAAAGGCTTGGATTGACCCTTATCCTCTGTTCAGGATACTTAGGGTTTATGAGTAGCCATTGCTTGTCTTCTTCACTTTTGGAACTTTCACCTTCAACCATATAGGCCTCTTGAGTAGGTTGAAGGGTTGCAATCGCTCTCTCAGTAGGAAACTTGACTGTTCCGTGACCAACAGAAACAGTCATGTAGAATGCACACTGCCCCGGCCTTCCTATGATCACGTCATAGTTCGAAGGTATATTGATGACTACAAATGTGAGAGGTTGGACTCTCTCCTTCTGGCCTTCATTGAAACGGACATTAAGGATTAGTTGCCCTAGAGGCTTGAGGGGTAAGTCGGCAATACCTTTTATGGAGGTCCCGGAGGGTTGAAGCCTTGAACGCTCTTCGTTGCTTAAACGGTTGAAAAACTTCTTAAACATGATTTCGGTGGCAACATCAGTGTCTATGTATGCTCTGCTCGTTTGTAATGTTCCCACAGTAGCCTCAACCACAGGGTTTGAAAGAGGGTCTTTTTCTGTTGGAGGGAAACAAACACGCTGAAGCTCCCAAGCTTCCAACCATTGCCGCTTGTGAGGAACCTTTCCATCAAAATCCACCATGTTAACTTCCTTGCCCTTCCCTTCGGCCATCTTGTCCCTTACCCCCTTCACTAAGTGAGCAAGCTCCCCGGACTTGACGGCCTCTTCGATCCACTTCTTTAGTTGGAAGCAATCATTAGTATGGTGGCCATTCTCTTCATGAAATTCACAAAATTGGGTGGAGTTCTCGTTCCTTTTGCTTTTGGGGAGAGGCCTTGGAGGTCGGAAGTTTTGCTTCACTTCTTCCGTTGCAAGGATTTCTTGAGGGGTCTTGGTAAGGGTGTGAAGCTTATGCCTTTTTCCGTGCTGCAAGGGTTCCGGCCTTCGAACCTTCGCTGCTCTGAACCCTTTTGGCATCTATCATAGGGATGGAAGCTTCCCCTTTTTCTAGCTGGGCTGTTGCCTCACCAGCTTGATCCCATTTTTCTCTGTTCTTTAATGTCTACGGCCTCCTCTCCCCGGATGTGGGCTTCAGCAATTTCGAGAGCTTCTTCCAAGGTCTTGGGCAGGGATTTGTTGAAATCACTTGTGAGATATTTGGATGTAATGGCGTTCATAAAACCGGCCACTCTCATCTTTTCGTCTGCCCTTACATATGTGAGACCTTCCTTTTTGTATCTTTCTATGAACTCTCGAAGGCTTTCGTCATTCCTTTGTTTTACCTGAAAGATTACTGTAGCATCTTTAACGTTCTTTAACGTATCGCCTTTGCTGAGAGAAGTTGGCCAGGAACCCCTTGCTAAGGTCATCGAAGCTTCGAACGCTTCGGGCAAGTAAATCATTGAACCAGATCCTGGCTGATCCAACAAGGGTTTGCATGAACATTAAACAGCATTCAGCATTTGACCATTTCTCAATCCTAGCAGCACCGGTGAAGATCTAAAGATGGTCTTCAGGGTCTTCAGTCCCATCATACGTTTTGATGTGGGACGGCATTTTTATCTTTGTTTGGAAGTCATAGTTAGCGATTTGCTGAGAGAAGCATGACAAGTTGCTTGGCTTATAAGGCTTGTCCAGATCCTCTTCTACTCTTTCACCTGTGTTGTTGTTATTGTTGTTCCCTTGGGTGGCCAACACCTGAGTAATAAAGTGCTGCCACGGGAAGCTGGCCATCATCTGGGCCATCATCTGGGGCATAAGGTTGACGCCTTGAAGGCTTCCAGGTGCAATTGGGTAGTTTATTCCCAAGGGAGTGCTAATAACGGCACTTCATGCCATGGGAAGCACTGACAAAGCTTGTTCCCACGTAGTACTCGTTAAGGGTGGAAGGCTTGCTATTGGAGATTGCAAGAACTGGTCCAGAGTTAGCTCGTGCCCCAATGGAGCACCGTTTGTAGCTGGTTGGGACGAAAAGAGAGGAAATGTTGTCGGATTTGGCCTTGCGGACAGATATGGGTTAGGGTTTGGAGGAGGATTGCTGGGACCAGCCTCTTCCCTACATGCATGAGGTTATGAGTTTGCAAAAGGAGGGATGCGGGGTCCAGGAGATAGCGTTCGCTTTGGCTCGTCATAATCTAAACGAATTCTCACTCCCTTGTCTCTCTCCCTACTCACATATTAGTTGAAGAGGGACCTCAACTCCAGGAAATTGTTGGCGGCCCCTTCAGGGGTAAGTTCAACATGTGATGGGGTGCTAGAGACACCGACATTAGGGGAAGGGACCCCTGATCTGGATGGAGTTGGAGTGTTGAAAGTGAGAAACTCGGGAGTGCTCCTTGGTGTCAAGAAAGACGTCGGTATAGCCGCATGAGCTTGGCTAGTTCTTGGGGTAGAGGTGTTTGGAACCTGATTCACTTCTCCCGGAGATTCACTTTCCGACATGGTAGTTTCAAGAGAATGGAGCTACACTACTAGGTCTTTTGAAGAAAATTAGTGGCGTAGCCCCACGGTGGGTGCCAACTTGTTGATGCAACAAATAATAGACCAAGGATAGTAGCTGGGTTGGTTAGGCAAAAGGGTTGAAGGGTTCAGTTTTGCCTAACGCAGGTCGTGTGGTCCCCCCACGTTTGCAAGACGTGGAGAGGTTCACTAGTTTGATTTTGTTGTTTGCTCGGGTTCCTCCACTGAAATGTGTTCAGTCTCGGATGTGGGAGCAATAAGAATGTGTGTGTTGAATGTCATGGAGGGTGACTTGCATAGAACAAGTACTCGAGAACAATGACCAGAGATTCGCCTGGAATCAGAGCTGATCGGAGAATGTCTTTGCACTAAATGAAGTGTCACATTTATAGGGAGAGTCATGGCTCAAAGAGGAAGCTGTTGACTAGTGAACATGCTTGCAGTGGGGGACTTACCCTTTTTGGGGTGGAAGCCTTTTGACCTGCGGGTAAAAGACTGTGCTCTGTGCATCCGCCTTACTTTTGCAGCTGGGGAAGTTGGTGAAGCAATCAGAGATGTGACTACTTACTCTTTACGTGTTGCTTTATCTTGGCTCCTGGATTTTCTACCTTTTAACCTTTTGAGCATTCATGTATTTAAGTCACTTTATTTGGTCTTGGGCTACCCCCGTCATCAGGATAGTTAATTTTTTGTTTTATGTACCCTTCTTTTCCTTCGATAATATAGTAATACATAAGTTTTTTTTTTTTTTGCAAATATTGTGGTTTCCTTCTTCTGCATATTTTACATACGTGAGTGTTAATGTGTGTGGAATGGGCCTATAACCAAAATTTGGTATCAGAGCCTAGGGCTCGTAGGAAGCGGGTTTGAATATCGTAGGAAGCCTCTGCCGTCGGCGGGTGTGTCGGTCGGTAGAGGGCAGACGTAAAAGAAGTGTTCAAGACAGCAGGTGGCTATTTTCGGATTGTTTTGCAACGTTAAACGGAAACAAAAAGGTGTTTCGGATCTACCGTTGTTGCGGGTAGTACCGGTTGAAACAACGGGGAACTGGTAATTTAAACATCAGTTTTTCGGTGCTGTTTCGGGACTATTATACAGCGGAAGACGGAGATCGAGAGGTGTTTTCGGTTCGATCGTTGTCGGGTGCGACGAAAGGGGGTGACCGGTGATGAACATCGGGATTTTCGTAGCTGTTAGTCATGATTAAAGGCGTTGAAAGTGTCACACCCCGAATTTCCACGTGTCACCGGTGGGCCCGGTGGGGAGTATCGTGACGTGGTTGGCAACATAATAGTCAAACAACACAATTATATAAATGCACAGCGGAAGCAAAAGATAATATATTACAATCCGAATATAAAGTAATATCCAGTATTACAACGGAAGGTAAAGGATCCACAGGCGGATCTTTAAACATATCATTTGTTCAACAGACTTTCGACACCTAGAACTTGCAAGATTCCTTATTAGCGCCCTGAGCTTCCAGCCAATTACGTTCAGTACCTGTCACTTAACCCTTTTGGAAAATACGTCAGTTTTCACTGGTAAATACACTCAACCGACTCATTTTGAAAAGAGTTTGTAAATTTGTTTGAATGCACTTGGCACAAAAATATATCGACACTTTGATTAAAATGCACAGAGGCAAAATTAATCTTTTATACTTGGAACAATTATATTTATAACCTTGTATACAGATTTACATGTTCGTTATACGTTCAGGGCCCGATGTAGAAACCGAGTCAAGATTAACAGACACGCCACAAGTATAGGCCCACAAGAGAGTGAGATACCGTTATTACTTAGTAACTGTCAGGTGTATGCCTACACCCCGTACCTAAGACGTGGCCATTTTATAATACAATGATGTCAGGGATATCCGGGACATGGTCATTAACCCCTAAAGGCTTTTATTTCAAACAATACAGATTAAACCGGGTTACCTCAATAATTTAACCTTCATTAAGATTAAATATTCAATACCCGACCAAGCGGTATCGTTATACCGTATTCCAAGCCCGTATAGGGAAAATAAGTTAAGAGTATTTACCTGAGCTAGCTCCTGTCTTAAATCGCAAGAATCTAACAACTCAGCCGTAGTCACTTAAGTAAGCGTAGGTACAATTTACCGGAAAGCTCTAGCCTGGAATGATGGTATAAATAATTAATTAGAATGCTAACGGGTCTTTAATTAAGCCTAAGCTTAGACCGGTTAGTCTTAAGGGAATAAACGGTTCTTACGCACGATTAAGCGAAGACCGGAATAGAATGTGATTTAGACCCGACAAGTTTGGAGACTTGTATAATATGGGTAAACTCAACACATTCTGGATTTTGAGATAAAGCCGATAAGGTTTGACCCGTTTCGGCTAATTTATGTAAACTTGTTACATAAACCGAACCGATCGCGTAATAAGCGTAACGGGTAACCGAATGGATCACGAACAGGTTTCCTAAGTTAATATGCCTTAAATATGTTGTGGTATCAGTAGGATACCTTCCATTATGCCCAAAACGAGTTAAATCTCAATTTAAGCCCCGTAGGGTATTTTGGTCATTTACCTAAGGCATATATACTACCTGTCATACAACTACTCGAACGATGTGACCATAAGGTCACTTAATGTGTTTGGTCGGATCCTAATGATTGACCAAACGGGTCGGGTTCGAAAGTATAAGCGATTGTTTAGATCGCTTACCTTTACGACCCTATATAAGCACTAAACTAAAGTGACGAGCTAAGCATGTTGAAACATGCTTACCTAAGTTAGAAAACAAGTTTGGTATCAAAACAAACGGTTTTGATACCCATAAGTAGTTTGGTTACAAAATACGCAAGAATACGTATTCTGGCCGAAACTACGGCTCGTCACTGAGCCTAGATAACGTGGAAATCAGTAGGTATAGTCACTAGGGACTATAACCATCGTGATCACGCTCACGTTATGAAGTTCAAACGAACTTCGCATCGACCTTAAACTGGTCAATGCAGAAAGTCAAGCAAAGTTTGACTTTCGGACCCGTAAAGCAATAAAAGAACGAAAGAATACTTACGAAGGGTCCCCGAAAGCTCTCGATCCGATTTACCTTCAGGTATGAAGTATAACTTCAACTTAGAAGGCTTAAAATCAGATTAAGTGTGAGAAATGAAGTGAAATGTGATGGGTATTTATAGATTTCGGTCCACCGTTAGGATCGTTTCTTGGAAAAGGGGAAACGATCAAGGCCGTACACTTGTCGGAAGGTTATGGTGTCTAAATTGCCACTAACCATAGGGATTCAACATGTGGCAAGGGATTAAAGAGTGGAGAACAGCTGTTAACAGCTGTTAATACGTCGAATCTGGTCCCGAAAGCGAAAAACTGAAGTTTCTGCATGTTTCTGCCCCAGAATAGGCAGTCGCGTAGCGCGACTGCATAGGCCCTTAGGGCTCGCGCTACACCACTGCCTCCCAGATCCAGAAATGTTTCAAAAGTGACAGGTTTAGTCCCTGCAGCCCGTTTAAGCGATTTTCGATGCGTTTGAACCCTGTTAACCTCATTTCAAGGCTCTAAAATGAAGTTAAAGTATAGGGAACTCGAAACATACTCAAAAATATGCCGGATGATGGTTCGTTTGGTCGTACGAACGCGATGTTCGCTTAATTACGACGGAATGCGCATAAGCGCGAAAAACGATCCAAATGACGCGACGAATGGATTTTTCTTAAGGCGAACACTAAAATATAATGTAGTCATGCTTACATAAATTTTTGGATGTCCGGATGTATTCAGAACGTAGGTTATGCGCGAAAATGCAAACTTATGCACTTTTTGACGCTTTTAGTCCCTGATCCTTCTACACTTGATATTAACATGCTTTCTTGCACTTCGAGTCCTCTAACTTGACTTTTATGGGCCTTAAGACATAACCATACTTTTTTAAGTCCTTGGGTAACTTTATGGTTACCCGAAAAGTCATAAATTTCAACGTTGACGCTTTTAACCCCTCGCACACGAATTTGATCACAACTTTCTCATACGATAACGAAACTTTATGAAATTTTAATCGTGCATTCTAGTGAGCATAATTTACATTTACAAAGCTTCGGGTTTGTCAAAAGGTCACTCAGAGGTATATCTTTAACATGTTGACACATTTAACCCCTGTAGTTTGTGATCTCTCACTTTTAGCTTCGTATGATCCATGATTCATTCGTTTGAAGGTATGAACATTGTGTAGGGTTAATGTTCATTATATTTATTCACAGTTGACACTTAGAATCCGTATAAACACATACTTTCCATGTTTGTCAACTTTAGTCCTTTTATAACATTCTTTTACACGTTCAAACTTTATGACACGTGTCAATACATTATAGGACGTGAATTTTCGAGGTGTTACATCCTCACCCCCTTAAAATAAATCTCGGCCCGAGATTTACCGAAATAAAGGAAGTATTCTCTGCCTAATAATGGCAACTTACAGATGATTTGGAATTTGTATGATCTTATTTGTTGTTTCCTGGGCAACGTTCAGATCCTTATAATTGGACTTACCAATCTATTGTCCTGACAATAAACGTTTAACATGCCATTTATAGAAGGTCTCCAAGGAGCCACCTTGATACTTATATGGCAGTTATTATAGAAAAGCTTATCTTAAGGTGATATGATTATTCCAACCATTGCTCAAAATTAATCTTACGGAATAGCTAATCTTTATAGTTAGTCGAAAAATTCGACGATTTTGGGCAGCTGATGGCGATTCTTAATCGTCGCCTAAATAGAGTTGCGGTAAACAATGCCTTAGCAAAATGAACCGTCTTTCAAAATTTCCTATACCGAATTCTCAGGATATTGAGTTAGGCTATGAATCTCCTATCTTAAAATTTGCTTAATCAGGTTTTCGGTTATTCCATAACCAACATGGAGTTCTTACAACACTCTAACCCAAAGTGGGATGTAAATCTTAACTCCACCTGCCTCTAGGGAGGTAAACAGGGTAAACTTAGGAGAAGATAATCTAAGTACAAGGAGGTTGCAGAGATTTTTATATCTCAGGCTCCAGTTCACTCATCGCTGCTTGTGTCGAATAAGTGACACATTTATGTTATGAGTCCACATTTTTCTTTACCAGGGAATATGTATTTGGACAATTCTATCCTGGACATCTCCTTTGAATACTTTTAGTTGACTTTAGTACCATATGATCATTGGGATATCTTTGTGGTTCCATGCATTAAACCTCCATACTGATCAGGCATGGAAGCAATCTATGGAACATATTAAGATACACCAATCCTCATAAAGCGCTTTTGTCATACTATTTGGTATTCTAAATCAGTAGAGATCAAAGAGATATCAATTTTATATGATGATGTACTTTATCTGGAGGGGAAGTATATTAGGACCTTCTACGGTCTACCATTGTAGTATCAATAGCATGCGTCGCCTTATCAATGGCGCGATTGACTGTTGTCTTTTCCGAGTTTATCATACTCAAGATTTAGTTCCTATTACCAGATGAATCATTCACTTAGTTGCAATCCAACATCTGCTATTCATTACCCTGATGGTCTTACATATACTAACCATGGTTTCATCAACTATACTAGCCAATAAGGCATTAATATTTTTAATGAACGTTATTTTTTTTTTAAAAAATATTTCAATATCACGTAGCCTAGGTCAAAAAAAACCATCAATGGCATTTAAGGGTTGGACCTAGTCCATCACTTCTTCGACAGGGGATCAAAATGTCACATCTGTCTTTAATTTACTGATGAATTTGGATAGCTTGAAAGTTTGCCATAAGGGTATCAGAAAAGAGCGATTTCTAATAGATATTAAATATCAATATAGGATTTGTTGGAGCATAGTCGACGTAACAT
Organism: Helianthus tuberosus; assembly: GCA_030545235.1. Lineage (NCBI taxonomy): Eukaryota > Viridiplantae > Streptophyta > Magnoliopsida > Asterales > Asteraceae > Helianthus > Helianthus tuberosus. The sequence goes on from CM060413.1 coordinate 199,864,040, forward strand.
CGTCACTTTCTACCGGGCATTAAATGACCGGAGTCTTAAATCAGGTGGAGACAACAGTTCTCAACCTTTATCATTCATAATATATTTATACGTGCCAGTATCAATAAGTTTCCACATAAACTGTTTGATAAGGAAAGGTACATATTATACTATTATTATTCTGCATCATCTCTTGGGCGTTCTTCCAGATAACTCGTGCGTTTGTTCTTTTTGCCTACTCGGGCTTCTTCTGGTTCCTAGGGCAGTTGGTCTTGATATGCCCCTTCTCGTTGCAACCATAACAGGTTGCATCTTTCAACTTCTTGCAATCCAGGGTTTTATGTTCCCTAGATTTGCAAATTCCACACGGTAGGGGCTGAGACTCAAATCTGCATTTCCCAAGATGGTATTTATTACAGGTTTCGCACCTGGTCTTCTCTCCCGACTGCTGGCTGTCTCTTTTAAACCCGGAACTCTTCTTATCTTCAGAGTTCCTCTTTCTATCGGAGCGATGGGAATTCTCATCCTCCCTCTTACGCTTTCCATCTTCCGAGACTTTGGCAGCCTTGTTTCTAACCACATCGAGTGTGAGAGATAGCGACAGATCTGCCGTTGACCTGAATGTAGTAGGTCTTGAAGCCTTAACACTGGCTTTGATTTCTGGGGCTAAACCCCCAATGAAGCGAGCGATTCTCTTGGGTTCTGGTGTTACTAGGTAAGGAACCAGTCTTGACAAGGTATTGAAACTGGTGAGGTAAGCTTGACAATCTAAGTTTGTCATCACCAATGATAAGAAATCAGATTCAATTCTTTCGACCTCGTGTTGAGGGCAGTAGTTCTCCCTAATGAGAGCAACAAACTGTTCCCATGACATGTTGTAAAGTGGGATCTTCCCAGTAGCTTGAATGAGAGCCTTCCACCACGCTAGCGCCTCTCCCTTGAATGATTGGGATACATACTTCACTACATCCCTCTCAGCGCATCCGCTGATATCCACAATAGTATCCATCTCGTCCAGCCATGTCATACAGTCAATGGCTCCTTTCTCCCCTGTAAAATCCCGGGGTTTACATGACACAAAGTACTTGTAGGAGCAGCCCTTATCACGGGGTTCTTTATTCAGTATGATTTGTTGAGACGGGTCACTGTGATGGTTTGAGGAGCGACGATCGTCATCTCCATTCTTGGGATCATCTTTCTTGGGAGGTGGCTTGCTGTGAGCTTCAGAGTGTGTTTTAGGCTTTGAAGGCTGTGTAGAGTGGGTCCTACTTTGAGTACCACTGTATTCCTCATACTGCCTATCCAAAGCCTGCGTAACAGCGTCATCTATGATCGCTTTTAATTCGGCACCCGTTAACGAAATCTGGGCGTTCACATTTGGCTCCACTGGATGGCTATTACCCTCGTCTGAGTTAGCCATTACAATTTAACTGTTGCAGAAAACAAGGGCAATAGTTTATTTGGGAGTTTATTATGGAATTGCCCCTTAGGGTAATTCATTAACCATGGTAAACAGAGGCCACATTTGGTTAATTTATTTATCATGTTTATTTAGGAGTTCTATAATAATTTATCCTAATTATAAAACAATAACATTTTCATTTGTGGCACAAAGGCCTAGTCACAAGGACAATTTTTAAATTATATGCCAGGATTTCAGAGAATCAGAGCAGTTGAGGTTTGAACCTAGTTCATTACCTTGACAGGGAGTCATTGCTACCACTGTATTTTGGCTCATGTGGAAATGAGCAAGGCCCGTAGGCGTTATATTACCACGTTTGGTTAGAATATGATCATCTTATTGATGATGTAAACCCAGGATTCAGAGATCATTAAACTGGGTTAGGAATCTTCTAAAGAGTCCTATATAAAAATGACATGTGTGATTATTAGTGGATCACGTCTGCCAGGAGCGTTAACCTATTTACAGATGTTAACCGGGATTCGAATCTTTTAAACAGGTCTTACCATTATGGCCCGGCCTTAAAGTGACCCGAAGGCTAGGTTTCACTTCTTAAGATTCTTATTAATATTTAACGCATAGCAAATCCTAAATTGAGGTGTTTAATATGGATCTGAATCTAATTATGGAACTGCCATCTTGGCCGGTCTTAATATGACCCGAAGCTAGGTCTTGTCCTTTTAGATTTTGCCATTTTATTATAATGGTAGATCTTATAGTACAGGACTGATAATTTAAACATAATCGTTCCTTTAAAAATTAACAAGTATATGGTTGCCCTAAACGGGACTCTAATAAAAATTGATTTGCCCATGCAAGAGCTTAATCAGCAAAATAACAAAGGACTCCAAAAACAAATTAGAATTTGTCCTATGTTCTTGTCTAGACTCAAGAATGTGCAATTGTGTAACTGAGATTAAACACAAAAGACTAGTGTTTAATTCACTAAGTGTTGGCTCTGATACCAACCTGTCACACCCCGAATTTCCACGTGTCACCGGTGGGCCCGGTGGGGAGTATCGTGACGTGGTTGGCAACATAATAGTCAAACAACACAATTATATAAATGCACAGCGGAAGCAAAAGATAATATATTACAATCCGAATATAAAGTAATATCCAGTATTACAACGGAAGGTAAAGGATCCACAGGCGGATCTTTAAACATATCATTTGTTCAACAGACTTTCGACACCTAGAACTTGCAAGATTCCTTATTAGCGCCCTGAGCTTCCAGCCAATTACGTTCAGTACCTGTCACTTAACCCTTTTGGAAAATACGTCACTTTTCACTGGTAAATACACTCAACCGACTCATTTTGAAAAGAGTTTGTAAATTTGTTTGAATGCACTTGGCACAAAAATATATCGACACTTTGATTAAAATGCACAGAGGCAAAATTAATCTTTTATACTTGGAACAATTATATTTATAACCTTGTATACAGATTTACATGTTCGTTATACGTTCAGGGCCCGATGTAGAAACCGAGTCAAGATTAACAGACACGCCACAAGTATAGGCCCACAAGAGAGTGAGATACCGTTATTACTTAGTAACTGTCAGGTGTATGCCTACACCCCGTACCTAAGACGTGGCCATTTTATAATACAATGATGTCAGGGATATCCGGGACATGGTCATTAACCCCTAAAGGCTTTTATTTCAAACAATACAGATTAAACCGGGTTACCTCAATAATTTAACCTTCATTAAGATTAAATATTCAATACCCGACCAAGCGGTATCGTTATACCGTATTCCAAGCCCGTATAGGGAAAATAAGTTAAGAGTATTTACCTGAGCTAGCTCCTGTCTTAAATCGCAAGAATCTAACAACTCAGCCGTAGTCACTTAAGTAAGCGTAGGTACAATTTACCGGAAAGCTCTAGCCTGGAATGATGGTATAAATAATTAATTAGAATGCTAACGGGTCTTTAATTAAGCCTAAGCTTAGACCGGTTAGTCTTAAGGGAATAAACGGTTCTTACGCACGATTAAGCGAAGACCGGAATAGAATGTGATTTAGACCCGACAAGTTTGGAGACTTGTATAATATGGGTAAACTCAACACATTCTGGATTTTGAGACAAAGCCGATAAGGTTTGACCCGTTTCGGCTAATTTATGTAAACTTGTTACATAAACCGAACCGATCGCGTAATAAGCGTAACGGGTAACCGAATGGATCACGAACAGGTTTCCTAAGTTAATATGCCTTAAATATGTTGTGGTATCAGTAGGATACCTTCCATTATGCCCAAAACGAGTTAAATCTCAATTTAAGCCCCGTAGGGTATTTTGGTCATTTACCTAAGGCATATATACTACCTGTCATACAACTACTCGAACGATGTGACCATAAGGTCACTTAATGTGTTTGGTCGGATCCTAATGATTGACCAAACGGGTCGGGTTCGAAAGTATAAGCGATTGTTTAGATCGCTTACCTTTACGACCCTATATAAGCACTAAACTAAAGTGACGAGCTAAGCATGTTGAAACATGCTTAACTAAGTTAGAAAACAAGTTTGGTATCAAAACAAACGGTTTTGATACCCATAAGTAGTTTGGTTACAAAATACGCAAGAATACGTATTCTGGCCGAAACTACGGCTCGTCACTGAGCCTAGATAACGTGGAAATCAGTAGGTATAGTCACTAGGGACTATAACCATCGTGATCACGCTCACGTTATGAAGTTCAAACGAACTTCGCATCGACCTTAAACTGGTCAATGCAGAAAGTCAAGCAAAGTTTGACTTTCGGACCCGTAAAGCAATAAAAGAACGAAAGAATACTTACGAAGGGTCCCCGAAAGCTCTCGATCCGATTTACCTTCAGGTATGAAGTATAACTTCAACTTAGAAGGCTTAAAATCAGATTAAGTGTGAGAAATGAAGTGAAATGTGATGGGTATTTATAGATTTCGGTCCACCGTTAGGATCGTTTCTTGGAAAAGGGGAAACGATCAAGGCCGTACACTTGTCGAAAGGTTATGGTGTCTAAATTGCCACTAACCATAGGGATTCAACATGTGGCAAGGGATTAAAGAGTGGAGAACAGCTGTTAACAGCTGTTAATACGTCGAATCTGGTCCCGAAAGCGAAAAACTGAAGTTTCTGCATGTTTCTGCCCCAGAATAGGCAGTCGCGTAGCGCGACTGCATAGGCCCTTAGGGCTCGCGCTACACCACTGCCTCCCAGATCCAGAAATGTTTCAAAAGTGACAGGTTTAGTCCCTGCAGCCCGTTTAAGCGATTTTCGATGCGTTTGAACCCTGTTAACCTCATTTCAAGGCTCTAAAATGAAGTTAAAGTATAGGGAACTCGAAACATACTCAAAAATATGCCGGATGATGGTTCGTTTGGTCGTACGAACGCGATGTTCGCTTAATTACGACGGAATGCGCATAAGCGCGAAAAACGATCCAAATGACGCGACGAATGGATTTTTCTTAAGGCGAACACTAAAATATAATGTAGTCATGCTTACATAAATTTTTGGATGTCCGGATGTATTCAGAACGTAGGTTATGCGCGAAAATGCAAACTTATGCACTTTTTGACGCTTTTAGTCCCTGATCCTTCTACACTTGATATTAACATGCTTTCTTGCACTTCGAGTCCTCTAACTTGAATTTTATGGGCCTTAAGACATAACCATACTTTGTTAAGTCCTTGGGTAACTTTATGGTTACCCGAAAAGTCATAAATTTCAACGTTGACGCTTTTAACCCCTCGCACACGAATTTGATCACAACTTTCTCATACGATAACGAAACTTTATGAAATTTTAATCGTGCATTCTAGTGAGCATAATTTACATTTACAAAGCTTCGGGTTTGTCAAAAGGTCACTCAGAGGTATATCTTTAACATGTTGACACATTTAACCCCTGTAGTTTGTGATCTCTCACTTTTAGCTTCGTATGATCCATGATTCATTCGTTTGAAGGTATGAACATTGTGTAGGGTTAATGTTCATTATATTTATTCACAGTTGACACTTAGAATCCGTATAAACACATACTTTCCATGTTTGTCAACTTTAGTCCTTTTATAACATTCTTTTACACGTTCAAACTTTATGACACGTGTCAATACATTATAGGACGTGAATTTTCGAGGTGTTACAGAAAGGGATGTTCGGTTGTTACTTGCGGGTTTGCGCAACTGGTATATAACCGGTGATAACAATAGATGGTGAGAAGGTTACCTTGATCTGCTTGTTTCTTGATAAGAGGAGACCGGCGTGGTGCGTGAAAAGCGAGCAGAAAGGATCCGTCAAAGCAGGTGGCTTTGGATTCGTCGCGTTTGGCAAGGTGAGAAAACGGAAGAAGCGGGTGGCTTGTTTTCTTTGTCGGTGGAGTGCCTCTTAAACAAGGGTGATCGGAAAAAGGTAAAGAAAGAAAAACACGATGTAACATTATGGTGTTGGAGTTCAAATCGGGTGACTTGGATGTGGCCGGGGTGAGGTCGTTGATCCGTGATGAGTCAAGATGTGAATGAACGGTTCCAATGGGATGCCATGTGACATGTTGCAAGTGTAATATATTTTAATTCGGGTTGAACCAGGGAGACTTGGACGTGACTGAGGTAGAGGTCGGGTGTCCGGTAAAAGTCAATATGGTTCGAGAAGGTGATTCGGTTGGTGTGAATGAGTGGTGTGAACAAAACAACAATTAAGGGGGTGATTGTTGGGTTAATTGGGTTTGTTCATGGGTTAGGGGTTCTAAACCGGGTTTATTCAATACGGAAAATTGTTCGTTTACGGATCATGGGTTGCAATAGTTGGGATATTTTGGGTCACATTTAATTAGCTTGGAGAAGGGTCTTGGTTGTTGTAGAAGTTGACCGAGTTTTATGGAGATGCACGTTGGTTTGTTGCCTAACAAGCAGGAGAACGTGGAGTTGTTTTTTATGCATGTGTTTTGTTATTTTTATTATAAATAGGATAGTTAATTGTTTGTTTTGTGTACCCTTCTTTTCCTTCGATAATATAGTAATACAGAAGTTTTTTTTTTTTTTTTTTCAAATATTGTGGTTTCCTTCTTCTGCATATTTCACATACGTGAGTGTTAGTGTGTAGAGTGGGCCTGTAACCAACACACAAGGCCCCACTACTGCACCGAAACCAGCCCTAAAACGGGTGTCGTCTTGCCTAATTCAGTCTGAAACCAACTCTAAACTCACACCAAATGCATGCACTATCACCAACAATTTCGTCAACACCATTTCCGCACACTTGCACGAAGCCAGTCCATGCATCCATAATCATCCGTGCAGTTGAAAGCAGGAGGTTCAATCCGACTACTTTTGTGGCTGGTGTATTTGGGCCTCCTCCATTCAACCTGTCTAGCACTTGCGTAACAGAGATTTGAACGAAACCACAACCAAAAAACGTGAGTGGTGCCTGCCATGGCGCTTTGTTATGACTTCTCCCAATGCCATTGGCATAACCGAGTGGCGACCGTCATGGCACTTCGCGGACTTCCTTCAAGTTTTTCCTTGTGGCTGATAACTAACCTTGTGGACAGGTTCTTTTAAGTGTGGGGAAATGATGTGTCACGAGATGGTCAAGGACATTAAACATGGGTTGCCATGCATGCATACCGGAAGAAGTATAGGTAGGTAGTTAATTTATGTGTTTCCTTTTATTGATTTCTCTTGTGTTCTACTTTAGTTAGGTAGGTTAGTGGGTCGATTAGTGGTTAGTTTCAATGTTTAACTGTTCGACTATATAACATCCGTGTTTCCCTTATAAATGCAAAAAGAAACTATGAATTGGTCTTAAATATCTCTTTATTTGCTTATTGGTTATCTTTAACCTCCCTTCTAAACATGTCGTAGAGTCCCCTTGGACCCACATATTTCATAACTCATATATATATATATATATATATATATATATAATATAAGACTGTGGGGTATGCAGCAATGGTCTCCTCATCCATCCCTTCCAATCATATTAAGAGATAGATAGAGGGAGAAGAGAGAGGTTGGTCGGATACTCGACCGGGGTGGGAGGCGGTGTTCCCCGACGGGGAAACCCTCCACTTCGGCTCCCCGATTACTCTCCCGATACCACCCCCACTCATAGAAGGAGTAGATTTTTATGGAGTTTTCTAGGCTCCTAAACACTAGGGTTGCGATAATTATTATATTGTACAGCTTCATTTTCATTTTCTTTTAATTTCTGTTTTTATTTTCACTTTGAAAAAGAAATTAAAAATATACAACAAAAAGGGCTTTCAGATACCAACTAAAAAGCATGCCAACAGGGGCGGAGACAGCATGTTAGGAGCCGTAGCACGGGCTACGGCTCAAAGTCGTGTTCGTAGTGTTTCGCTGTGTTAATTTTTTGTTTTTTTTTTCGATTTTATATAAAGGATAACCCTAAAAAATACGAGGTTACCCTATAAAGGATTTTATATGAATGCACCGTAATTTTTTTTTTATACCCCTGGTTTTAAAGTCTAGCTCCGCCACCGCATGCCAATACACTATTTGACAATCCGTAAATGTATGATATTTTTTGTTTAAGACTCAACAAAATATAATTTTAACATTTAGATCTTGATGATTTGTAACTTTTTGAAGGAAAAACTTACTTGAAATTCCAAAGCCTTTTCAAGTTGTATTACTACCTCACTTGCCTCTGTCTCATCGTGTAAGCATCGCATGGCAATATTTTCAAATGTAATCACTGATTGTGGCGCAATTGGTTCCTTAGTTCCAGGAAATAACATCTTATTATCAATGTTTACATTCGGATCACTGTCCCATCTGTGTCTGAGTCTTCCCCCCAACATCTTCAATAAAATCCGACCTAATGAGTATATTATATCATGCCTTCTAGGAAAGTGCATACGAAAGTATTCCAATTCCTTATAAGCACCATCATAAAGGTGTTCATCTTGTTTGGATAGACTATAAGGACAAATTTTAGCATTCCAATCACCATCAAGTAGAATGTTATCAATAGTTAAGCCTATATCTACGCCACTTGTATGAAGAAATGCACATCCTTTTGCAACACCGATGCTTATCTTTAGGCGTTTCATCCATGTAATAGAAGGATCCATATCCATTAAATATTTGCTGAGTCTTCCCTTAGAGACATTCTCATAAACGATGATTCCTTGATTTTTATAACAATAGCCTAGAAGAGCAATGATGTTCTCATGCTTATACTTGAGAAGAAATTCAACCTCTTTCTCATGTTCGAAAAACATTCCTTTATCGACCTTTACAACACAGGGTGTAAATCCATAAGCATGCGCAACTTGTCCTGCATAAAGCTTCTGGTATCTTCTGACTTCGATACAATTACAATCACTGAAGTTCTGTGTGCCCATTTGTATGGCTTCAAGTGATATATGGAAGTTTCTCTTGCTGTTTTTCTGCAAATTATGGCACTTAGATCAACTTTGTAATAGAAAACCAAAAAATGTTAATTATATGGTGTTTGGCTTTTTTAGGAACAAAGCGTTGTGCGGAAGCCAAACAACACACATGCACAAACGATTAAACACACAGTAGAGAAACTAAATAATAACGATAAACATGACACAAAAATTTACGTGGTTCGGTCCAGGTGGGAACCTACATCCTCAGGTTGCAACCATGTTATTTCATTAGGCTTAGAACCAAAAGATAACAATTACATCACTCGGATATATATAAGAAAACTAGGGTTCCTTATTTGTCAACCAAGAAAACATAAATGGATTCTAATTAGTGTAAGCATGCCCATATGTTTCTAATTTAAACTATCATTAAAACAGGTCCAATAAAACATTGACACCCAACAAAGTTAAACTACTATATATTTATATATATTCAAGGGTTAACTGTTGGTTACAGGCCCCTCAAACTTCACTCACAAAACTCACACTCTCGTATGTATGTAGAATTGCATAGAAGAAAAAAGTTGCAGAAGGTTAAAAATGAAGAAGGCACATAAGGCTATTTATAGCCATACACAATACCAGCTACATGCGAATATAAAAACGAATAAAAATATTCTCTCCTAAAGAGTTGGTACATGGGTTGACCCATTCTAAACCCAACGTGCACCTTCATAATGTTCGGTAAAACCCTTTACCAAATCAACGTAAACATGCAGCCAAGATCAAGAAGATTTCTCGTGTCTCAAACAACCATAATTGACCATTTTATCCTTCGAACAGATCTACTCTTGACCCGCAACCTGCTGCTCCGAATTGAACCTGCAACCCGTGAACCGGGTGACCCGTAAACAAACCCGAATAATCCAACAATCACCCCCTTAATCGGTGTTTGTTTACGCCTTCACCGCAGCACCGAATCACCTCGGTTTCGAACCACTATGACATCTAACTGACACCCGATCTTCACCTCGATCACGTCCAATGTCTCGGTTCAACCCGAATCAAATCGGCCACGCTTGTAACATGTCACATGGCATAACGTTGGAACACCGTTCATTCACATCTTGACTTATCACGGATCAACGACCTACCCCGGCCACATCCAAAGCCACCGATTTAAACTCCAACGCCATAATGTCACACCGTGTTTTTTTTCTTTGTTCTCTAACCATACCTTTTTCCGATCACCCTTGTTCAAGAGGCTCCTCTCCACCGACCAAGAAAACAAAGCCACCCGCTTCTAACGTTTTCTCACCTTGCCAAACGAAGCGAATCCAAAGCCCACCTGCTTTGACGGATTTTTCTGCCCGTTATTCACGCACCTACGCCGGTCTCCTCTTATCACGAACCAAGTTAATCAAGGCACCATCATAACACTTCTACTGTTGTTACTAGTTGTACACCAGCTGCGTAAACCCGCAACCATCAACTAAAACAGCCCTGAATCGTCTTTCTTGATCACCACTTACAGCCACGGAACACACCGGTGTTCACCCATCACCCCCGTCGTCCAAACCGGTACTTCATCCGCGACAACGACTGACACAAACACCCTCCGCCTTCTGCTGTATAATAGTCCCGGAACAGCACCGGAAACTGATGTCGATCACCCCGTTGTCTAAACCGGTACGTCACCACAACAACGGTTGACCCGAAACATCTTTCTATTTCCGTCTAACGCTGCAACCAGTCCCGAACAACCACCTGCTGTCCCGAACAACCCGTTTTCCTGCTGCGTTTGCCCCGTAGCGACGGGCTACACCCCTTTCACGAAACCGACTCTCAAACCGGCCTTCTCCGTCTTCACGAGCCCTAGGCTCTAATACCAAATGTTGGTTACAGGCCCGTCAAACTTCACTCACAAAACTCACACTCTTGTATGTATGTAGAATTGCATAGAAGAAAAAAGTTGCAGAAGGTTAAAAATGAAGAAGGCACATATTTCATTAAACAAATGAGGCTATTTATAGCCGTACTCAATACCAGCTACATGAGAATATAAAAACGAATAAAAATATTCTCTCCTAATGAGTTGGTACATGGGTTGACCCATTCTAAACCCAACATGCACCTTCATAATGTTCGGTAAAACCCTTTACCAAATCAACGTAAACATGCAGCCAAGATCAAGAAGATTTCTCACGTCTCAAACAACCATAATTGACCATTTTACCCTTCGAACAGATCTACTCTTGACCCGCAACCTGCTGCTCCAAATTGAACCCGCAACCCGTGAACCGCATGACCCGTAAACAAACCCGAATAATCCAACATTAACTGCTATCATTAAAACAGGCCCAGCCCCATGTGTTTCAATATTGTATCATTTTTCTCCCTACCATTCTCGAAATGTGTCATTTCAATTTAAAAAACTAGTCCCAGTTAGAAAACACAGTTAGCTCAGGATAAAATGGTCTTTATCATTATGAGTATGAGTGTGAGTGTGAGTGTGAGGGTGAGGGTGAGGGTGGGGGGTATGTGTGAGGGTGGGTGTCGGTGGGGTTGTGGGTGTGAGTATTAGTATTAGGTGGCAGTTAACTCTTTGAAAATAAATATATGAACTAAGCAACCCATGCAGATAACCACATCCACCACCACCTAACCTCAGATTTCCGGCGAGCAGCTCCGGCACCGCAACCACCCCACCCCCCAGCCACCCACCACGACACTTTCCTGGTTGTAGAAAGGAACCTGCATCCATATTCTGTAACGTTCCGTATTTTCGTACTTTCTATTTTTAGAAAATTTGTATTCGTATTCTATTTCAATCCATATAATCCAAGACTTTGATAAATGGAAAACGTATTTGATATCAATATTGTTTGATCATACTTGCACAATATGTAATTAATCACAAATACGCATTTTCTATACAAAACCGAACCATACTTTAAGTGTATATACGATTTGGAGCGTGATCATACGTGTTTTATACTTACACATACTTGCATACACCTTAAATACCTAAAAACATGCTTAATTATGGATTTCTAGCTTGAAAAACCAATAAAATCAACTGCAGTGGGTAAAATGAACATAATGCAAAACTTTGGAAAACAAGTCTTCTCCGCGCCACGCGAAGAAGCACTAGTGCATTGTCGCGTGGCGCGACAAAGCACGTTTTCAGCTTGATGTTTTAATCCGCGAAAATTGGGTTTAGACCCATTTTCCCTCCTCCTAACTCCCAACCACCTTCTTAATTACCCAAACCCTAACACCCACTTTTAAATACATCTCCTCCACACCTCCTAACACTTTCCACACTCTTTAGTTACTCTCAAATCCTCTCAAATCATCAAAACCTTCAAGTGTTGGCAGATTACACCAAGGTTCAAAATAGTGAGTTTTGAACACTTTTTCTCCCATCTTCTTCTTATTTCTTTCTTCCATCCTACTTGGAAAACCTCTAGGGAGTGTTACCACAAGTTTACCATGGTAAACTAAGTTGGAACATTACCATTTTGAGGTCCAAAGTTAGGATTAAATTCTGCGTTTTATGAAAACATTCATACTTATTCTTTTTGCTTTGTTTTCTTGGGATATTATGTACCAAACCGAGTTCCCAACTAAGCTTCATGTTGAGGAGCTCGAGTTAAAGTTTATTCTAGAAAACATGAGATTCATATGCCTTTTTTCTTTATGCTTCAAAGACCCTGGGTAATCTTCATAGTGAGAGGAACCAAACCAAGTCCTCAACTTGCAATGTTGTGAGATTTGTGTTATGGTAAATGGTGTGAACAATGGAACCTTGGTTCTACAACCAGGATTCCACCTACCTCACTTGATTAGTTAGTTACGTTCCATACAATCTAAGTCACCAAGTAATTTTTAAGTGAAACAAAGTGAACCAACTACACTAAGTCTCCAAACCATAACCATGTTTGGAACGCACTCGTCTAGTCGAAACCACTTGGTTGCTTGGTGAATTAGATAAGTTATTTACATTTTTGTACTTGCATTCATGACCATCCAAATCATCCTGTGATGATTTGAGTATTGGTGAAATCCCAAGATAAAAGGATTTATCATACCTTTGCATGACAATCTATGACTTAGACTTTAAATAATAATTTTATATATATATGTGTATGTGTGTACATACAATATTCATTCCAACAACCAAACCATGATATCAACCAATCCATGGTCGAATGTCATGTGTTGTGGTGGAAATCTATCTAAGTCTTGAAGTTCTTGTCTGGGATTTCAAATGAGTATCTTACTCATGAAAAACACTAACTAGAATGGTGTCCAAATAGCTATTCAAGCAAGATAGACTTTTATGTAATTTCATACCATTAGATTTCCAAATTCCTTCCACTCTAAATTCATCATACTCATACACCTTGTTTATCCATTTTAGGATAACATTGGTGCTCCATCCTTAAAACACATCCAAGTTCACTTTTGTGGAAAGCATTCGCAAACCGTGAGTATACTTGACCCATTTACGTTTAAAAACACTTTGGGTTGGAATATGTATCATTAGGAAACTCACAATACACGTACAATAATGCTTAAAAAAATATTCAATCCAACAACATGTTACTGGTTATGCTATTTGTAATTTGTTATACATGATATGACACATTATATGCATATTATCTATCATTAACTTTCAAAAGCCTCCTTTAACATGTATAGCGCTATAGGAGTAGCATACCGCCCGTTGTGGGCCATTGTTAAGTAATCATTCTTTACGGTCTTATTCATTGTGATGATAAGATTACGTTAGTGGACACTTTGGTTTGATTTATAGTTCATGCAAGCTAGTATGGTTCATATAACATAGTATAGATTCGACATGTGGATTTGAGACTTTGTGTTGACATTTACTTTAATACTTGTGGCAAGAAATTGATGATGCTATGATAAGAAATCTATTTATGGTGGACTAGAAACTCACTCGAAACTTTATTTATGAATTTTGTACTTATTATGTTTCAATACGCAATGTATTGTACTTTCATTCTCAACACAATGTAACCTTTAGCAATGGAATCAAATTTGATATTTAAATTAGTCTCATAGTTGTAGTGTTATGTTGTCTTTGAACAATCTTGGTTGCCTCACTCTGATGTTTGCGCCACGGGTTGGGGTGTGATACATTGGTATCAGAGCCATAGTTATAGGGAATTGGGAAAAGACGCCATGTTTTTACCTATTCTATAGTTAAGGAACCCTTACTTGACCATTCTATTTTCATGTTTAAAATACTTAATTCTCCCTACTTGCCACTAATCTAGTCATTTTGCCTTAAAAATATATGTCTTTCCTAAGGCAAATCCATACCACGATACGAAGAGACGAAGACACTCTTATCACACATACGAAACGACCTCACCAAAATAGGCGTGAAACCCTTACTTTGGTGACGACTTTCAATCTGCGTTTACATTTTTAAGAAATTTACCATTAAGATAGGAGTGATTTCCTTACCTTGAGGACAATTTCACCTCTCTCATTCTTATGGACCCTTACCAACGAGTTGGATTTCTTTCCTTATCTCGATGTCTAAGTACCAACCACGTTTAGGGAACGACATCACCAAGTTAGGTGTGACATCCACATCTTGGTGACTAGTTCCATTCCTCGATTTTCAATCCCACCAAAGTCTCGAACTTTCGATTGACTAGCGACATGTAGTAACCGGAAGGGTGAATATCGTTAACCGAAATCTTCGGCGAGAGAATTCTACCTATTAGGCCAAAGCATGATTCCCGTAATCAAAAGAAGTTTTGATTACTTTAGATTAGTCTTAGTTCCGTTCCAGAACATTCCAAGTTTTTTAATTGAATCTCTTTTATGCTTATATCAATTTTTATGTGTTTTAAACTTTAAACCTTTATTCATTTCAATTCAAATAACACTCGATGAACCAACGAAATTTCAAATTCCTTCAATGTTGTTCAAATTGCTATCAATGTGAATACATGCTTCGTTTACGTGAAACTATTTGCAACTTACATTCTATGTGTCATACTATCATATTTTGAAAATGCAAAAGTATTTTTACCATTGATCAAGTGTCATCATTCTCTTCATCCAATTTGTAGATGTCTTCTAACCGCCATTCTAATAGCTCAAGGAGGAGCTCCACACAAGGCTCTAACAAGAAAATGTTAGCGTTCATGGCCAAACATACGGCCAAGGTCATACCTGATATCGTTAACCAAATCCAAGCCAACTCGAGCCCAAATGCCTCGGTTGACTCCAAGGTCGACCCTCTTTAAACCACCTTTACCTACAAGCAATTTAACGCTTGCAATCCCGTAAACGCCTCGGAGCCTTCCAATCAACAGCACTCGATTGGTGGACGAATGAGAGAAACACTCTCGGAAATGACGTCGCTTTCGCTTTTCCTTGGAACGAGGTGAAGCAACTTATGATAGTGGAGTTATGCCCGCCTCACGAGTTGCAAAAACTCGAAGAGGAATTTTGGTCCCTCAAACAAATTGATGGTGAAAACTTGACATATACCACCTGATTCAAACAACTTAGCGTGTTAGTTCCCCACCTAATCAACACCACCGAGCACTCCATAGCCAAGTACATTAGAGGCCTCCCTCAAGGCGTTCGTGACGCCGTAAGTGCCGCCTAACCCCAAACCTTAGAGAATGATTTCCGCTTAGCCACCGCCTTCACTAACAACCACGTCGAGGATGGAACCTGGTCTCTCAAGTGCTCCGCTAAGACCGCCAACTAAGCCATCATCGAAAAACCGGAGGAACCCAAGGAAGCCAAACCACAACCAAAGCACAACTTCAACGACAAGAAACGAAAGTCTCAAAGCCGAAAATACGTAGTAGTAAATCCACCAAACCAAACCCCCGCTACTACAACCCACGAACCCAACGAAAAAACTTATAGCAGGACTATTCCTGAGTGTAACATGTGTCATTACCACCATCCAACCACCTCTGGGTGCTGACATTGCACCACATGGAACCGGTACGGGCATTTTAACAATGCTTGCAATGTCCAAGACCATAAAGTAACCAAACCGAACACCAAAACCAATAACCACCACGAACAACGGTCAGACTTGCTACAAGTGTGGTGATCCCAACCACCTTAGCCCTCAATGTCCACAACGTAACGTCCAAGGACAAATGCAAGCACCTCATGGACGTGCTTTCAACATCAATGCCATCCAAGCGCAAAACGACAATGATGTTGTGAACGGTATGTTTCTTGTAAATGGTTATTTATGCTTCATTGTTATCTGATACTGGTGCGGATAAAAGTTTTGTATCCGTAGAATTTGAACCTCTGCTTTAGTGTACACGCTCTAACTTGCCCAAATCTTTCACCGTCGAAGTCGTCAATGGAAAATCCATCGCCGTTGATTCTGTCCTCCGTGATTGTATCCTTAATCTCAACGAACACGAGTTCCCAATTGAACTCATACCCATGTAATTGGGTAGCTTTGACATCATAGTAGGCATGGATTGGCTTACTAAGGTCTGTGCCGAAGTCATTTGTTTCAAAAAGTTTATTTGCATTCCTTTTCCATCCGGTGACACCTTGAAAGCCTATGGTGAGAAACCCTCTAAAGGGCTTAAACTCATGTCGTGCATCCAAGTGAACAAGTATTTACGTAAGGAGTACTTTGCCTTCTTGACCCATATTGTGGAAAAGAAAGACGAAGGAAAAAAGCGTGAAAGATGTTCCAATCGTTTGTGATTTTCCCGAAGACTTACCTGGTCTTCCTTCCACTCGTTCCATTGATTTTCGAATTGACCTCTTACCCAGCACTACAACCATTGCTAAATCTCCTTACGGTCTTGCACCTTCGGAGATGCTAGAGTTATCTAGCCAACTTCAAGAACTACTTGATAAAGGCTTCATAGGTCCTAGCACATCCCCTTGGGGTGTTCCGGTCATTTTCGTTTAAAAAGACAGTTCGTTCCATATGTGCATCAATTACCACGAACTCAATAAGCTCAACGTTAAGAACCGCTATCTCCTACCTCGTATCAACGACCTTTTTAATCAACTCCAATGAGCGACTTATTTCTCTAAAATCTATTTTTGTTCTAGATAGGTCACTACGAGTTCATCGCCATGCCCTTTCTTTTGACCAGTGCACCCGTGGTTTTCATGGATATGATGAACCGTATGTGTAAGCCCTACTTGGACCGTTTCGTGAGCGTACTTATCGACGGTATCCTAATCTATTGCAAATCTAAAACCGAACACGAGGGATACTTACGTTTAATCTTAGAATACCTTCTAACAAAACGACTATACGCCAAATTCTCCAAGTGTGAATTTGGCTAAAACTTTCAATTCTTTGGTCATATCGTAAATGAAAAAGGTACCCATGTCGATCCAGCCAAAATCGAAGCCATCGACAACTGGAACGCACTAAAATCCCCTTTCGAAGGTGATTCTTTCCTTCTATTGGCGGGTTATTGTCGTTAGTTGACCGTTCATCTAGTTAATGGCGTGGAGGGCAAAAGGGTCATTTCCCTAAATCTTGAAAAGGTGCCTACATATTTATTCCTTTAACTTATGAAGTAAGCCACAATCCTATATCTCATACCAAAACACCCTCTCGAAGTGAAAACAGCCTCTGGCGATTACACACTTCCGTCCACTGTGAGCTTTGATCATCATCAATCAGGTCGACAATGAAACAATACGTTGTTCTTTTGATCGCACTCCACGTTATAGGTACCTCATTGTCTTAATTTTGTATTCGAAGCCTCATTTGGTCATTCGATTTGTCTCTTGTTTGATGATCAATACCTGAAATATGCTTTATTTTTCTTGCAATTCTAATGGGATTCAGGGTCCATGTGACAAGGTGTCACATTAGGATCCAGTACATGGCCCTGATGAGGATCGAAGGGTTTCGAGTGGAGCTCTGTTTCGGCCGTCGCCTGTGAAGGCTTCCGGCTGCTTTTTCTGTACATATATGATGCATATCTAATAGCTTAACCATAATTATTGATGTTGCTAAGTTTGTCCTGGTCATTTTTAGGGTTTTTGTCATTGTTGATCAGTTTGGCCTATAACAGTTACAGTGGGTTACTTGAGTTAATCAACTTTTGGGAAAGTCGTATTAGTGATCAGGGGGTAATCCATGTTTTGGTACAAGACAATGTAGTAGAACTAATGATCTTTAACAATGATCCTTATTTAACTATGCTATGCTTACTGTTGAATGTCTATTGAATGGTATATTTTTTTTGAATTTCTATTGTTTTTTACAAGGGATTTGTTTGGAGATTAGAATGAAAATGTATAGGATAGTAGATAAACATGTTCATTTACCTGTAAGGGATTATACAATTTGGTTATAAGACCTTAACATGATTAGGAATTTATAATATTTAGGAGAGTTATGCATAATATGAGTTAGCTATATATAGAACATGGATCATACAATTTGGTTATAACACTTATAAAAAGGGTTGTGTGGTAGGCATTGCTTATAACTTCAACATGGATTTGACCAGGGGATGGCTTCTAAGGCTGTAATTATCAAGGCATTGCTTATAACTTCAACATGGATTTGGCCAGGGCTGTGTGGTAGGCATTGTACGATTCAGGTGAATTTTAATTAGGGAAGATACACATTGGTTATAAGAATTATACCAACGGCTGTGTGGTAGGCATTGGTTATAACTTGACAATGGATTTGACTAGGGAATAAGTCAAAGCAGTTATAATTAAGGCCTTAGCTTGTTCAGGGATTTGTAGGATTTAGGAGAGTTATAAATAGGGATGATACAATGCTCAAACCTGTTTGTTATCGAAGCCAATTCAAGTTGGTAGCCATGGCTTACAACTTAACTTTAGTAGCCATGAGCTGTTTGACAAGAATAGATGGTCAAACCTGTGAGTAATTGAAGGCCATTTAAGTTCCGCAACTATAAGATTGTGAATGTCAATCCCAATTCAACTTGTAAAATTAAAACCCAAACCAAGTTCTAATAGCCCAACCCATTTCAAATTCTATAGGTCAAACCTTTTGAGTTCTAAAGGTAAAACAGAGTGCAATTCTACTTAGATGTCTTCATACGGGCTTTACTAACTGTTATTAAGTTCATATTGCTGATTAATTAATGATAAATGATGGTTAGTTACAAGATTAGGAAAGGATTTTGAAAATGGAGGGAATATATAATTTATATGTTCAGGGACGTAAATGGGAACTAAAGATATGGGGGTATTTTGGTCTTTTCATTGATTTACAAACGGTCATTTAGTGGGAGGCACCAGATTGCGAGCAATCGACAACCTCAAGGACCGGAGTGTTGAATTTTTGAAAATGGGGACGGAACATGAAAGCGAGTGTAAACCCTAGGGATGTCAACTGTATCTAATAATAATAATAATAATAATAATAATAATAAAGAAATTTAAAAATGAAAAATATATAAATATATATATGAAATAACCATTTTAACAATAATAAATAATAATAATAATAATAATAATAATAATAATAATAATAACAACAACAACAGTAATAATAATAATAATAATATATAAAAAATGAAAAATATAAAAATATATATGAAATAACCATTTTATCTTTAAGCTAATTGAGTTTTTTTTTAAAGGGTTGCCTTTTTGGACTAAGATGACACGTTTTAAGAATGTGAATAAGGAACATAATACAACTTTAAAATTTGGCCTGATTTCATAAGTACGTGTGCACAAACCACATAAACATAAATAAATAACTGTTGGTTCAGGCCCTCAAGATCACTGACTATACACACTCAAATAATACTATCTAATATATATGTGTAACTGAACTTGAAGAAAGAAAACAAAATCGCAAAAACTGCTCTATTATTCAATGGGTGTACATATTTGCACACCTTAGTGCCTATTTTGACACCCTTCAGGACGCCTCGTATAGACCTATACGAGGCATATAGGGTTACTTTTCCGACCAGCTCTGCACCAAAGCATAATGTCAAATCAGTCACATCATACGGGGAGTCTAGGTCTGTACGAGGAATGGATACGAGGCAACAAGACGCCTCGTATAGGCCTATACGAGGCGTCTTGAGTGACTTAAAGGTGACTGCTTTACTGTTCATTTGACAAGTGACTTAAAGGTATACGAGGGGTCTAGAGCTATACGAGGCATCTACGACTTATGAAAAAGTGCAACATACAGTTTATGCTTTGTCCACCCCCGAGCATTCAACATTTAAACTGCTTCATCTTTCTTTCTGCTTCTTCTTCTTCTTCTTCTTCTTCTTTCATTACAGGTACTTAAATGTCATCATACTGAGACGGCAACTATGTCTTCGGGCAGTATTATAGCGAGAACTGGGTGCCCGAAAGCGATCCGGTAACAGTACAGGTACTTAAATGTTTTAATTAGTTTTTGTTTTTGTTTATTATTTACTAATGATGATACGGTTCTTTATTTTGGAGGAGTCTTGCGTTCCCGATTCTAATGAGCAAGAGGAGGTTGTGTCTAGTATACAAGGAGAACAAAACAAACCGTTTCTAGATTTGAACAATCATCCCCCTGTTGATGAAACAACCCCTGTAGATGACTCATACCATGCTTGTCAACCAAGTTATCCGACGCAACAAGGGTATCCGGATTATAGATACGGGTGTGAATACGGAGGAGACGGTGGATACGGAGGAGACGGTGGATACGGAGGAGACGGTGGATACGGAGGAGACGGTGGATACGGAGGAGACGGTGGTTACAGAGGAGATGGTGGATACAGTGGATACGGAGGAGACGGTGGTTATGGTGGATATGGTAGATATGGTGGTGAGACACCTCCCATCCAGGACAGTCCGTACTTAAAAAAGCAGGTATTAATTACTATTTTTGTATTATTATTATTATTTTTATTATTATTATTATTATTATTTATTTATTTATTTATTTATTTATTAAAATTATTTATTATTATTGTCGATGTTACAGGTTTTCAACTCTTTAGATGAACTAAAGAATCGGATACAAGAAATAGCAAACGCGGATGGTTTCGTTATTGTCACCCGTCGATCAAAGAAAACCGGTGGAAGAATCGGGAGGGTATGGCTTGAATGTGATCGTGGTGGTGAGCACCAGACTACAGCAACACTTAGAAAAGCTGGAAGCAAAAAAACCGGTTGCCCGTTTTACCTGCTGGCTGTGCGAAACCACCCGTATGAAACCTGGGAGATTAAAGACGGAAAAATTGAACATAACCACAAACTTTGTGAGGACCTGTCGGCCCACGCGTTTGTGCGAAGGTTTACTCCAAGCGAAATGAAACTGATCGAGCAGCTGACAGCTCAAAACATGGAGTCGCGCAAAATATTTCAAACGATAAGGAAGCAGGACCCCGACAGGTTTCATGTTCTGAAAGACGTTCAAAACGTTGTGGCGAAGATTAGAGCCGAACAAAGACAAGGATTGACTCCCATGCAGTCACTAGAAAACAAGCTGATAAACAACGACTTTATTTACGAGACACGGGAGGAACCCGGAACAGGGATCGTAACAGAGATCTTCTTTCTTCATCGGGACTCGAGATGCATGTGGCGTGCATTCCCCCACGTCATGCTGATCGATGCGACGTACAAGACAAACATATACAATATGCCCTTTATCCAGATTGTTGGTATGACGCCTACCAACAAATCGTTTATTATCGCGCATGCCGTTGTTAGTAAAGAACGGGGTGATAACTTTGTGTGGGTGCTTGAGAGGGTAAAGTCAATGTTGGATGAATGCATGGAGCCACGTGTGATTTTAACCGATAGAGACCTAGCCCTTATGGGCGCGTGTGCTAAAGTATTTCCAAACGCCTCCAGGCTTCTTTGCAGGTGGCACATACAACAGAATGTTATGAAGCACTGCAAGGGTGCCTTTTCACAGACGAAGACTGGAAGAAATTTTTGTCATTCTGGGGGACATTGATTGAGTCTCCATCCATACTCATCTACGAGTACCACTTGCGCAACATGCGACAACGACTTGTGGAGTGCAAACGTTCCAGTACGTTTTTATAATAACATACGACTCACATATGCAAATTTCATTAAATTATTTTTACGTTTTAGGAGTCTTCAAATACGTGTACGATAACTGGCTAAAAGACTATAAGGAGATGTTCGTCTTTGCGTGGACTGATAAGAGGCGCAACTTTGGTAATCGTACCACAAACAGAGTTGAGAGCCAACACGCCAACTTAAAGAGATACGTTGAAGATAGGAGCTCGCTGGACCGTGTAGTTGGTTGTGTCCATGATATAGTTGAGACACAGTTCGGTGCAATAAGGAAGACTTTTCGAGATAGCATCGAAAAAAGAATGACCCACCACAAACACCCGTTGTTTCAACACCTACTTGGAAAAGTATCCCATACAGCCCTTGACTTGTTGAGGAGCGAGGCAATTAGGAAGGTAGATGTCTTGGAGCGCTTTCATTCATCATGTGGTTGCCAAATGTGGCACAGCTGTGGGTTGCCCTGTGCTTGTAGGATAGAAAAGTACATTCTTGAAGGTAATAATTGTTAAACGTACAACACTTGTGTGATATATTTCCGTTAATCATGTGACTTAAACAATGTTGTTTTTAACCGTGCAGAGCGTCCGATTCAACTCGAAGACGTGGACGTCTTCTGGCGGAAACTTAACTTCAAAAGTTGTAAATTGATAGACGATGACGTGGACGTGGACGTGGTCGAAGAGCTAAATATTGTTAGACAACAATTACAGTCGCACCCCCCAGCTCAGCAAAAAAGACTGATGTCAAAGATTAAAGCGGTGTTGACTCTAAAGAAATCTACCAAGAAACCACCGGTTGTCCAACAAAATACTCGTGGCCGACCAACAACAAAGCAGGTACAACAAAGGTTGGACGAGGCCTCTCGTATAGATGAAGAATTGAGGAGAAGCTCATTCGGTGATGCAAACACGTGCTTTGAAGGTTCCCGACAAAGTAAGTACGATAAACCTCGCCACAGCTCGTACGTTCCGTCACAGGCCTCTCAACAGTCGGTTATAAGGTCCCAAAAACCCAAAGCGAGCCTAAGCCGTTCAAAGAGTTCTAAGAAGAAAGAGACACGAGATGCTCACGGTTTCCCGTTAATCATTGGGGACGAGTACGTGGGAATCATCGAACAGTTTCAGGATGACATTCCGCTAGTGTTCCATCCGTACGTCTCGTGCATACGAGATGTGATGCCGGACGGTCATTGTGGGTTTCGGTCTGTGGCTGTGGGCTTAGGTATGGAACAGAGTTCATGGGGGCTCATTCGAAGGCACCTTGTCCAAGAAATGGATCAGAACAAATTGATCTGGTTCCCAATATTTGAAGCATGGGATGAAGGTTATTTTTACACGCATCGTCAGGGCCTAATTTGGGATTCAGTGTCCGGTTGTGGGGGGGATCACTGGATGGACTTCCCCTTTGCAGGACTTCTTATTGCACAAACGTACGGTATCGGCGTGCACCTGTTAACGACAACCATGGGTGCGAGTTCCACTTTCTTCCCGATACTAAGTCCTCCGGCTAATCAACAACCGTTGTTCATAACGCTTACACATGTAAACGAGAACCACTTCATACATGTTAAGCTGGAAGGGGATTATCCAATGCCACCAGAACACGGGCTATGGTTGAACCACCGAACACCCCATATGGAACAATGGGAAGATATGTACTTGTCACGTCTACAATGGTATACATCGATAATGAATCCTCCGCCAAGATCAAACCCCAGTCTTAATTACATCGATAGTGATACGGAAGAATGATTTTTGTAATTTGAATGTATTTTTTTTTATTAATTCCTATAATTTTCTTCAATTTCTATAATTTTTTTTTTATAATTTGTATCATTTTTCTATAATTAAAACAGGTTAATATCATTTTTTTATAATTTGTAACATTTTTCTATAATTAAAACAGGTTAATATCATTTTAAAAAAAAAATTATACATATACGACGCGTATAGAGCTATACGTGTCGCATAGGTTTGCCCAAAAGACCATTTTGCCCCTGGTAAGCCCCCAATTTAGGCTTATTTCAGGGGCTAAAAGGTCATTCTAGAATCCATAGACGCCTCGTATAGATCTATACGAGTCGTCTATTTGAGCGGGTTTTTGAAATTTTGAATATTTGAAAATCAAAATTTGAATTTTTTGAATTAGGACGCCTCGTATAGAGCTATACGAGTCGTCAACAGTGTCGGCACCAATTCTTTTTTTTTTTAAATTTGAATTTTGAAAATACTTTATGTTAATTACCATTTTGCCCCTGAAAGTCCCCAGTATAGGCCTTTAACATGGGCTTAAAGGTAATTTTGAAATACCAGACGACGCATATAGAGCTATACGTGTCGTCTATCGAGGCCGCAACTTTTAACAGGTTTTATTTTTTAATTATAAAAAAGGTTTATTAAATTACCATTTTGCCCCTGTAAAGCCCTCAGTATAGTCTTTAGTCAGGGGCAAAATGGTAATTAACCATTACAGAAATATCTTTTTGTATTGGTTAATTACTATTTTGCCCCTGAATAATGCCTATACTGGGGGCTTAACAGGGGCAAAATGGTAATTTTGGAAAAAGGTAGGATGACTCGTATAGCGCTATACGAGGCGTCTATGCCTCGTATAAGGCAGGGGGGGTCTAGACGAGGCTGCTTATAACCCCCAAACAAAAAACAAACACACATACGGAGAATACACCTCTATACGCCTCGGATACGTATTTCGACCGGATTTTCGAAGATTTGAAGCATCACCGGTACGTATTTCGCCCCGTAGTTTAGTATTTTTGCCACGTTTTTTCCTTTAGACCGTAGGTTTGCCCTGGAATTTGATTTTTGTGGGGTTTGGGGGTTTGAGTTTTGAGGTTGAAGATGAATGTGGAAGAACAGGACGCCGAGTATAGCCCTATACGAGGGCTATACGAGGCTCTGTGTTTTTTTTTTTATTAATTATTATTATTAGTTTTATTATTATTGTTATTATTAATGTTGTTATTATTATTGTTAATGTTATTATTATTATTATTATTATTATTAGGAAAATTGGTTTTTAATAAACCAACCTTTGCCCCATTGGTAATTAATAATCATACCTACAGAATTGGTAATTAATAATCCTACGTTTCAATATGTTGGTACTCAATAGACCTCCGTTAGTTTTTTTAACTGAAGTTAGTTTTTAAGTTTTATTTGTTACACAAACAGTCCCTGTAGTTATAATTTACTAGTTTTAAGTTTTATTTATTACACAAACAGTCCCTGTAGTTATAAAAAAAAATCATAAAAATAAAAAAAAAATCTAAAAAATCAAAAAAATTCAAAAAAATCATAAAAATTCTAAAAAAAATCAAAAAAATTCTAAAAAAATCAAAAAAATTCAAAAATATCATAAAAATTCAAAAAAAATCAAAAAAATCATAAAAAATCATAAAAAGTCATAAAAATTCAAAAAATTCAAAAAAAGCAAACGTTTCGACCCGGACCGTTTCGACCCTTACCGTTTCGACCCGTACCGTTTCGACGCGTACCGTTTCGACCCGGACCGTTTCGACCCGGACCGTTTCGACCCAGACCGTTTCGACCCGTACCGTTTCGACGCGTACCGTTTCGACCCGTACCGTTTCGACGCGTACCCTTTCGACCCGTACCGTTTCGACCCGTACCGTTTCGACGCGTACCGTTTCGACGCGTACCGTTTCGACGCGTACCGTTTCGACCCAGACCGTTTTCGACCCGGACCGTTTCAAAAACGGTGGTGGTGGTGGTGGTGGTGGCGGTGCTGTGGTGGTGGCGGTGGTGGTGGTGGTGGCGGCGGTGCGGTGGTGGTGGCGGTGGTGGTGGTGGTGGCGGTGGTGGCGGTGGCGGTGGTGGCGGCGGTGGCAGTGGTGGTGGTGGTGGTGGTGGTGGTGGCGGTGGAGCGGTGGTGGTGGTGGCGGCGGTGCGGTGGTGGTGGTGGCGGTGGTGGTGGCGGCGGTGCGGTGGTGGTGGTGGTGGCGGTGGTGGTACGGTTCGAAACGGTTCTCGTCGAAACGTTTGCTTTTTTTGAATTTTTTGAATTTTTATGATTTTTTATGATTTTTTATGATTTTTTTGATTTTTTTGAATTTTTATGATTTTTTTGATTTTTTTAGAATTTTTTTGATTTTTTTAGAATTTTTATGATTTTTTTGAATTTTTTTGAATTTTTTTGATTTTTTAATTTTTTTTTTATTTTTATGATTTTTTTTATAACTACAGAAACTGTTTGTGTAATAAATAAAACTTAAAACTAGTAAATTATAACTACAGGGACTGTTTGTGTAACAATTAAAACTTAAAAACTTACTTCAGTTAAAAAAAACTAACGGAGGTCTATTGAGTAACAACATATTGAAACGTAGGATTATTAATTACCAATTCTGTAGGTAGGATTATTAATTACCAATGGGGAAAGGTTGGTTTATTAAAAACCAATTTTCCTTATTATTATTATTATTATTTATTATTATTATTATTTATTATTATTTTTATTGTTATTTATTATTATTTTTATTTATTATTATTATTTATTATTTATTATTATTATTATTATTATTATTATTATTTAGTATTATTATTAGTATTATTGTTGTTATTTATTAATATTATTAGTATTTATTATTATTGTTATTGTTATTATTATTATTTTTATTTATTATTATTATTATTTATTATTGTTATTGTTATTATTATTATTTTTATTTATTATTTATTATTATTGTTTATTATTATTATTATTTATTATTTGCAGATTGATTATGGAGGGCGATGATATTGAGATAGAGATTGAGGAGAGATTGAGGGGGGTCAGCCGGCTCAGCAGATTCAGCCGGTTCAGCAGGGTCAGCCGGTTCAGGAGGGTCCACGACGGAGACGGCGGCCGCCTCTGGATACGCTGCAGGGTTGTCCGTATCTAGAGTTTCCCGCGGGCACCGATGCCGCCCGCCATTGCCAGAAGCTTCGGAGGATGTACATTGGATCGCATGCATCGATCGACTGGGATGCGATGGACCAGCTTGCTGAGACGGATAGAGTGCGTCGGTTTGTACCTCTCGATTCGCCGTGGCATCGTCTTTTCGATTTGGCGCACACGCCGACCTACAGGGAGCTGCTGGTCGAGTTCCTTTCGTCATTCACATTTCACCCTCCTGGGGTCCCAGTGCCGTCGCCGTACCCAGGTGCTCCCCCTCCGCCTGAGATTTCTTTCAGGCTCGCTGGCGTTTTGCGTACGATGACGCTAGCAGACTTTGCAGTGCGTTCTGGTTTATACATGCAGGGGGAGATCGAGACTGAGGTTTACACAGCGGGGCTAGTGGTGGTTGAAAAACCCATTCTTCTAGGGTTTTGGCAGGTGATTGCAGGGCCAGATCATTGGGAGCACGATAAGTCGAAGGGGAGGGTGTCGTTTGTTGCGGACCCACTGTACAGGTACGTACGTTTATTACGGCAATTATTATGATTATGTGCATTGTTTATTAATCTCTGTTTCTGAATTTCGCTAACACTAACACTATCTGCAGGTATCTGCACCATTTGCTCGCTACTTCTATCTCAGCGCGCGGGTACAGCCGTGAGTGGTGTACGACCACAGATCTTTTTTTCCTTTATTGTTTGTTGTATAGGAGGCCGTGCGCGCTAGCACACGGTCTAGCCCAGTACTACGCCTCCGCCCATCACCGGCAGGAGCGCGGATTTTTGTATGGCGGGGCGTACGTGACCGTCATTGCCCGTTCATTTGGCCTCGTGCTGCACGAGGACCCACATCTACAGACGCCGCCAGTCATGCCGACGCGGATGGGCATGCAATCGCTGTGGGGGATGAAGGTAATCAAGAGGTTTGCAGTTGGCCCGCGGTTTAAAAACCGCGAGACCGGGGGCATATGGACAGAGGAGGCACTACCAGAGCATTTCGAGCCCGTTTATCCTCCTGTAGATCCTGCTGATGTAGTGCCTGTGGAGGAGCCTCCGGAGGATGTAGACGGTGCAGCGGTGCCACAGCCACTGCCACCTGCCGGGGCGCCTCAGTTTCCACGTCACGCTATTCCAGGTCGTGCCCCAGGAGCTGCGTTACATCCGGATGTACGAGCCGAGCTAGACAGGCTCAACGATTTGGTAGGTTGGCTGGTACGAGAGGCTCAGCATAGACGAGAGAGAGAGGGATTACCACCGATACCGCTTCCACCAGCTCGAGCACCACATCAGCAGTAGCAGCCGCAGCAGCCAGATTCGGATTCGGATTTAGATGCATAGACCTGTTGTTGTTTTTATTTTTATTATGGATGTACAAACTTATCTCATATATTTTTATTATGGATGTACAAAGTTATCTTATATATGTCATATTTATGTTTGTTTTCAGTTATTCGGTTACTTAATGATTGTTGTGTTAAATTGAGATAATACGGAAACAAAATATGTTTTGAATATATTACGGAAACAATATATCCCCTGAATATAATACGGAAACAATATTTGAACGAGATAAAATTTTAATCGTAAGAATAATATTTAAAAAAGTAAAATGTTAAAAACATTATAATATTTAATTAATTACCATTTTTAAAATAGTTGATTTTAAAAAAACAAAATTTTTTTTAAAACCAAAAAAATTTTCAACCACAAAACACATCTTCAAAAACTATCAAAAAACCATACCAAAACCCACCAAAACACCCCTCATTTCAGCCAAAAAAAAAACCCAAGCCTAGACGCCTCGTATACGAGGCGTCTAGGGTTCCTTAAACTTTGTGCCTGACACCCTCTCAGACCCCCTTGAATTCAGTGCTTAGACGCCTCGTATAGACCTATATGAGGCGTCTAGGGCACAAAAGGTGTGAAAATAGGCGCGATGGGTGTCCAAATATCTCCAACCTATTCAATAAACAAACAAGGCTATAAATAGCCTAAATATCCAACGGAAACAAACGAATAACCCCTACAAATTAGACTCACATTCTCCTAAACTAATGCCACTCTCCAACGTTCACCTTAAACTAAGTCAACCCCATGACTTTCTACCATTTATTTGACCAATAATAAAAACAACCTAATATACTAATTAATTAAACCAAATAATAAAAACCATACGTCAAGATTAAATCTAACAATAACACTTAACACTATATTCAATAAATACACTACCAGTCAATAATTCTCTGCTGGAAAGTTTAAAGTAAATTTATCGTATCAAATTAAAATATGTTAATACAATATATTAATAAGAATATGAATCTACAAGAGCAACGAATTTAATTATCAAAATATTCTAGTTTACTAATCAGAAAAGGTACAGTATTTTCTTTAGATTCAATATGAAACTTAAGTATTTTTCTTTTTCTTTTTCAGTTTTCTTTTCTGTAGCTTCGTTTCAAGTTTTTAATTTTCCAAAAAGGTTTAAGTTACATTAATATAGCTTCGTTTCAAGTTTTTAATTTTCGAAAAAGGTTTAAGTTACAATAAAATACTTTGTGGACTTGACTGTTGGTTTTTTTTTTTACTAAACTTTTTTTTTTATAAAACAGACACTGCAGTTAAACTTTGTTTAAATATAAAACTTGGATGTATTTATTTGTATGGTCACTTGGAAGTGAGGATATGTACGAGGTTTTTGTCGATACAAAGTACAAATGCATTGAAGGCAGAAAAGTAACTCGATGAAAGAATGATAACTTACCTGGAATTCCAAAGCCTCCTTAAGTTGAATTACCACTTCACTAGCTTCTGGCCGCTCATCCCATTCATCCTCTAAGCATTGAAAGATAATTCTTACAAATGTCGTTAATGATAGTGGCTCAATTTGTTCCTTTATACCCGTAAATATCATCTCATTAAGGTTTCTATTCATTTTGTAATGCTTAGCCAAAGGGGCTAACGATTGAGAGTGATCCTCACATCCCTGTTCCCACGCCAATTTCCCGCACAACATCTCCAACAAAATCATGCCTAATGAGTATATATCTGATTTTTCTGTTAAATACCCAGTAGATTTGTACTTTGGGTCAACATGTCCCAATGAGTCATAACTGTCATCGATATGTTCAGCTCGGTCATATACCATTGTTTTGCATGACCACTCCAAATTACAAATTTTAGCATTCCAATCATCATCAAGGAGAATGCTACCACCTTTAATGTCTCCATGTATTATCTTATCATCTTTCTCTGCACCACCCGTATGAAGAAATTTCAATCCGTTTGCAACATCAACACATATCTTGAGGCGTTTCATCCATCTAAGATTAACATCGTCAAAATGTTTATCAAGTCTTCCATTAGAGGCATGCTTGTATACAATGATCTTTTCATTCTTTTCGTAACAAAATCCTATAAGATGAATGATATTCTTATGCTTATGCTTGAAAAGAATAGCGAGTTCTTTCCAAAACTGATCATCTCCTTTCCGGGAATGGCTATCCCACCGCTTTGCAATAATAGTGCTATATCCGTTAGCATGTTCAACTTCCCCTTTATAAAGTTTCCAAAATCTTCCTTCTCCAAGGCAACTTCTATCGCTGAAGTTCTGCGTGCCCGTGTTGATGGCATTAAGCGATATATGGAGGGGGCCTTTGTTTTTCTGTGAAAAATGACACTTGAATCAAGTTTGTAACAAAAAGCAATTCTCATGTACGTCAAGTAACTAGATTCCTGCCGGTAAACTAAGTACAAAATTGGATGATACCGCATTATAATATTCAAAAAACAAAAACAAACTAGATCAAATATATGTATCAATAAGAACATTTAATTTGATAATCAAAGATTCTAATCTACTCATATATTAAAATAGTCATGTTAGGTAGGGTCCATGCGCGAACTAGCTTTAAGTAGAGAACTTAAGACCACCCGTAGTGGGGCGGTATTTTAAAAAAAAATGAAAAAAAAACGCCGTAAAACGCCCCCCCATTACACTAGGCGTTTTCGGGCGTGTTTTTTGAAAAAAAAATCCATTTGGCGTTTTATTTAAAACGCTTTGCAAATGTTGACCGGCCAATCAAAAGTCCCCAACGGCTAGTTGTTTATTTTTTTATTATTTTTTTAACCTTTTGACTATATACATATATATATATATATATATATATATATATATATATATAGGGGAAGGTTAAAATGAGAACCACCTCGAGTTGTAAGAACCACGAGAACCACCCCCGCGGGGGGCCGTCGGCGACGAAATTTTTTTTACACCTAGATCCGTATATTTTATCGGGGGGTTTAAATTTTCGGTTCAAACGGCGCGCCCGAGGGGGTAGTTTTTTACGCCCAAAGTTTGGTAAAGTTTGGGTTTTTTTAATTTTTTTAATTTTTCTTTTTTTTTTACCAAACTTTGGGCGTAAAAAACTACCCCCTCGGGCGCGCCGTTTGAACCGAAAATTTAAACCCCCCGATAAAATATACGGATCTAGGTGTAAAAAAAATTTCGTCGCCGACGGCGCCCCGCGGGGGTGGTTCTCGTGGTTCTTACAACTCGAGGTGGTTCTCATTTTAACCTTTCCCTATATATATATATATATATATATATATATATATATATATATATATATATATATATATATATGTAGGTCCCTCGGAGGTTGAGGTCAAACCTATTCCTTGTTATGTCTAACACACTAGCAAGTGCGGAATCCAAGCTAGCATGCAAACCAAGATAGAACAAGCACAAACACAACACACAAGTCTTCACCGATTAACACCACTTGTATTAATACGTATGAAAAGATCAGTTACAAGCTCAATGTTTACAGATGTATTCTATAAACTCTCAAAGTTCTCTCGTGTGTGTGTGTTATATATTCTTGTGTCTCTAGAAATGAAGTGAACACACTACATGAGTATTTATACTCATCACAGCAGGTCTGGTCGAAGGATCAGATAGACTGATCGAAGGATCATCTATCGACCATAAACCTATCGAAGGATCAACATATACCTCGAAGGATGAGATCTTTCGAGGTCCATCAATTATCCATCGAGGGTTTATCTTTCGAGCTCATCGAAGGATATAAACAATCCTTCGATGACACATCCTTCGACCCAAACATCTTACAAACATGTGTCAACTGTTTGGTCAAGTCAAACCAGGAGGATGGTTGACTTGGTCAAACTTACATCAACCTTACATCAAAGACATCGTTTTGTATCATGACGAAATACAGACAAAGTACAGACACAAGTGCACCAACAATATATATATAAACTCATTCATTTTCAACTAAAACTATCTCAAAAACTCTCTAAAAAACACAACTATTTTATAAAAAAACTTGATGGATTCTCCTAGTTCTTCATCCATGGTAAATTTTTACTACAAAGAGTATTTTGCGGATGGCGATGATTCCACTGATGAGGAGGTTGAGCAAGAGGCGGTTACGAGTGCTTGTCAACTAGCGGTGAGATATGTGAAGCATTGTCGTCGCCCCCAAGCAGAAAAAAATAAAAGAGGTTATATTGAACGAGACCGGCGCGCGGCACACGATCGTTTGATGAAAGATTATTTTGATGAGGCGCCCACATTTTCGAACGAAATGTTTAGGCGTCGTTTCCGAATGAGTAAGCGGTTGTTTCTACGCATAGTCGAGGACTTGGAAGCCAAATACGATTATTTTAAACAAAAAGCGGATGCGAGAGAGGACACTTGGATTTACCGGTATCCAAAAGTGTACGTCGGCATTAAGAATCCTTGCTTATGGAAACACAACCGACATCAACGACGAGTATCTAAAAATGGCCGAGAAAACAACGCTAGACAGCTTGGAGCATTTTTGTCGCAGTACAATTCCTATACTTTACTTTTTTTTTTTAAAACGACGAGTATTTTACATTTTTTTTTTTGAAGCTATTTTGTCTATGTTTTTTTATAAAGGTATTATTGATGTGTATGGTGAGCGTTATCTTAGAACGCCCACATGGGACGACCTTTAAAAGATCTACGAGGTACATTCGGCGGAGCATGGTTTGCCTGGTATGATCGGGAGCATAGATTGCATGCATTGGCGTTGGGATAACTGCCCGACCGCATGGCGAGGCCAACACACACGGGGTGACCAAAAAGGACCCACTATTATTCTTCAGCCGGTTGCTTCACAGGACCTTTGGGTTTGGTCGGCTTACTTTGGCGTGGTCGGGTCATGCAATGATATCAATGTTTTTGAACAATCTCCGTTGTTAGAGGAGTGGATTTCTGGTAAAGCTCCAAAAGCGTCGTTTTACGCAAATGGAAACTACTACCCTCATGGTATCGATTTTCGTGAAGACGTTTAGTGATCCTATTGATGAAAAAAGAGCATACTTTAAAAAGGTTCAAGAGTCTTCACGAAAAGACATTGAGAGATGCTTTGAGGTTCTTAAACAACGCTGGCAATATTTGAGAAATCCTTGTCGTGCATGGAGCAAGCAAAAAATGAGAGATGTTATGTACGCTTGTATAATCATGCACAACATGATTTTGGAAGACGAAGGAAAGGCGATATGCCAGAATTATGTGCCAGAAGCCGTTCAAGAGGACCATCCACAGGCGTCAATGGAAGAAAGAGTGAATAATGCGCGAGAGTTGCGTTACGAACCGTACCATTCCCAGTTAATGGTTGATTTGGTACACCACGCATGGTCGGTTCGGTATGTACCACCTGAGGGAGAGGAAGAAACGGAGGACGAGGAAGACGAAGTTGGCGAGGGTGAAGAAAGCGAAGACGAAAACTAGTGTTTTTTTTTAATTTAATCGGATTTTAATTTTTTTTATTTCTATTATTGTATTTTTTTTTAATTTAATGAAGTATTTAAAGTTTAAAAAAAAATTGTGAAATGATTGCATGGGCGTTATTGGAATAATGCCCCACTACGCCACTTTTGCAATAATGTCCCATGCTGACTGGACTGCCACGTGTCGAATAATGCCCCATGATGGGGGCATTATTTTCTTTAACCACTACACATGGTCTAAGAACTAGTGTGAACACAAACAAAAAAAACCAAAACAAAAAATAAACCCAAAAGTCAAAACAAACAATAAACCCCCACCATCACCCACCTAACACCCCCCCCCCCCCCCCCCCCCCAAAAAAAAAAATTTAAAAATAAAATAATAATAATAAGTTCCTAACGGATCCTCACCCTAGTCATGTGGTTTTCGCCATAAATATTAGTTTTTTTAGGCAGTTTTGCTGTGTTCACACTAGTTCTCGTGGTTTTCGCCGTAAATATTAGTTCCTAACGGATCCTCACCCTAGTCATGTGTTTATAACATTACATTAACACCATTTGTATGTTAATGATGAATAAACTACTAAATACCACTGATCAGAAATGTAAATTAGGGAACAATATCGTTCAGCTTTTAAAAGAGTTGCTTACTTGAATGTTCAATGCTTTCTGAAGTTCTCTAATGACGAATTCCATGGTTGGACGCTCAGATTGTGCTATTGCAATACATTTATATGCGACATTAGTGAACACGTCAAAAGATTCTTGATTAAATCCACAGAATACCATATCAACATTCTCTATATTGGGATCTACCAAATTCTTTAATGTTCGCTCATCGAAGCATTGCCGTGCTAATGATGGAAGCCCCTTCTCGTTGTAAGTTTTATCGTATGCTAACTTTCCACACATGATTTCAAACATAACCACTCCAAATGAGTAAACATCTGATTTAGTTTTTAACCTACCTGTTTTTTCATATTCTGGATCCTAGTACACTTGTGTTCCAGCAATATTGTTAGTGGCGAGAGTGCTATTTTTTTCACGTGCATAATGTAACTTGGAGAGTCCAAAATCAGCGATCTTTGCCTCCCATTTATCATTCAATAAAATGTTTGCACTCTTTATATCTCTATGTATTATGCATCGTTTATCCTCTGTACTCGTGTGAAGATAATTCAGTCCATTAGCAATATCAAGACACATTTGTATGCGTTCAGCCCAAGTAAAATTTATCCTTTTATCTTTCTTTTCCAAAAAATTTTCAAGGCTTCCGTTAGACACATATTCGTAAACAAGAATCATCTCAGATCTTTCATCACAAAAGCCTAGAAGAGAAACTATATTTGAATGCCGACATTTACTAAGCAATTCAATTTCTGTGAAGAACCCTTGTTCTGCTTGTGTGTCTACTCTGGTAATGATGCGTTTAATAGCTACAGTAGTATGTCTCTTATGTATTTCACCTGTATTCTTCCCTTCTACTACCAAAGGATTTATGCCATCAAAATGATGCAGTTCTGCTTTGTACACCTTACCGTAGCCCCCAGACCCAATGTAGAATGTATCAGAAAAATTATTGGTTGCCGACAGTATTTCACTCAATCGAAATCTCAAATGATCAAAGCTACCCCCCTGCATTGTTAGTGTTAAAAGTTATTAAACAATTGAAATGTTGACTCTACAAAAAATTTGAAACTTGAATCATGAATGAACTAATGACATGTCTTGATTAATAGCTCAACAAAGCTAGGGAACACAAATGGTAGATGGTTGAAGAATCATCAACAAGGTTCTTTCGACGAAAGACATTTAAGAGAGCTTGAGGATGTCAAAAGACAAGTTGCAATAGTAGTTCATTATATTATTAGTTGGTCTCTTCCCAGGTACGTAAGTTAATTATGCACTGAGAATGGTTAACTTCAGTTGTCATTTGATTTGAACTGTAATTTGAAATGTGTGTCTATATGGGATAGGAACTATATTTATATGGGATATTGGCCTTTAATAATCCAACTCATTTGCCATTAGCAGTCCCACCTTTTTTATTCCCCCTATCAGTCTCACCTTTCAACTATTTTTCCTCCACCGGTTCTCAGTTAAAAAAACTTAACGGAGTTAACTTTTTTTCCGAATTACAAACTGACGTTTTAGGGCTTTTGATTAGAACGAAGATACGAGTCTACTGATGTAAAACTTACCTCGAAACGGTGCTCCAAACGACTTGATTTTGGTTAATTGGAAGTTTAAACACCCGAATTGAAGCACTATTTTCGTCGCTTGGAGCACAATTTCAAGGTAAGTTTACATCATTCGACTCGTATCCTCGTTCTGATCAAAATCCCTAAAACATTAGTTTGTAATTCGGAAAAAACTTTACTCCGTTAAGTTTTTTTTAACTGAGGATCGATGGAGGAAAAATAGTTGAAAGCGGGGATTATCAGGGGAATAAAAAAATGTAGGACTACTAATGGCCAATTACGTCTAGTAGAGATTATTAGAGGCAAATATCCATATTTATCTTGGCTTGTATTAGGATAGTTATGAATGTCAGTACTCTAGGATGGCAGGCAACGGTTTATTATGCTTACCATTATGGACACACGGTGTGCAAGGATGGGCCTCCCCCCATTTTTAAATTTTTTTTTTATTTTGGCAAATAAAATATGCAATATATATATATATAGGGGATGGTTAAAATAAAAACCACTTTTATTGCGAAAACTAACTAAAAAAAGCCTAAAAAACACACCAATTTTTTTTTCTTTTTTTTACAATTTGTTATTAAAATTCGCTAGTTTATATATATAAAAATAACTTTTTTTTTAAAAAAAAAAAATTGTATTGCGCATGTGTAATAATTCACATGTGTAATACTATTACACATGTGCACTACAAATATATATTTTTTTTGAAAAAAAAGTTTTTTTATATAATTTAAATAGCGAAAATTGGTATGAAAAAAAAAAGTTTTGGTATGTTTTTTAGGCTTTTTTAGTTAGTTTTCGAGTTTTCACGATAACTAGTGGTTTTCATTTGAACATTCCACTGTGTATATATATATATATATATATATAATTAAAATTAATTTAAACTCTAAAATGAATTTTAATTCTTACATTACATTAAAAAAACAACCTAAACTTAAAAAAATTAATTAAAAAACTACTAGTCTTCATTCGGCATGTCATCATTGGGTTCGTTTTGTGCGAATGTATTTCACCAAGTCCGCTTGAAGGTTTTGATGTGTGTATTCGTTACGTAAAGAATTCCATTAGGCGCATTTTCGTCGTACTCACAGCCCGCTTTGCCTTCGTCTTCGATGATCATTTGATGCAGCCAGATACAAGTATACATACAGTATCGCAACTTATGTGGTGTAAAAGCACGTGTTGGATGTTCAAGGATATGCCATTTTTTGTAAAACCCCAAAACACCGTTCAATGTCTTTTCACACCCTCTCTTGAAACTAGGCAAATTTCTTTCTTTTTTCGTCTGTCGGGTGTGGAATAGTTTTAACGATTGTAGAGTACGTTGGGTACATTCCATCCGCAAGATAGTAACCGCGCCTGTATTCTACCCCCGAAAACGTAAAACTAGTGTCTGAACCAGTTGCTGTTATGACATCGTTAAAGATCTTTGATTGGTAGATGGCGTTAAGGTCGTTAAGGGAACCAGGAACACCGAAAAAAGCATGTCAAATCCACAGATCTTGTGACGCAACAGCCTCTAGTATTATTGTTAGATGTCCATGATCGGCTCGAGTAAATTGACCTCGCCACGCAGTAGGGCAGTTCTACCACGGCCAGTGCATGCAATCAATGCTTCCGAGCATTCCTTGAAAACCATGCCTTTCTTCGTGCGTGAAGAAACAGCGATCGGAATTGACCAGAGTCAATCAGATCTGGGGTTGTGTTTCTGCATAAAAAGGGTTAATCCTCTCGTCGATTCGGGGTTTAGCTAGCCTTCTTCTCCGGTGATTACTGCAAAACAGAAAGCCGTTAGACTCGCCACGGGGAGAATGGGGGTTCTCTCCATGACCACCCTCCGGCATGAGAATAAGTACAGTGATCTCGATGAAGAAGATGTAGTAAAAGTGAGTGAAGTGAAAGTAACTTGTGAGATCATACCTGGTGCCCCTTATTTATAACCGGGTTTTGGCGGGAAAAAAGGTAACGGGGAGTAACGGAAAGTACTTTTCCGTGGGCGGTTATTCTCCTTTTCGTTAATGGTTAATTTCACATCCATGCACACGGAATGTGAACCTGATCAACGGCTGGGGAGATGCCATGTGGAAAGTGGTTTTGTGTAGATCTTGGTGCCATCCTCATGATCTAGATAAAGGCTCAGGATCATGCCACGTCATGTTCGGTTGTAACCGTATGAGGGCATACACAACGAGTATTTGAGTCCTTCTAGAAGATCTATAGCTGTAAACCATTGTGTGTTTGCCACGTGTCCATTCTGTTATAACAGAAAAGATTCCATTGTTCAAGTCTTGATTTCAGGCGCGCGGAGGTGTTTAGGATTTTATCTTTAAGTCTATCTGTACCCTTGCGCGAGCCCGCGCAAGGGTGTTAGTTGAATGTCTGTCTCTCCTTTTCTCCGGCACATGGTTATCGAGGACTGTTTTCTTCCAAACCTTGTTTAGAACAGCTGCGTGGCCGCGCAGGGTCTTGTTCAAGATGTTTTTTGGAATAAAGCTTTGGTATGGTCCTATGTGCCTGCGCAAGGTTTTTGGGACCATACCCCTACAAGTCCCACCAGTCCATGTTGCTTCTATGTAAGTATGTGGAGCACTGGACTATATAAAATGAAGTGTGCGCTTTTTACTTTTGAGGAGTAGCAAGTTTATTCAACGCAAAGTATGAAGAATCTTCTTGTAGAATATATTTTCTTTTTCCTTCAGGCTAAGGTTTCCATGATTTCAAATTTTGAAAAATTTGACTCACGGCAGGAAGCAGGTAAAAGGTACTATGCTGATTGTTGACATGTGACGGTTAGATGACAGGCTGTCACTTGTCAGACATCAAGCATTAATTGTGTGTCATCAAACATGGTTCATACGCGCGCGTGAGGTTTTTTCTTGTTCCCCACTCGCCCTTGCTGCCTCGGTGACCGTGTTTTCTTGAAAAAGGGGAATTACGGTTTTCGAGAGCATTAATGGCGATCCCTATATAAACCTTTGAGTGGCTTCTCTTTTTTCATTAGTTGTTCTTGAGTTCTTTCGTCTTCTCCGGTTTACTTTAAAGAGAAACCTGCAACTTGTGTCTTTTTTCCCTTTATGTCTACCGGAGAACATCCCGACGATTCTGCAGAAGAGATGTCTACTTCATTGCCACCGCTGAAGTGGTCAAAGGAGATTTTTGATGGCCCGGTTCAGAATTTCAAGTTACCCAAAAGCTGGGGTGTGAGGTACCCGGAAGAGGGACAGACATCGGCCCAAGCTCCGGTCGGCTATATAACTTTGTTCTGGGATTACTTTTCCGAGGGTAACTTCCGATTACCGGCAACGAAGTTTGTTCTCGATATTCTTGATTATTATAAATTTCATATTTCTCAATTGAATCCCATGGGGATGGTTCGAATTCGACACTTCGAATTTGTTTGTCGGTCGATGCACATCGAACCCACTGTTGATCGTTTCCGAGTATTTTATCAGCTTCATTGTGCTCAAGGTTTTTATTCTTTTGCTCAACGTCCGACTGCCAGAAAATTCTGCTTGTACCTTCAAAATCTTTTCATGAATGGAAACCCAAGTTTTTCTTTATCAAGGCCAGAGTGATTTCGATGAAGACGGTTTTTCGAGGTGCGGAAGATATTGAGGTGGAGACCCTGAAGACTCCGGAGGCGGAGATATGGTACCAAGATATAAAGGATGTGCCTTTTATTAAATTACCTGAAAGGGCACTAGTTGCTGCTGGGATGAGCTTGCACTGGAAAGCGGATCGCCATGACAAGCCAGTTTATGTGGAGGATGACAAGAGTAAGTCATGAAATTTCTTTATATTGTGTAAAATTGTTTGTTGACTTCCCTTCTGCAGTTGTTGCTTTATATGTGGTGGCGTACAAGAGAGGGAATGGGAAGATGACGACCGTTCAGACGGGTGCTAACGAAGACCCCTGGTATCACCAAATAATAAAAAACTTTGCGCTACCAAAGGATGAGGAACTAGCGGCGCAACCTTCTACTGGTGTTGATAAGTTTGTTTTGGACTTTTAATCAATATTACAATATTACTCTTTGCTGACTTTGAGTGTTGGGTAATATTGCAACATTTCTTTTGAATAGGCAAGTTGACTAATTTGGGCATAGGCCCTGAGAAAAAGAAGAAGCGTGCTCCGGCTGTTACTGCATCGCCGAAGAAGGCTGATGCACTGAAGGCAAATGTTGCCAGGAAGAGAAGAAAAATACGTGCCTCTTCCCTAAACCCTGGTGTGATTACGTAGTGGTGTCTGATACGTTAGAGGCTCTTGCGCCTGTAGCTGTTAAAAAACCCAAACTAGAGCCCCAAGATACTGCGGATATCCCTCCTTCCAATCCAGATGAACCCATTGATCTGGATTCGTGTCCTGAGCCGCTGGTGAGGACTAAGGCAGTGAAGAGAAAACCAGAGAGCGAAGCTGCAGTGCAGCTTGCCAAGAAGATTATCAGGAAAAGGATCAGCAAGAAGGGTAACCTAGATGCTCTTGCTACGAAGCTGTCTCCGGGTGAGTGCCTTCTTAACTTTTGTTTCCTTATACTTTATGTTAATATGAACTTTTATTTTGCAGAAAAGCCTGTTCCATCAGTTCATGTGGAATCATCATCTGCTTTTAATGATGATCTTCCGCCATCACCACCTCGCACATTTATTAGAGAATAGCTAGAAGGTACTAGGGCTGCGGAGACGGAGGTGGAGAAGGCTGTTGAAGTGGAAAAGTCTGCTGAGGTTGAGTAGGAAGCAGAGAAGGTTGTGGAAACGGAGGCTGCTGACGTTGGTGCTACCAAGACCAAGTCTCCTATGGTTATGGCGCATGGGCCAGAAAGGGGAAAATCCATCTTTGGAAAGGATCCTATGATAACCATTCCTTCCCCTGTGACTACTTCCGCTCCCCCCCAAAGATAATCTTGAATAAAACCCAGCTGATGTTGATCAGGGCTTTTTTGCTTATGATGAGGAAGACTCTCCTATCCACCCAGAGGAAACTCTGGGGGATTATTATTATCTATCGTTTTTAGAAAAGAGAGCTTCTGAAATTCATGCGCCTGTACGGAAGTTTAAGCAAGGTGATACCTTTTCTGACTGGCAAGTGTGCCGAGACTGGTTGCAGGGTGCTTTCCCTCCTGCTGAAGTTAAATTTCAAAAAGAGCGATCCCATGATCAAACTTATCACTCGTATCTTGAAGAAACTGCTAGCTCAACTTCCACCACTCACCGTATAGTGCACGAATGGCGCAACATGCATAAGGAGTGGAATGCTTTTGAAACGTCTAAAAAGGAAGTTGCTGAAGAGAAGGCGAAGGTTGCCCTGTTGAGATCCAAGTTGGAGGCTGATCAAGCCAAGTTTGAAAACGAGCAGAAGACATGGGAATGGTCTACTGCATGATGGAAAAGGAAAGCTGAATCTGAAGCGGCTCTTCTTTCAGAAGAGCGAAAACGTTGGAGAGAAATTTGTGATAAAGACAATAGTGAGAAGATGGTTCTCCGGAATAATATTAACAATCTCAAGGCGGAGATCGAAAGGTTGAAGAAGTAGAAGGCGGAGGCCGAAGTGGCCCGTGATGAAGCCCGTTCTCACAGAGAAAGGAGCGAGAAGAGAGAGGTACAAACCTGCACCACTCTTACCCTTAGAAATAAGGAGATAGAAGAACTCACTTCCTTATTATCTGATCATGAAGGCAGAGCTTGAGTCTGCCAAAAAAGACATGCAGTTTGAAAGGGTTGGGAAAGCCGAAACCTCCCCCCGTCATGCCGAAACTGAGGAGAAGCTGGAGAATTCTAAAATTGCTCAGGTGACGGCGGAGAGTTTGGTTGAACCCTTGAAGAATGATATGTTATGGATGAGGCACCATGGGATTATTAATGTAAGTGTGTCAATCCCTTGTAATATTTCTGATAAGTTTGCACGTCTTCTTATTGCGATTTCTTGTGTTGCGCAGGTTGCAAATTTGATCCTCAACTCCATCAGCTTAGATCAGACTGTTGCCCATCTGATGGTCACCGCGCGTAATGACGGATACACTCAGGGGTATACAGAATGTACCCAGCATGTTAATGATGCGCCGAAGGTTGACTGGGACAACAACAGATCTGCCACGCGTGGAGTTGATACTGGGGCCGCCCATGCTGCTGCTAAGACAGAGTATAACAACTTGTGCCTTCCAGTGATGGATTTGGTAACTGCTGCACTCCAGTCTGATGACTTTGTGGCGCAACTGAAGGACATTCTTCTAGACGAGGCGGATGATGATAAAGACCTAGAATAGGTTGTCTTGTATTTTGGGTGTTGAGCATGTTTATTGAATAGGTTTGGGATGTAGATCCCGTTTGTAATATTTTGTTATTGCGCTGTTGCGCAAGTAACTTTGTCCACGCGCTGCCGCGCATGTAAGTTTGTGAATGCGCTGTCGCGCATGTAAGTTTGTGAATGTGCTACCGCGCAAGTACTTTATGAATGTATGATGTGTTAATTACAATGTTTGCATGAGTACAATTACTTTGTTTAGGTAAGACAAATAAAGATGGTCTAAAGCTCATGTGTGAACGTAGGGCCGGACTTTACGCAGTACTTGTGACTGCGAACCGTTCATGAGACTTGTATTAGATTACCATAGTGTTTTTGTGCTTACCAAAAGAAATTGCATGCATTTGTAATAAAACACAAAGGTGTAATGTAACAGACTTTGTATTTAATTTGGATAAGGCGCAGGGGCCATGTACAAAGCTGCTATTAGGATAAATAAGAAACATAATTTACTTCGCATGTAAATAGCCCGTGTGCCATAAGTTGACAAGTTGAAGAACCTGTCCAAATATGAAGGAAACTATGATTACATGCGCATTGAACTGTCCTGGATCTTTAAGCTTGTTTAGCTTTTTTGCTGCGTGGCCCTTCGTCACCACGGGTGATCTGTTTGATTTCTTTGTGCACGTTCTGAACTAGATGAGTAAGCTCCCCACTCTTGAGTGCTTTCTCTATCTCTGTGTGCAGGCTGATGCAGTTGTTCGTGGTGTGGCCATTGTCCTTGTGGTACTCACAATAGATGTTCGGATCTTGTCCTCTCTTATTTTTCATCGGCGGTGGTGTTTTGAACTAGTAATCCTCGGTTCTAAGTGTCACGACCCTCGACCCGGTTTGACCCGTTTCAAGAGCCGCGGGACAGAAATACTGCGGTATTGATTTAATTGAGTTTAACAGCGGAAACAGGATCGCTTAAAGTTAAAATATTTCCCCGATTATTTATTTCACAATTCGGGATAAAACCCTGATAATTTACAATGTTATATTTTTACTATAAAAGTGTGATATTACAAAATCATTTATTTATTTTATAATGAGCCACTATCTTAAGCTTGAAATGCTCCCCAGCACTTTTTCCTGAATTACAATAGATCACCTGAAACATGTTTGAAAAAGGTTTTGTCAGCGGGAAATACTGAGTGAATCATTCTATTTACTAAAATGACACATTTGTTATAATATACAGTATTAAGAGCGATTACAATGTTTCTGATATCAAGCCAACTACCCACGGTAATTGTCACTCGACCCATTGGCCCATTCGTCCAATGGTGTCTGTGACTATGGTCATATCCCCCATTGGCTGCCCCAATGGTGACGATTATCAAGTAATGTATACAAAACCCCACATACCGGCTGTAATATGGTGATTACAAAGACTTAATCCCCGTAATTATAACTTTAAAATAAATAGGGTTTTTGTAAATAGATTTGATAAAAAGAGAGAATGACTCACATTGCTGATTTAATATGGTCAGAGTCTAATCTATGATTTAGCCTTGTTAACCTAATATAAATAACAATGCACACAAAACTGGGTTAGTAATCAATCCAGCAATTACGATAATTTATGAGATCAAATTCTCACAATGAATGTCAAAATGCAATACTTTGTCCATCGAATTAACGATGATCCGTTGAATTAACAACGAATAACAAGGTATAATACTTTACCCATCGAATTAACGACAATCCGTTGAATTAACAACGAACGATAAAGTATAATACTTTACCTATCGAATTAACGACAATCCGTCAAATTAATGACGAACGATAAAGTATAACCCTAATGTGGGCGGCACTTAAACATTCATTGGATCTCTTGATCGTCGGATAAATGAATCGTAGCAGCGATTGTGCTAATACCCTGTTTTGTAGCAGAATTTCGATACCCGGGGGTGTAATTTCGGAATAACAGTACGTAACACAGTGTATTTGTGAGAATTATTTCAACGTAATATGTTCAGAAATCGAGTGCCACAGCCTGCTATTTATAGGTAAAATTTTGCTAGCTTACGGACCGTAAGCTTGACAATGTTGAGGTCCGTAAGGCATCATACGGACCGTAAGGTTGAGAGTGTTGCGGTCCGTATGGAATCAAAATAGCTTATAGGGTAGCCACGACTGGGACTAGCTTAGCTGAGTTGACATACTCGAATTTCAGTTACTTGACAACGATTTAAGTGGATAATCGTCCACTAGGGTTTATCCCCCCTTGAGTTTTAGGGGCCCTAATCCTGATTCTGAAAATTATGAAAATTTCAGGGTTTGTTCAGAATCACTCGGGTGTCTCAATTAGGGTTTCCTTTTTGACTAATTAATTTAATAATTATGACTTTTGATGAGAGTTGTTACATTCTACCCATCTTAAGAAAAATCTCATCCTCGAGATTTACTGGAATAAGTGTGGATACTTTTTCTTCATTTCTGATTCCAGTTCCCAAGTGTATTCAGCTCCCCTCTTTGAGTCCCACTTGACTTTGACTAAAACTAGTCGTTTGTGTTTAAGAAACTTGATCTTTCGATCCTCAATTTGAAGAGGTTTCTCAACAAATTTCAACTTTTCGTTTACTTCTATATCTCGAAGAGGTACTACCAGAGATTCATCTGATAAGCATTTCTTGAGATTGGATACATGAAATACATTATGTACTCCAGATAATTCTTCTGGTAATTGTAAACGATAAGCTACTGGTCCTATACGTTGGATCACTGAAAATGGTCCTACGTACCTTGGACTTAGCTTTCCTTTCTTTCCAAATCTGACTATTCCTTTCCAAGGAGAAACTTTCAACAGTACTCTGTCTCCAACTTGGAATTCTAACGGCTTGCTTCTATTGTCTGCATAACTCTTCTGACGATCTCGAGCCGTCTTTAGCCTTTCCTTGATTTGAGTAATCTTATCAGTCGTTTCTTGTACTATTTCA
Source organism: Helianthus tuberosus (assembly GCA_030545235.1). Lineage (NCBI taxonomy): Eukaryota > Viridiplantae > Streptophyta > Magnoliopsida > Asterales > Asteraceae > Helianthus > Helianthus tuberosus. The sequence continues at coordinate 199,909,017 of CM060413.1, forward strand.
GGTCCTGATAATTGACTTTCTCCTATTTCTGCCCAACAAACGGGAGTTCTGCACTTTCTTCCATACAGTGCCTCGAATGGAGCAGTTTCAATGCTTGAGTGATAACTATTGTTATAGGAGAATTCAATTAATGGTAAGTGATCATCCCAACTTCCACCAAAATCTATTACACATGCTCGGAGCATGTCTTCTAGAGTTTGGATCGTCCTTTCACTTTGTCCGTCTGTTTGTGGATGATATGCAGTACTTAGGTTTAGTCGAGTTCCCATAGCTTGCTGGAAACTTTTCCAGAAATGGGAAGTAAAACGACTATCTCTATCCGAAACAATGGAGAGTGGAACTCCATGTAAGGATACAACTTCATCTACATACAATTTAGCCAGTCTTTCCATACTAAAGGTTTCTTTCATAGGTAGAAAGTGAGCAGATTTGGTTAATCGATCCACAATTACCCAAATCGCATCATTACCTTTTCTGGTTTTGGGTAACTTAGTAACAAAATCCATTGTTATAAGTTCCCATTTCCATACTGGCATCTCTAACTGTTGTAGTAGTCCTGAAGGTTTCTGATGTTCTGCCTTAACTTGTGAACAAGTAAGACATTTAGAAACATAACTGGCTATGTCCCTTTTCATTCCTATCCACCAGAAGTTTTTCCTTAGATCTTGGTACATCTTATTGTTTCCTGGATGCATAGTGTACCTAGATTTATGAGCTTCCTCTAAAATCTTAGATCTTAAGTCTCCCTGCTTAGGTACCCAAATTCTACTTTTATGGAATTTCCAAATTCCATCTACTCCTTGTTCTAATTCCTTGATTCGTCCTTTCATTCTTTCAGCATCATCCTTGATTGCTGTAGTTTGAACATTTTTCAATTGTTCCATTAAATCTATTTGTAGAATTAATCTGAGAGCACGAACCCGTCGTTGTTTCTCATAATACTTACGACTTAAGGCATCTGCAACTACATTCGCCTTTCCTTCGTGATACTGAATATCACAATCGTAGTCACTTAATATTTCCATCCATCTCCTTTGCCTCGTGTTTAACTCTTTTTGCCCAAATATATATTTTAAACTTTTATGGTCGGTATAGACAGTAAATTTACTTCCGTAAAGATAGTGTCTCCAAATCTTAAGGGCAAAAATTACGGCTCCTAATTCTAAATCATGAGTCGTATAATTCTCTTCGTGCTTTTTCAATTGCCTTGATGCGTACGCAATTACCTTTTTGCGTTGCATAAGCACACATCCATATCCTAATTTTGAAGCATCACAATATACTTCAAAATCTTCAGTTCCTTCTGGTAAGGCTAAGATTGGTGCATGGGTTAGTTTCTGTTTCAAAATCCTAAAGGCTTCTTCCTGTTTAGATCCCCATTCAAACTTAGTGGCTTTACAGGTTAACTTAGTTAATGGTACGGCTATTTTGGAAAAATCCTTAATAAACCGTCTATAATACCCAGCTAAACCTATAAAACTTCTTATTTCCATTGCTGTTTGTGGAACCTTCCATTTGGTAATTGCCTCTATCTTGGCAGGATCTACATGAATACCTTCATGATTCACCATGTGTCCTAAAAATTGCACTTCCTTTAGCCAAAATTCGCATTTCGAGAATTTAGCGTACAACTTTTCTTTTCTTAACAAAGTTAAGAGTGCATGAAGATGTTCACAATGCTCTGTCTGACTTTTGGAATAAATAAGTATATCGTCTATGAAAACAATTACAAATTTATCCAAATACGGTTTACAGATCCTATTCATCATGTCCATGAATGCTGCAGGTGCATTCGTTAACACGAAGGGCATGACTATAAACTCGTAATGACCATACCTAGTTCTGAAAGCAGTCTTAGGTATGTCTTCTTCTTGTACCTTCAATTGATGATATCCAGAGCGTAAATCTATCTTAGAAAAATATCTAGCCCCCTGAAGTTGATCAAAAAAATCATCAATCCTAGGTAATGGATATCGATTCTTAATTGTAACCTTATTCAATTCCCTATAATCGATACACATTCTCATTGAACCATCCTTTTTCTTTACGAACAACACTGGCGCTCCCCAAGGGGATGAGCTAGGTTGTATGAATCCTTTACTTAGTAATTCATCTAATTGCTTTTTCAATTCTAACATTTCTGTGGGTGCTAACCGATAAGGTGCCTTGGCTATCGGTGTAGTTCCTGGAATTAAATGAATCCTAAATTCTACTTCCCTATCTAGAGGTAATCCTGGTAAATCTTCTGGAAATATATCAGAGTATTCTGATACTACTGGTATTTCCTTAAGATCTTTTCCCTTAGTGCTAATGATTACTGAAATCATATACACTATTCCTTGTTTTCGTTCATAATTAGCAATTTTCATTACTGATATGAACTTCATGGGTTTTCGTGGTTTATCTCCTGTAATTCTAATCACTTCTCCGGTAGGTGATTGAATTTCTATGGAATTCTGATCACAAAGGATTCTAGCATGGTTGGCTACTAACCAATCCATTCCTAATACAACATCAAATTCAGCTAAATTCATCGGCAATAGTCTTGCAGAGAATTTATGTCCTAAAAGTTCTATGTTTCCTTCTTGCAACACTTTATCTATTTTAACTGAATTTCCGTCTGCAGTTTCAACTGTAAAAATCTGCCTAGTATTGGTTAAAGGTAAACTAAGAGCTTGACAGAATGAAGTATTTATAAAACTTTGGTTTGCACCAGAGTCAAATAATACTTTTGCATATACGTTGTGAACTAAGAACGTACCCGCTATCACATCTGAAATAAGTTCTGCTTCTTGAGTAGTCAGCTGAAATGCCCTGGCATTCTTCTTAGTAGTTCCTTCGGTCGTCTTGGTTTTGTTATCTACTGGTTTGACCAATTTAGGACATTCTGTTTTATAATGCCCCGCTTCACCACAATTAAAACAGATTACTGTTTTCTTTTTGCAGTTCTCTTCACGATGTCCTACAGCTTTGCAAAAATTGCAAGTGATATCGCATCTTCCATAATGCTTCTTTTTGCATTTCCTGCAGAATGACGGACCTGAAGATTGCCCTGTTCCTTTTCTTTTGAAGCTGTTATTATTACCCACACGAAATCCTTGGGTAATTTTCTGAGCTAGTGCCTTTTTCCTATCTTCATCTCTTGTGCGCACCAATTCATCGGTTAGAGTGTTGGCTAATTCTACCGCATCATCAATAGTGCGTGGTCTCGCAGCTTTAACAATATTGCGGATTTCGCTAATTAGCCCCCAAATATAGCGAGAAATAAGTACCGGTTCTGGCGAAGCCAATGTTGGTACCACTCTTGCATATTCGAAGAATGTCGAGGTATAACCGCGACAGTCCACACTCATCATCCGATGATTTAGAAACTTATTCGCCATCTGTTCTTTCTCATACTCAGGACAGAATTTTCGTTCTACCAAACCCTTAAATTCTTCCCAAGTCATAGCATAAGCTATTGCTCTTCCTTTTGATTGTAACACAGTATTCCACCACTCGAGTGCTCCTTCTTTGAACAGATTGGATGAATACATGACCTGGTCATCTTTACCACATTTACTTATTGCAATGACTGCTTCGGTTTTCTCTAACCAACGCAGTGATGCAGTTGCTCCTTCATTGCCTGCAAATTCAGTGGGTTTACAAGCAATGAATTCTTTGAAAGTGCAACCAGGCGTTGCAGTTTTCATTTTCTTGGGTAATGGAGCTTGATGTGGTTCCTTATTATGATTATCATGCTTATTGCCTCCATTCACACTATTACTGAAGTTATCTTCAGTAATTTGTTTACTAGGAACAATTTGTTGCGGTTCGATCGGATTCTTTATGGCAGCAACAAATGTTGGAATAGCATTGGCTATCCCTTGAGCAACAATGTTTTCGATATCTTGCCGAGTCATATATTGGTCTCTTGAATGTTGTTCAGAATGATTAACTTCATTTATAGGTTCATTACCACTGTTTGCCATCTTATAATGTATATATATAAATTTTATTAGTAACTGATAAATAATAATTATATACAAACAATCAGAAAATTATATATAATACAGATATAGTCAAAACAATCGATTTTTTGATTTTATTTATATATCTATCATAGTATGCATCATTACTCACATATATCATACAAAGTTTTATTGGTTATTTACAGACTATCTTACTAGTACTATTATACAACTACCATTTTATCATCATACTATCTCTCGTCACTTGCTGTTTTAAAAACGCATTTCCCTCTCGTCGTACTTCCAAGCAATCTGTCCCCCTATTTCCCTGATTCTAGTTCCAGCATCAAACAACTCTTCGCCAAAATGGCGAAGTTCAGCCATGTTTTCATTGCTCATGGGTGGATTAGGTAATGGTTCTGGATCGAATTGTGGAAGAAAAGAGTAAGGATCGTTGACAATATTTTGAAATTGCCAATCGTTCGTCCACCATTCGTCCATTCCTATGGGTTGGGAGTGGACTATTGGATCTGGAATTGCTGGTTCCCAATTCATAGGGAGTTGGTTTCCAAGAGAATAATTAAAAATATTATTATTATTATTATTGACAGGCTGAATGGTTTCACAGCTTGCCAACAGGAAGTCTATCTCATCTTGAAAAGTTCTTTCCTGGGTTGGATTGGAACTCTCTCCGATTTCTCTCTGAGCTGGTATAGACCCTTGCCCAACTTCCATTACTACTTCTTTAGTAATTTCCTCCATTGGTATTTCTATCTTCTTATTTTTGTCTCCAGTTTCCATTTCTTGTAATTTAGAACTCTCTCCGGTTGTAACTTCTTTTCCCTTTTTCAAAGGATTGTTTATTTTGGGCAGTTTCTTAACTGGCTTCTTCTTACGGATTTTCCTCCATCCTACATAAGTTCTTTTCTTTTGTTTTGGTTTGCTCAAAGGTGGAACCTTGAATTCTACTGGTTGTTCAATATCGGGATAGTAGCTAGTATATTCCTTGGAAGCTTCGACAGTTACGGGATAAAGAGTAAGGTTCTGAAAAGCTTCGGAGATCTCACTCATGCTGATGTAGCATATATGCAAAATGCATAAAATACTAAGTTAAAATTTACCAATAACTTTGTAATTTATTACATACTATGTACTAGTTGTTTACAAAGATAACTGACAAACACACTTAGGTTTCAAATTTTATTTATCGCACAGAGTTTCTAGATTGTGAGAGTAGGGTGTTAATCTTTAAAGATTTATATTTTCTGCTACGGTGGCTAGCATATATAAATTAGCCCATTTCTCATCTAGTTTATCTTCCCAATGTGATTTATCAGTTAATTCCTGAGTTTCCCGTTTAATCCTCTTTTCTCGGATTTTCTCTTTACTTTTCTTAATAATCATTTCCCTCTTTTGAGGAGAAAGTGATTCCTCGTATTGTGCCTTTCGCACGAATATTCCTTCTTCAGGAATTTCAACCTGATTCGAGGATTTGGTTCGGGATGAACTTCCCTTCTCATTAGATGATCTATCTAATTTAAGATAGATGTTTGACAGCTTTTTCTTACCCATACTGTAACTAACAAATAACCAAATAATCAGTTAATAATACAATTAATCACATAATAGTAATCAGGAAAAATTAAGTATTTCTAAATACTTAATTAGCTTAACCCAGTGGCTCTGATACCACCTTTTTCTGTCACGACCCTCGACCCGGTTTGACCCGTTTCAAGAGCCGCGGGACAGAAATACTGCGGTATTGATTTAATTGAGTTTAACAGCGGAAACAGGATCGCTTAAAGCTAAAATTTTTCCCCGATTATTTATTTCACAATTCGGGATAAAACCCTGATAATTTACAATGTTATATTTTTACTATAAAAGTGTGATATTACAAAATCATTTATTTATTTTATAATGAGCCACTATCTTAAGCTTGAAATGCTCCCCAGCACTTTTTCCTGAATTACAATAGATCACCTGAAACATGTTTGAAAAAAGGTTTTGTCAGCGGGAAATACTGAGTGAATCATTCTATTTACTAAAATGACACATTTGTTATAATATACAGTATTAAGAGCGATTACAATGTTTCTGATATCAAGCCAACTACCCACGGTAATTGTCACTCGACCCATTGGCCCATTCGTCCAATGGTGTCTGTGACTATGGTCATATCCCCCATTGGCTGCCCCAATGGTGACGATTATCAAGTAATGTATACAAAACCCCACATACCGGCTGTAATATGGTGATTACAAAGACTTAATCCCCGTAATTATAACTTTAAAATAAATAGGGTTTTTGTAAATAGATTTGATAAAAAGAGAGAATGACTCACATTGCTGATTTAATATGGTCAGAGTCTAATCTATGATTTAGCCTTGTTAACCTAATATAAATAACAATGCACACAAAACTGGGTTAGTAATCAATCCAGCAATTACGATAATTTATGAGATCAAATTCTCACAATGAATGTCAAAATGCAATACTTTGTCCATCGAATTAACGATGATCCGTTGAATTAACAACGAATAACAAGGTATAATACTTTACCCATCGAATTAACGACAATCCGTTGAATTAACAACGAACGATAAAGTATAATACTTTACCTATCGAATTAACGACAATCCGTCAAATTAATGACGAACGATAAAGTATAACCCTAATGTGGGCGGCACTTAAACATTCATTGGATCTCTTGATCGTCGGATAAATGAATCGTAGCAGCGATTGTGCTAATACCCTGTTTTGTAGCAGAATTTCGATACCCGGGGGTGTAATTTCGGAATAACAGTACGTAACACAGTGTATTTGTGAGAATTATTTCGACGTAATATGTTCAGAAATCGAGTGCCACAGCCTGCTATTTATAGGTAAAATTTTGCTAGCTTACGGACCGTAAGCTTGACAATGTTGAGGTCCGTAAGGCATCATACGGACCGTAAGGTTGAGAGTGTTGCGGTCCGTATGGAATCAAAATAGCTTATAGGGTAGCCACGACTGGGACTAGCTTAGCTGAGTTGACATACTCGAATTTCAGTTACTTGACAACGATTTAAGTGGATAATCGTCCACTAGGGTTTATCCCCCCTTGAGTTTTAGAAACCCTAATCCTGATTCTGAAAATTATGAAAATTTCAGGGTTTGTTCAGAATCACTCGGGTGTCTCAATTAGGGTTTCCTTTTTGACTAATTAATTTAATAATTATGACTTTTGATGAGAGTTGTTACACTAAGCACTTCTGCAGGTGTCTTGGTAAGAGGCGTTCACTGCCTTTCGTGATTTTCTTGTTTGGCTTCCTTTTGAGCTGTGATCTTATTGATTATTGCGCGGGCGTCATTTGAAGGGTATGCGCTTGAAGCTGAGACTTTCCAATTTTTCTTGAACTTCCGACCGCTGTTTCCGCTCATGTCTTAAGGGCGGTTCTGGGGCATTGATGGTCTGTTTGAGCTTAAGTTGCGCTCTGTTTGAGCGTAGACCTTGGCTGCTGCCATTAACTTCTCCTAGCTTTTTGGCAATCCTTCAGTTCCTGATAACACTTTGATCATATCATCGCATCTTACTGCGTATTTGAACTGTGCGTGGATTAAGTGTTCGTGTACATCACCAATTTCTAACACTTCATGTTTGTACCTTGTGATGAAATCATCCAAACTTTCATCATCTCTCCGCCAGATGTTCATGACATCGGCGGAGTCTCGAATGGAGCGGCGCTGCTGACTGAAATGAACCAGGAACTTTTCCTTAAGATCAACCCAGGATGTTAACTTACCTATTGGTAAATTGTCAAACCAAAGGCGCGCGTCGACTGTTAGGGTTTGGACAAACAAGTGGCACCACATAGGTAGTGTCCATCCACCGACTAGCTCCGCGCTAGTGTACACGCGCAAGTGATCATCAGGATCTGTCAAACCATTGAATTTTTCGATATTTGAAGGTAGTTTTGCCCGCTCAAGGGGAGCCAGTGGAATTTCTCTAACAAACTTTGAGTTTTCAGCAGCTTCTGCTGGTCGATAAATCAGATTGTAGTCGTACTCCGCGTCTGGGTTGTAAACCGCATGGATTTTTGGTTTGTAACTTGCATGATCTCTCTGTAATCGATTGAAAACGCTCGTGTTTTCATCTTCGTTGTACGTCCTGTCATGTTCATTCATTTGGGTGTCCCGCTTTTGTGAGAAACGTGGGCCCAAACGTGAATGAACCGATTGGCGTTTTTGAGAGGGTTGCTCTTCATGTTGGTTTCGTCGTCTGGATTCGGAGTGGGTCGATTCATATCTAATGCTAGATTTGGAATAGACTTCGGTATCATCAACCGACATTCGTGACGGTGCATCGTAGTGCAACACTCGAGGTGTAGATGGGGCTCGCACCTGGGCTGCAAATCTACGCGTTTGTGGTGCTGGTTGAGCAGTTTGTGAACAAAGCTGTGCGTAAACGGCGTTCAACGCACCCTGGGACTTCACGTACCTAGAGATTGGAGTTTCTCTAGGAGGTAAAATTGAGCTGATCGGGATTTCGGGTTGGACTCCTGGTGTAACAGGATCATTCTTATGATTAATGTTGTTCTGGACATCGTTATCATTAGATGCTTCTTCCACAATCCCCTCGACACGGGAAGCATGAGCAAAATTGCCCCTGTTTTCTGGTCGAGGGCCTAGTGGATGATTCGAAAGAACTTCTGCCATGGAAAACAGAAGAGGAGAAATGAAGCAAACGAGAAGATGAAAATGAAAATAGAATAATCGGTGGGCGCCAATGAAGAAACCGTGATCGGAATTGACCGGAGTTTAGGTAACCTTCTTCTCTGGTGATTACTGCAAAACAGAAAGCCGTTAGACTCGCCACGGGGAGAATGGGGGTTCTCTCCATGACCACCCTCCGGCGAAAGAATAAGTACAGTGATCTCGATGAAGAAGATATAATAAAAGTGAGTGAAGTGAAAGTAACTTGTGAGATCATACCTGGTGCCCCTTATTTATAAGCGGGTTTTGACAGGAAAAAAAAAAGAGGTAACGGAGAGTAACAGAAAGTACTTTTCCATGGGCGGTTATTCTCTTTTCCGTTAATGGTTAATTTCACATCCATGCACGCGGAATGTGAACTTGATCAACGGCTGGGGAGATGCCATGTGGAAAGTGGTTTTGTGTAGATCTTGGTACCATCCTCATGATCTAGATAAAGGCTCAGGATCATGCCACGTCATGTTTGGTTGTAACCGTATGAGGGCATACACAACGAGTATTTGAGTCCTTCTAGAAGATCTATAGTTGTAAACCATTGTGTGTTTGCCACGTGTCCATTCTATTATAACAGAAAAGATTCCTTTGTTCCAGTCTTGATTTCAGGCGCGCAGAGGTGTTTAGGATTTTATCTTTAAGTCTAACTGCACCCTTGCGCGAGCCCGCGAAAGGGTGTTAGTTGAATGTCTGTCTCTCATTTTCTCTAGCGCATGGTTATCGAGGACTCTTTTCTTCCAAACCTTGTTTAGAACAGGTGTGCGGCCGCGCAGGGTCTTGTTCAAGTTGTTTTTTGGAATAAAGCTATGGTATGGTCCTATGTGCATGCGGAAGGTTTTTGGGACCATACCCCTTCAGTGCGCTTGATATAATTTTTGGACGTCATTTGTGTTTTGGTTTCCGCGGATATTTCTTGCTATATAGCTTCACCACCTATTCGCAAAACTTATACAAACATTCTCGTGCAGTTCTTTCAGACATCCTTAAACACTCATCCAACGAATTGGGTGTCGTCCCGTATGGCAGTTGGCAAATGGCCACTATGCATTTCTGTAAAGTGGTGAATCCCCTTTTGCCCCTAGCGTCGTATCGAAGTGTGAAGAACGGACCAGACCGCCACAAGTCGTCTGCTATACGTAAGAACAGTCGACAACTCATTCATAACTGACGTCCAAACATCGCGTCCATGTACACAGTTCGTCGGCAAAACAATCGGCCACTAATCTATCATGGGCACCTAAATTATTAACACCGAAAAAAATATAAACTTCTCGGTCTCAGTTTATGACGGCTTGCCTAGTTCGCGGTTGTGACGTCGTTTCTTCTTTATCTTCTTCTTCCTCCATGATCATCTATGCTGCCTGCATTACGGCGTTTGAAAAAAACAAATCGCCCTCAACCGACGAATACCACGATGATGAAGAGGACATGACTAAAAATTTATAAAATGTAAAGTATTGTATAAAAAAACGAGAGAGATTGGAAATATTTGGGTTGAAATGGGGGGATAAATGGTATATATTTATAAAGTAGGAGGGAAAATTATTTATTTATTATTTAAAACTAGCCGTTTTTTTAACGGCGTTATTCTTGATTTTTGTTTCGTCTTGGGCGTCGGAGGCAAGCTGAAGACGACGGGGTCGGCCCTAGGGGGCGGTGTGCTGGCCCGACGCCTGAGCCTGTTGGCCCTAGGCTAGTCCCCATACCAAGTAGTTTGAGAGTCTAACCACTTATCAATCCTATAAGTTAAAAGGATGTATTTGTTTTTCTTTTTCTTTTTTTCTTTTTTTGCATGTTGCTCTTCGTACAAAACATGGTGTGGGGACTTTTCATTTCAAGAGCATTGTTCAAGAGGGAGCTTTAGTCATCAAGGGAGTTAATATTCACAAATCTCTCCTCTCTATCTCTCTATACATACATAGATATATATAGAGAAAGATAGAGTGAAAAAGGATGTTGGAATAAGATGTAGGGATGTGAGAATAGTAGAAGTCTTATACAAGTGGGAGTATCTTTTAATTTGTAGAGACAGGTAAATGAACACGCAAGGAAAAGGACATTTCTTTAAACTACAATGATAATTTAAGGGAAGAAGGAAAGAGCTGTTGTGCAAATGTGTGAGGGGCTCATAAGATATATAAATTTTTTTTATGAAAATCTTAACATAGATATCTTATTATAAATAAAGCTATTACATGTTAATGGATTTTTAAGATTATGAAAAGAGAAATATTGTTGACGTTATTTATACGTTGCGTTTTGTCCAAAGCACAACATATAGGGGTGTCAAAATAGACAAGAGGGGTGTGAGAATAGACAGAGCCTAAAGATAATCCATGATTCAAATTAACTAGAAGCGTTAAAAGAATAAAGTGCTTTGAACTGTAAAAAAAGATGTAATTAAACAAAATGAATGATAGTAAGAGATAGATTGAAGATCCTGTACATTAATTCAAAAGTGTGAGAAGTATGAGAAATATTGTGGAGATGACATGTGTCCTCAATCTAAATTAATTTAAAGGGGTAAACAAGTAATTTTCTAATTGATTTAATTAATTGATAAACTTCCATAACCGCACCCTTAATTATAGGAATACGAATTAAGAATTAATCTACGAATTTGTGTCATCTCATTTAGAACTGTATAGTGTTATATATTTTTATATAGTGTTACACAGTGTTATATGGTGTTATATAGTGTTTTTTGGTGTTATATAGTGTTATATGATAGATGTATAGTGTTATATGGTATTATATGGTATTAGACGGTGTTATATAGTGTTATTTAGAGTTATATAGTATTATATAGTGTTATATTGTTATATTTTTCTGCTAGCATGTCTATGATATAGATGTATAGTGTTATATGGTGTTACATAGTGTTATACGGTGTTATATGGTGTTAAATAGTGTTATACGATGGATGTATAGTGTTATATATTTCTTGTAGCAGTTACATATTTCTCGATTTTTTAGAATATCCAGATTTTAAAATAAGTTTAAAATTGAATCGCTAGAATTTAGGAGATGTTACTTAATTTAAAACATATACAAAGACACTATTACCCCTACAATTTTCAAATCAGTCCAAATAATTAAAACAGAATTTATAATTTGGTCCCTATTGATCACAACCATTAGATCAAAGATTTAATGTTTTAAAACACTTCTTACACTTCTCACACTTTAGACATTTGTACACTATCCCTACCCTTAGGAGATAATTACGTAAACTCAAATAATGAGGATAACTACCAAAATTAATGGCTACTTTATTTACCAAAATACCCTTTGCTGAAAAGGAAATCAATATCCATCCGTCCGCCCGCCCGTCCGTCTGTCCGTCCGTCCGTCCATCCATTCCATCCATCCATCCTAATAAAGAACATACCTAGGGCGCCACATGACAATTTTCTAGCCACCATTTCACACATGGCATTTTTAGGCTACAATTTGACACATGACACTTTTCTAGCCTCCACAAGTTATTTTTTAAGGACTCGTTTAACAATGTGGACCCATTTAGGAAAAATGGGTAAAAAAGATGGATCTATATAAATGTTATAACCCGACTTCACACCAAACTTCAATCATCGCCTCCCTCATTCGCATTCTCTCTGTGGAGAAACCCTAGGCGCCTCCCTTTGAATGATGATGTCATCTTTTCCACACCTAGAATCTTTCTTCTGCTTCCTAACAGGTCGTCGTTTCACAGCTCCGACTCAAATGGTGGCTTCTCTCTCGAAGGAATTTGTAAAAGCCTCTTCAAGTTTCGTCATGAATTCGATCCTTCACTCGCGATCTAGGGTTTTGCTCCAGAAACCACTTTCTCTCATCCAATCCATCTGCTTATTCTTCTTCAATCAACATGTTTGTATACACTGGATCCTTCATCCTTTTTTATGTGGATTTGTCTCGATCATGTGTACGATTCCTTCAAGCAAACTAAATATTATTGTTGATTCTGTTAGATTTTTTATATTGATTGTAATGTAATACTCTTGAAAATTTAGGGTTTCGATTCGATGTTTTAATTCCCTCATCAGTCACTCGCTCTCTGCCTCTCATTCGTCCCTCTGTGAATCCGATTCTAATCTTTGTCTTCGTAATAAATGTTAGATTTCATCGATTAATCAACCAAGTAAGTCATGTGTTTGTTGATTAGTCATGTTTTATGTCATTATTATTGATTTAATTTGTTCTTTGGATGATTTCAATTCATTATGTTCATATTCGTGGATACCCAACTGTCGAACACGAGTTTGAATATTGCATTCCTACAAAATAGTTTCGACTTTCCTTGATGTTCAAAACATTTTATGGAATGAGTTTTGATTTATTCATGATCTAAAAGTTAACGGGGTTGTGGAGATTAGGTTGGTTTTGATTTATTCATGATCCAAAATTTAATGGGGGTTGTCGAGATTAGATGGGTTTTGATTTATTCATGATCTAAAATTTGATGGGGGTTGTCGAGATTAAGTGGTTTTTGATGCATTCATGATCAGATAATTAATGGGGCTGTCGAGATTTGAACAATACAATGTCATTGATGATGGTTGAATTGTTTATGTAGATTTTTTAGGGAATCTAGCAAGGGTTTCCATTTCACGCCAATTGATGGAGTGATGATCGGAAAAGGGTATGGCCTACGACTGAGATGATACGACCATGACTATTGTGGTCTGATTACTCTTTGTGTGGCTTCCTTCTTTGTTTCTCCTGATCATCTGCTAGATTAGAGTTTTCGATAGGGCTATGATGAGTTCGAAGTAGTTCTGAGTAACTATTGTTGAATGTCACTTTGGCGTGGCAGGGTTGATGGATGGTAAATCTTCATCTGTAACCTCCCTTGCAGCTATGGTGCTTTCATTATTTTCTAAACTCTTAGCCCAACTGTAGCATTTTTCCAAAGAGTAAGGTGAATTCCGATAGCCTTAGGTAACTTCTAAACACTCATTTTTTATTTGCACAATCAGTTAGTTTTGAGGTATCCATTGTGTTGTGAAATTATATCTTATTGCTTCTATTCCATGGCATGTATTTAGGTATTTCTGTTTTAAGGAGCTCCATTCCAGGGTGCTAAAGGGGGAGCTACAGCTAATTACCAACCTGCTTTTAACAGGGTAATGTTATACACTTAACATGAGCTACGCCATGGTCTGATGGCGGATTTATTTCTGATTCACTTGAAGCCATGGTCTCTTCACGTGTAAAAACCAATTGCTTATCTATATTGGTTGCTAAAGAGACATGTCTTGCATTTGCCTTTAGGAAGTTCTCTTCATCCACCAAAATCGTTCGTGTTACTACAAGATCTACTCAAAATTCGACTTCAAACCCATTCAGTTCTCCTCATATTCCAAAGGTTATGTTAATTTTTACACATGGAGTTGTTATAAAATATATGTATAACGTCTATTTTAAAGTTTTTAAAATATTTGAATACTCTTTTTTATCAATAATAATGTGGAAATCCTTTCTTCACAACAGATATTGCTACAGCCCATTCCCATTAGTTGTGTATTTGGAATAAGGGGAAAATCCCCCAAAATTAAAAGTTTTAGGCATGAATGTGAATATCTACGGAGACTAAATTTTAAAAGCTCTCGTATATGGCTCTTTTGATCTTTGAAATTCTAAACATGCTTATTACTATACTTACTTAATTTCTTTAAAACGACTTTGGTTTGAATGTTAACTAAATGGCACCTTAATTTCATTGCTGTTATGAAAAAATAATTTGGAGTTTGTAGTCCTTTTGACTTACACAAAAGATTAAATGATTTGACTTTCTTGCTGCTAAAAATGACATTTGAAGTTTAATCAAAAGATAAGACTGAATGTGTATAACTCTCGGGTTTTTTTTTTTTTTTTTTTTTTTTTTTTTTTTTTTTTTTTGTAGTTGTGGCTTGCTTATAACAGATTACATGAGCCAAAAATTCGACATCAATCAGAATAAGCATGCCATAGTCTGGCTCATTGTGGTAACTTTTCAATGGATTCTAAGATTTTAAACTTTAAGTTTAAGTTTAATTTGTATCAAAATATCAATCATGATTGATATTTTGATACAAATTAAACTTAAACTTAAAAGTGAGATAATTGTTTCAATAACGATCATTAGATCATACCCTTCAACGGTCTTCGTTTTTTGTCTCAGATTTTGAAATTTAGATATAAAGGTGAGATAATTGTTTCAATTGATGAAAATTGGTAGCAGCTGCTATGCTATCTCAGCATCCACGAGTATGAGGTCGTATTTCTTCTTTTTCAAATGCATCACAAAATGTATAATCCAACCATCGAACATAAAACTAGGATCCAACGCGAGTTAAAAGTTGTAAAGATGAATAAGTCGGATATGTGAACCTTGATGCTATGGAAGATAAGATTATATTTACACAGGTAAGTTACAACTATCATGTTAATAACTCTAAGGTACAGCAATCATGTTAATAATTATGTCTTCACACTTAAATAGATAAAAAATTTTAACCATATGGATTGTCAAAATCGGATCCTGGAAAGGTGATAGAATTCAATTTCCAGGTATGTTTTAGTTATTGTTTCAATAACATGTTATGAACCGTTGAATTCGTAACATGCCGGTATGTTTAAATTATTGCATTAGCGGATTGAGTGTTCGTCTTCGTATCGTGTGTAGGTGGATAAACAAACGAAGAAAAGAAAAGGTTTCATTGGAGCTTACGGAAGAGATAATTCAAAGAACATGCTACTTCTAGCACAACGAAGATGAAGAATCTATGAACAGGTAACTTTGGTAAAGTTCGTTTGGCTAATAATCACAGTCTTGATATTACAGGAGTTGTAGACATGGACTTAAAAACACCATTGGGAACCATTTAGACCTTGAAGAATGTTCGGGTCATTCCTGGTTTGAAGAGGATGTTGCTATCCATTGGTCAGCTTGATGATCAGGGATACGATGTCCACTTTGGTAGAGGACAATGGAAAGTTGTTAAGGGCAGTATGGTCATTGCTAGAGGAAAGAAGAGGGGTACTTTATACATGGTTGAGGTGCCAACCGATGGGGTTAATGCATTATCTGATGGGCCGAGTCTATCAAAGTTATGGCATAAATGACTCGGCCACATGAGTGAAAAGGGGATGAAGATGCTCGTTACCAAGGGAAAGCTTCCAAAACTGAAACAGGTCGAGTCTGAGTTTAGTGAACCGTGCATCCTAGGCAAGAAAAAGAAGGTGACTTTTGAGAAGACAGGGAGAGCACCAAAACTCAGAAATTGGAGTTGATTCACACAGACGTGTACGAGCCGACATCAGTTGCTTCACATGGAGGATCTCGCTATTATGTGACCTTCATAGACAATTCAACACGCAAGGTATGGGTTTACTTTCTTAAACATAAATCTGAAGTTTTTGATAAATTTAAGAAATGGAAATTTGTTGTTGAACTTGAAACTGATTTGAAGGTGAAATGCTTGAAATCTGACAACAAAGGTGAATACATCAGCAGAGAATTTACATATTATTTTTGCCAAGAGAGGGATCAAGATGATAAATACAGTTCTAGGAACTCCACGGCAGAATGGGGTTGCAGAGAGGATGAATAGAACACTATGTGAGAGAGCTAAGAGTATGAGATTGAATGCAGGGCTCCCAAAAATGTTCTGGGCTGATGCGGTTAACACCGTGGTTTATCTTATCAATCGTGGGCCTTCAGTACCGTTGGGATTCAAGATTCCCCAGGAAGAATGGAACGGAAAAGCAGTTGAGTATGATCACTTGAGAATCTTCGGGTGTAGTCCTTATGATATTAATCTTGAAGGTGACAAGTTAGACGCCAAAGCAAAGTACATGCTCGTTGGATATGGGGCTGATAAAATGGGCTACAGGCTTTGGGATCATGAAAGCAGAAAAGCTAGTCAGAAGCAAACATGTCGAATTCAATGAATCAGAGCTGTACAAAGACGGGAATTTGGAGTAGTTAGAGGTTCAGAAAGAAGTGGTTGAGATTGACACTTACGGTCAAAAGAACGAACCAATTATAGAACCCGAATCAGATTCTAAAGATGACACACGACCAGAGTTTGAAGGTGGATATCATAAGACAGGAGAAGTCTCTGACAGTGGGAGCTCAGAGCATGAAGTGGAACAGCATGCACAGCAGCCTGACCCGTCTGAGAATTGGGTCAAGAGATCCACCAGAGTTTGTAAACGGCCTAATAAATATAATCCTTCAGTTAATTATATTCTCTTGACAAAAAAATGGTGAACCAGAAAGCTACTCTGAGGCAGTCAAGATGAAAGATTTTCCCCACTGGGAGCATGCAATGAAGGATGAGATGAGCTCTTTAGATAAAAACAAGACTTGGGTCTTAGTAAAGCTTCCGCTAGATAAAAGAGCTTTACAAAATAAATGGGTCTTCACGGTTAAAGAAGAACATGATAGTTCTAAACGATACAAAGGCCGTTTAGTAGTCAAGGGGTTTCAGCAGAAGAAGGGAGTTGATTATGATGAGATTTTCTCTCCGATGGTGAAGATGACTACCATCAGGTTGGTTCTTAGTATTGTTGCCACAGAAAAGTTGCATCTAGAGCAGTTAGAATTGAAAACAGCTTTTCTACATGGTGACCTAGATGAAGACATTTGTATGGCACAACCTGAGGGATTCAAGGTTCTTGGGAAAGAGAACTAGGTCCGCAAATGGAAGAAGAGTTTGTATGGTCTTAAACAGGCACTTAGACAGTGGTACATGAAGTTTTCATGGAGAGGTCAGGATACAAGGGATGTCAGATGGAACATTGCTGCTATTTGAAGAAGTTCAGCAACTCTTATATCATATTGTTACTTTACGTTGATGATATGTTAATTGTAGGTTTTGATATGAAAGAAATAAGCAGGTTAAAGAAGCAAATGTCCAAAGAATTCGAGATGAAGGATTTGGGTCCAGCCAAACAGATACTCGGGATGAGTATAACAGATGGCTCAGTGACACTATCCCAGGAGAAATACATCGGGAAAGTGTTAGAGAGATTTAGTATGAACAGTGAGAAGACCAAGCCTAGAAACACGCCTTTAGGAAGCCACCTGAAGCTTACGAAAGAACAGTGTCTCGGAATAGAAGAAGAAAAAGTTGATATGGCTAGAGTTTCCTATGCATTTGCTGTAGGAAGTCTAATGTATGCTATCGTATGCATGAGACCAGATATAACATACACAGTTGGAGTTGTCAGTCGTTTTATATCAAATCCGGGATGAGAACACGGGGAAGCAGTTAAATGGGTGCTTTGTTATTTGAAAGGTACGTTACAGATGGGGTTGTTTTAAAGGGAATGATGTGGTTCTCAAAGGTTATACAGATGCTGATCTGGGTGATTGTAAAGAGACATTTAAAAGCACTATAGGGTATGTCTTTACAGTGGGAGGAACAGCAGTGAGTTAGATGTCCAGACTTCAGAAAAATGTGGCTTTATCTACTACAGAAGCTGAATACATGGCAGTAGCTGAGGCCACTAAAGAACTAGTATGGTTGAAAGCTTTTCTGAAGGAGTTAGGGAAGAATCAAGCTGACTACCCGTTGTATTGTGACAATGAAAGTGCAGTGAAACTTGCAAAGAATCCTGTTTATCATGGGAAGACGAAGCACATAGGGATGAGGTATCATTTTGTCAGAGGATTGATCAGTGAAGGATCAATCCATTTGAAGAATGTCCCGGGTGCTAAGAATCCAGCAGATATGTTTACCAAGGTTATGATGCTGGATAAGCTTACCTTCAGCTGACCTTCAGGAATAATGCTGAGAAGGCGGGGTAACTAGGAAGTTTTGAAGATCAAGGGGGATTTTCATTTACAGAAGTACAGAAGAGATGGTGCAGTTCGAGGTTCGAAGACACCAAGTTGGAGATTGTTGGAGATGTGGTCTTCAGAACAGCCCATTAAGGCTAACTAGGAATTAGAGAAAAGAAGGGAAAGGGTTTGGCCGGCCATAACCCTAATGGGCTTTAAGTGGTTTAGGCCCAGATGTTTAGTTACATGTTTAGCAAGGGACTAACCCTAATTCTAGCCTAGAAATATATCTCTTGTACTTGTAATCATTATCACTCAATAAAATACAAACCCTAGTTGCCCCCGTGGACGTAGGTTACACACTGTGACCGAACCACGTAAATCTCGTGTCTACTTTTCTTATTGCTTTCGTTTATTGATCTCGTGTGTGTGCTCTAAATCCTAACAAGGTTTAGGTACGAGTCATGACAGTGTTATAATTCAATATATTTATTTCCTTCGTAGAATTTTGTTATGAACATCATAAACGTATAACGTTCTTTGAATCTATAACTCGAAAACATATTATTATGTTCAACCCGCGAAGTTTGCGGATATTAGCAGTAGCTTGATTTTAAAAAGCGAGAGGCGCACAAAAGCGACGAGGTCTAAAAATGAGGTGCGAAGCGCAAAAGCGTTGGGCTTTTCGTACCCGAGGCACAAGAAAATTATATAAATTTTTATATACATCCCATAGGTTTTTAGCATCCCTTATCCAAAATATAGTTATAACTAAGGTTTATATATGATTTTACCTACATGTACAAGCCAAAAAACCTATTGTCCAACACTTTCATGCATAAAAACACCCAAAATACATAAGGCGCACGCCTCAGACATAAAAAAACCCAAAAAATGTGCTTTTCTTGCGTTTGTGGAAAGCGCGCCTCAGGTGCCATGAGGCGCTGAGACCTGCGCCTTAGTGCGCCTCGCGCCTAGGCGCGCCTCAGGGACACTTTTTAAAACCCAGAGCACTAGTCTAATATAAAAAAAAATGAGTGGTTGAAAATGGTTGGGTAAGTTCTCCATGAAAGTGGAGTTCTGAAAGGAACCGTAATTGATATTTTCCACAGTTATTTTATGGTAAAGAAATTAATTAGCTTACCTTCAAGTGGTTGGATGATGAACCTTCCATTGCAGCGTTCAAGTGTTCCTTTAATATGAATATTAATCACAATAATGAAAAAAAAATGACATGTTGAAAAGAGGAGTCAAAGGACTGATGGTCTTACATATTTCTGTTGAAGTTTTAACGCTTCCTCAAGTCTTGAGAGAACTTGGCTCATATCTGGGCGTTCTGATCGTTGCTCCTTTAAGCAACAATACGCTGTTTCACAAAAGATGTTCAATGACTGCAAGCTCATTTGGTTCCGGATATAGGGATAGATCAAATCGTCTATTTTTTTCTCTTCATAATGTGATCTAACCCATCGAGCAAAATACCAATTATCATTGTTTTCAATGGATGCTTCTCTCCCAAGCAAGACTTCATACAATAAAACACCAAATGAGAAGACGTCTGACTTATAAGTCAAACCTCCGATGCTTTCATATGTTGGATCCATATACTGTAGTGACTTGGATGTCTTATTGGTACGGTGAAGTTGATCCTTAATAGATCTACCAGCAAATGCAAAACCATGTAACTTGGGTTCCCACTTTTCATCTAGTAAAATTTTTGAGCTCTTAATATTACCATGTATAATATTATGATCCTCTTCTGCATCATGATGAAGGTATTTCAATGCATGTGCAACCCCAACACATATATGCAATCTTTGCATCCAAGTGAGGGTTTGGTCACTCAGATGATTGTCGAGACTTCCATTGGCCTCATACTTGTTTATGATGATATCCTCGTTTTTACAGATGGTAGACCTAAAAGCAGAAACGATGTGTTCGTGCTTGAGATTTTCAGAAATTGCCAGCTCGTTATGCACAAGGCTTCTATCCGGACATATCCGCGCAACAATATTGATGAAGTCCCTTGATTGGAAGAGTTTTCCTTTGTAAACCTTAAAAAACTCGCCTTGTTTGAGGAGATTTTCATGAGCAAAGTGGTTGGTGGCCTTTTCTATCTCTTCAAATGAGATATGTAACATAGCAAGAAGTCTAATCATGTCTCTGTTGGAAGACGAAGACATGTCTGTGTTGATGATGACACCAAAAAAAACTAACTAACAACCAGCACCAGCACGGGATGGAACAGGTAGTAAAAAAGACATTTATCCGCTGCTTCTGTCACCACGAGTTTTTTACAGAAATAGTGCTCTTTTGGAAAAAAAAAATCACAAATATGCCATGCTCAAAAAAATTTCACAAGTAACGCCATTTCCATTTGGCGACTTTTGACGAGAAGTAGGGTGTGGCAGGGAATGTAAACTTTAATCACTGGTTTCAGATAAAGTTCTTACAGGTTTCCATTCAAAATGGCGATTTTTTGAACATATCCAATCACAAGGCAAAGTTCTTACAAGAATCCATTCAAAATGGCGATTTCTGAAAGTGTATCCATTCAAAATGGCGATTTCTGAACATGTATCCATTAAGAATGGTGATTTTTTAATAAAGTTCTTACATGTTTCCAAAGCAAATGGCTTCTTACAAGATTCTTACATGATTACATTGACATTGGCGATTTCTGCTATGATTCCAAACCAAATGGCGACTTTTGATAAAGTCTTACAAGATTCCCTTGTTATTCACAATTTCTAGTAATATCTCCAATGCAAATGGGGTTTTTTTATAAATTCCCAAAATCATTTGCGAGTTCATCAGTATTGTGTCTCCTTCCCTCTTATTTATTAATGGGGACCATTGTTCAAAAATTTCCCACCACATCTTGTTTTCTTAAAGATTCAGTTGCATTAATAATTTTTAAATTAAGTCTCCATTCCTAATGGCTTAGACTTGTGAATGGAGTGTGTACCGGAAAGTACCAGAAGTTGCATTAATATTGTGTCTCGTTTCCTCTTAATTTTTAAATTAAGTCTCCATTCAACTGAGTGTTTACCAGAAGTTGCCATTCTTAATGGATAATGGAGTGTGTACCAGAAATCTCCATTGTGAATGGAGTGTGTACCAGAAAGTACCAAGTACCAGAAATCGCCATTTTGAATGGAATCATGTTTAGAAATCGCCATTGTTAATGGCATGTTGAAAGAACTTTATCTGAAATTGCCATTTTGAATGGAAATGTACAAAAAAATCGCCATTTTGAATGTAAACCTGTAAGAACCTTATCTGAAACCAATGATTGAAGCTTACATGAATATTCCCTGCCATACCCTACTTCTCCTCAAAAGTCGCCATTTGAAATAGAAATGGCATTACTTGTGAAATTTTTGAGCATGGCATTATTTGTGAAAATGTTTTCCAAAAGAGCACTATTTCTGCAAAAAACTCTGTCACCACCGCCGAAAACCCGTAAGATAAAAATCATGAAAAATTAAGGGGAAAATCGATTTTGAACTCAAAAAGTTATTTGAGTTACTTGAAATAAGCACATACATTACAACATTAACCTGAATGAATCAATAACCTACGCTACAGCCTACAAAATTGGTTTTCAAATCCAAGAACATAAAGCCCAAGCCAATAGATAATGATGGCAAACCGGAAGAAAAATGAAATGAAAACTACTAACCTTGAGATTCAACTGAGAAGACGAAGACAATGGTTACAACAGCTGTAGTTTAGGTTTTACATAAACTTTTGTGGGATTTCAATACGAAACAATGTTTTGATGAACGGAGGCCGGTCAGGGGTTCAGCTCCGATCAGTTTGACGGTCACCGATTTGGCGGTCGGACCGGTATTTGTGAACTGAAGCAAGTCAATCTAATCGATTTGCTCAGAGTAAGAGTTAAAATAAGTCGGGAGACTGAAATTGAATTGACAAAAAAGATATGAAGAAAGGTAGATAAAGGTGAGGATATCGATAACATCTGTGGAAGAAAAGTAAGGGGTGGTATAAAAATGATGACAACCACTTCAAGGATTCTAGGATTCATCGGCGTTTTCTAGTATAAAAATGATGACAACTAGAAGGATTCTAGGATTCATCAATATACAATACAATTAATATTTGAAGTTTTGGACTGAATTTATTAGCCAGCAAGCCCATTGTATTGCAAATAGGTTGAAAGTAAAGTTGGGACTTGGGGATAAAACTATATAAAATTTTATATTTTTTGTCATAATTTTGTCCAAAAGGTTATAAGTTTTGTGACGAAATTGATACAAATGCTTATTGTGTGGCAGTTTTGTCGGAAAATTGTGAAAAAGTCTGGGTTTTTTTTTTTTTTTTTTTTTTTTGTAAAAAAATATAAGAAAATTGTAACAAAAATTGAGTTGTGGGAAATTAATAAGAAACTTTTGTAGGAAAAAATGTAGTTTTCTAATAGTGTTACTTCTTCCGACCCTACGTAGAACGGTTCCATACTTTGGGCACCCCACCCTTTCTTCATGTCATAGCCTCTTTCTCCACGTAGCAGCCACCACTATGCGCTAGCTCCCAGAAAATTGTTTTGGGTCAAAAGCAACCTTCACTGTAGATTAGATCTTCAGCAGTGGTGGTTCTAGCCAAAGACCCAGCAAACTTATCAGAATTTTAAGTGCTAGCTAGCGAAAAGAATAAAATGGTAACGGGTGAACAAAGTGTTTAATTGTACTAAAGATAGTAATTTTTAAACACCTGAATCAAAACTGTAATCTAATCTTCCAAAAAAAGGTATTAGGTTGTGTGTACTGGTGTGACGCCCATGTTACATCAGCCCTGGGGGGCTAAACACCGTCCCAATGGGGCGTTAATGGCTCAGCGCATTACTGTGGTAAGGAGCGCGGCATTGAAATAGCTGGATATTTTTGTGGACCCCATGCAACAACCAATAAAATCATCCTATGTGGAGTTGTGCGTTTTTCCAATACACTCATTCTTAGAATGTAATTGCCACATTTATTCTCATTGTTTCTCAAAAGAGATTTAATAAAAATACCTAGGTTTTTCAATGTGATGCAAAACATTTTAACTAGACCTGGCAAACGGGTCGGGTCGGGTCATGGGTCAAAATGGGTTCGGGTCGAAACGGGTCAATTAAAAAATGGGTTGTTTTGGTTCGGGTCGAAACGGGTTCGGGTCAAAACGGGTTCGGATCAAAATGGGTTCGGGTCGGAACGAGTTCGGGTCAGAACGGGTTTCGGGTCGGATCGGGTTAGCTAAGAAATGTTTTTTTTTAAATGATTGTACATCAAGGGACAATTTTGTCGGGTTAAAACAGGTCCAGTTTGGTAACCTTCGAATAATGTACCTACTTTGTCCAAAAAAAACATAGCTTTAATGCATCACCATCTCTACTTTGTTGAATAATGTTTTTTTTTTTTTTTTTTTTTTTGTAATTGTTAGATTAGATTAGACCTGACTATTGTTAGCCCTGGTAATAGTTTTGTTATCAGTGGCCATTATATATATATTGATTTCGAAGGCCCATGAATAGTAATTTCAATTTTAAAATAATATATAGTTTTTTAGTATTTTATTATATCAATATATTATTTTAATATTTACTTTTAACATCTTTTAGTTTTTTTTTTCTATTTACTTTTAGCGTTTAACGTATTTTCTCTTTTTCCTTTTCTAAACTCATATTTCCTTTATCATTTATTTTGTTTTTAATAATTCTTTTTTGTTCTTTTAAATCATCTTTACTTTATCAAATTTAATTTGATATTTTTTAATAACTTATGTTCGTTAATTTTTTTCTAAAAACTTAAGTACGTAGTTCTGTTTAATATTTACCCTCGATTAGTATAAGTTTTATTAAAAACGAATTTATATTAAAAAATAAAGTATTTATTTGGTATCGTAAAATGATACAATGATAAACTGAACCGATTCTAAAGGTTTGGTTTTCTAAACAACATGGTACATTTTCAAATAAGGTTTGTTTTACATTATCATTTGTTCCGTTTCGTCGCAACGCACGACAGTAAAAAAAACCTAGTTTGTTTTAAATACGATGACAATGTGGCAATTTATAAGCTTCTATGATCAGTTATATGGTATAGACGTCTGGTTTGGGAATTAGAATTAAGAATTTGTTTTTCTGTAGTTGATTTATTAGAACAGGTTGATTTATTAGAACGGGTTTGATTCGAAACGGTACTGGTCGAAACGGTACGGGTCGAAACGGTTCGCATCGAAACGGTTCGCGTCGAAACGGTACGGGCCGAAACGTTTCGCGTCGAAACGGTACTGGCCGAAACGTTCCTGTCGAAACGGTATTGGCCGAAACGGTTCGCGTTGAAACGGTTCGATTCGAAACGGTACTGGTCGAAACGGTACGGGTCGAAACGGAACTGGTCGAAACGGTACTGGTCGAAACGATTCCCGTCGAAATGGTTCCCGTCGAAACGGTTTGATTCGAAACGGCACTGGTCGAAAAGGTTCCCGTCGAAACGGTTCCATCGAAACGGTTCCCGTCGAAACGGTTCAATTCGAAACGGTACTGGTCGAAACGGTACGGGTAGAAACGGTAAGGGTCGAAACAGTTCGTGTCGAAACGGTACTGGTCGAAACGGTGCGGGTCGAAACGGTACGGGCCGAAACGAACCAAACCCGACCCGAACCGACCCCGTTTCTTTAAGACACTAACCCACATCGACCCATTTCTTTAATGTTGTCGACCCGCTTTAACCCGAAAATAACCTGATGGAATTTCAAGTGACCCATTATGATCCAATTAGTTAAAGTATCTTACCCAAATCAACCCATATAATTTTAAAAGCAACCTAAATTGACCCATTTGAAAGGCTTTGGGTCAAGATTGCCCCGCTAATTTTAACCCAATCATAATTCATACAAACCTTTTTTAAACGATTTATAACAAAACCTGGTTAATTTACAATAACCACAAAAATTATAAAATAAAAAGATAGATATGTTAAAAAGACTGAAATTTCCATGTGATAATGTAAGAACGCGTGGGTCCGCAACTCTACATAATAGGTAGATGTGTATGTAATTTGTATGTAACAACATAGGAAGGAGTAAGGAACGTGTGGACCGGTCATCGTGTATATATATATATATATATATATCATGTAATTGCGCTTGTGTTCATCCAATAAACAGACCACATTGAAATCAAATCACAGTCAAAATATCTTTCACAATGTCTAGTACTGGTGGACCTCCATCCTTCTCAGCCACATGGAGGCCTGGCTCTAATACATTATACATGATGTCGTTCCACCTCCAACAACAATACCCGTACTAAACCGGTGTCGTTCCAGCGCTCCATCGAAGAACAAAACAAAGCTCCATCCATTCAAGATGTCGATCGCCGCGCCAAAAACTCAAACACCGAGACCGTTAAAGAGGCCGGAACCACCCCAAAGCCAGCATCGTTTGGAGATGCTACTCACACTCATGTTGACAACAAATGATATATTGTGTGCTTTTCAAATTTATTATCATGATCTTCAATAATTGTAGTTGTGTTTGTATGTTTAAGGTAGTAAGTGTTGCTTATTTTGTACTTTTATGCTGGATAGATAAGTCTGTACCATTTGTTTCAAGAGTCTCCGCTAATATATAGTGGGTTGACTTTTTGAGACAATCCACTTGTGTTTGAAAAATAATTATAATTAACTGTCTGAGTTTTTTTATCTTATTCATTAGATGAAGATTATATTATTGGAATTTTATAATTAACTGTTTGAGTTTTTAATATTATTCAGAGTAAATTGCCATTTTAGTCCCTGAGTTTTGTCCAAATATGTCAGTTTAGTCCAAATAGTTTTTTTTGTGCATCTGGGTCCCTGACTTTTACATTTTGTTGCCATTTTGATCACAATGCCTAACTCCATCCATAAACCCCATCTGTAACCAGGGGTATTTTGGGGATTAACTAAAAAGGTTTTAAACATTGCCGTTTTGATCCATTTTTTACCCCAGTATATAAACACAATTCACCCATTTTAAAACCCTAATTCACCACAACTCATCTTCTTCCACAATTCACCCAAAATCTGTACGTATTCAACCATAATCACAGTTCCTGAGTTGACGATTGAAGTAAGAACAATGTGGAATGCTCGGCCTCCTGGTTCAACCTTTAATCCCGACGTGGATTATGGTATGTGTTAAAACCCTTAAAATTTAGTGAAACGATCCCCTGTTTTGTTCGATTATTGTTGTTTAATGGTGTATTTTGATGTTGATTTTCAACTGACGACCCAGAATTGTTCACATTTGAGATGTGAAAATCAACTGAAAATCAACATCAAAATACATCAAAATCAAAATACACCATTAAACATCAACATCAAAATACATCAACATCAAAATACATCAAAATCAAAATCAACATTTCAGCTGACTTTCCAGAATTTGGGTCGTCAGCTGAAAATCAACATCAAAATACACCATTAAACAACAATAATCGAACAAAACAGGGGATCGTTTCACTAAATTTTAAGGGTTTTAACACATACCATAATCCACGTCGGGATTAAAGGTTGAACCAGGAGGACGAGCATTCCACATTGTTCTTACTTCAATCGTCAACTCAGGAACTGTGATTATGGTTGAATACGTACAGATTTTGATGAATTGTGGAAGAAGATGAGTTGTGGTGAATTAGGGTTTTAAAATGGGTGAATTGTGTTTATATACTGGGGTAAAAAATGGATCATAACGGCAATGTTTAAAACCTTTTTAGTTAATCCCCAAAATACCCCTGGTTACAGATGGGGTTTATGGATGGAGTTAGGCATTGTGATCAAAATGGCAACAAAATGTAAAAGTCAGGGACCCAGATGCACAAAAAAAAACTATTTGGACTAAACTGGCATATTTGGACAAAACTCAGGGACTAAAATGGCAATTTACTCTATTATTCATCAATAGATGAAGATTATATTATTGCAATTTTGTTTGGATTATAATAGTTTTAAGATTGTAGAGATATTAAGTTATTGTTAGAACCTTGTCAGGAATAGAAAACAATGTTTACAAATGGGCTGAATTCCGATAAATTTATCAAGTCGAATTTTAGAAATGATCTTGCAATTTCTACTTTAAAAACAAGTGTTTTCTTTTCGTCATAGGAATCAAAAAGAGTAATGAAAGAATTATAATGTAAAGGCTGTTGGCTAAACACGCTTAATCTCAAGAGTAAGCTACCGGAACACTGAAGAAAACAATCACTAGACATTGATTTGTGCAAGCTTCGGGAGCTCATTATAAGCATCAACCCATCCCTCTTAAGCAAACATGTTCACCTTTACCGAACTGAACCCAATAGTAACATTACCGCCTCCAGCTGCAATATCTATAGATTTTGTTGAAAGTGTCCAAAAGAATGTAACTTATTGATCATCATGTTATTGTACATGTAGCAACTTAAACTTTTAAGCTGATTCTTTTAGTTATAAACGAATGGATAGTAAACTTGAGTAAGGTGGTTTCATTTGTGAGGCAGTTACAACTCTATGGGCTTAAACATTACAAGTGCGCCTCAGGTGTACTTGCATAGACTTGAGTAAGAGCAACTTATTTACATTAGTGTTCAAAAAATATTTTACTTGTAACGAAAACTAGTATTTTATTAAAGTTCTTGGTCCTGTAGTTGTCAACATTGTCAGTATTATAGATATTTGACTAGTAAAACATAGTCCTTTGTAGGTCCCTCGGAGGTTGAGGTTTAACCTATTCCTTGTTATATCTAACACACTAGCGAGTGCGGAATCCAAGCTAGCATGCAAACCGAGAAAGAACAAGCACAAACACAACACACAATCTTCACCGATTAACACCACTTGTATTAATACGTATGAAAGGTTCAGTTACAGCGTAAGGTTTACAAATCAGTTTTGCAAACTCTCTCAGTGTGTGTGTTCTCTCTAAATATCTCACTTCTGTCTATTTTTGTCTGTCTTTGAAGTGAACACACTACATGGGTATATATACCCGAACACATCATGTCTGGTCGAAGGATCAGACAGACTGATCGTAAGATCATCTGTCGACCAGGAACCCATCGAAGGATCACATATACCACGAAGTATGATATCCTTCGTGGTCTATCCTTCGAAGGTTATCTTTCGAGCTCATCGAAGGATCTAAACAATCCTTCGATGGCACATCCTTCGACATAGACATATTACAACCATTTTCTAACTGTTTGGCCAAGTCAAACCAGGAGGATGGTTGACTTGGTCAAACTTACAAGACTAACAAAGACATCGTTTTGTATCAAGACGAAATACAGACAAAGTACAGACACAAGTGCACCAACAAACTCCCCCTTGGCTGTAGCTTTGTCTGGCTGTAGCTTTGTCTCGATCTTTGTCTCGATCTTCGTGACTTCAAGTCTTTGACGTCCTTTCAAGTCTTCAATGTCGGAGGATCTTTAAAGTCTTCACGTCTTGAAAGCAGAAAGTGTATCAACAAACTCCCCGTTTCATGTAGGAAGTGTGTTGACAAACTCCCCCTTAACATAAGCTCCCCCTTGAGTTATGCTCGTGAAATACTTGTTCTTTATGAATTGAGATCCTTGTGGTGTTGATGATGGTCAGTGGCAACTCGATCATCTTCATCACTTGAGTACCTTCACGTCGTGTCTTCATTCCGAAGCTTGTCATCGACCATGTTCCCCTTGCCTTTAGAATCTGCACATGCAAGAAATCTAAACGCGTAATGAGAACAACTGCCTGGAATATCATAAGCAACCGACACACATGTGACCATTTGTTCAAACAAACACCGTCCGACAGTTTGAAAGTTTAATAAATTTATCAATTTTAGTCTTTAACTTTCAAAAATTTGCAAATTTCGACCGTTTATGAAGATTTAGTCGTTTCGGTTTTCAATCAGGTTTCAGGTAACGAAGACTCGAGTTCCAACATCGTACGATCGAAAATAAGATAGATATAAAATCTTTTTGGACTTTTTGAATATTTTAAATGTAAAGACTGAAAGCAGTAAATAAATATATACAAAGATGCAGAAACTGAAAGCATTAAATAAATATTTACAGACATTCTTTTTGTGAGTTTCGAGGGTAAGAGAATCATATCAGTGTACGGTCATGCCAAAACGCTCTTGTTGTTCAATTAATTAACATTAAGATAAGCATCCTATAACAATTATCGGTATTGTTGTCCACTTAAGCTCAACTTATCAGATGTAATCATGGCGAGGGGATACGTTAAGGTATGATTTATACTTACCGACCGGTGTTCATCCACATCACGACACATTCCCGTATCAAGGTATGCACGAGGGTTCATCTTACCGGTGAGTATACCGATTATCATCTGTTTGACCGTATATGATGTGAGATTCTCACTTATTTTGATTTGAAAACAAGCCCTATGTGATAGAATCACTTATTGATGAGGAACTTGATATTCGATGCATGAGGGCACAGGAGCAAGTCCGTGAACAGGTCAGTACTTTCGTACAGCAGAGAGACGAACTTGACTCCCGGAAAGAATTTGTGATATATTATCACTTATTTTGATTGGACATGTGATTGTTGATCACTTATTGAGGTCGAATGCAATATGTACACGTATGTATAGTATCATGGAAGATCTAGACTTGCGTCCCCGTTATTTTTCGGTAAAAGATACAACCATGATACCCAGATGATAAGCAGCATAAAGACCGAATATCTCAGAACCTCGACAATCTCTCAAACGAAATTTCGGTACCAAGACCATACGCCAATGAATGGTTCCCACCTGGTCTTCAGTCGATTTAAGGTTTATATCACCCTGCACACTTTAAAATGATTGTGAGCCTACCGATACATCTTATATAGAGCTGCTTATCGTTTTTCATTTAAGGTTTAAAGAGGTTTGGACAGACCACTGATGTACTATCATTTTCTCTTTTGCCCGCCAGGAAACTCATTTTTGTTTTTCTATTGTTTTTGAGTTTTTGAAAATTTTCAATGTTTTTGGATTTTCAAATTTTGGATTTACTCCCCCTAAAATCAACAAACTAAGACAAATTTAAAACACAAAAATATTTACAAAAATGATTTTCCGATGTTGGTTTTACTCTTGCTTGACCTTAATGCCGTTTACCAATAATAAATAGTCAAATCTTGATTTGTCAAATGCTTTGGTAAAAAGGTCGGCACGTTGGTCATCGGTGTGGACGTAAGCAACATCGATTAGCCTTTTCTCAAAACAATCACGTATGAAGTGATATTTAATTTCGATGTGCTTAGTCTTTGAATGCTGCACAGGATTTCTAGTGATCTGTAAGGCAGCAGAATTATCAACGTAAATAGGAGTAGTTAGGAATTCAAAACCGTAGTCGCGCATTTGTTGTTGGATCCATAGGACTTGGGAGCAACAACTTGAGGCAGCAATGTATTCTGCTTCGCATGTTGATGTAGCGACGCACGTCTGCTTCTTGCACTGCCATGTGACTAGGCGATTTCCCAAAAACTGACATCCAGCCGTTGTGGATTTGCCGTCGATTTTGCATCCGCCAAAATCAGAATCACTGAATGCTATCAAGTCAAAGTTATTATCCCTAGGGTACCATAGACCGGTGTCAGGGTAACCCTTCAAATAACGAAAAATCCTTTTTACAGCTGCAAGATGTGAGGCCTTCGGGTTGACTTGATATCTGGCAAGCAGGCACGTTGGGTACATTATATCTGGTCTTGATGCTGTGAGGTACATAAGAGATCCGATCATCGCGCGGTAGAATGAGGGGCTAACAGCTTCACCCTTCAAGTCTGGAGTAATTCCGTGATTTTGCTGCAATGGGGTACCGATGGGCGTTGCATCAGACATCTGGAACCGGCTCGAGATGTCACCAACATATTTAGTCTGATGGATGAATATCCCAGACTCGGTTTGTTGTACTTGTAGGCCCAAAAAGAAAGTCATTTCCCCCATAGCACTCATCTCGAATTTATCCTGCATTACACGCTTGAAATCCCTACACAAAACATCATTAGTAGAACCAAATATAATATCATCAACGTATACCTGTACCAGTAGAAGATCTCCATCTTGTTCTTTGACGAAAAGAGTACAATCGATAAGACCTCTGCGAAATCCATTCTCCAGCAAATAATTAGATAAGGTTGCATACCAAGCTCGCGGTGCTTGATGTAGACCATATAGAGCTTTGTTGAGCAACCAAACCCGATCGGGATGGATAGGATCTTCAAAACCTGGAGGCTGTTCGACGTACACCTCTTCTTCCACCACACCATGTAAGAATGCACTTTTCACGTCCATCTGGTATACCTTGAAACCTTTGAATGAGGCATAAGCCAGAAAGATCCGAATTGCTTCTAGACGTGCAACAGGTGCATAAACTTCGTTGTAGTCGATCCCTTCTATCTAACGAAAACCTTGAACGACTAGCCTTGCTTTGTTTCGAATAACGACTCCACGGTCATCCTTTTTGCATTTAAACACCCAACGGGTACCAATCTTCTTGTAACCAGCAGGTTTCTCTACAAGTTTCCAGACACCAAGCTTCTGGAATTGTTGCAGTTCTTCCTGCATTGCTTCAACCCATGAGCTATCTTTCAAAGCATCTTTCCAAGTTCTTGGCTCTTCCTGTGAGACATAACACGCGAAAGACCAATCATTTTGTTGACCAGATTCTCGGATAGCTGTATACAAGCCTGCATTGTTGTTGTTTCGCAACATGTTTCTTGTTTGAACGCCACTTTGTACATTTCCGATGATGTTTTGTTGAGGATGGGTATTGTGAATCCTTGTTTCTGGATTATCTTGAACTGGAATGTTTGTACCCAGATTGTTGAGATTGAGATCAACAATCAATTCAATGCCCGGAATTGCCGAAGAGGGTGATGCAGTAGCTTCAGCTGTTCTAGGAACAACCACTGGAGGAGTACCCTCTGAGGTACCATGTACTGCTGTTGTTGGAGCCTCTTGATCTGCATCTAGAAATTCATCATCCTCTGAAGATTCGTTCAATTCGGTAGCATCATGAAAATCCTCATTGTCGAGAGCATTATTGTTCACTGAAGAAGGTTCTTGATTGACAATAATGGGACGAACCAACGGTGAATCTGTTGCATTGTCACTCTCGAAAAACATCCTTGCCGCAGCATTTTCTTCAACTCCTTCAACATTGATCGAATTGAAAAAGTCATCGTACTCAAACATCCAAGGCTGACCAGGATTTCTGACTGGTAAAGT
The DNA here is from genome assembly GCA_030545235.1 of Helianthus tuberosus. Taxonomy (NCBI): domain Eukaryota; kingdom Viridiplantae; phylum Streptophyta; class Magnoliopsida; order Asterales; family Asteraceae; genus Helianthus; species Helianthus tuberosus. The sequence goes on from CM060413.1 coordinate 199,941,737, forward strand.
GTGCCTTTGTACTCTGACTTCAGACCATTCCTCGACCCTTTTTGTCTCTAGATTCCAGACTCTTAAGTTCGGGGTGGAATACCCAAGAAAGTATCCCTCAATGGCTCTTGCCCCAAACTTTCCATTAGGATCGATTAATGTGCACGGAGCTCCAAACGGTTCAAGATATGACAAGTCTGGTTTCCGTTTGTTAATAAGCTCAAAGCAGGTCTTGTTGTGCCTTTTGACTGTAAGGACTCGGTTCAACGTGTAACATGCAGAGGACACAGCTTCAGTCCAGAAGGGAATCGGTAACTGTGACTCTACCAACATTGTCCTAGCAGTCTCGATCAATGTGCGGTTCTTACGTTCAGCGACGCCATTCTGTTGAGGAGTATAAGCTGCACTAAATTCGTGAAGAATACCTTTTGAAGTGCAAAACTCCGCCATGGCATGATTTTTGAATTCAGTACCATTGTCGCTACGTATCCGCCTAACCTTCAAGTTATAAAGATTCTCAATCTGAATGATTAAGTTTTTGATAATACCGAAGGTTTCGCTCTTGTGTGCCATGAACGCCACCCAAGAAAATCTTGAATAATCATCAGTTATCACAAGGCAATATTGATCATTCCTAATACTTTTGTGCTTGACAGGACCGAACAAATCCATGTGCAAACGTTCAAGAGGAACAGCCACCGTGTTGATTTTCTTTGTAGGGTGTCGTTTCTTCGTTTGTTTTCCTTTCTGGCACGAAACACAGACATCTTGAAGATGAAAGTTTTTAAGGGGAACACCATTCACTAATTCATTTGACACCAAATGATTCATTTTGCGTAAGTGAATGTGACCCATTCGTCTGTGCCAAGAGATTGTGTCTTTTTCTGTGGCTTTGGAAACGAAACAAGTTGCTTGTGCAGACGTTGTGATAGCTTGGCTCATATCAAGGACATACAAATCATTTATCCTTGGAGCCGATAAGAGAATCCATTCTTTCGGAATTTTGAAGCCGGGTTTCAGCACATAACATCCATTTGCATCAAAGTGTACTGAGAACTGCTTATCACAAATTTGAGAAACACTAAGAAGATTGTGATCAAGTTGTTGTACGAAGTTGATCTTATCAAAACTCACAACCCCGTTGGAAATCATTCCTTCACCCGTAATATATCCGCCTTTATCTCCAGCAAAAGCAACATAACCTCCTCTAATAGATTTAACGTCGTAGAGAAGCTTCATGTCGCCTGTCATGTGCCTGGATGCCCCACTATCAACAATCCAATGACTACTGATAGTTCCTCCTGGAACACCCTGCACATTAACTCAATTGATTAGTTGGAGATGGGGACCCAAGCCATTGTGGTCTTGGGTCTTCCATTTTCATCAACAACAATAACTTCTATTCTTTGATGATTTGAAAATTGTGATGGTCCCCCTGATTCAATAACCGTTTTTGGTTTCCAGGTCTGTTTTGTTATACCAGTGTTATTCTTTAAAAACTTAACTTCATGATTGTCGGAAGTTTTTAAATCGTTCGGTTTGACAGAAACAGATGTTTTGTTAACCACATCGGTTTTAATTGCTTTCTCAATCACTTTGACTTGTTGGCGTTTCTGTTTCTTTTCCCTTTCTCTTACAAGTCGGGGATCTTGTTTTACAGAAACAGATCGCTTTTGGTGATTGTGTTCACGGGGATCACCATCTTTTCCTTTCAACTTATGAAGATACGGGCAATTTCGAACGATATGCCCAATTGTACCACATTCGAAACATGATCTTCGTTCAACAAACCCCGAAGTATCATGTGATCGTCTTGCCGATAATGATGAACTTTGTGACCCCGAGGTACTAGGTTTTGAACTACTTGGTTCATTCCTTTTCATCACTGTTGCCTTTTTGACAAAATCTAAGTTAGATTGATTTTCAAATGTTGCAATTTAGTCCGTTCCCTTGGATTTCACAAAGTTCACATTCTTTTTCTTCTTCTGATTCGGCTTCCTTTGACCTTGAGCCGGAAATTTTCCCTTTGGCTTGGTATGATTTTGCTGTTTTTGCACTGTTGGTAATTTCTGATTTCCATATTGTTTTCGAACTTCAGCCTTTGGAATAGGAGGACACTGTGTTACTGTAACACGTGATCCTGTTTTTCCCAAAAACTTACTTGTTGAATTTTCAAAGACTTTACTGATTAATGATTGATTAACATTCTTAATAGGAAAATCTTTGTCTCAATAAATTTTATTATCACCAACAAGAGTGTACAGCAAATCCACACTCTCCGACTCTGGTGCAGACACGGACTCGATTGCAACCGTCTTAGCGGGTTTTGCAGGAGGATCACACAGAATATGATTCTCAAGAGGTATGTCCTCTTCTTTTATCACCGCATCAGACTTTGCTGAATTAGTATCATCAGATTCATCATCAGAAGAATCAGCATCCTCAATCACAACTGGAGGATCCTGATTCTGTTCAGCAGTTACAAATGTATCTGCTGACGCATCTGAATCTGATGATACTTCCTTCTTGTATCCGAGTCCTGCTGCAAATTCATTAACATCTAGAGGAACAGATGGTTCAAAGAAAGTTCTATCCTCCTCGTCAGGCATGGCATCATAATTGTGTCTCACAGGTGGTGGACATTTCTTGTAACCTATGCATGTGACATCCCGTTTCTCTTTCTGAACATCAATGATGTGATCCAACACATAGCTAGAGCTCAAATAACTGTCTAGCTTAAGTTGGATCGCCTCACTTTCAGTTTTGACACAAGCCATTTCCTTTTGCATTACTTCCAGACGAGTTATATACAAATTAATGTCAGTTTGTTTTCGGGAAACCATTTTAGTTAACTCGGTTTTATCTTTCTTTAATTTTTCAATTACCGACTTAAACTCCTTTTCATGGTTTTCATAAAACATGTTGGCTTCAGTGCACTTCGAAAGATCAACGGTCAATTTCTGATTGTGAATGAATGTCACATCATATTTCTCTTGCAAAGCCTCGTGTTTGCTTTGCAATTCACACCACTTATCAGTCAAAGAAACATGTTTGTCTTGCAAGTCAAACAAACTAGCTTGTAAAGCATCATGTTTGCCTTGCAACTCAGACATGTTTGCCTCTAAATCAGCACATTTAACACGCAAACTATCACAGTTATCACAAATAGCAGAAGTAGGTTCATCGACACATACCTGACTTGATGAACTGTCGACATTAGCCATAAAGGCTGAATGGAGAGAAGACGAAGAATAAGCAGCTTGATCCACCAAAATAGATCTTCTTTGACTTCCTGCTCCAGCTTCTTCCAATAGCTCATCAATATCAATATCTGCATTAACGGATGCAGTTGATGTGTCATCTTCCTGATCATTCCCTGAACCCGAGGACTCTTCATCTGAACTTCCACTATAACCGGAAGAGTCTTCATCCTCAGAAGATTCACCACCATTGGCGGAAGATTCTCCACCACTGGCGTGATTTAAATCCTTAACCACTTCCGCAAAACATGCTGTTCCATCTGGAGCATCATTTCCTAACTGGATTGACCAATCACAGCCTTCATCGACTTGGACCACAAGTGCCTGGTTGGCATTAGATGGTCCTGCTTGACTCTGGTTGTTGACCGGGACCAATGTGCGCTCATTGTTCCTTACTTGGTTCTGATTTGCCCTGTTGCCTTGACCACTGAAAGGATTTTGGTTTCCATGTTGAGATGGCCTCGTACATTCACGTTTGAAATGGCCACGTTCACCACAATTGAAACACTTGACAGCCTGCTTATCAAATCCATACTTGGTGTCTTTCTTGCTTTCCAAGCTGGTTCTGCCTGTTCTTTCCATGAAATCCTTTGCTCGCCTAACAGCACTGGCAAATGCCCACTTGATGTCCATCAGCTCCATCTCCTCTTTATCTATCTGCTGATAGTCTTCTTGTGTCAGATTAATGTTACCAATCTGACCTTCCACTAATCCACAGTATGCGCTCACCAAAGTGTTTAGCAGCTCCATGTGTTCCTTTGCTACTTCCACACTGACTTTAGAAAAGCTTGAGGTGTCGAGCCGTACTGTATTTGGCTTTGATTGTTGACCAGCAGATGATGTGCTTCCATAACACGCTTGCTGTTGAGGAGGAAGTGGATTCCCATACATGTCTGTAGGTACGGTAGATTGAGGAGGAAGTGGATTCCCATACATGTCAGTTGATCTGGTAGATCGAACAGGTAATGGATTTCCGAACATATCAGTTGGTCTGAGAGGTCGTTGGCTTTGCTGTTGCTGTTGAGGAACTGGTTCAAGCGGATTTCCATACATGTCTGTTTTTGGAGGAACCAGAACCTGGATAGTATTGCCATACATGTCAGTGCTAGTCACAAACGCTGTTTGAATTGGAGCATGTGAAGAAGGTTTTGCAGAAGTGCTAGAAGTTCCATAATACATATCAGGATTTTGTGGCACTGCAACTCTTTTCGCCTTGAGAGTTTCTTCCTGATTCTTGTTTTCCAGGATTTGAACAAAGTCATTAAAGCTTGTTGTAGCTAAAGTGCCATTGTACTTCATGATTTCCAAGAAAGTATTCCATTGAGGTGGCAACGCATCTGCAAACTTTTTCACAATCTCTGCTGGAATTGTAACAACCTCAAAATTTGACAATTCAGTCAGCAGATGATTAAATCGACTTGTCAAATCTCCTAAAGATTCATTCTCCATACACGTAAAACCATCAAACTCTTTCTTTAGCAGTTCTTTTCTCAATTGGCGTGTAGCTTCATTTCCTACGCCCCTTGTCTTCAATGCGTCCCACAACCTCTTCGTTGTCTTGTAACTGACAAATTGATGATAAATGTCTTTACTTAACGCCTGAGTAAGAATGGCGTATGCCTTCTTTTCCAAATCATAGACCTTCTTCTGATCTTCTGTAAGATCTGCAAATGTAGCAGCAGATGATGCAGCAACCTCTATTGTTTGATCAAAATCTGTGATGAACCGCAACCACAATTCTGTATTTTGACCAAGGACGTATGTATGGAATCTGTCAATCCATCCTGGATATTCATATAAGTGCATCAACTTTGGAGGCCGATTCAGACTTCCGGTTTCGCTCTCGCTTAAGAGAATGCTTTGAATACTTGGAGTTTGATTTGATACAAATGCCCATTGACCGGTAGACATTGCATGAGCTTGAGAAGATACCGGTGCGGAAGATGACGGAGTACCAAAATACATATCTGTATTTACCAGAGTATTCCACCTTGGATTCATTTTGATCAAGAAAAATAAGAACCTGAAAAACACAAACTTGTTAACATAAACAGACAAAGGATCGAAAGATCAAGACTTGTTCGAAGGATCAACAGTGTTCGAAAGATCACTGTTGAGTTTCGAACAATGATTCCGAAAGACTCTCCAATCGAAGGATCCTTGTCTTTCGAAAAAGAGCTGTAGATCGAAAGATGTATGCTTCGAAATGATTCCTTGGTTCGAAGGATGATGATCTATCGAACCTCCACTGATCGAAAGATGATCTTTCGACTTCGAAGGATATCTTTCGAACTGCTCTGACACAGTTGACAAATGAGACAGGTTGGTGAAAAAGGTGATGGGTTGGTAGAAACTTTCGGCAGAGGTATGGTCAGACCATAATTTTCTGCCAAAATCAGATTTTGAACAATAAAATAATATTATTCCTTATCCAGAAACCGGTCACCGGAGTAAGCCGGAATATGGCCGGAAATGACCAAACAACTTAAAAACAAGTTTTCAAGTTACCCAACCCGTCTTTTAACACACCCGGTAAGTTTAGACACGTTTTTACGACAAGAAATGCGAGAAAATCAGTAAAAACGGATGCTAAAACAGTGAGCTTTATCCAAACACTCCAAAGTCTTGTAAAAACCCGGTTTTTAACAAGGAAAAGAGCCACGGCTCAGATACCACTTGTAGGTCCCTCGGAGGTTGAGGTTTAACCTATTCCTTGTTATATCTAACACACTAGCGAGTGCAGAATCCAAGCTAGCATGCAAACCGAGAAAGAACAAGCACAAACACAACACACAATCTTCACCGATTAGCACCACTTGTATTAATACGTATGAAAGGTTCAGTTACAGCGTAAGGTTTACAAATCAGTTTTGCAAACTCTCTCAGTGTGTGTGTTCTCTCTAAATATCTCACTTCTGTCTATTTTTGTCTGTCTTTGAAGTGAACACACTACATGGGTATATATACCCGAACACATCATGTCTGGTCGAAGGATCAGACAGACTGATCGTAAGATCATCTGTCGACCAGGAACCCATCGAAGGATCACATATACCACGAAGTATGATATCCTTCGTGGTCTATCCTTCGAAGGTTATCTTTCGAGCTCATCGAAGGATCTAAACAATCCTTCGATGGCACATCCTTCGACATAGACATATTACAACCATTTTCTAACTGTTTGGCCAAGTCAAACCAGGAGGATGGTTGACTTGGTCAAACTTACAAGACTAACAAAGACATTGTTTTGTATCAAGACGAAATACAGACAAAGTACAGACACAAGTGCACCAACATCCTTATTGTTCACTATCCTATTTGTTTTCTAGGGTTGAATATGACTTTTCATGCTTGGTTTTTTATCTGTTTTTTTTTTTTTTTTTTTTTTTTTTTTTTTTTTTTTTTGTGTGTGTGTGTAAAAGACACCACTTTTTATGTTATGCACATTTAACAATTTCTAACTTGTGTCCACACATTATTCATTGTTCAAAGAGAGGAAAACGAAAGGAACACCCACTAAACAAGACTTTGACGAAATAAATTTTTTGCTTGCTAAGTTACCCCCTCCAACTAGGGATGAGCATTAATTACCTGGTACCGGTACCGAACCGGTAACGTACCGAACCGGTACCGGGTATATTCGGTACCGGTACCGGTTCCTATTTTACTTGTTTTTCGGTACCGGTACCGGTATTTTTGGGTAAAACACTAGTAAAGTACCGAAAGTACCGGTACCGGTACCAGAACCGGTATATTCGGTACCGGTACCACTTTTCAATGTTTTTCGGTACCGGTACCGGACCGGTACCGAGCTCATCCCTACCTCCAACTAAAATATTAAACTAATGATCCGTACAAACAAATAAAGAATTAGGTACAAGGAGATACAGAATTCTTTATTTGCATCATATATAAAACACACACCTTATATATTTAGTTCAAAAACCAAATTTTGAATGCCAATTGATTCTCACTTGAATATCGAACACCCCTACTCGAAGGCCCTAAAAACAGCGACACAAATCCAACATCTAAACCGAAGGTGAACATGCATATGTTGATACATATTCCTCTAGCTAGGTTGGTCGAAACTCCAAGCCACATATGATAAGTCCCGACATAGTTCCCTCATAAGTTACCAGTTTCAAATTCATAGGTATAACATCCTTTCCGAGATTTTTCTTATTATACTTTGAGTTGAACTTCCAGATCATAACCTCCATCCACTCATCTTTTCTTTGCTCTGGAACCCAAAATTCATCATGATGATTCAAACGGGATGGGGTTCTAAAATAAATAATTTGGTTTTCTTTACTTTTGCGGTGGAGTAAATTCCGTACTTTCACAGGACAATGCAGCCCTTGACATTTTTCTGAAACGTTGAACACAAGGTAACATGTGTATTCAGTGAATGGTGACAGCAGTTCAGCTTTAATCTTGTACTTGATTCGAAATACTTGTTGAGGTAGAAGCTCCATCACATTTTGAAATCTGCATGTATGAGATTGGGTACATTCTTCTTAGAGACAAAATACCATCTTTTTAAAACATAAGAACACAACGTAGATATTTCATTAAAGGACTTTACAAGTTAATTATTAAAGGGTCTAAATATTCACACACCCAAGTGTGGAAGTGCCTATTCACACACCCTCATATACGCCTCATATAGGTCTATACGTCGCGTATAACCTTTTTCAATTTCCAAGAGAATCTCTGATTATGTCATATTTTGTCTTATATGACCCGTATATGCCTCGTATAGGCTATACGGGGCGTATAGACATAAAAAGACCATTTTACCCCTGAGTTAGGGCTAGACTGGGTGCAAAACAGGGCTATAATGGTCTTTTGGACCACTAGACGCCCAGTCTAGGCCTATACGAGGAGTGTAGACAAGAAAGACCATTTTACCCCTGAGTTAGGGCTAGACTGATGGCAAAATAGGGCTATAATGGTCTTTTGGACCACACTAGACGCCCATTCTAGCCCTGTATGCGGCGTGTATATATATTTTTTTTTGGTTTCTCTTTTTAATAATATCAACTAGTTCTATACCCGTCCGGTGGACGGGCATAATAATGGTTTAAATAACGATTGAAGTATATTATTTGTTGTATTATAAACAAAACATTAATTTTCAAAATATAACAATATCATATGATCTGATACAACTTTACATCCATTATTATTAACTTTTGTTTAAAAAAACATTTACTGAAAAAAATACATCATAATTTACACACACGTTTATGATATAACCATAGTATTTATAACATATTAAAATTAAAACCATAAATAATATTAAAACTAAAATTAAAATTTATATACTACTAATTTAAAAGAAGTTTGTGCATAGTGGTTTGTACATGATGCTTAATGAGTGTTTTTTGCATAGTTGTGTTGTACATGATGCTTAGGGGTGTTGTACCCCATGTTTTAGGGTTTTTCAAAAAAAAAAATGATATTTCACTTTAAACCCAAAACTACTTGATTTTGTAGTTTTAACCCAAAAGTTTTTAGTTTTCCAATTTAACCTCAGAACCTTTTTACTTTCAACTTTGATCCCCTAGGTGTTTCATATTTTGCAAAATTTTTCGTTTTACGTTTAGATATAAATTTTGCGACTTAACACCGCACAATGTGTGTGTGCGGTTCAACGATTTTACGTTTTGTTATACGCTTCGTTCTAAATTTTGCGAGTTAACATGGGGCAACGTACGTGTGTGGTTCAGTGTGTTTACGTCGTCTATTTTTTCCCCGTTTAAAAAGTCCGTCTCAACGTGCGAGTCCTAAATCGAGTTAGTTATTATTTTCTATTTTTATATGTCGGTCTAATTTTTCCACGTGAAGACGCCGCGACTTCAATGTTGGTGGTCGTTGGCTATAGTTTGACATTGGTGCTATTTGTCATGGTTTTACATCCTCGCCGCAACGCGGTAATTATGATATCATTAATTGTGTTGAGATTATTTGGTGAATTACTTAGTAATTATGATATCATTAATTGTATTGAGATTATTTGGTGAATTACTTATTTGTATAAGATGGTAATACAGACTTAACCGATAAAAACATCTTTAACACATTATAAATGTGAATCTAATCCACAACATGTCAATTTCGTTGGCCGCGGCCGCGGGTCAATCTTCTAGTTAAAATTTAAATTAAAACCGTAAATAATAATGAAATGAATTTCAATAGTGTTTGGGCTTTGGAATTTGCTCAATAGTGTTAGGGCTTTAGGCCATGGGAATTCCAAGTCTTTTTTTTATTTCGGGTTATTTGACTCCTAATCGGCGTGTAGTTAGAAACCCTATCCAAGATATTTGCTCCCTATTTTTTGGGGTGTTTGACCTAGCTTTTATTTTTTGGCTTATACTTATATTTTAAAGTAGTTTATAGCTTATTTTCTATCATTTGATAAGCTCTTTTTGAATGTTTGGATTAGCTTATAGCTTATTTTCTATCATTTGCCCTTACACAAATAAGCTTCTTCAAATAAGCTAAAAAACCATCTTCAAATAAGCTTCTTCAAATTAGCTTATATAAGCTAATAAACATAAGCTTAAAAAGCTAAACCAAACACTAAGTTAAGCTTATTTTGTAAAAAAAAAGCTAAAAAAGCTATAAGCTTTGTTAAAAAAGCTAGACCAAACACCCCCTTTGTGGGTGTTTGGGATTCCTTCCCAAAAGTGACTTATTAACTTATATAAGTCATAAGTGAGAAGTTGGAAATTATAACTTCTCAAATATGACTTCTCAACACACAAAATCCTCTAAAATAAGCTAACCCAAACACTTAAAAAACAAGTTATTAACTTATAAGTCAATAAGTTATAAGTTGCTCCAAAATAAGCTAACCCAAACACCCCCTTTGTCTACAGCCGCTCCCATCGGTTCAGATTGAGCAATCGATTCTTCATTGTATCTAAGCACTCATGAACTGCTTATCCACCGATGCCTGTTATCCGACGTTGTTCCTATTATCTTTTTCATTAACAATCGGATCTCGTCAATTTTACCCTAATTTAAGATGCGTCGTGCTCCCTCCAGGAAAAGCTCAACTTTTTCCACCACCTCCGCTAATTCTTCTGCCATGGATCTGTTCCACTCTGGTATTTATTGATTTCAATTTCTAGTTAAGTTGTTTTTCTACTATAGTTCGTTTATTTCGTCCGATTTGGAGTCTAATTTACGGTAATTTACCAAAGCGTATTAATCATGTTTCTTCACAGTATTATTGATTATTTTTAATCTCAGATTTCTTTGATTAGATTGGTAGGGATCAAATTAGTTAAAAGTAGTATTATTTTTAGCATATAAATCTAGGTTTCTGTTGAGATTTTAATCTCGATTTTTTGCTAAAAGAGCCATGTTATTAGTTTGCCATGAATTCTTATTACTTGTAAGACATGCAATATTAGATAACTAAAAATGATTGAAATTTGTTTGTTAGAACTTGTATTTTAGTTGTGTTTAGGTTATCGAATTACTGTTTTGAGAATATGATCTCGGGTCATAGATTTTTAGGCTGATTGATGAAATAGAATGCACTTAAAACTGGTTTAATGATGTGATTTTGCTAGTTGCAACATGATTATTTGTTTGTATTACTTACCGTCTGTTTGATGATAATCGTATTGATTTGAAGAATGTGTAAGAGGCCATGAATCTTATTAATTAAGCAGGGTTGAGTAGATTTATATAATATATTTAAGAGTTTCTCGTCAAGTAAGTGTGTTTTAAGACTTGAATCTTAGCTAAAAGATGCAATGGAGTAATGCTTATGTTCCTTCATTTTTATCTGTTGATTAAAGTTGCCTCCTTGATGATTTTTAACTTCTATATGGAGATTAATATATGATTTTATCAGACAACATAGTATGTAATTGAAAGAGATGTACAGAACTTATTGACTTTCACTAAAGAGTTAATGTTTTTCTTCAGCTTTAGGAAAGGCTGCAATCTAGTAGTTGGAACGTTATGATCAGTTATTCTATTAGTCAGAACGATTTCATCGTCTCACTTTGGATACATATTGGTTTCAATTTGTAATTCAGTTGTTTTTTCTTTTAATTTGTTGATCTCGCTCAATTTGAAGTTTATATTTGTGGGTAATATACTCTAATTGATCTTTGTTACTTTGAAGTAGAAGTTTATTTACTGGTCCATTACTCCATTATTAAAGTATCAAGCTTGTTGATGGCTTGATGCTAATTTATTATCATGTGATGTAATGGTTTAACGTTTTAAGTTATTACATAGCTATTTGTAGTTAGTTATTTTTTCTATTAATAAAAAATAGGCAAATTGGATTTAAATAATCTCAACTCACTGTTATTGGCCAATAATAATCTCAACTCATTTAATTACCAATAATAATCCGAACTATTCACTTTTGTTTGTAAAATACTCTCAGTTAAAAAAACACTAACTAGGTTAAAAAATTGCTGATGCGGCATCTGATGTGGCCCTTTTAGCTGATGTGTCATATGACGTGGCAGTTGATGTGGCATTTTTTGATGACGTGGCAGCTGATGTGGCAGTCTATGTGGCATTTTTTGATGACGTGGCAGCCGATGTGGCAGTCTACGTGGCATTTTTCGATTGCGTGGCAACTGATGTGGCAGGTGACGTGGCAAGCCACATCAGCAATTTTTTAACCTAGTTAGTGTTTTTTTAACTGGGAGTATTTTACAAACAAAAGTGAATAGTTCGGATTATTATTGGTGATTAAATGAGTTGGGATTATTATTGGCCAATAACAGTGAGTTGGGATTATTTAAATCCAATTTGCCTAAAAAATATGATGTTGCGACCTTTTTAAAAGACGAAAAAGAATTAAAGCGAGCGACTGAAATAAAACAGTCATTAAAGTGATCAAGTATATTGCCGTTTTGTTAAAACATATTTTTTTACTGATTTTTTTTTAAATTTTAAGCGTGTTTTGTTATTATAAGCTTCTTCTTATCGGCCTAAAGTGAGCGGGTGAAATAAAACAGTTAAAAAAGTTGATTGTTATTATTATTTTTATTATTATTATTATTATTATTTTGTCAGTTAGTTTTAAGTAATAGGCATTTTAGAAAAAAAAAAACACTAAATGGTAGTGTTTAAAAGCTTTCGGCCAGAAATAAAATCTTATAGACATTAGTTAGCGACAATCAACCATTATTTTCCCTATTTTTTACTACCAACATGTCCTATATTTTTATTTCAAGCAAGTACAATCTTTAAGGATAATTAATGGACAAAAGAGTGAAATGGCACTTCTATAGCCGGGTGGTAGAGGCTCTTGCCTCTTGGAGAAAAGACCAGGGTTCAAATCCTGGCATAGGGTGTAGTTTAATATTTATTTGTGTAGTTTAGAAGTAGGAGTAATGTAACCTTTGCCATTCAAAAAAAAAATATAAAAGTATAAGATATATACATAAATATGTTTACTTACAGGTGGTTCAGTTTGTTGCTGCACTTCCTCTTCTTTGGCCGAAAGCTTTTAAACACAAAAATTAAAAACATTATAAAATGTAAAAGTTAGCTACATGTGGAGAAGTGATAAAACTACGTTTGGCTGCAGTTCTTTCTTCATAATAAGCTTCATTTTGAGAGCAGAGAGAAACTCTTGTAGGTATGTTTTTTTTAAGCCTGTTTGCAGCTTTATATACATGCTTCTAGGGGCAGGTGGTGGCACTAAAATGTTGCCACATGTCTCTCCAAATAACTTCTTATTACCCACGTTCCATGTTTTTTGGACTTTTTTAAATTTATTTGGAGGTAACAAAATATTTGAAAAATACTAGTGTCAAGTCGTTTTAGAATGAAAACTAAATTAATTTTTTTCAAATTTTATAGTTATTATTTATGCGTTTGAAATACTAGTGGGTGACCCGCGCGTTGCCGCGGAATCGACAATTTACAGTATCGTGCTCGTTTTCTGTTAGTTTCTCATTCATTTTATGTTTGGTAACAGTTCATGGATCAATTGACGACATGTTCAATGTTTCAGTAACCAGTCAAAATGTGTCAACCCAATAGTTAAGAGCAGTGCCGTTGTGTAAATTTCAGAAAAAAGAAAAACATAGTATGATATGATACGTAAACACATTTTATTTTAAAATGAATGTAATGATTAGGAATGTTTGTTATACAAATCTAGAGTTAAATTAAGACGCCCCTGGTTATAAACATAATAATGAGAAAATAGTTCAAACTTATAACCTACTCATCGGATGGAAGCCACCATTCTTTTATTACATATAAATATAGAGTTCATTTAAGCAAAAATATACGTTACATATATATGAATTGTTATGGCAAACATACTTATTCTTACATCTTTGACTCTTTATTAACTATTACTAAAATTCTAAAGAAAAATTATTATATAGTATTATTTTATATCAATATATAGAAGTTCACTATATATCAAATATATATGGATGCCAATATTGAAATAATTCTACGGCTAACTTGGGATATAGATCGATCAGCCAATCTAGTAGTAGGGCTTCGATCTAATCTTCAAGCTAGCAAAGATTCAAGCTATTAACTCACGTAATGAATTAACAGAATGCTTATTTTTTTACAAGAAAGACCCACCACCCATTTTTTCATTCAACTTGTTCTTAAATAACGCATACAAGGTTTCCTGGAAATTAACTGACCCACTAACATTGGAACTTAGAAACAACCAACTCAACATGGACACATAATCAAACACTCGACTCAACATGGTAACAATGTACAATAAGTTAAAAGAGATTGAATGGAAATCTAGCAACTAAAGAATTATTGACATTCACACTTTTAGAAATTGAACAGAATTAAAACTATCAACAAGTAAAAAGAGTAATAGCATCCCAAAGTAAAGCTGAGAATAACTCATATTATTTTTATATCAGTACCCATGTCTGCTAATGTAAGTTAAAGCACTTTGTGCATTTTCTTTCACTGAGATTTCCGTACTGTCCATATCAGGTGTGTAAGTTTGACCTGTTTCCTTTTAAGCTAAACTTTTGATTTGGCCCATTTGACTCGCTTTAGGTATAACTGAGACTAAATTGGCCAATTCTAAGTAACTGGGTCGAATAAAAAACTCAATTAATCGCTCAGAAACAAAAGTAACACAACTAATCAGAGGTGTGGTAGTAAAAAAAAACTCTATCGCTCAGAAACACAACACAATTAATCAACATCGTGTTTCACTGTTCTAATTTTCTACATGTAAGCAAATGGCACACCAGCCAACTTAAATAAAGTTGAAGCAAGTAAAAACTGTGAATCAAATGGGTCACCTTTTCATTTACAATTCATAAACAGCTGAACAATGAGATCCAAGCTAATCCATACCTAAGGATATGAACGCCATAAAGAGGGTATTACAGTCTTATGAGTCTTTGATGAGACATTATCATGAACTTACATAATATGCAGCCCAATGACAGACCTCATGCTTCAATTCAGAATCCAGTTTCTTGAGCAATTCAAAAACCAACCTCCGAATTTAAAAAAAAAATCAGCTTCAGTTAACACTTGCTCAAAAAAAAAAAAAGAGTAACTATGTGACAGGAGACTATAACCCTTAATATGATTTCAGGAGGGATACAATTGCCAAATCGACTTGGTGAGTAACAAGTAAAATCGTCTTGTCTCTAAGGACTCCCCTAACACATTCCTGCAATTAAAAACAGAGAAATGAATGTTATAAAATGTGCTGGTGGAGTTTATTATCTATAATAGTTATTATTATTATTACTATTATTCTATCTAATATTTGTAGTTTGAATAGTAAAATGGTTATCGACATTTTATCATAATCATTAAGTTACTTAGATGGGTTATCATCAGTGGGTTAACTTCATAGCTATTTAGACATTTGATTTCACATATTCAGTAGATAGAAAATAATTTTCACCTATATTTCAAATGTTTCTGATTGATTACCTTGAATATTTGTGAACCGGTATGAGCATCAACAGCATCATTAAGAAGATAGATGTCCGAATCTTGATAAACTGATCGTGCAACCTGAATGCGTTGCTTTTGGCCACTGCTAAGATTGATCCCACGCTCCCCGGTTTCAGTTTGGTCTCCGAATTCCATCATTCTAGATCCTTCTCCAAACAACAAGTTCTTATGACATTCTTGTACTTGTGTCGATCCATGGGCGAACCAAACAATATGTTTTCTTGAATTGTCTTGTTTTGAATCCATGCGGTTTGCTCAACATACGCAGTGCTCCAAAAAACTTTTACCTTGCCGGATGTTTTGTGCATCTCACCAATAACCGATGCAAGCAGAGACGATTTCCCTGAACCAACAGTCCCCACAGTGGCCGCGAGTTCGCCTTTTTTACTTCAAAGTTTAAATTCTTGACTGTTTCACCTTCTGACAGGTCGTCGTGCCAGCTAAACGACCCATTTTGAACCTCGACAACCATATTATTGTCACTATTTTCATGTCTTTCAACTGAACCCACTTCCAACTCGTTACTCAGCATATACTTGTCCAATCGTCCCAACCAGATCATCACTTGAGAAAGCGAGATCACTGATTGGGGAAAACTCCAAATCGGTTCTTGCAAGTTCTTAAACAACGATGTGGCTGTGAAAACCGTCCCAGCATCAAGGTTTACCCCAAGCAAAATCCCACTCCCGAACGTAACCGTTGGGATAAACAAAGGCGTACTCCACAAAATGATCATGTTCGAACCAATCGAATACATGAACTTACAAACCCAACCATATTCAGACTCACAAAACGATTGAATCTGATCATTAAAATGCTCCTCCCACGCTTGAAACTTAATCACCCTCATGTAACTCAACATCTCGTATGATCTTAAAAAATATATCAAACCACATAAAGAAATTTGTTGCATTATATCTTTCGACAGAGGCAAACCTTCTGTCAAATACATATACAAGTAAAAGCATGCTTGAAGAATATATATTAGATACATTTTGAGAATGGAAACAATATACTTGAAAAGTGACTAAATTAAATCATCAATATTTTATTATCTTGAGGGAAGGTTATGTGCTGGCTTAAAACAAAAGTAACAACCTGTGGTTGTTATTCATGGAAGATGATGCCACACCTCTTTCTCTGATCTCTTTCTGCAAATATGAGAGAGAAAAATTAACGGTGACTTTTTCTTTCTTTATTTAGGGACGAACTCGTAATAGCATACAACACTATCTTTTTTTAGCCACACGTGACAAGCGTAAGCCTATACCAACCGCAGATCAAAAGCTTGATACCATTCGCCGCAGTTATAGCTAATTTCACTATACCTTTCCATTAACTATTACGGTTGTATGAAATCAAAAGAGTAGTGAGCTTACAAATGAATTTGGGGTTTGTCACTCCATGTACACACATACCATGTATGATATTTATTCCGTTCACCTAAATACACCCATAACCTAGAATACTATAGAACACACCATATTACCTAAAATTTGTGCCATCCATTCTTTTACTGACACTTCTTGTATCAGTAATGAATAAACTCATATCAATGCTGCAGGTGTTACACCATAGAAACAAATCATTTGGATCAATCAAAACAAGAGGATACAATTCATACAGGTTATTACAACTAATCAATATAAATATATATATATATGTAAACACAGCACAGCATGTAAATATATCATAAAATTGTCAAAATGCTAAAAAAAACCCTAACAAAACGATTTGGTACCAGTTAAGAAATTATGAGTAGAAAATTGGACCTCAGCAAATTGAGAGTCCACAGGATTGAAGTGGTGAATCTGCTTCGCTTCAAAATGATTGTAGAATCTGCAGTTATCAATGAATTAATCGATTTAGAAAAAACCCTAATGGTATTTTGCTCTGTGTTTTCTTGCACAAGAAGATCGCAATAAACTTACAAATGGAAAACCCCAGAAATTTGTGGGGAGTAATACATCGGGTAGAAGAGATGTCCATGGACCTATTAAGAGTGTCTTTGAGGGCATGACTGTAACCCTGAACGAATGATTTCTAGCAATTGGTGGTGAATTTCCTTTATTGATATGGCAATCATGGGAGTTTCAATCGATTAGATTCATGGCGTATTGAATGAAATTGGGCGTTTTGTGTGCTTGACATTCACAACTGATGGCGATAAAGGGAGAGGAGGGAAAACAGCAAGGATGATGAAGGTGAAGAGACGAACACATTCACTCTTACGTATGATTGTGAGGGACGTCTATTAGGTTACCTGAGGGCAAAGAAGGAACGGATTTTGGAGTTGTGAGTATGGGATGTAGGTCGAATTTACTATCATATCCCTATAAGTGTCTTAAATTTATGTTGTTGACAATCTTACCCTTATAAAATAAGCATTGTTTAGTTGTACATATTGCATAAAATGATGGACGCCATGTAAAATTACATGTGTGTACATAACTTCTCCTTTATATAATAGTATAGATATTAGAATTGTCTTAAAAATTTTAAATATATATTAAAATTGTCCTTAGATTTTTCTTTGTATCTAATAAATTTTTTTTTCAAATAAAGTTGTCACCAACCAACAATATAAAAATACACACTTTTTGGTATCATCTACTTATTTAAAAATCTGAACATACAATTTTTTCCCCAGGTTTTGTAATTATTTTAGAGCAAATTGCTTAAATATAAAGAATGTTGACATGGGAGACCTACACACTGCTCGAATGGCCCATAGGTATACACCAGGGTTTTAATTTTGAATTTCATTTTGTTTTGAATATGAAATGCAACTAATCTTTTTTAATGCAAAACATGATACTTGGATTTTGTAACTGTAAAATGGAGGAGTTTTTTTTAAATATCTCTGTAACTGCAACTTGTAGTTTTTTTAGTTTGTAATTTTTGTAAATAGAACGTGCCTGATTTTCAGTTCAAAAGCAAAATGGGTTTTTAAAAAGTCAATTTTCCACCTTAGTAACTGCACCTTCTGGAACGAATTTCTGATTTTAAAGGGCTAAGATTTAATCTTAGAATGATCTAATGGCTCATATTTTCTGTTGTTCCTATTGACTTTAATGGGAACATAAGAATATATAATAACACTAATATTAATTATAAAAAACTCATATTAATATCAATAACACTAATATTAATTATAAAAACTCATATTAATATCAATAACACTAATATTAGTTACATAAACATTAGAAGTCACCCAAATTATATGATGGAAAGGTATTTTGATATACATAATTTTGAAACTCTTCTGGTTCAACTTGCACGGCTTCAGGTTGTGTAGAAGTTTGTTTGGTTGAAGCTCGACGCGGCGAATTATGGGACGGCATGGGGAATGTGCAACTGTCATGATGATGGTCATACGTTTTACACCGACCACAATATACACGAGTGGGTTCCTCTCCTCTAGATAGGATTCTTTTGTTTTCCTTAGGACGACCAGCTTGACGTTTAGTAATGTGTCGTGGCAGAAGATTGATCAAGCCATCTGGTACTTTCCATTCAGATTTATGCGGTAGTGGATATATCGCTTCCGCATGCGTTCTTTTGTAAACTTCGTTGCTATAACAAGAAAACGCATAATGACTGCAGTCCGTTTCGCCTAGAAATCTTGAAACTGCAATCACATGGCCGCACGGAAACCTAGATACTTGCCATACCCTACAACTGCATGTTCGGTTCGAGAAGTTGACAAGGCCTCTTTTTTTCCCGTCTTCAACGTCAAACGTGTGGACACCGATGCCATCAACATTCCACGTCCAAGAATTGGCTATCTTCTTTTCAATTTTTATCTCAGCCCAGTCCTTAAGCAATTGTTTACCATGGATACCCTGATTTCGCCGATCATAAAACCATCCTTGGACAGAGTGTCGAAAAAATTCGACCACTTGGGTTATTGGCATTTTCCTCTGATGTCTAGATGAAGAGTTCATAGACTCTGCACTGTTAGATGTTATATAATGATATTTTTGCCAGGACAGTGTGCTCTAGACCATTTTTCAAAACCAATACTTATAAGAATCTGTCGAATCCTCGGTACAGCTGCACAAAGCGCCTCGAACGAGTCTTCAAAATCGGACAACCTGTAGGATTTACAGGTCTTCCACCAAAGGGCCTCATGTTCCTTTTTCTTGTTTGTCGATAACCGCAGGTTGATCATCAAATGACGACAACAATGGTCGTGAAAGGCTTTCGGAAAAACCTGACGTACCACTAATTGGATCGAATTTGCCCGATCAGATACGATGGCCAACTCTGGATGAACACCAATACACTCTTTTAATTTTGACAAGAACCAGGTCCAAGACTGACCGTCCTCAGATTTACCAATACCGTAGCCGATAGGCAAAATCTGATTATTTCCATCCATGCCAACTGCCAAGAACATGGTCCCTTTAAATTCACCTTTCAAATGTGTCGCGTCAATGATAATAACAGGTCTTAAATTGTTAATAAAAGTACGAACCTGCAAGCAAATAAATTTTAAATATTTGATACAAATTATATAATTTTTTACATACACACAGGATCACACTTACCGCAGCACCGATGGCGATAATAACATTTTAAAACGACTCTCATCGTCGGTCAATATGTGTGTCACTGTTCCTAGATTTGCCCTCTCCAAATTGTAGCAATATAATGGAAGTTCGGCAAAAGAATTTTCAGATGTTCCTTGCAAAAGTTGTAACGTGTTACATTTACCACGCCAACCTTGCATGTAATAAAAATTGACTTGAAAAATTTTTGTTTAAAATCTTTATCAATATCAGTAGCTTGGTAAACGCGACCGCCATCCTTAAATTGTTCTTTTACGTAACTTCCCACAACCTTCAGGTTTGCTTGACGTAGCCGTGGATGCGTCTGCGTCTTGGAGCATGTATGTTTATTGTTAAAATATTTTACGTAAAACACTTCACTAGATTGCCGACTACATGCTCTAAAAAGCCACTCGCAGTTGTCAATTAAACATGTTGCGACATATTTAGTTTTTGATGACCTAACTACTTTATACTGGAAACATTCTTCAATACATAATCTTCCTAATTCGATTTTCATCTGTTATTTGTTTCGAAAAATATACCCTTCTTTAAACCTAACTGATGAGCCAGATTTTTCTTTACCAGTTAAAGAAACAAGTAAAGGGTTATCAAAATCTACTTTCGGATGTTCATTAAAGTCATCAGTTTAAAAAATGGGATCGTTTAAATCAGGACACTTGAAATCAGTGGGTTGACTTCCAGAAGATGAACCAACGCCAATTTCTTGAACTACATATAATTTAAAAAGTTCGTGGGGATTGTTTTCAGTAAGCTGGAAAAAAAACGAAAGATCATAATCATTCGTTATATCAATGGGGTCAGTAAAAGTTGACATCTTGTAAGATAATCGTGTGATATTTTGAACACCACACATCTCAAAAAGATACCCCAAAAATTATGGATAGGAAATATTATTGTTTGGTATTTCTAAAAGACGTCTGATTGAATCGGAATCTACAACATATTCCATGCTGTTATTAAAAACTTTCCAGTTTCCACCCAGGTAAACAACAAATCTAACACCCATAATAATTGCGGGAAATACACGTGAAAAGTATATTGGTTGTAACAAAAGATAATAACCACACAATAAAAGATGAAGAATGAATTTTATGGGTCCCAGCTCCTTAAAAAAGTGATGAAGAATGTACGGTATCTTATTAAGGCAATCTGTATATTTAAAGTGTCTACTTGTGTCGACCTGGAAGTCGGAGGCGTCTGTCGTACGGCTGTATGGTTACAGACCAATCAGGTGCGTCACCAAACCATTACGGTGCGTCGGCTGGCATTCGGAGGCGTCTGCCGTACGGTCGTACTGTATACAGTAAGGGTGTGCATGGGTCGGTTTGGGTCGGTTTTGACCAAAAACCATAACCATAACCGCGATGTCGGTTATTGGATAACCATAACCATAACCGATCGGTTATGGTGGTTATGGTTATTCGGTTTTGATGGTTATAGAGGGTCGGTTATGGGTGGTTAACCGTGTATTTAGCTTAGCTAAAAATAGCATAATTTTTTTAACATGGAATAAATTGTTATTGCATATTTGTATATATTAGTATATTACATAGTATTAAAAAAACATATAATCTATAATATTAATACCAATTATTATCGAATATTCAAATAAAGTGATATGATACATTCCATAAATTCAAATAAACATTAAACCAAAACCACAAAATGATATGAAAAACCAATAAGTACTAAAAATCTTCAGTAAAAAACATCAAATATCAAAAATATGGTGAAAAGTTCTAAATCCTACAAAGATTTATTACATGTCGGTTCGGTTCGGTTATGGTGGGTATGGAAAAAATGATAACCATAACCGACCTGCTACATTCGGTTTTCAATAAAACCATTAACCGACCCACCGGTTTTTTATTTGGTTCGGTTTTTTCGGTTCGGTTTTGTCGGTTAATTCGGTTATGGTTCGGTTAATTCGGTTTTTTGCACACCCCTAGTATACAGACTACTCCGGTGCATTGGTCAGACCTCTCCGACGCGTCTGGCAGACTCCTAAGGCTAACAACCTTTTGCGTCAACCAAACACCTCTAGTGCGTCGGCCAGAGAACTCCGGTGCGTGTGCAAGACGCCTCCAGTGCGGTAGCCAGACCACTCTGGTTGCTCAGCCTGATCACCCAACAATCATTCTAATGCGTCAGCCATGGACTTCACAGACGCAAGCCGTTCTAGAGTGTCAATACTATGCGTCCATCGACGCATCACCTTTGTTGGACACATGTAACCACCTCATTCATGGACTCTTCTACTTTATTGCCAGACGCTTCCCATACCGGATCACTACTACAAAACAGAGCTTTAGACGGGGTGATATGGGTTTTAAGACGGTGTTTTCAACACCGACTTAAAGCACATTGGTTTAAAATCAAGTCTTATTAGACGGTGTTCAATTTGAACACCGGCTTAAACTTGTTGAACACTGTCTTTTGGTATTCAATTTGATGACCATATTAAACTTGATGAACACCGTCTTTTGAAATTATGATATAAATCGTCGCTGTTATCCTGTCGTCGCAATCGTCACTATTTCCCTGTCGTCGCTGATGCTTAAAAAAATGTTTTTTTTTCTTGTTTTTTCAATACAAACCTGCCAATTTCCGGTTCACGACACACAAAAACTAAATAAACATAAACTAATAAGCATAAACATAAGCATAAATGGTTGCCTTTCAAAAAAAAACATAAGCATAAACGTCACAAACGTCACAATCCGGGTTCGTTTTAAGTCACAATTCACAAACACGTCATAAAACTACCTAACATATAAAATGTAACAATTGTACGTCATATCCGTGTCATCATCCGCTTCTTCATCAGATACTTAGTCAAATACTTTCCAAACTTAGTCGGATAACTTGAACTCAAGTTAAGTTAAGAAGTAAAGGTCCTTGAAGGGGTCGAAAGGGCTCATTTACACCAAATACTTTCTAAGATGATAGTAGAGGTTCCTGCAAGTTTAATAACATAATGAGAACCCATTGTAAGCCAATACAATCATAGTTGTCAAATATGTACAGTTACCAAACATAAAGCTAACGTGCGAAACTGCATCAAAAAACAAACCTGCGTTTTGAGCTGGAAAATGGCAAGAAATCAATTGCGGTGTTGTGGTCATCTGAAATTTTCCTCTGTTCTCGTTACCACTTGCTCCTGAACTGCAAATTCGAACCAAAGCTCATTCTAATAAATATTTATGCATATGTTCTTTTATATTTCCTAATTTAAAAAGAACATGCATTCTTTAACCGCCGGTTTCTCCAAACGCAAACTCATCTGCCCTTTCATTGAAACCTTTCATTATTTTTCCAGTCCTTACATCAAATATGTTAAGCACTACTCTCTGATCATTAACGAATCATACAGTCGTTAACGAATAAATATTATTATAATCCCTAAAAAATGGATAAAAGAATGGTGTTCTCACCAATAGCAAACACAATTTTCTGCAAGCTGAACGAATAGATACACCATATTTATGTGTAATTGCTAAGGTTTTATATAAGCCATACCAATAATGAATAGGCACAAAAAACACACAGTAAAAATTGAAGCTACACCTACTTTTCACTTGAAGTTGTATCAATGTCAACACTCAGTTTAAGCACCGATGCAACCTCTTTAGCAATTTTTTGCTTTTCAGTAGATGCTGTTAAAAAAACACTTCGTCATCATCATCATCATCAAAGCTTCTAAGAATAAATGTGTGTGCCCGCGCGGGTGTGCGTGTGTGTATTGCAAAAGAAATTAAGGATTACCAGCTTTTCGTGCTTCATTAAGTAACTGTTCATCCAAACTGGAAGCAACTCCTTTACCAAGAACGAGCTGCCCATAAAAACTCTGTTCCGCCTCCGCTTTCCCAACAATTTTCATCTTTGACGTTCGATCTTCACCTAGTCTTTCAATAATGGGCCTGAAAATTATTTAAACAAGATTTATGAGCCTCATAGGATTTTAGGTGTTGTGTAACAAAAATCATACTCTTCCGTGTCACTTTTTCTACAATATTAATATATTATTCATTTTTATCTATGTAAATTATTTTATAACTTGGAAAATAATAAGCGCAATCACATGAATTTGAATACGATGACTGACCTTGCTACATTTTCGCCATTTCTACTGTAAGCGGCTAGTACGATCACAGGAACACCATCGTTATGCGCTTCATCAATAAATCTGAAGATGGAAGAAAAGTAATTGTTATATTAGAAAGAAAAGTTATCATTGCAATATAATAGATGGAAAAACAAATGTTTGATAAAAAGCTATATGCATGAACAACAGAACAAGGGAGTAATAGACGACAAGAACCCCACACAAAAATAATCAAGTTATCGATTGTCATATCTAGCTCGGTTAATAAACATGAGTGCAGGACTTGTTCGGGTTTATCTTTTTAACCCGTTTAATAAAACAAATTGACTTATCAACCTGTATAAAAAATGTAGATTTTATATGGTCCACAAGCCAGCCCGTTTACAACCCATATAACCAATTAATTACAGCATGTTTACAACATGACAACCCGTTACTTGTTTAAATAAATGGGTTACAATGCCTAGACATCTATATTTATAGTCACTAGATTAGGGTTAAGATTATAGGAAGAAGAAACGTTAATTTAGGCAACCTGCCAAATTAACTGATTTAGAGTATTAGGGTCGGCTGCCCTAGGCCAAATCCTCCACCCAATACGCCCAACACTAGTAGACTAACATTATAAGAAATTCCCCATTAAAGACTCAGATTAAGTATCACGATCTAAAAGTACCTAGTTTGCGTCTGTTAACACTAGATTTCTATGCTTGCATTCAAAAAGCAATACACACCCTACATTATTATAAACTAGTGGGAACCTTTCACTAAATTGTGAGTATGAACAAGCAAATCAAGTAAATCATGATATAAACATAATCAGTAATGTGCCAATGGCAAAAATTAAGAACCATGGTCATCATCTATAACTGAAGCAAACATGATTGAGATATAATCATTGCATGTGACATAAATTAAAAAAAAAAAGAACTGATGATATAAAGTACACACTGAAGTAAGGATAAATATCATCTATAAAGAAGTGTTAAGACAACTCACTCTTCAACACCAGGTCTTAGAGGCAAAGATTTTGACTTGACAATATCTTCCAATGGTTTTTGCTGCCAACAAGTCCCATTGTCTTGGCATATCAACAAAAAAAAAGCAGTAATCGTAATAATAATAAAAGAATCAGATGATATTAATTATAAGAATAATAAATTAATAATATTAGGTAGAGACAGATACGCAATCTGCTTAGATATTTGTGAAGCAATACTAGTTAACTAGACAAATGTCAAGTGATTCTCTCATATACATGCACTTAAGGCCTGTTTATTACAAACTGCATAATCCTTATAGGCTTTATACAACGCTAAACATGCCACATGATCAAAAGCCATATAAATGATATGATATTTTAAAAACAAAAACTTTAAAAACTAAAAGAAACCGAAAAAAATACTAATGATCATACCTTATCTCGCAGAACTCTTTTCATAAAACTCCCTTTTTCATTAGTGGGGAGTGAAGTAGGCCAACCTATCTGAGAGATGGATTAGCAAAAGCAAACGGCATGTCATGGAATGACAATATATGTTATCCATATTTTTAATAAATTACCTTATTAAAGTACAATGTTAGCATTTCCTCCTCACCACCAAAGCATTTCCTACAAAGTGAATCGGTACGTAAGAATCACCAATAGCAAACACATAAGTTTGATGGTTATTGACAAGTTTGATGTTAAGCACTACTCTCTGATCATTAGCGAATCATACAGTCGTTAACGAATAAATATAACCAAGTCAAATTCAAAGTCAACATAACTATCAACTAACAAATCCACCATCTACTGAAGTTAATTCAACCTTATTTTACACTGTTTAATATTCAAAACCCCCCAAAACTCGATTCTACTACGGATGCAATTAGATGATAAAATTTACAAACCGTGTACACCACAGAGACAAATGGGTCGTTGACAGCAACAAGCTCAACATAAACTCTCTGCAAGACGACCCTAGCCACCAATCCACCAATTCTTCCAAACCCTAGATGAAAGTTTAATTTCAAATTAAATCACACCAAATCAATGAATCATTCCAGATTAACAACCGCAAAAAATTAAACTAGATGAAAGTGTAAAGAGTGTTAGATCTAGTACCGTTGATTCACAAGATTCGACACAGGCTCGTTGTGGTGATGATGAAAGGGGCAGAGGATCACAGGTGAAGGTACGGATTCGAAACAAGACCAGATTCACGCAGATTCGACACATGCTCATTGAAGACGGTTCGACACAAGCCCAGATTCAAGAAGAGTCGTCAATGGCGGTTCGTTTCCAGCAGTGGCAGACGGTCACAAGTGAAGACGGTGGTTCTTTGTGGTGAAGATGAATGGCCTTTGAAAGATTTAGGGGAGAATTATATTTAGGAGATTTGGGGGAAAGGTAGATTTTAGTAGAATGAAAGAATGGAGGGAAATTTGCCGCCCCGATGTATTTTAATCAATAAGACGGTGTTCAAGACAACACCGTCTAAAGGTTGCATAAAATAGTATAAGACGGTGTTTAACCATTAGACGGGGTTTTTTTGAATATTTTAATCAAAACAGCACAATGGTCATATGGATATTGATTTTAAGACGGTGTTATTGCTTTAACCCCGTCTAAAATAAAGCTTCAACACCGTCTAATACTCCATTTTGTAGTAGTGGATGAGTCGGCCCACGGACGCAGGAGGATGACATTTTGGTAAGTGGGGTTGGTCAAGTGACATTTTGGTAATTTCCCTTATATTATTACAATTTTGTTTGGTCATATTTGTTTTGACTTGGAAAACAACTGTCATCATTTT
Source organism: Helianthus tuberosus (assembly GCA_030545235.1). NCBI lineage: Eukaryota > Viridiplantae > Streptophyta > Magnoliopsida > Asterales > Asteraceae > Helianthus > Helianthus tuberosus. The sequence goes on from CM060413.1 coordinate 199,968,426, forward strand.
TCCTCATGGGCATCAAAACAGTGATGAAAGGTCTGAAATGCAATGGTTGTTGACTAAGACCGTGGGTATGGGGGGCTTGGGTTGGGGCATTTGTTGACACGTGGAATGAGAAAAAAAACCCACGCCCATGGGGTATGGTGGGGCTTGGGTTGGGGGCTTGGGTTGACACATGGGGGCATGTGAAATGGCTAGTTTGGTTTGGCCATTGAGAACCCGCCATGTCACCTTGCTAGCCCGCCCCACGCCCGGCTTCAAACCCACGCCAAAGGGGGCCACGCCCAAACCCAAGCCCCAACTCAAGCCCCCGGGATGGTGGCTTGGGCGATTTCAGCCAACCCACGCCCAAACCCAAGCCCAATACCCCATGGCCTAAACACCCAAGAAAACTGGTACAGTGGTACTAGAGATTTGCAAAGATTTAGTGGCTTTTGTGACTGTTTAGCTTTTGTCGCGTCTCACGGTATTTCTATTATCTACAGGAACCATTAATTGAACAGATTATGGTTTTTATCCTGAATTTTTAGAAAACTACGCATTTAATCTCAACTGTTACACTTTTAATTAAATTACGTTAAAATTCTACTAAGTTTTTTAATAGGCTAGAGTAAGCTGTTATTTCTATTTCTGTGGTTTGGTCACTTTTGCTAGTTTCGTTATTTATTTATTTATTTTGTAGCTTATTTGTTTATTTTGTATCCGGCCCAAACGTTTTAAATCTTGTCATTTCAATCCAGACGATTAACTCCATCTATTTTACAATGTTAAATTAGAGGCGTTTTGGTCCTTTTACCACTTTAATATTTTATTATTATTTAACCCTTGTTTATTCACTCTTAAATAAAATACAGAATTAGTTATACGGTTAGTCTTTGTGATATGTCCATATTCCAAGAAACGCCAACTATAGTGCAACAATTTGGAAGGAAACGCCGACTTGAATATGTGTTTAGCGTTGGTGGGATTGAGTGATGGTAGTGGAGTTGTGATGGTAATAATGGTGGTCAGAAAATTAGATGGCGGTGGTGCCAAAGAGTTATTTTGAACAAGAATTCGGTTGAATGCTGGAGAGTGAGAGTAAAAAAAACAAATAAATGGCAGTTTACTCAATGGCTGCCGTTATGAATTTAAAAAAAACTAATAAATGGCCAAATAATGACAATTAAATTCCTAGTCATCACCATTCACTACTAGAAAACTGTTGAGTTTGTGACAATCAAATTTGTAGCAAATCTGTCTGAAATTGGCCTTACTCACAAATTTCCTACAAAAAATTCCGTGGGAAATAAACTTGTAAGTAACCGGATTAGCTACAAATACGACAAAATCTGCTACAAAATTCCGACAAAAAGCTCTCGTCGCAAAATTTGCAACATAATACTGACAAAACGCTCTCATCGCAAAATTCCGACAACTCTTCAACATTTTTGCCTTTTTTGTATTTTATTTACGATATTTTATTTTTAAAATTAACAACATTATTAAAAAAAATTATCCATAATTTTTTATTCCGACAAAATTCCAAGAAATTATAAAACTTTCTTGCGAAAAAATTCCTACTTATAAATCATTCCTGTGACAAATTTCCTGCAAATTTATAAAACTTGCCCTAAACAGTTTGCGACAAATTATCTACAAAATTATAAACGGTTTCTGACAAATTTCCTACAAAATTATTAAACTTTCACCAAACAATTTGCAACAAATTACCAACAAGTAAAACAATATTTTTTAATGTTGCTACAAATTTCCTACAACTCAGAAATTAAGTTTTGCGACAAAATATCTAGAATCGTTTGCGACATATTTGCAACAAAATATAAAGAAAATAATATTTTCACAAAATTTTAAAAAATCATTTTGTATTAAAAGGGCAACAAAATATAAAATATTACAAAAAAATTACAGCAAGCAAAATTATAAAATATTCCAAAACAACTGCAGCAAGCAAAATTCTAAAACATTCCAAAACACACAAAAAATCCTAACCAAAAATAAGTTTTTTGATTCAAAACTAATCCAACATTCTAGTACTTAACAAAACGAGAGTTTTATTTTTACTTTTTTCCGATGTTTTTCGCCGTTTCTTCCATAGTTTTTCGCCATGCCTCTTGGTCAGCCAGCTCTTTTTTCGCGCACTTGTTGAAATTGTTCGAAACGGGCTTCTATGTTTTGTCTGGCCTCTCGTTATCTTTTTAATTCCGCTTGATTTTTTTAAAATTATTAGTTTTTTTTTTAAATTGATGAATAACAACTCTTTTTGTGGGAAATTTGTGGCAACTGATGCTAATTTGCTACAAAGTTTCGACAAATTTAACATTTTTTTTTTTAAATTATGTATTTTTCTAAAATTGATTAGTATTTTTTTGTAGGAAATTTGTAGCAACTAGTGTCAATTTGCTACAAATTTCTGACAAATTTAACATTTTATTTTTTAAAATTATGCTTTTTTTTCTAAAATTGATGAATGATAGTCTTTTTTGTAAGAAATTTGTAGCAACTAGTGTCAATTTGCTACGAATTTCCAACAAATTTAACATTTTATTTTTAAAATTATCATTTTTTAAATTGATGAATAAATTTTGTTTTGTGGGAGATCTGCAGCAACTGGTGTCAATTTGCTATAAATTTCTGACAAATTTAATATTTAACATTTTTTAAATTATTTATTTTAGGAAAAATTACAAGTTTTGTCCTTTATCTTTATACCACTTTTCAGGCGATGTCCTTTTTAACGAATGTTGACAGGTGGTGTCCTTTACTAGGTATTTTGTTGTAAGTTTAGTCATTTACACCCAACCCAGTTAAAAAACCTTGTTAATTGTTGACAGGCGGTGTCCTTTATTAGGTATTTTGTTGCAAGTTTAGTCCTTTATCTAGTTATTTTGTTGCAAGTTTAGTCCTTTACACCCAACAATTAACAGAGTTTTTTAACTGAGTTGGGTGTAAAGTACTAAACTTGCAACAAAATACCTTGTAAAGGAAACCGCCTGTCAACATTCGTTAAAAGGACACCGGCTGAAAAGTGGTATAAAGATAAAGGACAAAACTTGTAATTTTTCTTTTATTATATTATAATTACGAATAATATAAAATTTTATATTTTTTGCCATAATTTTGTCGAAAAGGTTATAAGTTTTGTGACGAAATTGATACAAATGCTTATTGTGTGGCTGTTTTGTCGGAAAATTGTGAAAAAGTTTGGGTTTTTTTTTTGGTTTTTTTTTTTTTTTTTTGTCAAAAATCTATAAGAAAATTGTAACAAAAATTGAATTGTGGGAAATTCATAAGAAACTTTTGTAGGAAAAATGTAGTTTTCTAATAGTGTTACTTCTTCCGACCCTACGTAGAACGGTTCCATACTTTGGGCACCCCATCCTTTCTTCATGTCATAGCCTCTTTCTCCACGTAGCAGCCACCACTATGCGCTAGTTACCATAAAATTGTTTTGGGTCGAAAGCAACGTTCACTGTAGATTAGATCTTCAGCAGTGGTGGTTCTAGCCAAAGACCCAGAAAACTTATCAGAATTTTAAGTGCTGGCTAGCGAAAAGAATAAAATGGTAACGGGTGAACAAAGTGTTTAATTGTACTAAAGATAGTAATTTCTAAACACCTGAACCAAAACTGTAATCTAATCTTCCCAAAAAAAGGTATTAGGTTGTGTGTAGTGGTGTGACGCCCATGTTACATCAGCCTTGGGGGCTAAACACCGTCCCAATGGGGCGTTAATGGCTCAGCACATTACTGTGGTAAGGAGCGCGACTATGAAATAGCTGGATATTTGTGTGGACCTCATGCAACAACCAATAAAATCATATGTGGAGTTGGACGTTTTTCCAATACACTCATTCTTAAAATGTAATTGCCACATTTATTCTCATTGTTTCGCAAAAGAGATATTAAAAAAATAACTAGGTTTTTCAATGTGATGCAAAACATTTTAACCCAATCATACATAATTCATACAAACCTTTTTTAAACGATTCATAACAAAACCTGGCTAATTTACAATAACCACAAAATTATAAAATAAAAAGATAGATATGTTAAAAAGACTGAAATTTCCATGTGATAATGTAAGAACGCGTGGGTCCGCAACTCCACATAATAGGTATGTAACAACATAGGAAGGACTAAGGCTAGAGGGTATGGGGACCGTCCCCCACCCCGTCGAGCTCCGGCGACGCCGGCACACCATCCCAGCCCCCCCGGTCCCGTCCTCAACGTCGATCCCTTGACGTATGCGACGAAACAATTAATGTGGGCCCTCTCCAAAAGTAACAGTTAGAAATAAAAAAAAAATTCCATTTTCCACAAAAACCAACGGTCAAAAAAATTAAATATTTTTTTGATCAAAATTACCATTTTTGATCAAAAAATTAAATATATAAATTTCAAATCCATTTTCACCTCCATTCACCATTTTAACCCCATTTTCTCATCTCTCTCACTTTATTTTTATAAATCTTCTTCCACTTTTATAACTTTATACTCTACCATGGATCCCTTCAACAACCCGAACAATCCGAACAACCCGAACAATCCCAACAACCCGACCCAACCGAATGTTTTCTCGGTTCCGGGATATTATCCGACGCTCGAACCGAACCAATTCTCGCAATATTCGTCAAATGCCTTTGCCTCATTCCAACACTCACCGAACCAATTCGCTCAATTCTCTCAAAATCAAGCCCTTCAACAAATGATGATGCGGGGTGCTTTTAATTTCCAACCGAACCCGACGCCACCCGTTCAACCCCAACCGATCCCGACGCAACCCGTTCAACAATCCGAACCCGACGACTTGTGGAGTTGTTCTCGAAACCCAACCGCAAAAAGAAAAAGGCAAACGAAAAAAAGGCAAGCAAGTGGTGGGTGAGCAACCGTCCAAACTAAAGGCGGTGAGTATCCCGAGCCGAAACATTCGATGTTGAAAAAACTACAAGCCGACATCATGAAAAAGCATCAAATTATTTAAGTCTATGTTTTTTTTATTAAGTCTATGTTTTTTTTTTAAGCTTATGTTTCTTTTTTAAGTTTATGTAATGTGTTTTTAATATTAATGAAAATATTTTGTTAGTTTATTTGTTAAATGTTAAAAAAAAGTAGAAGATTAAAAAAATAAAAAAACATAAAAGTGGTGGGGTAGGATCATCTAGGACCATTCTCCATACCCCCTACTTTTGTGGGATGGACCATCCTTGGGAGGACTATGACGTGGCGCCTACGTGGCGGATCATCCTCCCTTGAAGGACCATCACCATACCATCTAGCCTAAAGAACGTGTGGACCAGTCATCGTGTGTATATATATATCATCTAATTGCGATTGTGTTCATCCAATAAACAGACCACATTGAAAAATCAAATCACATTCAAAATATCTTTCACAATGTCTAGTACTGGTTGACCTCCATCCTTCTCAACCACATTGAGGCCTGGCTCTACTACATCCACCTTCAACAACAACACCCGTACTAAACTGTCTTAGCATTATCGTATATTTAGACTTGATTTGTATAGAGTTTATTACCATACTTTTTCTGTATTCATTCCCTATATAATGGGATTGTATTGTATTGTCAAGATCATCAAATAATAATACCATAGATCACTTTTATGGTATCAGAGCTACGACTCTCTAACCCTAATCGCCGCCGACCTCATCCCTCTCTTGTTCGATTCCGATTCCGATCATGCCCGGAGATATCGAACACCCTGAATCCTCGGCTACGGCCGCAAAACCTGCAACCCTTCACCCCGCGTATTCAGTAACCAACATTCAGTCCAAAATACGCACCTTGGATGGCAAAACCGTCACCTACACCTCCTGGGTAAAACTATTCCGTTTACACGCTACTGCATACAAGGTGTTGGCTCACATCGACGTCACAGACCCACCTGAAGGGGTATGGTCCCAGATCTCGCGTCAGCACGACCGCGAGTGACCATTACCCTTATCAAAAACCCCCACCAGCAAGAACTTTCCTATGTCCGTGCGGGCACGCGCGAACACAACGGTCGGTCAAGGGATGTGAAGACTTACCTTAAGTACGAAAACGGATGTTATGCATAGCGATGCGGCCTGGCACCGCATCCTATAAACATTTTCGTCACGACAAGGGATCTGGACAACAGTAACAGTCACCAAGCGGCGATGCGGCGCAGCACCACGTCCCGCATGCATCTTGGCCAGAACAAGAACGCGGGAACAACACCAGTTACCACAAGCAGCGATGCGGCCTGGCACTGCATCCTGCCTACAAGGCAAGTGGGTCTGACACCACAGTGCAAGTGGCACTGGGAACAGTCACCTGTCAGCCCACATGTATGCAACAGTCTGACACCACAGGAGGACGTGGCATCACCACCGTAACCGACAGGCCTGACACACCTATAGGAGGTTGTGCGATGTCAGGCTAGCTACTCAACTACCCTCCTTCACTCCTCGGCTATAAATACCCATCCCGAACCAGGTTTGAGGTATCTCTCTCTCGCTCTCTCACTACTACTATCACACACTTTGCTTCCTAAGCAAATTACTGATTCTCACGCCGGAGAGTGGTAACAAGGAGCACCCCCACCCCTTTCTCCTTGTTACGAGTCACAGTGTGTTTTTCCTGTGCAGGGAACAGCCCAGCTGACGGTCTAGCCACCGATCCTCGGAAAGAAGGGATTAACCCTATTTGACGAGACCAGTGAATTAACCTCCTCGGTTAACCATTGTTTCATCATTGGCGCCCACCGCTACTCTTAGCACTTTTTTCCACATTCCCTTTTCTTTCCAAAGGTCATGTCTGATCATCTAAAAACCCTTCCAAACCGAACCTACATCTACTGCGTGCAATAAACTTTTGGTCGGTAATGGCGCGTGTATTCTAATTCTTAAATCTGGGACGGGCTTTTACACCCTTCCAAACCGAACCTACATCTTACCTAATATCGTATACAGCCCCCACATCATTAAAAACCTTAGTTCCGTTAGACGTTTTATACGTGATAATTGGGTTTCCAATGAATTTGATTCGTTTGGTTTTTCTTTGAAGGACCTTCGCAATGGAAGAATTCTCTCCCGCCACAATAGCACTGGGAACTTATATCCATTCACTGCACTGCAACTGTTGCATGTTTCCTCACCACTACTTCCGCACCTTGGCATGACCGTCTCGGCCATCCAGGAGCCCAAGTTTTAGATATTTTAAGTCGTACTTTCAATTTTCCATGTAATAAAGACCATCGGTCTAAGTTTTGCAACTCTTGTCAACTTTCGAATAGTAAACATTTGCCTTTTTATGCGTCCAATACGTACACTTTTGCACCATTTGATATAATTCACTGTGATTTGTGGACTTCACTAGTTCCGAGCAAAACCGACTATAAATATTACATGGTTCTTATTAAAAAAAATTTCACACTTTGTTTGGGTTTATCCTTTGAAATTTAAATCTGAAACGTTTCCAACATTTGTAAAATTTCACCATCTTATCCACACCCAATTTAACCGTCTTATCAAAACCTTTCAGTGTGATTTGGTAGGCGAATTCGATAACAATGCATTTAAAACTTTTGCTCACCAAAACGGTCTAATTTTCCGTTTTTCTTGTCCCCAAACCTCGTCCCAAAACGGCCGTGCGGAACGTATAATTCGTCGCTTAAACGACATCATACGTGCCCTCCTTTTTCACGCCAACCTTCCTCCCTCTTTTTGGGTGGAAGCTCTCCACACTGCCACCTACCTCCACAACATCCTACCTACTAAACTCTTAAACTTTTTTACCCCAACGTTTGCCCTTTACCTTCGCCACCCCACATATGATCACTTACGAGTGTTCGGGTGTGCCTGTTACCCAAACACGTTGGCCACTCAACCCTACAAACTTCATACCCGGGCCATTCGTTGCATCTTCCTTGGTTACCCACCTGATTTCCGTGGATACCGTTGCTTCGATCCCACCACGGGTAAGGTTCATATTTCTCGTCACGTTACATTCGACTAGACTACCTTCCCATACACCATTCCCTCTTCGGCCACTTCTTACCAATTTCTTGATGAGCAACTGCCTCCAACCTTTACGTTTTCACCCAACCCAATTATCCCCACCACACCACAGCCCGACCCACAGCCCGACCCTCCACAACCACCTAAACCGACCCAGCCCATTACCTATTCCCGTCGACCTCGTCCGCCACCACAAACCCAGCCGTCTTCGGCTGCCCATTCACAGCCTAACTGCCCTTCGGCCCCACCCGGGTTTACACCATTGCGGCCTACTTCCTCTTCGGTGTCACACCCCGACTTTCCACGTGTCACCGGTGGGCCCGGTGGGGAGTATCGTGACGTCATGGTTGGTAACGTAATAGTCAAACAACACAATATTTAATATACACAGCGGAAGCAATTTAAAAGATATAATACAACCGAATTTATTATTGTAATATCAAATGTCACAATATTCGGAAGTTTATCCACAGTCGGATCGAAATCAAAATAGTTCAACAGACTTTGACATCTAGAGATTGCGAGACTTGAGTAATGATGTCTGGAGTAGCCAGCCTATTTCGTCTAGCACCTGCACTTAACCTTTTTGGAAAATACGTCAGTTTTCACTGGTAAATACACTCAACCGACTCATTTGAAAAGAGTTTAATAAAATTTATTTGAATGCACCAGGCACAAAATAATTTGACACATTGATTAAAATGCACAGAGGCAAAATTAATCTTTTATAACTTGATTAAAATGCACAGATGCTAAATTAATCTTTTATACTTGGGGACAATTTTATTAATAAAAATCTTGTATTAACTGACATGCCACAGGTATAATGCCCACAAGGTTAATACCTTTAGTGGATTACCTGTTTTGGTATAATGCCCACAAGGTTAATACCTTTAGTGGATTACCTGTTTTGGTATAATGCCCACAAGGTTAATACCTTTAGTGGATTACCTGTTTTGGTATAATGCCCACAAGGTTAATACCTTTAGTGGATTACCTCAGTAATTTAATCATAATACAATTTAAATATTCAATACCCGACCAAACGGTATTTCTATAATACTGTATCCCAAGCCCTTATAGGGAAAATAAGTTAAGAGTATTTACCTGAGCAAAGTATCAATCAAATACAACAAATGCAAGTACTTTTACTGGGCTCCTAATCTGGAACAAAGGTTTATAATAACCTATTAGATTTCTAACGGTCTTTAATTAAGCTTAAGCTTAGACCGATACGGTCCAAACGCGTGATTAAGCGAAGACCGGTTTAGAATGTGGTTTTGACCCGACAAGCTTTTATGCTTGTTTAATATGGGTAACTTAAACACATTCTGGATTTTGGGATAAAACCGATAAGGTTTGACCCATCTTGGCTAATTTATGTAAACTAGTTACATAGGCCGAACCGTACGCGTAAGAGGCGTAACGGGTAATTATAAGAGTCCTAACCAGGTTTCCTAAGTTAATATGCCTCAACTATATTGTGATATCAGTAGGATACCTTCCATTATGCCCGAAACGAATTTAAACACAAACTATGCCCCGTAGGGGTAGTTTGGTCATTTAAAAGGTTATAAAAGAGTTTAAGTGTTTGTCTGAGTTACAGGTCTGATGTAATCAGCAAACATACTCAATTTAACAAGTCTTAACAGTAGGATAAAGTATATATGTGAAATTTATCAATTATAACCAACTATGCGCCTTAGGGGCATTTTGGTAATTTCACATAAGCCGAAAAGCTCAAAACCGAAGTCTGAGTCTATCGACCTTTGCTTACTGTCAAAATATTATAATTTGCCTCAAATATCAGTAGGTATCAACCCTTGTATGTTTAAAATACTTCTAGTACATAATATGCGTTAAAAACGCTTAAAAGGCTATTAAAGGCCATTTCCAGGTTTGATACTTAAATCTGATATTTTTATATTTCCAGAAGGCTTAAAATAATTTATTTATCATATGTGATCAGTAGCAAAAGGTTTGGAGTCGTTTAGATATGTAAAACTCATTTTATGGCCCGTAAGGGCAAAACCGACAATTACCGGATTAAGCCTACGACTACTAGTTATGCTCAGTCTAAAATTAATTAAAAATCTTTAAAAATCTCAAAATAATATATTACATCAGTGGGTAAAGATTTTGATATCAAAAAGTAGGCTTAACTATGCTATACGCTAATTACGCCAATTAATTAACATAAAGCTTTCATTTTGCGATAACGAGCATAACTCTTAATCTACAATTCAAACTGATGTTAAACTTTGCATACAAGTTTATATATCAGTAATTAAAGTTTCTACTCTTTTACATTTCCAAAAATCACGTTTTAAGGTAATAAGGGCATAATGGTCAACATATGAGCAATTAACGGAATTATGGGTATTAATTGGTTAACTAATGAACCATGGTGTATAATCACAGAGGGTTATACTAGCATGTTACCTGGTCCAAATAAAGCTCTAAGGCATTTCTAAAACATGCCTAAACGGGTCAGAACTGAAAGTCAAAGTGAAAGTCAAACTATGCGACTTTCGGTTCCGAACCGGGTCTAAACAGGAATTTGTCGGGTCGAACATGTTTAGACATGTTCTTACACTAATTACCAAATTATAATAATGATCAAATAGGTTGCACGCCTTCTAGATTGCTAATTATGCGTTTTATGCTTCTGTTGACTTTATCGGATTAAGTTTGACCCGACATTTGACCTAGTTAGAGTGGGAATCAGGGGGAACCCTTTTGAGGTTTTATTACCCACATAAATACCAACTCATAACTACTTTTGATTCGAGATATGACTGAGCCATTAATACTTAATCTCGAAGTCAAACCGTAATTACGTCGGTTTGACTTTTAGCTAAATAACTAAGCTAAAGTTATTTAGAGAAGGTTAGGCAACTTACAAAGGTCCTAAGCTTGATTAGAGAACACTTGAGAGAAGGTTTTGAGTTCCAGAAGTGCTCCAAGAATGCAGATGAAGATGTGATGAATTGTTTGCAACTAAAGACCCTTATATAGTGGATTTACTCACCACAATGCATTGACAACAAGGTCTACTACTGCCCACAACATTCCTACATGTATCCTACATGTTTAGGGAGTGTTTAGGGGCCAAGGGGTAAGAGGAAACTCGTTTAAGAGGTCAGAATCGCGTTTAAACTGGCAACAGCCGGTTTTCTGTTGCTGGCAGTTGCTTGCGCACCGTAACAATTATTTGTTGCGGTGCGCAACAATTCATCAGGGACCAAAATGTTGTCTTTTCAATGATTTGAAGGGGCAACTGAGTATAAACGATTCTTGACCGTTTTTTATCAATATGGGGCCTCAAATTTGGGTCATGTATAGTATGCACCACCATGTTATGTTGTGTGAAAGTCTTGGAGTCTTTTAGAAAGTGCCAAACAATAAGGTTCACCGTGCAAATTTCTTCGTAGGAGTCCACCAATTAAATTATGAATCATTCATTGCTATAATTCACTGAACTTGAACATATACTACATGTTTTTAATATGTTTTGAGTCTTGGGATTTATAACGAGGTCGTTCAGAGGTGCAAAAGTTAACATAACGACACTTTTAAATCCTGTCAAACATTTTTTTAATAAATCCGAGTTTATAACGCTTTTTGTCTTACACGACACGTGTCGTTATTTTATTTAACACGAATTTTCGAGGTGTTACATCCTCACCCCCTTAAAATAAATCTCGACCCGAGATTTACTGAAACAAATGAGGGTACTTTTCTTTCATGGTGGATTCAACCTCACACGTGAATTCGGGACCTCTACGAGTATCCCATTTGACCTTTACAATAGGTACATGCTTCTTTCGAAGCTTCTTTACCTGTCGATCTTCAATCGACAAAGGTTTTTCCACAAATTTCAAGCTCTCGTCTATATGCACATCTGTGTGTGGTATAACCAGTGATTCGTCAGTGAAGCACTTTTTCAGATTGCAGATGTGGAACACATCGTGAGTTCCACTGAGCTCTTCTGGTAAGTTTAACTTATGGGCAACTGACCCGACACGTTCGATAACCTCGAAAGGTCCTATGTATCTCGGGCTTAGCTTGCCTTTCTTACCAAACCGCATCACTCCTTTCCAGGGTGATACCTATTGTTGAACCTTATTTCTTAACAAGAATTTAGGAGGTTTGCTAGTTTCATTAATCCTTGATTTTCTGCCGAATATTGGCATCTTACAAATAATTAGGGATTTGTGTGATCTGCTTTGTTGTTTCCACTGCAACTTTCAGATCCTGATAATTGAACTTACCTATCTATTGTCCTAACAATAGATGTCTAACATGCCATTTATACAAGGTCTCCAAGGAGCCACCTTGATACTTATATAGCAGTTATTATAGAAAAGCTTATCTTAAGGTGAGATGGTTATTCCAACCATTGTTCAAAATTAATCTTACGGAATAGCTAATCTTTACAGTTAGTCGAACAAATCGACGATCCTGGGTAGTTGATGGCGATTCTTAATCGTTGCCTAATTAGGGTTGCGGTAAACAATGCCTTAGCAAAATGAACCGTCTTTCATAATTTACTATACCAAATTCTCAGGGTATTGAGTTTGGCTTTATGAATCTATATCTTTAAAACTTACTTAACCAGGGTTTTCGATTTTGCCAATAATGGTACTAGCTGTCTTGGAGATTTCGTAATAATACAGCCTTAAATGGGATATGAAACTTAACTCTACCTGCCCCCCAGGGGTAAACAGGGTAATCTTAGGAGAAGATAATCAAGGTACAAGGAGGTTACAGAGATTTCTATATCTCATGCTCCAGTTCACTCATCATTGCTTGTGTCAAATAAGTGACACATTTATGTTACTTGTCCACGAGTTCCTTAACCGGGAATATCTACTTGGACAATTTCATTCTGGATATCTTCTTTGAATACTATTAGTTGACTTTAGTACAATATGATCATTGGGATATCTTTGTGATCCCATGCATTAAACCTCCATACTGATCAGGCATGGAAGCAATCTATGGAACTTATTAAGATACACCAATCCTCATATAGCGCTTTTGTCATACCATTTGGTATTCGAAATCGATAGAGATTAAAGAGATATCAACTATATGTGCTTATATTTAATCAGAATGGAAATTTTCACAAACTAGGCACCTAGCTCGGTTGGCTAGGCGCGCGAAAGGGTGCGGCCTAGACCCAGGTTCGATTACGGGGACGGCCAATTCCACCATTTTTTTATGTTTAATATTAATTAATCGTACGGATACATGTAATTATGAGGGTTGTCTCATAAGGAGTCTCGACAATTAATTGCTTCTTATCACCCACAATATGGGCTTGATTTTCGAGGCAACCAATCGATTTTTATCAGTATATTGAGTCCTTATATTTTAACGGAACTAGGACATAAATGATTATACGGCACGAAGGCCTTGTCGTAAAGGTCATTTAGGTATGGCACAACGGCCTTGTCATGAATGACTTTAAAACATAACTCGATGGTCTATCACCATGGTCCTTAATTCATTAGCCGCAATCTTATTAGATTAGGGCTTCAAGGTTTGAACGTGGTTCTTCACCTTTGGACAGGGAGTCGTAGACTACAACTGTCATCGTCTTGAAAGATGATTCATTTGGCAGAAAAGTAAGCCAATCAATATCACTAATGGATGTTTATATATATCCATCATATCTAATGATATTAGTCATGATCACATCGATCACAATGACTATTAGGTTTGGGTATAATCACACCATTTTGAATAGGGGATCATAAAGGTCACTACTATCTTCGTCTTACCGATACTAGAATAAAGTATAGCCCGTAGGCATTTCATCATGAGGGATGCAATTATTATGATCATCATACTGATGATTCTAGTCAGGATCGCAATGATAGTATAGACTATGGGATTTGCGTGTAGCTCACCCCCCTTGGGCAAAGAATCACAAAAGATTACAATTGCCTTGTCTTAATTGAACAATATAATATAGCCCTATGGCCAAACATCTTTAAGGATGTTAAATTTTTTTTTTTTTTAATCATCGTATTGATGATTTTTGTCATGATGGCATTGATCATATAGACTATTAGGCTTGAGCGTAACTCACTACCTTGGACAAGGAATCATAAAGATAACAACGTCAATGTCTCAAATGGACAATATATTATAGCCCGTAGGCGAAACATCACTAAAGGATGTTAAATAATACTATCATTGTATTAGATGATATTAGTCATGATCGCATTGATCATATAGACTATTATGTTTGGACATAGTCCAACATTTTAGACAGGAGGTCAAAAGACCACCACTGTCGTTGTTTTATTGGACAATAAGTTTAGCCCGTAGGCACTTCATCATTCACGGATGTTTATAATATGATCATCTTATAAGATGATATAAGCCATGATTTCTAGATCATAAGGCAAATTAGGAAAAAGAAATTTCCAATATAGGGACGACTGTTGTGATTTTATCGAATCACATTTGTCAGGAGTGCTAACACGTTCTTAGGTGTTAACAAGGATCTGAATCCCTTGGGTAGGTTTCACCATCTTGGCCGCGTAGGCTAGGTTTCACCTTTAAGATTCTTTTTAAAATGCATACTGGCAGGGAAGGAAGGATATTTATTTTATTCAGGATTTTTATCATAAATCCTAATTTATAAGTTAATAATAGCACAAATGGCCTAGTCGCGTAGACAAGTTTAATTTATAAGCCATGATTTCAAAGAATCGCGGCATTAAGGTTTGAATCAAAGTTCATTACCTTTTCCTGACAGGGAGCTATAGGCTACCACTGTCCTTAGTCTCAGAGGACATCAACTATAGCCCGCAGGCACTTCCCTTCTAAGGGATGTTTATTACGGAATTGCCCCTTAGGGAAATTCATTAACCATGGTAAGCAGAGACCATATTTGGTTAAGTTATTAATCATATTTATTTAGGATTTCTATTTTAATTTATCCTAATTATAAAACATTAACAGTTTTATTAGTGGCACCCATTGGCCTGGTCACATGGACATTTTTAATTTATAAGCCATGATTTCAGAGAATCAAGGCCTTTAAGTATATTAGCACAACAGGCTTAGTCACAAGGACATATATAAATTATAAGCTAGGATTTCAGAGAATCAAAGCATGAAGGTATACTGGCACAATAGGCCTAGTCACAAGGACAATTATAAATTATATGCTAGGATTTCAGAGAATCAAAGCATTTGAGGTTTGAACCTAGTTCATTACCTTTATCTGACAGGGAGTCATCGCTACCACTGTCTTTTGGCTCATATGGAAATGAGTAGGGCCCGTAGGCATTATGTTACCACGTATGGTTAAAATATGATCATCTTAATTGATGATGTAAACCCAGGATTCAGAGATCATTAAACTGGGTTAGGAATCTTTTAAACAGGTCTTACCATCTTGGCCAGGTCTTTATAAAGACACTCAGGCTAGGTTTCACTCTTAAGATTAACGCAGAACAATTTCCAAATTGAAATGTTAATAAGGATCTGAATCTAAATTGAGGAACTGCCATCTTGGCCGGTCTTAATATGACCCGAAGCTAGGTCTTGTCCTTTTAGATTTTGCCATTTTATTATAATGGTAGATCTTGCAAAAGGAAATGTTATTTTCCATTTATTTAATATTTCATGTTTAGAATGAAAGTTTAAACTTAATCATTCCACTATATGAAAATAAAAGTACAGAGTTGCCCTAAGCGGGTCTTTGAAGGGATAATGTGTCCTCGAAGGGACTGAAAGATAAATATGTCCTTATAAGGACTATTAAGGAAACGATTTTCAGCAAAGGAGTTTCTTCTTCATTCAATTCCTGAATGCTTTCTCCTTGGTTGCACGTCTCATCCTGGTCGCGGTACGAAGCTCAGCATTTCAAGGCTCCAGATGTGGAGAATTCTTATTACAGCTCCTTCGCTTGGCGACGTATCCAATATATAAAAATTTGGAAGCAGAAATTTCCAGATTAGGATTGAGATTATTCCTATGTTAAGTCTAGACTCAGAAGGTCAAGGAATGTGCTACTGTGTCATTGAGATTAAACACGAAAGACTAGTGTTTAATTCACTCAACGTTGGCTCTGATACCAACCTTTCACACCCCGAGTTTCCACGTGTCACCGGTGGGCCCGGTGGGGAGTATTGTGACGTCATGGTTGGTAACGTAATAGTCAAACAACACAATATTTAATATGCACAGTGGAAGCAATTTAAAAGATATAATACAACCGAATTTATTATTGTAATATCAAATGTCACAATATTCGGAAGTTTATCCACAGTCGGATCGAAATCAAAATAGTTCAACAGACTTTGCCATCTAGAGCTTGCGAGACTTGAGTAATGATGTCTGGAGTAGCCAACCTATTTCGTCTAGCACCTGCACTTAACCTTTTTGGAAAATACGTCAGTTTTCACTGGTAAATACACTCAACCGACTCATTTGAAAAGAGTTTAATAAAATTTATTTGAATGCACCAGGCACAAAATAATTTGACACATTGATTAAAATGCACAGAGGCAAAATTAATCTTTTATAACTTGATTAAAATGCACAGAGGCTAAATTAATCTTTTATACTTGGGACTATTTTATTAATAAAAATCTTGTATTAACTGACATGCCACTGGTATAATGCCCACAAGGTTAATACCTTTAGTGGATTACCTGTTTTGGTATAATGCCCACAAGGTTAATACCTTTAGTGGATTACCTGTTTTGGTATAATGCCCACAAGGTTAATATCTTTAGTGGATTACCTGTTTTGGTATAATGCCCACAAGGTTAATACCTTTAGTGGATTACCTCAATAATTTAATCATAATACAATTTAAATATTCAATACCCGACCAAACGGTATTTCTATAATACTGTATCCCAAGCCCTTATAGGGAAAATAAGTTAAGAGTATTTACCTGAGCAAAGTATCAATCAAATACAGCAAATGCAAGTACTTTTACTGGGCTCCTAATCTGGAACGAATGTTTATAATAACCTATTAGATTTCTAACGGTCTTTAATTAAGCTTAAGCTTAGACCGATACGGTCCAAACGCGTGGTTAAGCGAAGACCGGTTTAGAATGTGGTTTTGACTCGACAAGCTTGTATGCTTGTTTAATATGGGTAACTTAAACACATTCTGGATTTTGGGATAAAACCGATAAGGTTTGACCCATCTCACTACTAGAAAACTGTCTCCTTTGTGACAGCCAAATTTGTAGCAAATTTGTAGGTAATTGGTCTTACTCACAGATTTGCTACAAAAAAATTCGTGCAAAATAGAATTGTCGAAAATCTCGTTAGCTACAAAACTATGACAAAATTTCCCACAAATTTTTGACAAATATATATCGTCAGAAATGTTGCCACAAAATACCTACAAACCGGTTTTTTTATGTTTTTCTTACAATTCTTCCACAATTATGCCTATTTTTGTATTTTATTTTATGATATTTTACTTTTAAAATTAATAACATTAATACGAAAAATTTTCGATAATTACGAATAATTATTTTTATTTTGCGACAAAATTCCTACAAAATTATAAAACTTTCTCTGAACAGTTTGCTACAAGTTTCCTACAAATAAAAATATACTTTTTAATGTTGCGACAAATTTCCTACAATTTAAAAAATGTTTTTTTTTAAGTTTTATGACAAAATTCCTACAAACCAAAAGATATTTTTTTAAAGGTTACTACAAATTTCTTACAAACCGAAAAAACAAAAGTTAATGGTTATGACAAAATTGCTACAAACCAAAAAAAATTTTTTTGAAGGTTGCCACAAATTTCCTACTAGTCAGAAAAAAAATCTTGTAGCTGTTTGCTACAGATTTGTGACAAACTGTAAAAATTAAAGAAATTAAAAAAACCATTTTTTATGAAAAAAATGCAGCAAAATTACTATTATATTCCAAAAAAAATTGTAGCAAAATTCTAAAACATTCCAAAAATATTAAAGCAACATTCTGTGACATTCCAAACGTTCCAAAAATTCTAAAACATTCCAAAACACATAGAAAATCCTTATTCAAAGCATTCAAAACTAATCCAATATTTAACATTTCCATACTTAACAAGATGAGAGTTTTCACTTAATTCCGATGTTTTTCAGCTTTTCTTCCGTAGTTTTTTGCCATGCCGCTTGGTCGGCCCGCTCTTTTTCGCGTTCTTGCTTTATAGATTTTTTCAGTTTTCTCAGTAGTAGCCACCGTTAGAGGGTGCTTCAAAGATCATGCTTGCAAATACCCTCTTGCATCCAGATATAAATATCACTTTCTCAGCTAAAACCACTATTGGATGACACACCTCCCCTTCCTGCTGTATTACTATCTACACATTCCAATTCCAACGTCAATGGTTTTCAAGGACTAAACCAAGTATCTAAATAGTTATATAACACAGAAATTGAACCAAAATTATATTACATTTTTATTCAATCAGCCTACTGTGAAAAACAATTATCATCAAACAAATTACCCGTTAACCTTGTCTTTGTCAAAGTGGCCAAACTAGTCTATAATAAAGTTCGTCTTTTTGGTGATTGACCCGATATTTAGTCATGAAATAAGATGCAATAACCTATACAAAACATACCTGGCCACAACTCCACAAGCTCAACATGTAAAACTCTCTCTTGTGTTTTTCTTCGTATTTACCTACAATCATACACAAGAATATATAATAAAAAAACAATAGAACAAGCTTATAAAATTGCGGCTTTGTTTTTTTCAACAAAGAGAACAAAGTACTAACCTCCATAAGATTCATTCCATCATTAAGAGTAGCTTCTTCAGGCTGTAAATATAAGTTAAAACCTTAAACATTGAATAAGATTCATTTAAGCAAATGTGCAAATGTACAAACAATTGTATGATAGTACCTTATCAACTGGTGTGTTCTCTATTCACATCTTGTTAAGAATTTTACA
The DNA here is from genome assembly GCA_030545235.1 of Helianthus tuberosus. NCBI lineage: Eukaryota > Viridiplantae > Streptophyta > Magnoliopsida > Asterales > Asteraceae > Helianthus > Helianthus tuberosus. The sequence continues at coordinate 199,987,368 of CM060413.1, forward strand.
CCTTCTTAACTTATCATTTCGTCTTCAGTCAATCACCATCATCAACAACAGTAAGAACTTCACCAATTTTTTAAAAAAAAAAAAAAAAACCAAACAGGGGAGGGGTTTTACCAGGATACTTGACCGAAACCGAGACCCGCACGTATGACCGAGTCTTATCTGAAGTGTGAACCATTGGAACCGAGGCTCAAATACAACCAGAACTTGAAATAATATAACCATCATCGTCATCATTCAGCAACATCATCATCAGACAAATAAAAATGAACACCAGCGTTATGTTATTACTCGGAGGTGAACGGAAAGAAAGAAAATAACAAATAAATAAAAAAAACTCACCGGAATCCCTAAAACCCCATCGGAATCCCCAACCGATACCACCCACCACAGTTGCGCTACCTGTAGTGGTGGTCTTCCACTCCTCCGGCCGTCAGGGCTCTCCCACCGCCACTCATTTCAACCGAAAACGTGACTGTGAAGTCCGAGTTGTTCATGTGTGTCCGTGTTCCCAAGTTTCAGATTGCTACCTTCACTCGCGGCCTTGACCGTGCCAACATCGGCAAACCACCGCTGCTAAATGTCACCGGGAGCCGCCCAAGGGTCACAGTTCTCCCTCTCATACAACCGAACTCTCTCCATCTCTATCTCTCATATGCAGGTGTGCGTGAGATAAGAAATGTTATGATACGGGGGCTAGGGTTTTCTCAATTGTGAAAGAGAGGAAGGGTGTGGTAGGTGAGTGTAGAGAGAGAAGGCAGATGGAGTGTCGGCTGGTGGTTTGTTCTCGGGTTTCAAGAAAATGAGGGATGTGGTGATTACTAGGCCATTGGATCTATTTCAGTTTGACGGCCAGATTTTAAAAAACTGTAGAAAATTTGTAACAAAATTTGAGTTGTAAGAAAATTTGTGGAAACTTTTGTAGGAAAATTTATGGAAATTAGGATGAATTTTACAAAAAAAAATATTTTCTAAGGCAATTTTCATAAAGCAATTTAATTAAAATAAAATTTTTCTTAAATTGATAAATGACAAATAAATTAACTTTTTTTTTCGAAAATCTGCAGCAAGTGGTGTCAGTTTGCTACAAATTTCTGACAAATTTAGAAGTTTTATTTTTTAAATTATTTATTTTGTTGTGGGTACAGATAATACAAAATGTTAATGTATTTTGTCGGAATTTTGTCGAAAAGCTAATTAATGTTGTGACGAAATTGCTACAACCGGTAGTTGTGTGACAATTTTGTCGGAAAATTGAAGAAAAGTTTTGGGTTTTTTTTGTTTTTCTTTTTTGTGAGAAAACTGTAGAAAAATTGTAATAAAAATTGAGTTGTGAGAAATTTGTGGGGAACTTTTGTAGGAAAATATGTAGTTTTCTAGTAGTGTCTCGGCTAATTTATGTAAACTAGTTACATAGACCGAACCGTACGCGTAAGAGGCGTAACGGGTAATTATAAGAGTCCTAACCAGGTTTCCTAAGTTAATATGCCTCAACTATGTTGTGATATCAGTAGGATACCTTCCATTATGCCCGAAACGAATTTAAACACAAGCTATGCCCCGTAGGGGTAGTTTGGTCATTTAAAAGGTTATAAAAGAGTTTAAGTGTTTGTCTGAGTTACAGGTCTGATGTAATCAGCAAACATACTCAATTTAACAAGTCTTAATAGTAGGATAAAGTATATATGTGAAATTTATCAATTATAACCAACTATGCGCCTTAGGGGCATTTTGGTAATTTCACATAAGCCGAAAAGCTCAAAACCGAAGTCTGAGTCTATCAACCTTTGCTTACTGTCAAAATATTATAATTTGCCTTAAATATCAGTAGGTATCAACCCTTGTATGTTTAAAATACTTCTAGTACATAATATGCGTTAAAAACGCTTAAAAAGGCTATTAAAGGCCTTTTCCGGGTTTGATACTTAAATCTGATATTTTTATATTTCCAGAAGGCTTAAAATAATTTATTTATCATATGTGATCAGTAGCAAAAGGTTTGGAGTCGTTTAGATAGGTAAAACTCATTTTATGGCCCGTAAGGGCAAAACCGACAATTACCGGATTAAGCCTACGACTACTAGTTATGCTCAGTCTAAAATTAATTAAAAATCTTTAAAAATCCCAAAATAATATATTACATCAGTGGGTAAAGATTTTGATATCAAAAAGTAGGCTTAACTATGCTATACGCTAATTACGCCAATTAATTAACATAAAGCTTTCATTTTGCGATAACGAGCATAATTCTTAATCTACAATTCAAACTGATGTCAAACTTTGCATACAAGTATATATATCAGTAATTAAAGTTTCTACTTTTTTACATTTCCAAAAATCACGTTTTAAGGTAATAAGGGCATAATGGTCAACATATGAGCAATTAACGGAATTATGCGTATTAATTGGTTAACTAATGAACCATGGTGTATAATCACAGAGGGTTATACTAGCATGTTACCTGGTCCAAATAAAGCTCTAAGGCATTTCTAAAACATGCTTAAACGGGTCAGAACTGAAAGTCAAAGTGAAAGTCAAACTATGCGACTTTCGGTTTCGAACCGGGTCTAAACAGGAATTTGTCGGGTCGAACATGTTTAGACATGTTCTTACACGAATTACCAAGTTATAATAATGATCAAACAGGTTGCACGCCTTCTAGATTGCTAATTATGCGTTTTATGCTTCTGTTGACTTTTTTGGATTAAGTTTGACCCGACATTTGACTTAGTTAGAGTGGGAATCAGGGGGAACCCTTTTGAGGTTTTATTACCCACATAAATACCAACTCATAACTACTTTTGATTCGAGATATGACTGAGCCATTAATACTTAATCTCGAAGTCAAACCGTAATTACGTCGGTTTGACTTTTAGCTAAATAACTAAGCTAAAGTTAATTAGAGAAGGTTAGGCAACTTACAAAGGTCCTAAGCTTGATTAGAGAACACTTGAGAGAAGGTTTTGAGTTCCAGTAGTGCTCCAAGAATGCAGATGAAGATGTGATGAATTGTTTGCAACTAAAGACCCTTATATAGTGGATTTACTCACCACAATGCATTGACAACAAGGTCTACTACTGCCCACAACATTCCTACATGTGTCCTACATGTTTAGGGAGTGTTTAGGGGCCAAGGGGTAAGAGGAAACTCGTTTAAGAGGTCAGAATCGCGTTTAAACTGGCAACAGCCGGTTTTCTGTTGCTGGCAGTTGCTTGCGCACCGTAACAATTATTTGTTGCGGTGCGCAACAATTCATCAGGGACCAAAATGTTGGCTTTTCAATGATTTGAAGGGGCAACTGAGTATAAACGATTCTTGGCCGTTTTTTATCAATATGGGGCCTCAAATTTGGGTCATGTATAGTATGCACCACCATGTTATGTTGTGTGAAAGTCTTGGAGTCTTTTAGAAAGTGCCGAACAATAAGGTTCACCGTGCAAATTTCTTCGTAGGAGTCCACCAATTAAATTATGAATCATTCATTGCTATAATTCACTGAACTTGAACATATACTACATGTTTTAAATATGTTTTGAGTCTTGGGATTTATAACGAGGTCGTTCAGAGGTGCAAAAGTTAACATAACGACACTTTTAAATCCTGTCAAACATTTTTTAATAAATCCGAGTTTATAACGCTTTTTGTCTTACACGACACGTGTCGTTATTTTATTTAACACGAATTTTCGAGGTGTTACATTCGGCCCAGCAAAATCCAGCCCAACCCACCGCCCCTTTACCAACAGCCCCCACCGTCCCCTTATCGGCTCCCACTAATCCGCACTCCCAATCCACTAATGTCCACCCAATGTCGACTCGGTCCAAAACTGGCTCGCTAAAACCTCATCCACCACTCAACCTTTACACGTCCACCATCTCACCTATACCCACTACATATGCCAAAGCCTTCTCAGATCCTAATTGGACACACGCCATGCAGGCCGAGTTTAATGCATTGCAGGAAAATGAAACATGGGATTTGGTTCCACGTACGACTGACCGACCCATCATTCGTTGTATGTGGCTTTTTCTCCATAAGTATAAGTTGGACGGGTCCTTAGAACGCTATAAGGTGCGTTTGGTGGTTAACGGTAAGTCTCAGACTGTTGGGATTGATTGTGAGGACACATTTAGTCCGGTTGTTAAACCGGCTACTATACGTACGGTTTTATCTTTGGCCGTCTCGCGTTCTTGGCCAATCCATCAGTTGGATGTCAAGAATGCTTTTCTACATGGGCATTTGCAGGAGACGGTATTTATGCATCAGCCCCCCGGGTTTTGTGGACTGATGGTGCCCGAATTTTGTGTGTCGACTTAAGAAGTCTTTATACGGTTTGAAACAGGCCCCTCGAGCTTGGTACACTTGTTTTGCTACTTACATTCTATCACAGGGGTTTCGAAGCAGTGTATGCGATACTTCCTTGTTCATTTACAACAAGGGCCCTCACGTCGCGTATTTATTACTATACGTGGATGATATTATTCTCACTGCATCCACGGATGCTCTTTTACAGGATATTATTACTTCACTCTCACGAGAGTTTGCCATGACTGACTTGGGACGGCTACATCATTTTTTGGGCGTTAAAGTAACACATCAAAACAGTGGCTTGTTTCTCTCCCAGTCACAGTATGTAAAGGATATTATTGACCGAGCTAACATGTCTTCTTGTAAGCCCTGTGTTACTCCTGTGGACTTGTCGTGTAAGCTTAGCGTTACTGACGGGGCTCTTTTCCACGACCCCACTTTATACAGAAGCTTAGCCGGTGCTCCACAATATTTGACGTTTACCAGACCCGACATCTCATACGCCGTTCAACAGGTGTGTTTGTCCATGCATGAGAAGCGTGATCCGCATTTTAATTTTATGAAACGTATCATCCGTTACTTACAGGGCACGATTTCGTATGGGATTCGGATAATCAAGTCTTCTGTACATTCTCTTGTCACCTACTCTGATGCCGATTGGGGCGGTTGTCCTGATTCACGCCGTTCCACTAGTGGTTATTGCGTCTTCTTGGGTGATAATCTTCTTTCGTGGTCTTCTAAACGTCAACCCATTGTCTCTCGTTCGAGTGCTGAGGCTGAGTATCGCGGAGTAGCTAATGCGGTCGCTGAAGCAACATGGTTACGTAACTTGCTTCTCGAGCTTAATGTTCCATTACAGCGCGCCTCGGTGGTCTATTGTGACAACGTCTCTGCCGTTTATCTCTCGAATAATCCTGTTCAACATCAACGCACGAAACATGTTGAGATTGATATACATTTTGTACGCGAAAAGGTTCGTGTGGGGCATATACGGGTCTTCATGTTCCGTCCTCATCTCAGTACGCCGACATCTTCACTAAAGGATTATCTTGAGAGTTGTTCCAGTCATTCAGATCCAGTTTAACCGTCTGCTCCGCGCCCGATCAAACTGCGGGAGGATCTTAGCATTATCGTATATTTAGACTTGATTTGTATAGAGTTTACTACCATACTTATTCTCAGGGCCGGTTTTGGGCCTGTGCAAGTCGAGCAACGGCACAAGGCCCAAATTGCCAAAGGGCCCAGAATTTTTTCAAATAAATGATATATTAACTACAGATAACAAAGAACTTAAAACAAAATTAGAAGGTGGTTCAGTGGCTTCTTCAACTTTTGATGAATTCTCCCTCCCAAGTTCGATCTCAACATCATACGTATCATTTTTTTCTTTTTCTTTATGTTGATTGTCGATCCCTATTTTTTAACCCACTCATAATGATTTCTACCTTTTTCTTCCACTTATTTTAGCAAACTTTATTTTTATCCAAATTATTAGTTTTATTTTATTTTAATTTCTTTATTACAATTACTTTGTTAGATTGATCCAGATTATTTATTTTAATAAAAGTTATTATATTCTTTAATACAATTACTTTGCTATTATTTTTTAATCTAACCATGAAAAAAGTTGGTTTAGTATTTAGTGTTGGTTTCTTTTCAAGGAGCATAAGTTAAACGCGTGAAAATAATTCTAATACTATATGAAAGTTAATTTGACTATGATTAAAATACATAGATAATTCAAAATAAAACATAAATGTTGAGTTCATAAAATGCCGACCCATAACTAAATGTTGATATTTTTTGTTGCACATATGTTTTTTGTTGTTTGTTATACTTTTTGTTTACTACTTACTTTCACATTTGCTAAATTGGATTAGATGAATACTAGAGTTGATGTGTTTTGTATATATCAAAAGAAAAAAAAATGACGTACATTCGAGATTGCAATATCCGAAATAAGTGTTGGAAGTCACTTTTAGCAACGAGGACAAGCACCAGTTCAAAGGTTTTGCACACGTAAGTAATACTGAAGTAGCATGTAGCAGCCCTTCAATTTTTTTGCAGGTTGAAGGAATATTAATGCAACATATATCTTTTAAACAACGTTCAGCATAGTTTAAAAGACAAAGTTCATATTATAGGGAGGGCCCAATTATTTTGTCTCGCACGAGGCCCAAAAGCTTATTGTTATTCTCGGGGACGGCCCTGCTTATTCTGTATTCATTCCCATATAATGGGATTGTATTGTATTGTCAAGATCATCAAATAATAATACCATAGACCACTTTTAAACCGGTGTCGTTCCAGCGCACCATCGAAGAACAAAACAAACCTCCATCCATTCAAGATGTCGATCGCCGTGCTAAGAAGTCAAACACGGAGACCGTTAAAGAAGCCAAGCCAGCATCGGTTGGGGATGCTACTCGCACTCATGTTGACAACAAATGATATATTGTGGGTTTTTCAAATTTATTGTCATGATCTTCAATAATTGTAGTTGTGTCTGTATGTTTAAGGTAGTAACTGTTGCTGATTTTGTGCTTTTATGCTGGATAGATAAGTCTGTACCATTTGTTTCAAGAGTCTCCGCTAATATATAGTGGGTTGACTTTTTGAGATAATCCACTTGTGTTTGAAAAATAATTATAATTAACTGTCTGAGTTTTTAATCTTATTCATTAGATGAAGATTATATTATTGGAATTTTATAATTAACTGTTTGAGTTTTTATTCTTATTCATTAGATGAAGATTACATTATTGCAATTTTGTTTGGATTATAATAGTTTTAAGATTGTAGAGATATTAAGTTATTGTTATAACCTTGTCAGAAATAGAAAACAATGTTTGGCAAACGGGTCGAATTCCGATAAATTTATCAAGTCAAAATTTAAAATGATCTTGCAATTTCTACTTTAAAAACAAGTGTTTTCTTTTCGTCATAGGAATCAAAAGAGTAATGAAAGGAATTATAATGTAAAAGTTGTTGACTAAACACGCTTAATCTCGAGAGTAAGCTACTGGAACACCGAAGAAAACAATCACTAGACATTGATTTGTGCAAGCTTCGGGAGCTCATTCTATCAATCCAATATGTATGTGTTTACATGACTTGCCATTATAAGCATCAACCCATCCCTCTTAAGCAAACATTACCTTTACCGAACTGAAACCAATAGTAACATTACCGCTCCAGCTGCAATAGCTATATATTTCGTTGAAAGTGTCCAAAAGAATGTAACTTATTGATCATCATGTTATTATACATGTAGCAACTTAAACTTTTAAGCTGATTCTTTTAGTTATAAACAAATGGATAGTAAACTTAACTCTATGGGCTTAAACATTACAAGTGAGCCTCGGGTGTACTTGCATAGACTTGAGTGAAAGCAACTTACTTACATTAGTGTTAAAAAATATTTTACTTGTAACGAAAGCTAGTATTTTATTAAAGTTTTTGGTCCTGTAGTTGTCCACACATTATTCATTGTTCAAAAGAGAGGAAAACGAAAGGAACACCCACTAAACAAGACTTTGACATATAAATTTTTTGCTTGCTAAGTTACCCCCTCCAACTAAAATATTAAACTAATGATCCGTACAAACAAATAAAGCATCAGGTACAAGGAGATACAGAATTCATTATTTGCATCATATATGAACACATACCTTTTATATTTAGTTCAAAAACCAAATTTTGAATGCCAATTGATTCTCACTTGAATATCGAACACCCCTACTCGAAGGCCCTAAAAACAGCAACACAAATCCAACATCTAAAGTTCTAAACCGAAGGTGAACATGCATATGTTGATACATATCTAGCTAGGTTGGTCGAAACTCCAAGCCACATATGATAAGTCCCGACATAGTTCCCTCATAAGTTACCAGTTTCAAATTCATAGGTATAACATCCTTTCCGAGATTTTTCTTATTATACTTTGAGTTGAACTTCCAGATCATAACCTCCATCCACCCATCTTTTCTTTGCTCTGGAACCCAAAATTCATCATGATGATTCAAACGGGATGGGGTTCTAAAATAAATAATTTGGTTTTCTTTACTTTTGCGGTGGAGTAAATTCCGTACTTTCACTGGACAATGCAGCCCTTGACATTTTTCTGAAACCTTGAACACAAGGTAACATGTGTATTCAGTGAATGGTGACAGCATTTCAGTTTTAATCTTGTACTTGATTCTAAATACTTGTTGGGGTAGAAGCTCCATCACATTTTGAAATCTGCATGTATGATATTGGTTACATACTTCTTGGATACAAAATAGTATTTTGAAAATACCATCTTTATAAAATCTAAGAATGCAACGTACACATTTTATTAAAGAACTTTACAAGTTAATCATTGAAACTTAATCAAGAGGCAAACCTCGATTCGACTGAGGATTTAGAGCGGAAAGGTAAATTTTCAGTATTGTACAAAACCTCGGTTGCAAAAAGCATAAGATGGTTCTTTCCATTCAATTCCCTTAGAAACATCTGTTCGTCAAATGACCAAGAAAATTAAGTACCAGGATCACACACAATATTTTGGTTCTTCGGAAAATTAATATTTACTTATTAGAAAAATCAGAAAAAAACGGACCTTTTGATCGACCGCTAGTACTTGCTCCAAGTCCGAGTTTGATTTTTGACCTTGTTGGACTTGCTTTTGATTCTTGTTATCTTCGTGTGCCATCTGTGTATACAAATTATAACACCATAATGTAAACACATAACGTACAACTTAACAGTTAAACCATAATATCAGAGAATAAGAACCAGAGAATATTTTTCAAACTTGCATTTTTAATGGCCCGAAACTCAATGCCTTCAATAAAGATGGCACCACTTGTGCAATAGTATCTTGAAAAGCTCTCTAGTAGAAACGTGAAAGAAACATCTTCCTTGTGATTCAAGAAACGGTGCAATTCAATCATCATCCAATCGTTATCTCTCCACGTTGCAAAATATGAATGCAAAGTTTCAGTCCCGTTCTTGTACTTTAGGTTTATGAACATACAGTTACGTGAAAATATTCTTGGATCAGAAATCTTGAAGACTAAATAAATGCCGTATGTGACATCTGGAGATAAAAGTCGGTTGTCTGCACTAACTTGGATCTTTAAATTTGAAATATCCAATATCTTTGCAACTTTCTGAAACCTGTACATGTTATAAGCGATTAGTCTAGAACATTCATTTTATCTTCCTGACCCATATATAAGTTTAGCTTGTCATTGATGTTAGACTTTAATCGTCTAAGTCTTGTTAATCAAGTTTAAAGAAAAGATACGGGTCAAAAGTTAATTAGTATATAGTATAGTTATTATGTATTTAGAACATATGGCATTTGTTGGCCCATGTGATCCTTCCTTGAAAAACAGATGATACAAAGCCAAAACTCATATGCAACAGATGATCCAGAATAACACTGCATTGAACATCTTTTCCCTCCAATGGCAGTGGCATTAAACAACTGATCATTCTCTAAAGTCTTTTGATTTGCAAAGACTGTTATATGCAAAGCACTGTTGGATGTAAAGACTGTTGAAGACCAATCATCTGCTAAAGTCAAAGAACTGCTAAAATCAAAGGCCTGGTCAACCTTAATGGAAAGCACTGCTTAGTCTTCATCAGTGGTTGAGCATCATCAGCGGATAGCATGCAGCAGTGTTTGTTTAGTCATTGTCAAATGTAACAGTGTTTTTAATCATAAGTGTTTAGAGGTTGTTAAGATTGTTAGTTGTCACTATCTAGGTGATGTCAGTAAAGATGTTCTTGTACTGTTCTATTAGCTCTTTCGTACTCACTTGCATCTTGTACAAACTAACATTGTGAGCTGAGGCTGATGGGGAGAAAGTGTTCATGTATGCATAGTCGAAACATTGTGTAAATCAATCTTTTGATTATAAAGCATATATGATGAAAGCTTTTCTTTCCTTGTTTATGTTATAAAGTTTTTCATTCATTCCGCTACAAATTATTCCTCTGTTTATCTTCTTTCGTTGTTCATCTTATAAAAACAACATAAACAAGTAAACTCAGATCCTAACAATTGGTATTAGAGCTAGGTCAGTCAAATTCGATTTAACATTCAATTTGACATAAAATATCAGCTCAATTTCAATGATACTGTGTTGTTCGTATTTGTTGAAAAACAGAGTACAAGTGTAATCATGTTCAAAGTTGATTATTCAAAAAAAAATGTAAAACGACCAAGATGTCTTCACAATCACAGGACCCTCACAACACAGGCACACTCTACAAGCCACCTATGCTTCTCAGATCTGAATACAATATCTGGCAATGTAGGATGGGCCATGTGTTAGCACAACAAAACACCGGTTGCTGGAAGTCTGTCATCTTTGGACCTCATGTTCCAATGGTGCAAAGTGCAGAAGATCCCAAGGTCCAGGTACCTAAAAGTCCTGAAAATTACTCTGGGCAGGATTTTCAGAAGATTGAGCTAGATGCTAAGGCATTCAGTATAGTGGCCACAACACTACCCAATGACATATATGCTGGCCTGTTACACTGTAACAATGCTAAAGAGCTATGGGATGCACTCAAAGAGCAATTTGGTGGGACAGAAGAGGTTATTTAAAACAACAGAGAGTTGTTAAATAAACAATATAAAACGTTTTGTCATGTTAAGGGAGAGTCATTAACACAGTAGTTTGGAAGATTTAGTTGTCTGATTAGTGAGCTAAAACTGGTTAATATTGAATATGCTAAATCCACTTTAAATAGTAGGTTTCTTAGATCATTACCAGAAAAGTGGGACACTATAGCTTTTGTTACTAGAAACTCTGTGGGGTTCAAGAAGGTAAGTCTGACCCAACTTCATGGTAGGCTTCTCAAATATGAAAGAGAGCTGAACTAGAAAAAGAAGTTGTAGGAATCTGGAAAAGTCACTGATGATTACTCTTTTGGTACACGGCACTTTTGGGTCAAGAAAAGTTATCTGGTGGTAGTAAGGACCACAGTTATGATCATTATATTGACATAACTGCAGGTGGAGCCTTCAACTCTGAGACTTACTCACCTAATTATGCTTTCACAACTAATGGGGGAAAACCAGATCTCTGATAACTTATCCTTTGAACTGAATGACCATCAACATTTTGATCCCACTGATCTGGAAGAAATGGACATTTTGCATCAGCTTACCTTGTTGAGTGTTAGAATAAACAAGTTTTATAAAAGGACTGGTAGAAAGTTTCCAGGATTGCATGGGAATTTGAAGGTGGGGTTGGATAAGTCAAAAATCAAGTGCTATAAGTGTAATAGGCTTGGTCACTTTGCTAGGGAATGTAGGAGTCAAAACAGTGGACCAATTATCACTCACCCTAGTCCAAGACCTCAAAACACACAAAGCACTTTGCACTATTCCCAATATACCCCTGCCCCTCATATGCAAAAAACTGCCCATTTTGCTCATCCTGTAAACACTATTCATGTGCAGTATGTCCAAACCACTGTTCCACAGATTCAGTATGTTCAAGCCCCTGTATCTCAGGTTCACGTGCAACCTGCACCACAACAAACTGTACAAACATCTGCTCCAGCAGAGGCCAGTCAATAGAGTTTCTTTACACAGGGCTTTGTTGATTGGAACAGTATGCCGGAGGACTTAACTGATGAAAACTTTGCTCTAATTGCTAATCCTAATGTTACTCCTGATGAATTTTGTTTCATGGCATTAGAGTTAGTACCAGAAGGGCAGGAATATGAGGAAGTGGAGTCCAGATCTGATGAGGTGGAAGAAATTGCTGAAACAATGGTTACAGCTGTTGTTGGTGAATAGATGTTAGAAGATAAAGAAACTGAAACTCTGTTGGAACCTCTTGTTGATCCATGGGATGCTAGTGTGTGTGAGAATGAATGTGAGTGTGCTATGATGGCTGCTGCTAAGGTACCACCTCAGATCCTAAAAGATTTGTGTTCAGATAAATGCATTATTACTTTTGCTAAATGAAAACCTTAGAAACAAGATTTTAAAAGATGAAGTCCAATTTGAGAAAACTTTTAAAGAGTTGAAAAACAAATTGTTTGACAAAGAAACTGAAATCAGCAGCTTAAAACATGAACACAGCATAACCAAAGACCAACTCCAAACTATGGTAGAAAAATACCAAGTTTGCAAAAAGGAGCTTGAATCCACCTAAATCACTTGTAAAAAATGGGTGGAGTCTTATAAATATTATGAACTGATGGTGGAAAAGCAGATCAAGAGCAATGTAAAGTTTGGCATTGGCTTTAGAAAACATGACTAAACTGAAAACACTGCTGAAATTGAATCTGGCTTAGTTGAAGTAATCCCCACAAGCATGGCTGGTCAAGAGAAAAAGTCACTGATAAAAATGGAAACAAAATCATTTTAGAAAAAACCGGAGGGGTCATCAACCTTTGAAGAGATACAAAAAGATCAATTCAAACCCACCTGATCTGATGAATGTGACATCCTTGAAAACTTCAAGACAATGGATTTTTCCACAATTAAGGGTGTCAAAGCACCCAAGGCTAAAGTCATTCCTCTGAAAGACATCCCAACAGAGGTTAAAAACTCTGTTGAAAAAGAAACTCAAAAGAGGAAGATAAGAGAAAATATTAAAAACTTGTTTTGTGATTTTTGTGAGAAAAGAAACCATGCCACAAAGGACTATTTTTATTTAAAAGCTTATGATATAAACAAAACAAGTGTCATTGAGTCTGCACCAAAATGCACAATTTGTGGAAAAACCAATCATCTCACTCAAGAGTGTGTGTATCTCAAAACTTTTTAGGTTAAAAGAAAAGAGTATACATCCAAAACACTAGAGAGTCCACAAAAACCTACCCCCAAGAACAAACAGACTTTTGTGCCTGTCCAAACAGCTGTTACAAAACAGTTGAACAAAGCCTCTACTCTCAGAGAGGTACAAGTGACAGATGCACCACCATCAAACCAGTTCCCAAGAGGACATGGCCAACCATCATACCAAAAGGTCCCACATGCTTATGAAGCCTACAAAAGGCCCTCTAAGCCCAAAGTGAATAGACATCCTTTTGGTTATCAACATCCGACAGGAGATGGTTCACAACAGCGGTTACAGAAAAAAGATAAAAAATCTGCTCAAATCCCTGATCTAACCACTGTTCAGGCTCCTGGACTTGAGGCTGACCTATCTGTGACCCCATCCAAAGCCTTATTAGCTTTGGAAACCCACCTAAACTAATTTGTTACTTGATGTGAAGGAAGCTTCTTCATTCTTAGATAGGTTATGGTATGTAGATAGTGGAGGCTTCAGGTACATGACAGGATGTAGGTCCCCTACTCAATGATTTCAAAAAACATGGAGGGGGGAGTAACAATTCAAAAGGGAAGATGTTGGGGTCAGGGACTGTTCAGGCTAGGACGCTCAAGTTTGAGAATGTCAATCTTATCAACAATCTTAACTTTAACCTCCTTATTATTTCATAAATGAGTGACAAAGGCTATGGGTCATTCTTCACTAAGGATAACTATAAGATTGTTGGGCCAGAAATGGTGAAAAAGATTGAACAAATCATAGCTAGGGGTAAAACACAGCTTGTTGCTCAAAGGAGTGGCAATGTGTATGTAGTCGATATGTCAAAAGATAACCCAATGGTTGATGCTTGTCTGTTCTCAGCTGCCTCTAACAAAGAGACAGAGTTATGGCACATGAGACTTGGGCACAAAAATCTTAAGACTATCACTACACTCTCAAAACAAGGCCTGGTAGGAGGTCTCCCACAAAAAAATGTTTTACTTGTTCTAAGCATTGTGTTTCCTGTCTAAAAGGTAAACAACATAAAAGCTCTTACAAGTCCATTGAATAGTCCAAAACAACTAAGTGTTTGCAAATACTGCACATGGATTTGTTTGGCCAGTAAAAATCATGAGTTTGAAAAAGAAAAGATATTGTTTGGTCATTGTAGATGATTTTTCTAGGTTTACATGGACTTACTTTTTACATTCTAAGGATGAGACTACAGGTATCTTGCAAGACTTTGTTAAAAAGGTTGAAAAGCAATTTGACTTGCCATTGAAAATCTTTAGAAGTGACAATGGAACAGAGTTTAGAAACAAGGAGTTGGATGAGTTCTGTGTGGCAAAAGGGATTGTAAGGCAGTACAGCATCCCAAGAACACCAGAACAGAATGGGGTGGTTAAAAGGAAAAATAGAACTTTGATTGAAGCTGCCAGAACAATGCTTGAAGACTCAGGTTTACCCTTAACTTTTTGGGTAGAGGCTGTAAACACTGCTTGTTATGTGCAGAACAGAGTTTTAATCAACCACAGGCATCAAAATACTGCCTATGAAACTCTGTTCAAAATCAAACCACTTATCTCCTATTTCAAAATCTTTGGCTGCCCATGTTTTATCATATTTCAAAATCTTTGAGATGGAAAGATCTCAACCTGAAACCTTACCTCCTCATGATTCCTCATAAAAGGAACATGTTGTATACACATGGACCCCTCAATGATGATTTGGAGTCTCCTCCTATCTCAAAAGCAGATTCAACCACCTCTGGTGGGAATTCAGGTGATCTAATTAAGTTAGGTTATGAATTAAAATACAAGGATTTAACGGAGAGGATGTGATCAATTGAAACAACTGTTGGTGAAATGAAAGATCTGATGAAGCAGTTGGTGGATGCTTCCAAAAGTCAACCTACTCATCAGCAATTATCCCAGGAGCTTTGGAATTCTGTGCAACCCATCTTAGCAGCTCAAAGGGAATTGGCTGAACTTCAACATAACTCACACATGGAACTGATCAGAGTTATGGTTGAAGCAAGATATAAAGACACCTAGGCAGATATCAAGGGCATCAAAGAAGCCCTTGTTAAGTTAACTGGCTCCTCCCCTGCACCTATCTTTGAGAAAGATGACCAAGATGATGCCAAAAAGGGAGAGAAAGATTCTCTAAGGAAACTTGATGTTGACCCCAAAGCTAAACCAAAGGGTCGGCCAAAACAAAAGCTAGAATCTGCCAAAGACACTTCTGCAAAATCATCTGAAAAGTCTGATGTTGGTAAGAAAAAGGGAGTTGATGAAACCCTTAATAAACAGACAGATGAAGAGATTTTGAAAAAGCAGAAGAGAAAAGACACTGCAGAAAGCAAAGCAAATGTTTGGAGACGAGAACAGGAGAAAAAGAGGAAATGGGAAATCAAAACACAAAAATTGGCACTTCCAACAGAAGAAAATCATTCAGAAACAACAGACCTCCAATTCACATTCCCTAAAACCACTATTGCTTCTAAAAATCCAACCACTGCTGCTACCAAACCAAAACCTTCACTCCAAAAACCACCTCAGAAGAAGCAGAAAACAGCTTCATCACCACCACCATCTTCCAAAGCAACAGATGTTGATGCACCAAAAGCATCATCAGATGTTAAGACAACATCTGCTAAGACACTAGTGGTTTCAACAGTTAGCCAATCCACTGCTTCCATTCACTTTGATTCCCCACCATCAATAAAACCACCAACACCTCAAAGATTCCCCTCACAATCAACCTTTTCACCAAAACCACCATCTCCATCTAAAAGTCCTCCTCCTCCAAAATATGCTTATGCTAGAAAAAGGAAGTTTGTGGTGCTTAAAGATGAAAAAGAAATACCAGCACCAATTCCTTTATCACATGTTCCAGCCTCATCATTCATTCCACCCTCATCACCAAAAACCAACCCAGTCAAACAACCACCCACTGGTTACATCCCACATGACATTCCCCTGGCAACTCAATATCCTCTGGAACTGATAGCAGTCCAAGATGAAATGATACACTTCTACAAAATAGAGGATCCATCCAAAATAACCTTCCCATCTCTGTATGGCTTTAGAACACCTCAAAATATGGATGAATATCTAAAGTTGAAAGCCAACCAAGCTCAAAGTATTGAAAAAGAAGAGAGTAAAGAGCAAGGTGATAGGAGATAACAAAGTCTCCATCAACATGGGCTAAGTAAAGTCAGGAAACTGGAAGACTTTGCTACAGAGTTGTGTAAATCCATGTCTGAGTTACCACCAACTACTGATCTTCAAAAGGAACTAAGGGTTGACTACTTGGACCTCATTATGAAAGACAAGCCCTACAAAGCCAACAGGTCTCAATTCAAAGACTGTTCTCTAGAAGCTCTCAAAGAAGAAGTAAACATAATTGAAATGATGAACAAAGATCCTAAAATGAAGAAATCTGCACCCAACTGGAATAACTTCAAGAAGGTTGATGTGGATGACTCATTAAGGTACAAAAGGAAGAGAGCAGAGCTTGTTGCAGCTGGTTATGGGCCTGCTAGATCCATTGCAAGATGGTCTAAGCAGAATGTTGATCAGACTTATAGAAAATTAGAAGAGCTCAGAAAGACAGATCCAACAGTTCCTCAGAAGCTAGTGTATGATGATGGAACCACTGCTGATAGGCCTCAGCAGAGCCATGCCCTTAAAAAGTTGTTCTCATCATCTGCTCCACCCATCAGTGCCTCAAATCAACTAAAAAAGCAGAAGCAGATTGATGTGGAAGATGATAGAAGAGGTATGCTGAACACAGAAAGGAGGCCATCAGAAATCAACTTCTGGATGATGCTTCTCAACAACTTCAAGCTCAAGTTTCTGAAACAATCAAAAAGTTGGCAAGCAGACCTCAATCCCCAAACTCATCTCAAATAAAACTTCTCCCTAGAAAGCCATCAGATCCAAAAATACTAAAGTGGAAGTCTGACAAAGATACCCACGTATTGACTCTAATCAGGTTTGATGGTAAAGTTGAAAAGCTATCAAGGGAGGATGCATTTGGTCTGGATGCAAGTGACCTCCAAGACTTATTGAACCTTCAACTGCACAGAGATGAAGAAGACTCAAATTCTTTGGATTTTGAGCTTCAATTCAAGGGGCAAATCCGGGAACTGTTGATGAGAAAATAAAGATCCGAATAATGGAGAGTTCTTGCATCATCTGTTCTAGGGGGAGATTGTTGGCCCATGTGATCCTTCCTTGAAGAACCGATGATACAAAGCCAAAACTCATCTGCAACAGATGATCTAGAATAATAGTGCATTGAACATCTTTTCCCTCCAATGGCAGTGGCACTAAACAACTGATCATTCTCTAAAGTCTGTTGATTTGCAAAGACTATTATATGCAAAGCTCTGTTGGATGTAAAGACTGTTGAAGACCAATCATCTGCTAAAGTCAAAGAACTGCTAAAGTCAAAGGCCTGATCAACCTTAATGGAAAGCACTGCTCAGTCTTCATCAGTGGTTGAGCATCATCAGCGGAAAGCATGCATCAATGTTTGTTTAATCTTTGTCAAATGTAATAGTTTCTGTAATCATCAGTGTTTAGAGGTTGTTAAGATTGTTAGCTGTCACTGCCTAGGTAATATCAACAAAGATACCCTAGTGTTTAGGATTGTACTATAAATAGACAGTGGTTGTACTGTTCTATTAGCTCTTTCACACACACTTGCATCTTGTACGAACTAACATTGTGAGCTCAGGCTGAGGGGGAGAAAGTGTTCATGCATGCATAGTCGAAAAATTGTGTAAATCAATCTTTTGATTATAAAGCATATATGATGAAAACTTTTCTTTCCTTGTTTATGTTATAAAGTTTTTCATTCATTCCGCTGCAAATTATTCCTATGTTTATCTTCTTTCATTATTCATCTTATAAAAACAACATAAACTATAAACTCAGATCCTAACATCATTGTAAAAGGGTTAGTCATGTCACAAAACAAAATTGATAACCTACATATGAAGAGATGCGACGTTCACTAACCAACGCATCGTTCTAAAAAGGCGCCAAACATCGAAAGACACGTCGATTTATTGAAGAGTCATGATGGTTCAGATGCAACTCTTCAATATGTATAAATAGGTCTAGAATTTCAGTTTGTAAAAGTGTCCAGTATCTTGATTATCGATACAAAGTTTATTTGGGGTAAATCCCTTTGTCCTTCTTGTTCAATTATTGTTCTTGTTCTCTATTGTGAGTTAGATTTATGGTCTCCTGGGATTTATAGTGGTATCAGAGGCAAGGCTCATAGGATCAAGATCATGGATTCAATTCTTCGATGATCAACGCACCCCTTGAAAGAATTTTTTTAGTGTATTTTATAGGAAAAATCTCGATCGCGTCCTTTGAAAATATGGTTGGACCCCTCGTTCGCACCCTAGAAAATAATTTATGTCCGCCATTGGTTTCACTATTAGAAAATTATGAATTGTTTCCATAATTTCTGTTTGCACCCTAGAAAATAATTTATGTCCGTACAAATTGTTTCCACTCTTTTTAACTTTCAATTTCTTTGGGGAGTTATATGGCATTTTTATAGGTTTTCACCATTTATCGATGTCGTAGTTTTACTAAGAAATAATTTTTTGTGTGTGTATTTTTTTCTTATTTTTAGTTTTATATTTTTATAGTAGTTGTGTGCCTGAGTATGTTGTCTAGAATCTTATGTTTTGGTTATGGTCTTTGTAGCCGGGGGTCTCACTTGAAGTAGGCGAAGGCGTAGTTGCCTACTTCCCACACTCCCCAAACCCTATCAATAGCTTGGGTATAGGTGAGATTATACTGGGTAAGGTTGTTGTTATTATCACTATTCGTCAGAAAATTTGCTCCACCAGTACCCCATGGAAAAACAGGCCTCGGGTGGGAGTGTGGCTCGCCACAGCTAGGGCCGGACCTGGCTATTGCTTTGTGTGATTTCAATGTCTATGTAACCCTTTCAAGGGGAGTTTCCATTTGCTAATGAGATATGCAGAAAAATTAGTCAAGTTCTATTCTCTTTATTTTCTTTGGCCAACGACTAACCGTTGGAACAACATCAGTTATAGTTATCAGAGCAGTCATGATCCTCTCTCAAACTCTATTCGAAACCAAATTCTATCGATGGGTGAATGACTCCTTTTCGAGACTCGAGTCTCAGTTGCAAACCATCTTCAACCAGCTTCAATCGATCCAAACCGTTTGAGATGCCCTCCAAACCCATGTCCTATTACTACCCGTTTCCGCTCCCGAATCTACACCCGCGACAACTGCCATGAAACCAGCCCCAAGATCCCTTAAGCCAACTGACAACTGCACCAATCCGAGAACTGCAACTTTTGCACCCTTCCATCTCGTGAAACAAGTTTCAACCCCTCCTATACAACCTACACTAAAACCATCCCAGTCACTTGGCCCGTTCGCACCGCACTCAAACTCTCATCCATGGCACCGGTCACCAAACTTGTCTCTGCCACTGGGTGTAAAAATTTGGCGTTTTACCCTTTTCAAATACCTCAAGAAGCATCAAAGTCTCAAGAGATGGAAATTCAAATTGAAAGTTTCACAACTAAAGTATCTTTAACGGATTGGGTTCACATAGATTTTGAGATATCTACGAATGAAGATGAGCCAATCAAGGGTTCTGTGCAGGGTGCAATAAAAAAACACGAGTCGCGTCCATGGTTGTGGTTAGCTAATGCTTCTCCAAATGCGGATGGTAGATTCAAGTGGCGCCCACCGTGGGGCGTTTTGTTCAATAGTACCAGATTTCACCTTGAGGACAAGGTGAATTCGAGGGGGATGGATTGATATATTCCTAGATCTACATATGCATGAGTCCTTCATGGTATCTTTTATTTTATCACATGTAGAGGAATGTACCAAATTTCACACCATGCAGGACACACGACAACCGAGGATTCGCCAATCCAAACAACTTACAATGCAACCAAGTGCAGGTGATTAGTCCTTACAAACACATTTAATGCAGATGCTTTCTCCACCACTCAGGGCAGAGGTGACGTCAGCATTTACATGCACATCATCACACGGAATACCATGCTACAATAAGGTGATGACAGGTGTCATCAAAACCGTCAGGAGCACGGGGACCACAACACCTGGTGAAAGCGACCTCTATCTAAGATTACTATAAATAGAAGGGTTCTCTACAAAGGAGGTACGTGGTCTCTCTCTCTCTAAGCTCTTACTTCCGAAACCCTTATTTCACACATAATTACTCTCACGTCCGAGGGTGGTCATAGGGAGGAATTCCATCCTGTGGCGACCCTAACGGTGTTTAGTGTGCAGATCTATTCACATTCACACAGTGGATGATTCACAACATTCTCAGGAGAAGACATGCTAATGGAACAGATTGTAGCCCCGAGCTAAGATTTGATTCTTCATCACTTGTGTTTTATTTTTTATGCTTGTATTGTGTTTGAAAATAAAGGACGTAGTCATACCATCCATGTTCTTAGCTTCTTAGGTAGTGGGTTATTGCTTTGGTTGAATTCACTTTATACGTAACCCGTATAAAGGGTGTTTCCATTTATTTGTTAATACGATATGTAGAAAAATTAGTCAAGTTCTCTCTCTAAATTTCTTCTATTACTTTCGTTATTTTCTTTGACCAATGACTAACCGTTGAACCACATCAGATGCATGCCTAGTTTGTTTTGTTTAGAAATTAAACAAGGGTAGAAAGTCAAGTAGGTTGACCGGTTTTGTGGAGGAAAAGAACGTTGGAGAGTGGAGCCTACATTTAGGAGCATGTGGGTCTAATTAATAGGGTAAATTGGTTTATGTAGGCTATTTATATTCTGAAATGCATTTTTTGCGAGGAATACTTGGAGTCATGTGATCACATTTTTGTGGCTTGCCGGTTTGCACAATTGGTATGGCAACAGGTGACTGGTTGGGCTAAGATCCCACCAATTTGGGCCTTTGAATATCAAGATCTTCTAGAACTACAAAATTATTGCACGGGTTCGAGGAAAAAGAAAAAGGCTTTACACGCTATAGTTCTGATGGTTATTTGGAGCATATGGAAAATGCGCAATGAAGCACTGTTTGAGAATAAGGCTCCAAACGTGTTTAAAGTGATTGAGGAAATAAAAACCTTAGGTTTTCTATGGGTAAAAAACAGATCGAAAGAGGCGGCATTGACGTGGGAGGGAAGGAATAAATTTGAGATTTTTGTATAGTTGTCGATTAAGTTGGTTTGGGGCGATTTGTTTGCTGTTTGGTGTATGAGTTTTCTCAAAATCTTGTAATTTTGGTGACTAGTGCCTTACTAGTATTAATAAAAAATTTTGTTGGCCGTTAAAAAAAAAGGCTATTTATATTCTTTGTATTTAAGAGCAGTTTATTTGTGAGTTAAGTGGGGCCTGAACCAACACACCCTTCTAGCATATACCATTTAATTTAGTGAGCAACTATTAACTTTTTTTTTTTTTTTTTTGAACGGCGATTGACTCCAACAGTCGAGAGGATCACACCCGCATTGCATGGATCCCTAGTCCCCCTCGGGCGAGGCATCCGAGGTTGACCATAGGCGCTCCACGAGAAAATTTTCAGCCGACAGCCACTTGACTGCCGTTGCAGCCTCCGCACTCAAGAGCCGGAGTAACCGCACTGTAATAGAAAACTCGTGTGCGGCTCAAGACTCAAACCCGGGCTATTACACACTCAAGGCTCTTATCCATCATTGCCATGACCCCTCAACCAAGGTTGGGGCCATTTAAATGATGTGTACAAAGAGAGAGACAGAGAGAGAGAGAAAGAGAGGGTGGACCTTGATATGTGAATAGATCTAAACTTGTGTGATTGCTGTTGGTTTTTATAAGTAAACTTTGCTGCTGTTGCTGAAATCATTTTATTTGATTCTCCATTATCGCTTAGTATATACCACTGATACACAAAACAAAATCAAAACAAATCAAATCAAATAAGCCCTGTTAATTCATGTGAAAATGCTTATTAATACACAAATCAAATCAAATAAGCCCTGTAAATTTAGTAGGGCTGGCAATTGGGTACCTGTTAAGACACGATTAGACCTGTTTGACTGAAAAATAACCCTTTGACTTTTTTAATTTTTAAAATAATTAAAATTACAATGTTAGGATCTATCATTTATTCATCTTTGTACATAAAACATAAAACTGTTTTATAAACATGAGGTAGAAAGTAGTTAAACGAGTCGTAATCATGTTTAAAACTTATGTTGTGCGCGCCGTCAGAAACCTGTTAAACCTGTTAAGACACGATTTGCCAGCCTTAAAATTTAGTGAAAATGCTTGTATGATTTTTGAACTATCCCTTTGAGGATACTTTGTAAGTGAATATCTATTAAGAAATTAATCACAAAAAAATTAATGAAATGACTTTACTCCGTGAACAGTATACATGTTTAGTTAAATAGCAAAAATACATTAAATAAAGTAACGAGCTAATTACCACTTTCTCCTTTGGAAGGAGAATTCCACCGGAGAGCTTCTCGTAGAGATCCTTTTTCTCTTTGGTATGGTAGATTTCAGGGGTTTGTGACAATCCCATTATTTCTTTGTAGTCTCTAGGTAGTTTGGGCTCCCATATTTCAAAGTCTTCCTGTGTATTAATTAATCAATTATATAAATAAATATTTATAAGTTCAGTATTTGTTTGACATTTTGGCACAGCATATGACAATAAAATGTTATTTTTCTCCATTATCACTTTTCATTATTTTAGAAAAATTCTCTCCTAAATTTATATATTTTTGTGGAAATCAATTGTTTAATATGCAACTATTAGTTATAGCGCAATAAAAGGAAGCCAACGTTTGGGCAAATATGAAAACTTACTTGAATTGCCAACGCTTTTTTAAGTTGTATCACCACATCACTTGCTTTCGGGCGCTTATCAGCATCTTCATGTAAGCATTCATAGGCAATGTCCACAAATGTTGTCAATGATTGTGGCACAATTTGATCCTTTATATCCGCAAACACCATTTCATCAAGTTTTGGCTGTTCATAGTAGTGTTTAGCCAAAGGGCCAGCTTCATGCCCCTCTTCCCATGTCAATCTTCCGCACAGAATTTCAAATAAAATCACACCAAACGAATATATATCTGATTTTTCAGTTAAGGAATCTCCTTGGTACTGCGGGTCAAGATAAGCATCATTGTTGATATATTCCATATTCTGGTGTGATGAATCTAGTGAGGACAACTCAAAATTAGAGATTTTCGCATCCCAATCATCATTTAGTAAAATGCTATGGCTTTTGATGTTCCTGTGTACTACCTTCTTCAGTGTTACATTCTCTCCATGAAGAAAATCCAATGCACTTGCGACATCAATACATATCTGGAGCCTTTTCATCCATTTAAGTTTTGAGTCTTTTAAATATTTATCAAGACTTCCTTTAGACATGTGCTCGTAAATGATGATGTTTTCATTCCAGTCTCTACAGTAGCCTACAAGACGAATGATGTTCTTATGCTTACGCTTGAATAGAATATCAAGTTCTGTCCCAAATTGATCATCAATCTTGCTATCCCACCGCTTTGCAACGATAGTAGTACTAGCATGTGGTAGTTTTCCTTCATATGCTTTCCAGTATCTTCCACTTCCAAAGCAATTTACACTGAAGTTTTCTGTGGCCAACATAATGTCTTTAAGTGAAATTTCCAGGCTTAGTATGCGGTTTTCCTGTGAATTGTAAGTCATTAAATCAACATAATAGATACATTCGTGATACTATTGAATTTGAAGATCAAATATATAATTAGTGACCATAACCATATTCAATATCCAAAGAATTCATAAAAGGAAACTATTTTTATTGATGGGTTAAAACTTTCACTTTCTTTCGAATTTAGATGTATAAAACTCATAGCATCTGCATGACCTCTTTAATTCTATAGTTTTTCCTTTCTATCGTTCTCCATTCTTAGAAAGTGCAGGAACAAATGGTTTTTGGGTTTTCAAATACGCATGTACTCAATGGTTCTATTTCGATATAAGACACAAAAAAGTGAGCACGTGATCTTTTAATCATTGTAACTACTTGCTTATGGACTCAACGTACACAATATACATTCTGAAAGTTAAAATAATAGGTTAAACAGGTGGATAGAAATCTTGCTAATCTATAGTCTAGAATTTATATGTTATATCACTAGCTTTCTTGTTATTCTAGCAGGGTAAAGATCCGGTACAAAATGTTCTTAACCTAGGAAGTGTAGGAAATCGGGTCAAACGAACTTCGATTAAGCTCATTCTAGCGGAGTTGGAACCGGCTCGTTGAAACCTAACAAGAAACCCTAACCCCTTAAACCTATACCCTAATTCTAACCCCTTAATCTAAACCCTATGCTAAACTGTACGCTAAACCCTATGCTAAACTGTACGCTAAACCCTAAAATCTAAATTATAAACCCTAAAAGCTAAACCCTAAATGCTAAACTTTAAATCTAAACCCTAAATACTAATGCCAAACCCTAAAACTAAACCTTAAAGCTAAACCCTTAAGCTAAAATCTAAAGCTAAACCCTAAAAGTTAAACTCTAAACCCTATATATATATATATATATATATATATATATATTTGAATAGGATTCGACGAGCCGGTTCTAACGCCGCTGGAATGAGGTTAATCGGAGTTCGTTTGACCCGGTTTCCTACACTTTGTAGGTTAAGATTGTTTTGTATTTGAATCTACCCCTATTCTAGCAAGCCCAATAATTGAATAAATTTACAAGCTGTTGATACATATATGTGGACGCGACTCGACTCGACGCGACTTGGTTCGGTTCGACCCGGTTAGGTTCGGCTCAAGCCCGACGTCACGACATTCCTCCGTCGTGCGTCCCAGAGTTCGTCACGTGAAGCACGGAGCGCCGCGAGCCAGTTCCCGCTGCCACATCATCATGACATCATCATGATGATGTCATGATGATGTCACTATGTTGACTAAACTTCAAAGATATGCAACAAAATGAATTCTGGACGTGCATGCTTTAACCAGACTTCATGTTGGGCTTTTGCTTTGTCACATGGGCCTTTATGTTGTTGGTGTCGAAAGATGAGCTCGAAGGATAGTCCTTCGATGGATGTCTGCAGATGGACCTCGAAGGATATACCATCCTTCGAGGTATATGTGGATCATTCGATGGCTGTATGATCGAAAGATGATGTTTCGATCAGTTATCATGATCCTTCGACCATACAACTTGTGCTGGGCATATATATACCCATGCAGTGTGTGTTCAATAGTTAGACGAGAGATGAACACTAGACAAGTGTGAGAGCATACTGTAAACACAGAGAGCACACGAGAGGTTGAGAGAGTTTACATATTACGTTTGTAAACATTGTTCTGTAACTGATTCCGCGTTTAATACAAGATGTGTTAATCGTTGATACCGCGTGTGTTATCTTTACTTGTTTTCGTCTCTATCTCGGTTTGCTGATCTTGTTGGATTCCGCACAACAAGATCGGTTCGTATACAAGGAAGTAGGCGTTTAGATCCGTATCCGGACACGGGGACCTACAAGTGGTATCAGAGCTTTGGCTCTTCTCCTTGTTAAAACCGAGTGGTTTTCGGGTTGTTTTTCGGATTTTTAAAGTTCATATTTTTCTGAAATTTCAGCTCATATCTTCGAAAATTCTGGTATTTTGTTGTTAGTTCTTATAAAAACCTTGTTGTTTATCATTTTCACATGATTAAAAGTGGGTTTTTAGTGAAGTTTCAAGCAATAACGGGTTTTCGGAAAGTTGTCGGTTTGCCGGAAAACTTATATTTCTGGGTTTGTTCTTCATATCTTCAAACCATATTCAAAATGTTCTTGACAAGATTCTGTTTGATCTGATTTGGGTTTGAAATATTGTTGTTGTTTATTATAATATTAAGGTTAAAAAAAAAAAAAAAATGGCAGACATTGCATAATGATGATGTTTAATTGAGAAGTGTGTTTTTGGTTTTAATAGTACATATCATATCTTAGTTGGTGAATTGATCATACTTTGAGCCGAAAGTGGGTCTGCATTGTGTCAGGAGGTTAAAAGTCAACAAATTGAATCACACAAGTAGTTTGGAACGTACAAAGATCCAGCATATATTGAATCGAAAGATGTTGTGAATCGAAAGATCTTTCATACCCCGAAAGATATATTCGAAGGATCATCTTTCTTTTCGAAAGGTCATCTCATTGAATCGAAGGATAATCTTCCACCCACAACAACTTCGAAAGATCAACATAACCCCCAACGATTTCGAAAGATACATCATTGTCCCCAACGATTTCGAAAGATCAGCATATATCTTATGTTTCGAAGGATAAGTCTTGAAAAGTTGTCACCAACTCACTGAACTGCTTTTTGACAAAACAAACATTAAACAGACTTGTAGTTTCCTATTTGGGTTTTGTCAAATTTAAAAAAAAAAAAAAAAAAAAATAATAATAACAATCCATTTCGTCAAAGCCCAAGTAGGCAAAAAGAATTAGCCCAAAGATCTTGAAAGCCCATAATCATCTAAACTAATAACCAAATTCAATTTCGTCAAAAGCCCAACTCCTTTTCGTCAAGGCCCAAATTAACAATTTGTTTCGCCGGTCAACTGTCATTTCGTCAAACACACCAAAGTAAATTGTGATTCGCCGATCATATTTCTTTTCATCAAATAGTGGGCCATTTCGTCGAACATAATCGTCAATCAACATCTTGGGCTTTTATCTTGTCAATCAAGTTCACAAAATCTTTTCGTAATAATAACACCTTGATTTAACTCTTTGATTTAAGTGTGTCTTAACAGTTTGTTTTGAGTGTGTTTCACAGGTACTTGTCATCCTAGGTCAAAAATGAATCCAAGGTGGAATACTCTGGTAAATACCGATATGTATTTTGGTACTCCGTCATCTTCTGCACCAGTATCTTCTCAAGCTAATGCAATTTCTACCGGTCAATGGGCATTTGTATCAAATCAAGTTCCAAGTGTTCAAAGCATTCTTTTAAGCGAAAGCGAAACTGGAAGTTTGAATAGACCTCCAAAGTTGATGCATTTATATGAATATCCAGGATGGATTGATAGATTTCATACATACGTTCTTGGTCAGAATACAGAGTTGTGGTTGCGGTTCATCACAGATTTTGATCAAACAATAGAAGTTGCTGCATCATCTGCCGCTACATTTGCAGATCTGACGGAAGATCAGAAGAAGGTCTATGACTTGGAAAAGAAAGCATATGCCATTCTTACTCAGGCGTTGAGTAAAGATATTTATCATCAGTTTGTTAGTCACAAGACGACAAAAAGGTTGTGGGATGCGTTGAAGACAAGGGGCGTGGGAAATGAAGCGACACGTCAATTAAGAAAAGAACTGCTGAAGAAAGAGTTTGATGGTTTTACTTGTATGGAGAATGAGTCGTTAGGTGATTTGACAAGTCGATTTAATCATTTGTTGACTGAATTGACAAATTTTGGGGTAGTTACAACTCCTGCAGAGATTGTGAAAAGGTTTGCAGATTCGTTGCCACCTCAATGGAACACCTTCTTGGAAATCATGAAGTACAATGGTACTTTAGCTACAACGAGCTTCAACGACTTTGTTCAAATCCTGGAAAACAAGAATCAGGAAGAAACTCTGAAGGCAAAAAGAATTCCTGTGCCTCAAAATCCTGAAATGTATTTTGGAACGTCTAGCAGTTCTACAAAACCGTCTTCACATGCTCCAATTCAAACAGCCTTTGTGACTAGCACAGACATGTATGGCAATACTATCCAAGTTCCGGTGCCTCCAAAGACAGACATGTATGGAAATCTACTGGAACCAGTTCCTCAACAGCAACAGCAAAGCCAACGACCTCCCAGACCAACTGATATGTTCGGAAATCCTTTACCAACAACAGACATGTATGGAAATCTGCTTGATCCAGTTCCTCAATCAGCACCACAACAGCAACGACCTCTCAGACCAACTGATATGTTCGGAAATCCTTTACCAACAACAGACATGTACGGGAATCCGCTTCCTCCTCAACAGCAAGCATGTTATGGAAGCACATCATCTGCTGGTCAGCAATCAAAGCCAAATACAGTACGGCTCGACACCTCAAGCTTTTCTAAAGTCAGTGTGGAAGTAGCTAAGGAACACATGGAGCTGCTAAACACTGTGGTGAGCGCATACTGTGGATTAGTGGAAGGTCAGATTGGTAATATTAATCTGACACAAGAAGACTATCAGCAGATTGATAAAGAGGAGATGGAGATGATGGACATCAAGTGGGCCCTTGCCAGTGCTGTTAGGCGAGCAAAGGATTTCATGGAAAGAACTGGCAGAACTAGCTTGGAAGGCAAGAAAGACACCAAGTATGGGTTTGATAAACAGGCCGTTAGATGCTTCAATTGTGGTGAACGTGGTCATTTCAAGCGTGAGTGTACGAGGCCATCTCAACATGGAAACCAGAATCCTTTTAGAGGCCAAGGCAACCAACAGAACCAGAACAGGAACAATGTTCGCACATTGGTGCCTGTCAACAACCAGACTCAAGCAGGACCATCAAATGCCAACCAGGCACTTGTGGTTCAAGTAGATGAAGGCTGTGATTGGTCAATCCAGTTGGGAAATGATGCTCCGGATGGAACAGCATGTTTTGCTGAGATTGTCAAAGATTTAAATCACGCCAGTGGTGGAGAATCTTCCACCAATGGTGATGAATCTTCCGAGGATGAAGAGTCTTCTGGTTACAGCAGAAGTTCAGATGAGGAATCCTCGAGTTCAGGCAATGATCATTTGGATGACACGTCAAGTGTGTCAGTCGATGCAGATGTTGATGAGCTATTAGGAGAAGCTGCAGCAAGGAATGATAGAAAATCTATTCTGGTGGATCAAGCTGTTTATTCTTCTTCTTCTCTCCATTCAGCCGTTATGGCTAATGTCGACAGTTCGTCCAGTCAGGTATGTGTCGATGAACCTACTGCTGTAAATTGTGATAAGTGTGCTAGGTTAAGTGTTAAATGTGCTAATTTAGAGGCAAACATGTCTGAGTTGCAAGCCAAACATGATGCTTTACAAGCTAGTTTGTTTGACTTGCAAGACAAACATGTTTCATTGAATGATAAGTGGTGTGAGTTGCAGAGCAAACACGAGGCTTTGCAAGAGAAATATGATGTGACATTCATTCATAATCAGAAATTGACCGTTGATCTTTCTAAGTGCACAGAAGCCAACATGTTTTATGAAAACCATGAAAAGGGATTTAAATCGATGATTGAAACACTAAAGAAAGATAAAACAGAGCTGACTAAAATGGTTTCCAGAAAACAAACTGACATAAATTTGTATATCACACGTCTTGAGATAATGCAAAAAGAAATGGCTTGTGTTAAAACTGAAAGTGAGGCGATCCGACTCAAGTTAGATAGTTATTTGAGCTCTAGCTATGTGTTGGATCACATCATTGACGTACAGAAAGAGAAAAAGGATGTCACATGCATAGGTTATAAGAAATGTCCACCACCCGTGAGAAACAATTATGATGCCATGCCTGATGAGGAGTATAGGACTCACTTTGAGCCATCTGTTCCCTTGGACGTTGAGGAATTTGCAGCAGGACTTGGATACAAAAAGGAAGTATCTTCAGATTCGGATGTGTCAGCAGATACAAATGTGTCAACTGCTGAACAAAATCAGGATCCTCCAGTCATTGTTGAGGATGCTGATTCATCAGATGATGAATCCGAGGATACTAACTCTGAACAGTCAGAAACGGTAACAAAAGAAGAGGACATACCTCTTGAGAATCACATTCTTTGTGATCCACCAGCGAAACCGTCTGTGACTGCTACATCCAAGTCTGTTGAATCCTCATCTGGAAGTTGTGCAAGCGTGAACTTGCTTTATACGTTGATTGGATCTGATAAAATATATTCAGACAAGGATTTCCCTATCAAAAATGTCAATCAATCTTTGATTGATAAAGTTTTCGAAGATTCTACTAGTAAGTTTTTGGGAAAGTCGAGCCCAGGAGTTGTAGTAACTCAGTGTGCTCCTATCCCAAAATCCGAAGTTAGAAAGAAATATGGGAATCAAAAATTGCAAAAACAAAACAATCAACGAAAGCAAAATCACGCCGCCCAAGGAAATGGAAAAGGCAAACAGAGCCAAAACAAGAAAAAGAACAAAAAGGTAAACTTTGTGAAATCTAAGGGAACGGACAAAATTGAAAAGTTTGAAAATCAATCTAACTTAGATTTTGTCAAGAAAGCAACTGTGTTGAAAAGAAATGAACCAAACTGTTCGAAACCTAGTACCTCGAGATCACAAAGTTCATCATCATCGGCAAGACGATCACATGATACTTCGGGGTTTGTTGAACGAAGATCATGTTTTGAATGTGGGACAATTGGTCATATAATTCGAAATTGTCCGTATCTTCATAAATTAAAAGCCAAAGAAGATGATCCCCGTGAACGAAATTACCGAAAGAGATTTGTTTCACCAAAACAGGACCCTCGTCTTGTTAAACAACAAGAAGTGAAACAGAAAAAGAAACAACGACAAGAAGTTGAAAAGGTTTTAAAACCAGAGGTTGTCCAAACGCAATCTGTTAACTTAGAAGTTAAAAATGAAAAACAAAAACAGATTTGGAAACCAAAATTGGAAATTGTTTCAGGGGGAGCTACATCAATTCCGAATCATCGGGAAATGGATGTCACAATCCTCGATGATGACGGACGACCCAAGTCTGTGAAGGCTTGGGTCCCACTCTCCAACTAATCTCTGAGTGAGTGTGCAGGATGTTCCAGGAGGAACTTTCGATAGTCGTAAGATTGTTGATAGTGGAGCGTCCTTACACAAGATAGGCGACAGAAGAATATTGTTGCCATTGATGGAGAGAAAGGAAAAAGATAAGAAGACAAACATTCCGATGAAGGAATGATGGTGAAAGAATGTGGTTGAATGAAGTTGAAAAATTCGACCAGATGAAATATGTGCCAAAATTTGGTTGTTATGGTTTTTGATCGGGTCATCAGGAAAGATTCAAATGAAAAGTACGCGCCTGCAGCACGTCTGAAGCTTTTGGAAGATTCATGGATTTTTCTTCCAAGAAGCTCAAAGTCCACAAGATGAACGTGTAGGGTACTTTTCTCTACGGTGTGATTGAAGAAAATGTGTTTGTTGAACAAACCAACCGGGTGTGCGGATGCCTTGGCGTGGATTGAACAACCGCACACTACTTCTGAAAGAGAAAGACAAAGACCTTCGCTGGTGAAATGTGGAAGACCAGCCGGACCCAGAGGTTTTTGATCTTGTTACTGTCAAGAGATTTCTCAGTAGCTACAAAGAATCGACTTTGAAGTCCACACCGGGTGGATATCCAGTTTGGGAGAGCGCTCAGATTCCTGGCAATGCACGAAGCAGTTGCAGGATACGGTTCTAAATTTCTAATCTCTCCTATACTTGTCGATATTTAAGCTGCTTTATAATTTATTATCCTCTCATACAGCACTCTTTGACCAGACACGTTGAACTCGAATATCACCTCACACGTGATTGTTTCAATATGAAACTCGTCAATGTTGTCATGGTCCACACCGATTACCGACGTGCCAACTCATTTTTTCCAAAATTCGAGAAATCTTTTCTGATTAAAAATTAATTTTGGTAAACGGCATTGAGGTAAAGCAAGAGTAAACCAACATCGGAAAATCATTTTTGTAAATACCTTTGTGTTTTAAATTTGTCTTAGTTTGTTGATTTTAGGGGGAGTAAATCCAAAATTTGAAAATCCAAAAACATTGAAAAATTTCAAAAACGCAAAAACAATAGAAAAACAAAAATGAGTTTCCTGGCGAGCAAAAGAGAAAATGATAGTACATCAGTGGTCTATCCAAACCTTTTGAAACCTAAAATGCAAAACGATAAGCAGCTCTATATAAGATGTATCGGTAGGCTCACAATCATTTTAAAAGTGTGCAGGGTGATATAAACTTAAATCGACTGAAGACCAGGTGGGAACCATTCATTGGCATATGGTCTTGGTACCGAAATTTCGTTTGAGAGATTGCCGAGGTTCTGAGATATTCGGTCTTTATGCTGCTTATCATCTGGGTATCATGGTTGTATCTTTTACCGAAAAATAACGGGGACGCAAGTCTAGATCTTCCATGATACTATACATACGTGTACATATTGCATACGACCTCAATAAGTGATAAACAATCACATGTCCAAACAAATAAGTGATAAAATATCACAAATTCTTTCCGGGTGTCAAGTTCGTCTCTCTGCTGTACGAAAGTACTGACCTGTTCACGGACTTGCTCCTGTGCCCTCATGCATCGAAAATCAAGTTCCTCATCAATAAGTGATTATATCACATAGGGCTTGTTTTCAATCAAAATAAGTGAGAATCTCACATCATATACGGTCAAACAGATGATAATCGGTATACTCACCGGTAAGATGAACCCTCGTGCATACCTTGATACGGGAATGTGTCGTGATGTGGATGAACACCGGTCGGTAAGTATAAATCATACCTTAACGTATCCTCTCGCCATGATTACATCTGATAAGTTGAGCTTATGTGGACAACAATACCGATAATCGTTATAGGATGCTTATCTTAATGTTAACTAAATGAACAACAAGAGCGTTTTGGCATGACCGTAAACTGATATGATTCTCTTACCCTCGAAACTCACAAAAAGAATGTTTGTATATATTTATTTACTGCTTTCAGTCTTTACATTTGAAATATTCAAAAATACCAAAAAGATTTTAAGTTTGTTTTAATATAAACTTTATAAAATCCAAAAAGATTTTATTTCTATTTTATTTTCGATCGTACGATGTTGGAGCTCGAGTCTTCGTTACCTGAAACCTGAACGGAAACCGAAAACGACTAAATCTTCATAAACGGTCGAAATTTGCAAGTTTTGAAAGTTAAAATTGAAATTGATAAAATTTGTTAAACTTTCAAACTGTCGGACGGTGTTTGCTTAAACAATGGTCACACGTGTGTCGTTTGTTTATGTTTACTATATTCCAAGCGGTTGTTCTCATTACGCGTTTAGATTTCTTGCATGTGCAGATTCTAAAGGCTAGGAGAACATGATCGATGACAAGCTTCGGAATGAAGACACGACGTGAAGGCACTCAAAAGACAAAGATGATGGAGTTGCCGCTGACCTTCAACACCACAAGGATCTCAAGTTGTAAAGATCAAGACATTCACGAGCATAACTCAAGGGAGAGCTTATGTTAAGGGGGAGTTTGTCAACACACTTCCTACATGAAACGGGGAGTTTGTTGATACACTTTCTGCTTTGAAGACGTGAAGACATTGAAGATCCTCCGACTTAGAAGACAAGAAAGGCGAATCTCGCGAGTAGCGTCCAAGGGGGAGTTTGTTGATACATATATGTGGACGCGACTCGACTCGACGCGACTTGGTTCGGTTCGACCCGGTTAGGTTCGGCTCAAGCCCGACGTCACGACATTCCTCCGTCGTGCGTCCCAGAGTTCGTCACGTGAAGCACGGAGCCCCGCGAGCCAGTTCCCGCTGCCACATCATCATGACATCATCATGATGATGTCATGATGATGTCACTATGTTGACTAAACTTCAAAGATATGCAACAAAATGAATTCTGGACGTGCATGCTTTAACCAGACTTCATGTTGGGCTTTTGCTTTGTCACATGGGCCTTTATGTTGTTGGTGTCGAAAGATGAGCTCGAAGGATAGTCCTTCGATGGATGTCTGCAGATGGACCTCGAAGGATATACCATCCTTCGAGGTATATGTGGATCATTCGATGGCTGTATGATCGAAAGATGATGTTTCGATCAGTTATCATGATCCTTCGACCATACAACTTGTGCTGGGCATATATATACCCATGCAGTGTGTGTTCAATAGTTAGACAAGAGATGAACACTAGACAAGTGTGAGAGCATACTGTAAACACAGAGAGCACACGAGAGGTTGAGAGAGTTTACATATTACGTTTGTAAACATTGTTCTGTAACTGATTCCGCGTTTAATACAAGATGTGTTAATCGTTGATACCGCGTGTGTTATCTTTACTTGTTTTCGTCTCTATCTCGGTTTGCTGATCTTGTTGGATTCCGCACAACAAGATCGGTTCGTATACAAGGAAGTAGGCGTTTAGATCCGTATCCGGACACGGGGACCTACACAAGCTAAAGATCGATTTAAGGTATGTATTATAAATCAATGTATATAACGTAATAGGATACATCTAAAGTTCTAGTTATTCCGAATAAACTTGTAAAATAAATCCCACATTTCCCTTAGGTTGATAATGGTTAAGCATAAGACATTCTAATAGTGATTTAGAATCTGAAGAGAAGAGAGAATGGTATACTTCGGAAATATTGACTTACTTGAAAGTCTATTGCTATCTCAAGTTGCTTGATGAGGGTTTCCATTGACGGACGCTTGGCTTGAGTTTCTTCCACACATTGATAGGCAATTTTCAAAAATGTGTCTACAGAATCTTGATTTGGTCTGATAATATTTGAAGTCAAAATGTCATAATCAATTGCTTTTTTTAAAAGTTTAGGATCTATCAACTTCTCTGTGCTTTTATTATTGAAGTGGCTCCATGCATAGGGTACAAGACCTTTACGATCTTTAATTGTGTAATGGGGATCATTTGCCAACGATCCACAAAAGATCTCAAATAGTATAACCCCGAAGGAGTAAATGTCTGATTCTTTCTTTATTATAGATGTTTTTTCAAATTCTGGATCCCAATAAACTTGTCTACTGCTTTCCTCTTGATATGCTAAGTGAAATTTTGAGATCCCAAAGTAAGCAATCTTCGGCTCCAAATTCTTTCCTAACAAAATGTTGGCACTTCTAACGTCTCCATGTATCCTATTTTGGCTACCCATCTTGGTGTGAAGGTGATTGAGTCCATGAGCAATCCCGAGACAAATGTGTAGACGTTGCTTCCATGTAAGATTACCCATCTTATCAACATTTTTCACATAGTTATGGAGGCTATTGTTAGAAGCATGTTCATAAACAAGGATAAGCTCATCACCTTCATCACAAAAGCCTAGAAGAGAGACTATGTTGGGATGCTTATAACTAGTGCGCATTACAATTTCTGAAAAGAACCTTTGCTTTACATCTACGCTTCTAGAAAAGTATTTTATAGCTACACTGGTGCGTCTCTTTTGCCATTTACCGTCATTTTTCTCTTTAAATGGCAATGAATTTTTATTTTCAAAATCATCAAGTTCCGCTTTATTCACCTTGCCACATTCATGAAACCCGATGAGGCATCTTTCAGAGAACTCGTCCGTGGCCTTTGATATATCGCTTATCCGAAATCTTGAGAGTACCATAGTTTCCTCCTGCAACAATGTTTATTAAAATAAATGAGAATGTTATAGTCTGTGTGTATATATAGGCTCACACTATCTGCACACCTTGGTTGGCTATCTGCACACTTAGGGTTTACCTACACTGCGTATAGGTCTATACGCATCGTATAGGGTTACCTCTATACGCTGCGGATAGAGCTATACTCAGCGTATATAAACCATGGATTTCAGAGCCTTATCAACAATCATTGCACATAAAACAAGGGGTTTATACACACTGCGTATAGAGCTATACGCAGGGTATATAACCCATAAGATTTTTTTTGCTATTTTGATGTATTTGTGGTATAAATTCTCACCGGCTTCCAACGTTCAATCGCTTAAAATATATAACCGTTAATGTTATACCAATAATATTATATACCGTTAAATTGTTTTGGAAAACGTATATACGGTTCGAATATATTATATTGTTATCGTTTAAATTAAATTATTATACCATGTCTAGTGCGGTTCGAATGCTATAAACATTTAAATATCATACCGTTAATTTTTTAAATACTACATCTATAAGCTTATACGGGTGTTGTATGGTATCCTATAGTATTGTATCATATTGCATCGTATCGTATCGTATCGTATCGTATCGTATCGTATAGTGTATAGTATAAGTCTCGTAAAGGTTCCCTGTAGGTCTTGTATATGCCTATAGGCCTACACGGGACCTAAACCACACCTATAGGCCTATACGGGACCTAAACCACACCTATAGGCCTATACGTAGTATCGTATTGTATCGTATAGTATAGTGTAGTATAAGTCTCGTATAGGTCTTGTATATGCCTATAGGCTTATACGGGACCTAAACCACACCTATAGGCCTATATGGGACCTAAACCACACATATAGGCCAATAAGGGACCTATACTACATCTGTAGGCTTATACGGGTGTTGTATGGTATCCTATAGTATTGTATCGTATTGCATCATATCTTATCGTATAGTGTATAGTAAAAGTCTCATAAAGGTTCACCGTAGGTCTTGTATATGCCTGTAGGCCTATACGGGACCTAAACCACACCTATAGGCCTATACGGGACCAAAACAACACCTATAGGCCTATACGGGTGTTATATCGTATCGTATAGTATCGTATCGTATTGTATTGTATTGTATTGTATTGTATTGTATTGTATTGTATTGTATAGTATAGTATAAGTCTCGTATAGGTTCCCTATAGGTCTTGAATATGCCTATAGGCTTATACGGGACCTAAACCACACCTATAGGCCTATACGAGACCTAAACCACACATATAGGCCAATAAGGGACCTATACTACATCTATAGGCTAATACGGGTGTTGTATGCTATCCTATAGTATCCTATCGTATTGCATCATATTGCATCGTATCGTATCATACAGTGTATAGTAAAAGTCTCGTATAGGTTCCATGTAGGTCTTGTATATGCCTATAGGCCTATACGGGACCTAAACCACATCTATAGGCCTATACGGGACCTAAACCACACCTATAGGCCTATACGGGTGTTATATCGTATCGTATAGTATCGTATCGTATCGTATCGTATAGTGTAGTATAAGTCTCGTATAGGTTTCCTATAGGTCTTGTGTATGCCTATAGGCTTATACGGGACCTAAACCACACCTATAGGCCTATACGGGACCTAAACCACACCTATAGGCCTATACGGGACCTCAACCACACATATAAGCCTATACGGGACCAAAACCACACATATAGGCCTGTAAGGGACCTATACTACATCTATAGGCTTATACGAGTGTTGTATGGTATCCTATAGTATTGTATCGAATTGCATCGTATCGTATCGTATCGTATAATGTATAGTATAAGTCTCGTATAGGTTCCCTGTAGGTCTTGTATATGCCTATAGGCTTATACGGGACCTAAACCACACCTATAGGTCTATACGGGACCTAAACCACACCTATAGGCCTATACGGGTGTTATATCGTATCGTATAGTATAGTATGGTATCGTATCGTATAGTGTAGTATAAGTCTCGTATAAGTTTCCTATTGGTCTTGTATATGCCTATAGGCTTATACGTGACCTAAACCACACCAATAGGCCTATAAGGGAGCTATACGTGACATATACTACGCTATACGATACGATATCACACTTATAGGCTTATACGAGGTCAATACGTGACCTATACTACACCTATACGATGCGATATCACACTTATAGGCTTATACGAGGTCAATACGTGACCTACACTATACCTATACGATACGATATTTATTGTATAAAATTGATTAATAATGTATAAAAAAGCTTGTAAGAAATACTTAATTTTTATTTATTTAAAATAGAAAACGTTTTTTTTTATAAAATTTACTAAAACAATAATGTATAAGTGTTTCTAAAAAGAAACCTTTATATACGCTGCGCATAGATCTATACGCAGCGTATATAAAGGGTCAAAAAGAAAATGTTACCCCTGTTTTTGGCTGCGTATAGCCCCCAATGCAGGGGTAAAATGGTCTTTTTTACCAAACTTGCCCTATATATACGCCGCCCTCGCGGCGTATAGCAAAAAAGACCATTTTACCCCTGCATTGGGGGTTATACGCAGCCAAAAACAAGGGTAACATTGTCCTTTTGACCCTTTATATACGCTGCGTATAGGTCTACACGCAACGTATATAAACTTTGTGAAAAACTGATGCCTCAAACCTACCAAAATGACCAAAAAAATTCTGATGGTTTATATACGCTACGTATAGACCTATACGCAGCGTATATAAACCCTTGTTTTCTGTGCAATGATTGCTGATAAGACTCTGAAATCCATGGTTTATATACGCTAAGTATAGTTCTATACGCAGTGTATAGAGGTAACCGTATACGCTGCGTATAGGTCTATACGCAGCGTAAGTAAACCCTGATTCAACTAGGGTTTGGTGTGCATATAGACACATTGGTGTGCCAATAGGTACAACCATATATATATATATATACACACACACATGCACTTGCAACGATAATAATGATACCTAAAGAAATTGCCCTTTGTCCTTATGTGTTTTCTTAATTAAAATGGAGCGCTTGCGCGCGCGCATATATATATATATATATATATATAGAGGAAGGTTAAAATGAGAACCACCTCGAGTTGTAAGAACCAGCGAGAACCACCCCCGCGGGGGGCCGTTGACCACGATTTTTTTTTTACAACTAAATGTGTATATTTTAACACCCTACGTAAAGTTTGGGTTTAAACGGCGCGCCCGAGGGGGTAGTTTTTTACGCTCAAAGTTTGGGTTTTTTAGTTTTATTTAATTTTTCTTTTTTTTTTTAACCAAACTTTGGGCGTGAAAAACTACCCCCTCGGGCGCGCCGTTTAAACCCAAACTTTACGTAGGGTGTTAAAATATACACATCTAGTTGTAAAAAAAAAATCGTGGTCAACGGCCCCCCGCGGGGGTGGTTCTCGCTGGTTCTTACAACTCGAGGTGTTTCTCATTTTAACTTATTCCTATATATATATATAGGATTAGGTTCAAACGTGAACAAATTTCCAAGAGTGAACCGCGTGAACTGATCTGAACCATTGATTCCATATACAGTTAACAAGGGTAAGATTGTAACTTTATATAAATATTGAATTTAAATTATTGTCTTATTAATTTCAAAATTCTAACATATTTAAATCATCATCAGTTACCAACATTTTCGACATCTACAAAACAATTACTTATTTTAAATATGTTAGGATAATCTTAACTTATTTTAATATTGTCATTATTTTTTTGTCATAGTAGCAAGATTCGAATTATAGTTTTAGTCTTTTTTTTTTTTGATGAACTAGAGTTTTCAGTCATCTTTTTTATTGTGTATAACTCTTAGATCCGTAGTACACGTTCACTGCTGTGTTCTATATATTCCACCACGATAGTACACATGTGTATAATACATGGTATAGTACACATGTGTATAATACATGGTATAGTACACATGTGACCCGCAACATTGTTGTCTTAGCTCCGTAGTACACATGTGTACTGCTGTGTTCTACTATTCTATACATTCCAACACGATAGTACACATGTGTATAATACATGGTATATTTACGAGATTTACTCTCTTATTATTGAAAATAATTTTCTTTCCTAGTTTTAAATAAGCAAAATAATATAATTACACTTCTACCCTTTTAATTTTAATAAAACAATAAAATCTAACCTATTAATTACAATCATGCCACCCCTTTAAATAATCAAGATCATATTAATCAGCGATCAAGATTTGTTCACGCAGTTCACTCTTGGAAGGTTGTTCACGCTGGAACCTTACCTTTTATATATATATATATATATATATAGGGAAAGGTTAAAATGAGAACCACCTCGAGTTGTAAGAACCACGAGAACCACCCCCGCGGGGCGCCGTCGGCGACGAAATTTTTTTTACACCTAGATCCGTATATTTTATCGGGGGGTTTAAATTTTCGGTTCAAACGGCGCGCCCGATGGGGTAGTTTTTTACGCCCAAAGTTTGGTAAAAAAAAAAAGAAAAATTAAAAAAATTAAAAAAACCCAAACTTTACCAAACTTTGGGCGTAAAAAACTACCCCTCGGGCGCGCCGTTTGAACCGAAAATTTAAACCCCCCGATAAAATATACGGATCTAGGTGTAAAAAAAATTTCGTCGCCGACGGCCCCCCGCGGGGGTGGTTCTCGTGGTTCTTACAACTCGAGGTGGTTCTCATTTTAACCTTCCCCTATATATATATATATATATATATATATATATATATATATATATAGGGTAAGGATAGTGTAAAAAGGGCCTAAAGTGTGAGAAGTGTATTATAACACTATACATAATACTATATAACACCATATAAACACCGTATAACAATATGTAACACCATATAATACCATATAACACTATGTAACACTATATATCATTATATAATAAATATAACACTATACATCTATCATAGACATGCTATCAGACAACCTATAGTGTTATATTTGTTATATAATGATATATAGTGTTACATAGTGTTATATGGTATTATATGGTGTTACATATTGTTATACGGTGTTTATATGGTGTTATATAGTATTATATATAGTGTTATAATACACTTCTCACACTTTAAGCACTTTTTACAGGATCCTCTACCTATATATATATATATATATATATATATATATATATATATATATTGTGTGTGAGGTTTAACAAGAAACCACAAAATATTGGAAACCCAGAGAACCATTTTAAAAAAAACACAAATAATTCATCTTTAGACGTAAAAAAAGTATTATATCAAATCTTTTTTGGAATTTTTGCATGCCGTTTAATAAAATGATTGAAAAATTAGAAAAAAATAACAAAAAGGTTAAAAACAATTAAAGTAAGGAATTTTTAAATTTTTTTTTAAACGACTTCTACATAAATTTAAATGAAAAATCTTCAAAGAAATTATTTAAAAATGATTTTTACATGTGGTTTTCACTTTTTTGTGTTCTCCGTTTAGTTCCACTCAACTAACTTTGGTAAATCAGCGGAGCATGACGTAAGAATGATTCAGAATAGAAGAATGGGAAGATTATGGAAAGCGAGATCTGCCATATTTCAATCCATTGAAGAAGATACCAGAGAAACCAACTAACTTTAGTCGATTTAGTAAGTTGTTAAAAGAATTTGGGATAAGAAGGTGTTAGACTGATTGTTTAATTTTATATGTGCATTCGTGGTCATATTGCACGCATATGATAGTTTACATGGATGATAAAATAATCACTAGAAATGATCTTGTTGGTATTTAACAACTAAAAGGATCATTTGTTTAACATTTTCAAGTTAAGGATATTGGAAAACTTAGGGGGCGTTTGGTTCGCGCAATGATTTGGAATTGTAATTGGAATTTGTATAGAAATTAGAATTTGAAAGAATTGAATTTGGAATTTAAACATTCCAATTGGAACTGGAAATTGCTGGAATTAGAATCTCAATTCCATTTTTGTTGTATTTGGTTGTCAAATGACTTGGAATCCATCAGCCCGGCACCCACAACCACCAGTTCGGGTCGAAACGGTTCGGGTCGAAGCGGTTCGATTCGAAACGGTACTGGTCGAAACGGTACGGGTCGAAACGGTTCGGATTGAAGCAGTTCGCGTTGAAACGGTTCGAAATGAAACGGTACAGGTAGAAACGGTTCGCGTCGAAACGGTATTGGTCGAAATGGTACGGATCGAACCGGTTCGCGTCGAAACGGTTCGGGTCGAAACAGTACGGGTCGAAACCGTTCGCGTCGAAACGTTACGGGTCGAAACCTTTCCGTCGAAATGGTACGAGTCGAAACGGTTCGAGTGGAAACGGTTCGATTCGAAACGGTACAAGTCGAAACGGGTCGAGTCGAAACGGTTCACGTCGAAACGGTTCGGATCGAAACGGTACGGGTCGAAACCGTTCGCATCGAAACGGTACGGGTCGAAACCGTTCGATTCAAAACGGTACAGGTCGAAGCTGTTCGGATCGAAACTAGTATAGGTCGAAACGATTCGGATCGAAACGGTACGGGTTGAAACGGTGCTGGTCGAAACGGTCCAAGATTACATTAAATCTACTTTAATTCCTTCACATATATGAATGATTTTGAATTCCTTTAGTTAAAGGAATTTGAAGGAATCCATGCCTAATTCAAATTCTAATTCCATTTTCAACCAAACACATGAATATTGGAATTGGGATTCCAATTCCAACAAATTATGTGAACCAAACATCTTAAGATATGAAATTCAATTTCCAATTCTCTTAAATTCCATTAAATTCCTGCGAACCAAACGCCCTCTTAGATATTTTCATGGTATGAAAGTTGCAAAATCCAAAGATGGAATTTCAATATCTCAAGGGAAGTATGCCCTAGATATCTTAGAGGAAGCTAGCAAGTCTAGTAGATTGCAAACCAGTTTACACTCCTCCGGATTTTAATATTAAACTCTGACTAGGATAACGGGAGCCTTTAGGTAATACACTCCTGTGGATTTTAACATTAAACTCTGACTAGGACAACGGGAGCCTTTAGGTAAATTAATAGAAATGTCCACAGTTAGTTGGAAGACTTAACAATCTCACAGCAACTCGACAAGATATCTCATTTATAACAACCCTCTAAAAATGTCCTAAAACACTCCTTAATCGAAAAACTGAGCTAGCATAACGTTATTCAGCTCGAAAAATGAAAAAAATAATAATTATATGTCTGTCGCGTGCCGCGACAGATTAAAGGAAACCCTCGCGGGTCGCGAAGGCCTCATATCTATCCGGACACGTCTATGGACACGCGTCGTCCACGTGTCACACCTACACCGGTGACTAGTCAAACCTAAGCCTTATTACACACGCTATATCACACATCACAACGCATTCGCTTATAACGCTTACGCTTACACTACTACATCACGTGAGTATCTAAACTACTCGCTCGCTCTCACATAGTCGCAACGTAAACTCGAAACGCAGTTACTTACATTTGTTATTTTATAGTATTAGTTATATATATATTATATATTATTATCTATGTGAATCGAGACAATAAAACGCAACGCAACACTTGATATCACTCGCAAACGAATCAAAGTTGGGAAACTAACCAACGCGAACTCAGCCGCCCGAATGGACTAAGTCCATCCGTCGAATGGACTAAGTCCATCCGCCGAATGGAGCTCATCCGTTCGGATGGAGCCATCCGGATATTGGCCATCCGAACACACGCAAGCCTTCACCCCTCTCCTATAATTAGAAGCCTTGTGTCTCCATTTCAACACTTTTGGTTCTCTCATCCGCTCTCAAGTTTTCAGTTGCGATTCAAGACCTTTTTGTAAGCTTTTTTCCTTCAATCTTCTTCAATCTCCATCTCTATTTTACTTCTACTCCATCTTCTTTCATCAAAATCACACACACACTTTATCTTTCTCTCAAAACCCTTTATTCCAAGCACCTCGAAGATGGTTTCCACTCGTTTTTCCTAGGCAAACTGCTGTGGAGCATCATTCAATCAAGATTGGATCAAGATCTAAAGGATTTTCATGTTTTACAACTTCTCTACAAACTCCTTCTTGGTTTTTATGCAATATTGGTGGAATCGGAGGCCCGTTAGACTCTCGACATCTCTCATTGTCGAAGAGCCGACTCTAGGGTTGATTTCCACCAAGGACATTGTCCGATTTATGGGTCAGACAAGGATTTCCGTCAAGAACAACACATCCGGCCGAATGGGCTATGCCCATCCGCCCGAATGGACTTGACCCGATCTTCACTATTGTTTTGTTTCCGTTATCGTACCCGTCTCCGTTAATTAAAAACATTTTTAACATATTTTAACGGTTCCCAAACAAATCCAGTCCATCCGTCTGAATGGACTATGTCCATCCGTCAAGATAAACTCTGTTACCACTTCAAAACTTTCTCTTCCTGTTTTAAAACATCAATTATATTTCAGATCGTTTCACTCCAACAAGATAGCTCATCCGCCGAATGGACTAAGCCCATCCGCCAAATGGATTAAGCTTATCCGCCGAATGGACTAAGCCCATCCTCCGACTAAGCCCATCCGCCGAATGGACTAAGCCCATCTGTCGAATGGACTAAACTCATCCGCCCAAATGGACAATGTCTATCCATCCGAATGGACCCGGCCAAATAGACAATGTCTATCCGTCCGAATGGACCCGGCCCATCCATCCGTATGGACTATGTCCATTCGTTCGAATGGACTGTAGAACACCTAATTCAACCCGACACTCCGATTTTGACCATGTCAGCACTTGGAAGACTTATGCTTCTGTTCCCGTACGCAGGCTGATCCGGCGCTCCCTTCAATCCAACCAGACCGTGTTTATCTGTTAAACACACACTGTGAGTATACTTGACCCCCTTTTCACTTTAAAACGCACATTTTGGGGTGTAACATACGTTCATACATAATCACACTTATCAAAACATACTACGTTCTTAAACTATTTAACACACGCGAATGACCAATATACATATTTACACGTGATGCTTGATACATATGTGGTAGGGCTTTTACTCATTGATGTTCCACCTTAGCTAGTATGGTACTATAGTTCGACTCACATCTGACGG
This sequence comes from Helianthus tuberosus, assembly GCA_030545235.1. Lineage (NCBI taxonomy): Eukaryota > Viridiplantae > Streptophyta > Magnoliopsida > Asterales > Asteraceae > Helianthus > Helianthus tuberosus. Next base: position 200,031,989 of record CM060413.1, read on the forward strand.
GGTCTAGTTAAGGGACTTCACACTTCTCCTTCGCAGTCAACTTGGGACTTAGCTTGAGTGTTTGTCTTGTTAGTATGTATGTTGTGTTTTATCTCGTTTATGTGTGGAAATTCGCTACGCTTTTATTTACTTTACTATTATACCAAACCTGTATACTCGCCAATACCTTTTTGTATTGACATTATTTTAACGTATGTTACAGGTTAATCGCAGGCTATCTCGAATCAAGATTAGGAAGTCTAGAAACCCACATAAAATCTAAGTTGTCGGATTTATATTGTTTGAGAGATATGAAATCTGTATGACTTTTGTGAAATATTTGTTTATTAGTATGGGATAATGAACTTGTTAAATATTGTCGCCAAATTAGTCGTTATGGATTCTCTTGAGCAATCTGATTCGCTTAGTGCCGCGCCCCGATGCTTACGCCATCGGTTGGGGTGTGACACGCGGGGCACGACCCCCTTAGGTGAGCGAGTCGCGGGCCGCGACAAGTTGACACCAGGCCAGACCCTTGTCCGCCATGTGTTCAGATACGTATGGAGGCTAGTGGTCTGACTCGACCAAGCTAGGGCCTACCCTAGTAGCCTCGCGGGCCGCAAAGGACGAGGGATGGGGCGACGCGGGGTGCGAGCCGCCATCGATCAGGCCTATAAAAGGAGGCCTCTGCCTCAGTTTACATTCATTCATTTCTAAAATCTCTCTCAAAGTTTCTGATAGGCATTTATTATCGGGAATAATACCCCCAAAAAAGAGAAGCTCTGCCTCGTTGTAAGTATTATAACCCCGATCACGTATTCGTTACCTTACCCGATTGATCTAGGGCTCCATAATGCATGTCAAGGCTCTGCCTAACTCAGTTCGTTGGAGTTCTGTCTCGGTAGTATGGCTCATGTGAATTGGGTTATCTTACTAACACGTGTGCATTGTTTAATCTTTTAATAGATATTAACCAGGAGAAATCATCAGGAAGCTATAGTATTAACTAAGTCAGCAATGTGAGTACATTCTCTTTTTGTAAACCCTTTTTAAATCATTGTTTCAAATACTTTACAAAAACCTAAATAACTTACAGTGATTAAGTTTCTGTGATTCTACAATTATCCTCAGTATGTGGGTTTTGTTTACATTACTTATCACTGGTTACTATTGCGAATAGTAGTATGACCGCAAGCACGAGGGACAAAGGTTGCCCAGTAGCAATGCTGTATTGAATACTTGAATAGATATAAGAATTGTAAATCTTAATACTGTAAAGTTATAAATTGTTTTGATTAAAATGGGATGCACTCGTCAGTATTTCTTGCTGATAAAACTTTTTTAAAACGTGTTTCAGGTAACTTAATGTGAAGCTAATAGAAGTCAGCTGGAGAGCACTGAAGGCTTAAAGAAGTGGCTATAAAAGTTACCTAAATAAAAAGAAGTCTATGTTTTCAATAATTAGGGTTTTATCTCTAAGAATAAATTGAAACTTGGATTTTATCCCATTTATTATTTATAAAAGTTTGGTGTTTAAACTCTGATAAAATATTTTCTAACAACGGTCCTGATGTTTAAACTCCGCTACCAAAGTAATAAACACCGATACCACCGGCTCTGTGTCTCGCGAAACCCGCTCCCGGGGTAGGTGTCGGGGGTTGCGACAGATGCAACATCAAAAGGTAATTGTTTATGCCTCTAAACAACAAGCATGAAGAAAATTATATAACACATGATCTAGAGTTAGGAGCAATAATTTTTGCCCTCAAGATTTGGAAACACTATCTTTACGGTAGTAAGTTCATTGTCTTCACAGATCATAAGAGCTTAAGATATGTTTTCAGTCAAAAGGAATTACACATGAGGCAAAGACGTTGGATGGAAATCCTTAGCAATTATGATTGTGATATCCAATACCATGCAGGAAAAGCTAACGTAGTAGATGATGCTTTAAGTCGAAAATACCATGAGAAGCCAAAAAGGGTACGTGCTCTCAGATTAAACCTGCAAGTAGATTTAAATGAACAATTGAAAAAGATACAAGAAACAGAAATCAAGGATGATGCTGAAGGATTAAAGGGAATGATTAAGGAATTAGAAAAAGGAGCAGATGGAATTTGGAGATTCCATAAGAAAAGTATTTGGGTACCTATCCAAGGGAACCTACGAAATCAAATTCTTGAAGAAACTCATAAATCCAAGTATACAATTCATCCTGGAAGTGACAAGATGTATCAGGACTTAAGGAAAAACTTTTGGTGGACAGGATTGAAAAAGGACATAGCAAATTATGTTGCTAAATGTTTAACCTGTTCACAGGTTAAAGCTGAACATCAGAAGCCTTCAGGATTACTTCAACAATTGGAAATGCCAATTTGGAAATGGGAATTAATAACAATGGACTTTGTTACTAAATTACCCAAGACACAAAAAGGTAACGAAACATTCTAGGTAATTGTGGACAGATTAACAAAATCTGCACATTTCTTACCAATGAAAGAAACTTTCAGTATGAAACAATTAGCTAAGCTATATGTTAATGAAACAGTTTCATTACATGGAATCCTTTTATCTATTGTGTCCGACAAAGATAGTCGTTTTACTTCTCATTTCTAGACAAGTTTTCAAATAGCAATGGGAACCAGATTAAATCGAGATTAAATCATCCTCAAATAGATGGACAAAGTGAAAGGACAATTCAAACCATGGAGGGTATTCTTAGAGCCTATGTGATAGATTTTGGAGGAAGTTGGGATGACCACTTACCTTTAATAGAATTTTCTTACAACAATAGTTATACAAGCATCAATGTTGCACCATTCGAAACACTCTATGGACAGAAATTCTGAACACCAGTATGTTGGGCAGAAATTGGAGAAAAGAAACTATCAGGTCCTGAAATCGTACAAGAAACCACTGACAAAATAATTCAAGTCAAGGAAAGACCGAAAAGAACACGAGACCGTCAAAAGAGTTATGCAGATAATAGGTGTAAACCGTTGGAATTTCAAGTTGGAGATAAGGTACTGTTAAAAGTTTCACCATGGAAAGGAGTTGTCAGATTTGGTAAAAGAGGAAAGCTAAACCCAAGATATGTTGGACCTTTTGAAATTATCAAACGAATAGGGCCAGTAGCTTATCAGCTAAAGTTGCTAGAAGAGATGGCAGGAGTACATGATGTATTTCATGTATGTAACCTAAAGAAACGCTTAGCCGATGAATCATTGGTAATATCTATTCAAGACATAGAGGTAAATGAAAAGTTTAAGTTTGTGGAGAAACCAATACAAGAAGATAGAAAGGTCAAGAATCTCAAGCACAAGAGATGAGGTCTGGTCAAAGTAAAGTGGGACTCGAAGAGAGGGCCAGAATACACATGGGAACTAGAATCTGAAATAAAAAGGAAGTATCCTTACCTATTTCAGTGAATCTCGAGGACGAGATTTAAAACAAGGTAGGGAGGATATAACAACCCTCCAAAAATGTCCTAAAACACTCCATAATCGAAAAACCAAGCTAGCATAATGTTATTCAGCTCAAAAAATGAAAAAATAATAACTATCTGTCTGTCGCAGGCAGCGACAGACTAAAGGAAACCCTCGCGGATCGCGGAGGCCTCATATCTATCCGGACATGTCTAGGGACACGCGTCGTCCACGTGTCACACCTACACCGGTGACTGGTCAAACCTAAGCCTAGCTAGAGAGTTTTCGCCGGCCGCGGCGGGATTAGCTTAGGGCTCCGCGGGGCGCGACGGGGTCAGCAAACAGCTATAAATAGAGCATTCGTTCATCACTTCAAAACCGTTCAAATTTCTTTCTTTCTATCAACATTTAGCTTGAAAATAATACCCCAATACCCCTAATTTCACAAAGCTCTGCCCCGTTGTAAGTATTTTAACCCCTTATCACTGATTCGATACCCTGTTCGATCGATCTTCAACCCAACAACGGATGTCAAGGCGCTGCCTGATAAAGGCTATGCTTTGTAAACTACGTTGGGGTTCTGATCTCGTGATGTATTGATAAAGTTGAAATTGGGTTATTATACTAACACGTGTGCATTGCATAATTTATTTAGGAACTCAGGATATTCACCAGAAAATATTATCAGGAAGCTTATAGTAAAACCTAGAGTTAAATGCCATTTTAGTCCCTGTGGTTTGGGCCATTTTGCCAGTTTAGTCCAAAGTTTTCATTTTTAACATGTGGGTCCAAAAAGGTTTCATAGTTGCCATTTTAGTCCACTGGGTTAACTTCATCCATTTTTTCTGTTAACGAGAAGGCCAATTTGGTCATTTGATATGGCTGAATTGTCCTTTTAGTTAACAGAATTACATATAAAATGACCGAATTGGCCTTCTCGTTAACAGAAAAAATGGATGAAGTTAACCCAGTGGACTAAAATGGCAACTGTGAAACCTTTTTGGACCCACGGTTAAAAATGAAACCTTTGGACTAAACTGGCAAAATGGCCCAAACCACAGGGACTAAAATGACATTTAATTCTAAAACCTAAATTACAAAGTGAGTCATTCTCCTTTTTTATCACACTATTGTGATACATTTAAAATTCTTTGCAAAACCCTATATGTTTTTCAGTTATACTTATAGTGATCGAGTCTTTGTATTCTACAAATTACTGCCAGTATTATGGGGTTTTGTATACATTACTTGATATAACTTGACCATTGGACAAAGGGTTAGCCAATGGGTGATATGACCGTAGTCACAAATCCGTCGAGTGACAAGTACTTTGGAGTTTTTGTTAGATAAAAACATTGTAATCTCCATCTTGATACTGTAAAAATATAACAATGTGTCTTTTTTATAAAATGGAATGTACTCGGCAGTATTTCTTGCTGATAAAATATTTTTAAACGCGTTTCAGGTAACCCACTGTGAAAGTAATAAAAGTCAGTTATTGAGCACTGAAGGCTTAAATAAAGTGGCTATAGTTACCTGAATAAAAAAAGAAGTTTATGTTTTTAGCAATTAGGGTCTATCCCTATAAATACATTATAAATAGAATATGGGCTTTTTAGCCCATTTGTTTAATATAAAAAGTTTGGTGTTTTACAACTCTCAAAATTTTCCTAACTACGATCCTGATGATTTAATTCCGCTGCAAATTTTAATAACACCGATACCACCAGTCAGGCTCGCGGCACTCACTCCCAGGGTAGGGTCGGGGGTCGTGACATCATTTGTTGCGAGTGTCATTAGTCGATTCTTGAATTCTCATTGTGACTCTTATGGTGGATGTCCTTTTAGTTAGTCATCAACTTCAGGATTTTGTGTCTTATTTAGAGGAAATTTGGTTTCTTGGAAAAGTAAAAAAAATAGAATGTGGAAGCAAGGTCAAGCGCAGAGACAAAAGTATCGACGCAATGGCAAAGGCAACATGTTAACTTGTATGCGCAACCAACATCTCAAAGAATTAAAGTTTTTCAAAATTTCTCCTATGAAGCTCATTCATGGAAGTAAGAATAGCAGCGGAAGTAGTAGTACGAACATGAGCACCGGAAAAAGATTCAATCTATCTAGCGCAGTAGGCAAGCCTTAGGACCATCCATGCCTCTAAGCCAGAGACTTTTTCCAGGAGCGCATCACATAATGCTTTGTGAATAGCCCTCTCTATTTCATACTAATACTTGTCAGATTCCATAGCTAATAAATCTCTTTTTTTTCAACTCTTTCAGTTCTATTAATGAAAAGGCCATCATGGACCAAGATCCAAAGGGATCAATCTTTTACACCGATGAAGCATACTCTCTCGACCAGGTCATCAAAAGAAATGCAATGTAAAATATTTCCGAAGTGTTATAAATAGGGAAGGCACGCTACAACTAACATAACAACCTCTTCCTTGCCCCCTAAGAATCCAAGGGACCTTTGGATGTTGTCGTGACACTTTGGTTACCAAGGTTATCAGGGTCTAGGTTTATGGATGGATTCGGTAATCGAAAGTCCCTCCAACTCAATCACTATCAACAACATGTCGTGACCGCTTAGGCATGGTTGATTTTTCAAGAAAAGAAAGTAGGTTATATTGCCTCTAACCTAATATTCCACGAGAGGACAAAACACATTGAAATTGATAGTCATTTCGTTTGCAAAAAGCTTATTGATGGGATCATTGTGACCGAGTCTGCCAAGTGTAATGATCAACTAGCAGATTTGTTTACAAAATATCTTTGAGTTGAATATATATGTAAAAAGCTTGGAGCATTTAATCTATGTGTTCCAGCTTAGGGTTAGCCATTCGTCCCATTAGCTAAGCTAGTTAGGGTTCTTAGTTTTGTGTCTATATTGTCTTATATTTATATATTAGTTAAAACCATCTTCTGCCTTCACGGGGTTTTTAACTTAAGTTCAAATATTTAATGTACTAGTGAAAAAGAGAGATTATAAATCCTACATTTCTTTTCAATGTTAATGAATGAACATGCTAATTACTAAAAGGGATATGAAGAAAATTATTGTATTACTAAAAGAAGTTCTTACTTGCAAGTTCAAAGCAGTCTGAAGTTCCTTGATAACAGCTTCCATTGTCGGACGCTTGGCTTGAGTTTCCGCCAAACATTGATATGCGATTCTTGAAAATGCTTCCAAAGACTCTTGATTGGGTCCTCTATTTAAGATAACAATGTGTTCATCATCTTCTTCCACCATTCTAGGATCTATTAGTTCCTTTAGTGTTCCCTCATTATAGTGTCGCTTTGCAATGGGTGCAAGCCCCTTGTCATTTTTCAACGTGTAAATTGGATCATAGGCCAACCTTCCAGATAGCATCTCAAATAAAACCACTCCAAACGAATACACATCTGATTCCTTTTTATACTTAAATGAAGTCTGATACTCTGGATCTATATAAAAGTCTGTGCCTGCAAGATGAATTGTATGAATAGTGCTCGCTTGTTGATTTGTGGGCTGGAATTTGGAGAGCCCAAAGTCAGCAACCTTTGCATTTAGATTCTCATCCAACAAAATGTTCTCGCTCTTTATATCGCGATGTATTATCCTTGGTTTGCCCTCCATATCTGTGTGAAGGTAATTAATTCCATGCGCAATATCAAGGCAAATTTGTATTCTTTTTGCCCAAGTAAGATTAATTTTTTCACAAGTGCTTCCCAAATGATCACTCAGGCTTCCTTTAGCAGCATATTCATACACAAGAATTATATTATCAGCTTCCACACAGAAGCCCAGTAGGGAGATAATGTTGGGATGCTTACAACTTGTAAGCAATTCAATTTCTGTTAAAAATCCTTGTTTACTGCCTTCGTCTTGCTTGTTTTTGATGCATTTTATGGCTACGGTTGTTCTAGTTCTTATATTTGGCAATTCACCTTCTATTGATAAATTTTGAATTTCAATATCAAGTTCTGCTTTATAAACTAAACCGAACCCGCCAGATGTTACATAGTGTTCTTCATTAAAATCTTTTGTAGCTGCCCTTATTTCACTTAGCGGAATCTTCATCCATTTCATCTATAAAATAATGCGAGAAGAGATGAGGGAAGTGTCAGCTTGTATGTACAAGGTACGAAGGGTGATAACTGGTAATAAATTAGAGTCAAAATTGTGACCTCATACTAGCTATCTAAATCAGAAGAACTTTATGAATAGTAACAGGTTTATTATTATATATAAGGGGTGAGTTGCCGGTAAAAATAGAATTAATTTACTAAACATACAAATAATTATGTAGATTAATTTTCAATTAAACAAGGGAAATTATTATATATTACTCTAGATGCGTAAAAGAAATTCCTCTAGTTCAAATAAAAATTACCCTGGTTATTTTGTATCACTACAAGAAAAGGGTATAATTAGCGACGACAGCAATAGCGGCGACACGCCATATGTCGCTGCTATTGGTCGATCCGGAACACGGTGTCCCACTTTAAACACTAGTCACCCATTTCTTATCTTGATCCAACGGCTGGGGTTTAACCTAGGAAATAGCGGCGACACGAAAGGGCATTAGGGGAGACATGTTGTTGCCCCTATTAGTGTTTCGCAGAATAGCAACTAAAAGCAGGCTTTTTCCCTCTTTAACCCATTTGGTACGATAAAACCTATTCATATTTTACATCAAAATTTGAAGTTAAAATTTATGCTAAAAATATATATTAACAACAAAAAAACAATAAACTGCAGGAAAACACCTAATCAAACAGTTATTTAATAAATAATCTGAAACGTCTAGTTTTTAACATTTTATTCGTCCATTAAGAACGTCACAAGAAAGTAACTACAATATAAGAACAAAACACCACAGAATTTTTAACCCGGTGCAGTTTGTGTTGTACAATGTGGAGAAAACTTAGGCTTTTATTATTTAATTTGCGGAACATATATATATATATATATATATATATATATAGGAATAAGTTAAAATGAGAACCACCTCGAGTTGTAAGAACCACGAGAACCACCCCCGCGGGGGGCCGTCGGCGACGAAATTTTTTTTACACCTAGATCCGTATATTTTATCGGGGGGTTTAAATTTTCGGTTCAAACGGCGCGCCCGAGGGGGTAGTTTTTTACGCCCAAAGTTTGGTAAAAAAAAAAAGAAAAATTAAAAAAATTAAAAAAACCCAAACTTTGGGCGTAAAAAACTACCCCCTCGGGCGCGCCGTTTGAACCGAAAATTTACCCCCCGTGTTAAAATATACGGATCTAGGTGTAAAAAATTTTTCGTGGTCAACGGCCCCCCGCGGGGGTGGTTCTCACTGGTTCTTACAACTCGAGATGGTTCTCATTTTAACCTTCCCCTATATATATATATATATATATATATATATATATATATATATATATATATAGTGGAGAGTTCAAATGAGACGAATCACAAATTTAGAATAAAAAGAATAAAAGGGTACAAAGGTAATTTAAACCAATCATTGAATTAGTCTACCCTTTATTTTTGCTATTTAAATTAATAAACCATAATCATTTAATGAGTCTATCCTATAAAATAGTTGTGCACCTTACACAATAAAAACATTCATGCACATGATCCTACATATTCAACGTTTTCTACACCATACTAACAACGTTTCCTACACCAAGAAACCAATGTTTCGGTGTAGGGTACAAAATGTGTAGGTTCCCAACACTTTTAAATAATTTTACGACATATAATATTATATGTGTAGGACACAACACTTTAAATAATTTAGTCACTCCATATAAAATTGGTGTAGGACCCAACACATTAATGATGGTGAAAGAGAAAATTATGGTGGCATTAATGAGATTAGAATAACCCTTTATAATATTTAATAGTGTTATACATCAAATTGTCTATTCTACCCTTATTAATTAAAACATTAATTGAAAGTGGACAACAATAATATCTTGATTTACAACCATTGATCAAAAAAATATAGGGCCTAGATTAATTTAGTTTTCTTCTTGCAAGAATATTCTTCTCAAATGAACCCTCCCATATATATATATATAGTCTTAGGATCCTGTAAAAAGGACATGTTTCGTGAGAAGTGTGAGAAGGCATAAAAATTATATGTAGACATCATGTTTTGGACTTACACATAATGTTTTGGCAAGAAAAACACTAAACATAACAATTTAAGACATAACGCAATGAATTCAAGGCTTAAAACTTAAAACACCATGTCAAGAACATTAAGTAGTGTGTTTTAAGTGTTAAATAGTGTCTTTTAAATTTCACGTCCATAATATGTTTCATTGTGTTTTAAATTGTTATGTTTTGTGTTTTTCATGCCATAACAACAAAAAACATCATGCCTAAGTTCAAAACATGATGCCTACATGTCAATTTCTATGCATTCTCACACTTCTCACGAAAAGAGTCATTTTTACAGGAACCTCACCCTATATAGTCTTATATATATATATATATATATATATATATATATATATATATATATATAGAGAGAGAGAGAGAGAGAGAGTTAGGTTAACGTACAAGAGCCCTTATCGTACATTACGTACGCTATTATCTCTTCATCCCACATTGAAACCGCATGTTGATTTTTTGTAACAATTTCGCATGTTGGTTTTTTAACATGCGATTTCATCAAAATTACCACATACGAAATTGTTACAAAAAACCAACATGCGATTTCATCAAAATTAACACATGCGATTTCATCCATTCTATTTTATAACATGCGATTTCACATCGCGTACGTAGCATATGTTAAGCCATTTTGTACAATACACTTTTTCTATATATATATATATATATATATATATATATATATATATATATATAGGATCAGGATTTAGAGAGAACGGTGAAAAGTGTGAGAACGTTGAGAACGATTTTGGAGTTGACATGTGGCATTGATGCTAAATTACACTAAGGATTAATATTGTCAAAAAAAACCCACACACATGAACTAGGTGTCCAAATAAAACACCATAAAAACATCAAATTCAGAAAAACGCCATGAAAATACCCAGTTAAAACGCCATAAAACACGCAGTTCAGAAAAACGCCATGAAAATACCTAGTTAAAACGCCATAAAAACACATAGTTCAGAGAAACGACATAAAAATAACTAGTCTAAAACGCCATAAAACACCCAGTTCAGAAAAACGCCATAAAACCCATTTCATTTTTTTCGAAAAGTATATCAATAGTATACTCGTAGGAAAGATAAAAAAACGCTGAGTTTAATGGTGTAATTTTTTTAGAAAAAATAATCACGTATAAAAAAGTTATTGGCGTTTAAATATGATGGGGGAAAATGGCATGTGATTAGCATGTGCACCCTTGTTTGGATCTTCCAATTTTACCCCTCCTGTTAGTTATAAGGTTCTCATTATTTACAAAAATGCCACCGCATCATCTTAGCCACAAATCACAAAGATCCTATGGCTGAAAATCGTTCTCACTTTTCTCACACTTCAAATCGTTCTCTCCTGATCCCGTTCCTCTCTTTCTATATATATATATAGGGTCAGGATTTAGAGAAAACGGTGAAAAGTGTGAGAACGGTGACAACGCTTATGGATAGTCCGATCAAAACAATCTATGGACTAGATTGGCGCGGTGGCGTTTTCGTAAATAACACGAATTCTATTAAGTGGACGCGCTTCATTAAGGGTAAAAAGGTCTTCACACTACTATACCAAAATGCCAAACTAATGAATAAAACGTCATTACGGAGCAAAACACATCCCTATATAAAAAAACATCCCAGACATAAAATCACACCCCCCAGAACCTGAAACGCCATATTTTCTACTATATACCATTTATCTTACAAACGCCAAAATCCCCAAAACATCAAAACACACCTACTCAAAAAACACCATATTTTACTATATACCAATCATCTTAGAAAACGCCAAAACACTCAAACATCAAAGATTCCAAAAAATCGACGTTTCTTTCAGATACACTATTTCCTCAGTAAAACGCCAAAAATGGCAAATATCGTTTCTTGTATATTCAATATTGTTCTACGCCAAAGTTTCAGAGAATGCATTCTTCCCTGAGGTGTTGTGACTCAAATAACATTTTGCTCCATGCGATGGACAAATCATAAACAAAAAGATGCTGGTGTCAGACTTATGTCATTTTTTGTGTTTTGTTATTGACGAATATTATAATGGCATGAAGAGACGAATGACACTGATGAGTGGTTTGAAGATACATATTCAAACAAAAAACTCATGTCATTTTGTCTTTCCAAACGGCCACAAAAACACAAGCATGACAAAGCCAAACCGCTAGTGAACATGTTTCAAAGAAGAAAGAGACTGATAACAGTGAAGATTTGGAAGATGAATTGTTTCTATTTTTATTTTTTAATTTTCTTTTTCTGTTGTTTGTTATGTATCTTTCAACTTAGAATAAAAAAATACATTATATTAATAAAACGCCAAACAGTCATAATGCAGTAAAACGCCATAATGCAGTAAAACGGCAAAAACTCCCAAACTATAATAAAAGTAATTTGCAGAAGTATTATTAAAAGCTAAAAATGAAAAAAAAGTCAAAAACTACTTAAAGCATTAAAAAAGGCCAAGCTTGGGAGATGGAAAGTCTATGACCCTAAAAACTCATAAAAAGCTGAAAAAAAAAACAGTAAAAATACACAGTAACCGAAAAGACGGCTACTTTATTAATATCATTTATTATAAATAAAATCCCTCGTAAACTACGCGCCAAAAACATCCTATAAAAGATACGTCTCTGCACAATCAACTGATCACAACCCAAAAACAAAGCCATATTTCCTAGAAACTATTCACTTTAAAAACGCCAAAATAATAGTTAAAAAATCCACAGATGCGGAACCTCGTTTCTTCTATATTGAGTATTGTTCTGAAAGTAGTTTTACTGAATGGATTCTTCTCTGAGGTGTGTATCACTATAAGCTTTTGCTGAATGAGATGGACAAATATTCAAGAAAAAGAGACTGATGACACTGATATGTCATCATGTCACTTTGTTCTTGATGGATATATTGATGGCATGAAAGGATCAATACATTAGAGCAGGCGTTGGTCTTCAACATGTCATTAAACAAGTATATATCAACCCACAATAAAGGATGCCACAAAAAATAAGCATCTTCTAAAGACGGGTGTTATGTAGGAAAATAAGGATCTACACAAGGTATTCAAAAACAGGTTCAAAACGCCAAAAAGGTTAAAGTAGAAGAGGCTGATGACAGTGAATATTTGGATGAGAAATTAGATTATAATTTTTAATTTTTTTTTTCATTTTCTATTGTTTGTTATCTAATTCTCTGTTGTTTATTATCTAATTCTCTACTAATAAAAAATTGAGTATAAAACGCTAAAAACTACAAACACCAAAACGCCTGATAGTGTGAAAACTGAAAGAACGGATGCTAGCAAAGCACGATGTTGCTATATAAAATGCCAAAAACGCCAAACAAAGTATTACTGAAAAACTCAACACTAATTGACAGATGAAATTGAACGAAAGAGTAATTGCTAAACATTAAAATGAAGAGACAGTCACATTATTGACAAACATTTATTATATTAAAAGCCAATACATGGAAAATTGAATTTATTTATCTTTTCAAAATGGCATAATTGCCTGTCACATTATAGGCTTGTATCCTACATGGCACAACACTTGATATAAAAAAAATAATAAACATCAAGAAAATTACTGATGTTTTTTACATTATAGGCATGCATCCTGATCTAAAAAACAATAAAAACGCCAAACATACTTAAAACGACAAAAATATTTACTATGATCCTGATCTAAAAACAATAAAAACGTCGCGTATTTATTAAAAGCCAAAAAATGGAAAGATGATGTGACACGCGTTTAAAAAACGAAATATGAAAGGACAAAAAAACCCCTCCGCCCTTCTCTATGTCGCGTGACACGTGTTGGGCAGGATGCGTTCTCACACTTTTGAGCGTTTTCTCCTGATCCCATTTCTATATATATATATATATATATATATATATATATATATATATATATATATATATATATATATATAGGGAGGGGCTCATGCGAGAACTCCATTTATTTTGAGAACCAATGTGAACACAACCTAAAATAGCTAAAAAAACCTAACCCCCACCCCCCCCCCCCCCCCAAAAAAAACCTAACCCCCCCCACAAGCTAAATGCTAAAAACTAAAACCCCCAAAAAACCTAAAAAAAAAACTAACCACCCCCCCCCCCCCCAAAACCTAAACCCCCCTCCCCCACCCCCCAAAAACCTAAACCCCCCTCCCCCACAAGCTAAATGCTAAAAACTAAAACCCCCAAAAAACCTAAAAAAAAACCTAACCACCCCCCCCCCCCCCCAAAAAAACCTAAACCCCCCTCCCCCACACCCCAAAAACCTAAACCCCCCCCCCCCCCAACCCCCCACCCCAAGCTAAAATGCTAAAAACTAAACCCCCAAAAAACCTAAAAAAATCTAATTTTTTTTTATTTTTTAATATTTTTATGTTAAAAGCGCTACTTTTCGAATCCAAAAAAAAAAAAATTTTTTTTTAAAAAATTAATTTTTTTTTTTGGCTTCGAAAATTAGCGATTTTAACATAAAAAATATTAAAAAAAAAAAAAAAAATTTGTGTGATTTTTAGCTATTTTTAGGCATTTTTTGTTGTGTTCACGTTGGTTCTCGCGGTTCTCGCAATAAGAGGTGGTTCTCGCATGATCTTCTCCCTATGTATATATATATATATATATATATATATATATATAGGGGAATGTTCAAATGAAAACACTAGTTATTGTGAAAACTCAAAAACTAATTAAAAAAGCCAAAAAAACTTTCCAATTTTTTTATACCAATTTTCGCAATCTTTTATATATAAAAAAAATTAAAAAAAGTGAGCCGAGCCGGCTCGGCTTGGTTAGAAAATGAGCCTAGCTCGGCTCGGCTCGTGACGAGCCAAATTGGCTCGGTTTGGCTCGCTTGGTAGCTCGGCTCGGCTTAGCTCGAATTATTTTACTTATAATATATTTTATTTTTATTTACATATAATATATTACAAAAAAGTGATTATTATTTACATGTATTTAGCCTTTTAGTTTGATATCTATGACATATTTAGAGGTTTATTGCCGTGTAAATAAACAAATATTGTATTTACTTAAAATATAAAATTTATTTTGCGTTGTTGAACGGGATTTTGGCTTGTACTGTATTAGGTTGAACTTATTTTGAATATGTTCTTTTGAAATATTGAATAATATTTTAAAATACTGAATTTTGAGAGCTACGTATTAACTTTTATTTTTAGAAGCGAGCTAAACCAAGCCGAGCCGAGCCAGCTCGTTTTAAAACCAAACCGAGCCCGAGTTTAGATTTTCAGCTCGGTTTCAAATCCGAGCCGAGCCGAGCCAGCTCGGTTTATAATCGAGCCGAGCCCGAGCTTGCCCTAGCTCGGCTCGGCTCGACTCATGAACAGCCCTAAACAAACTGAATGAAAATCAACTTTATTTAATATGGTTAAAAATAAATTGTATTACCTTCAGGAGTTTTGATGATGTACCTTCGTCTGTGGATGGGGAATGTTCCTTTAAATACAGATTACCAAAATGGACAATAATAAGATAATAATTACTAAAGAATGAAAGAAAACAAAACTAAAAAGTCGATCTTACAATATTTTCGTGTTGATATTGAAGTTCCAACACGTCCTCAAGTTTTTTGACAATATCATCCATAGACGGGCGTTGCACAGGATATTCACTTAAGCAATTATAAACAATTTTTTTAAAGTCGTCCAACGATTGTCTGTCCATTTGTTTCGTTAAATCTGGATTGATGATGTCATCCAGTTCTACCTTAACACCATGTTCTGTTTTCATTGGTTTCTTCATATAAAGGATTTCAAACAACAATACACCAAAACAGTAAACATCATATTTGGGCGTCATATTTGGGTTGTAAAAGTTGTGAGAGAAGATAAGGCGATGCCTCCAACTTTGAGGATATTTTGTGGAATGTTCAAAACCAAATATTTTAGGTTCCCAGTCTTTATCCAAAACTATTTTAGAGCTATCGATGTCACAATGTATGACATCATAATGGATATAACTCAATCCGCGCGCAACACCTAAACATATTTTCAGTCTTTGAAACCATGTGAGATTTGGATCACTAAGGTGTTGATCTAGACTTTCGTGAACTGCATGCTCATAAATGATGATTTTTTCATGATCGTCCTGAGAAAATCCAAAAAGAGTGATGATATTTTTATGTTGGAGACTAGAGAGCATTGAAATCTCAGTCCAGAACTGATTGTCTCCTTGCCCACATTTATCATCTAACCTCCGTGCATAAATATCAATCAATTGTCCAGATCTTAGCAGTTGTCCCTTGTAACCCTTTCCAAATCCACCTTCCGTAATCAGATTTTCAGGTGTGGCGGATACTATCTCTTCAAGCTGGATTTCTAGGTGAGCAAATTGGTTGTATGCCTAAGTAAAACATTGAGCAAAACAGGAGATGAAAGTGAATGAGAAGGCAAAACCATTTAAGGCTATGTGACACAATAGAATACAATACCGCACTTTTTTTATTATCAAACTGTGAATTGCAAATATACAACTGACCGACCCATTACAAACTGTTTTGCTATCCTATTTAAGGATTCGAAGCAACATGAGATAAACCGACGCAACCATCCATTCTTATTAGACACAATACAATAATAGTTAGTTAGATGTCATATTATGTAAATATAGTCAGAAGTAGTATTGTGTAAATATGAAAAATAACCACTACTCATTGTAAAACCCTAATCACAATCCATACAACAATTTCACAATTACACACATAAAGGTATATTAGCTTGGTAGCAAAGTTGACACTAGGGATGGGATTGGTACAGTACCTGTACCGGTACCAGTACCGAAAATACGGGTACCGAATTTGGACAAAACTGGGTACCAAATACCGTACCAAATATATAGGTACGGTACGGGTATTTTCGGTACAGTACTTGCTTTGGTACCGTTTTGTTTTTATCTAGTTTTTGAACACTTGTACGAGTACTAAATAGGTAAAACTGACATGAGTACCCATATAATACGAGTACTAAATAGGTAAAATTGACATGAGTACCGATATAATCCCTAGTTGACACCGACGCCGCCACCACATGCCGCCACTCAGCCACGACACTCCGACGACATCAGAACTTGTTTTTCAACCTAGATCATCACAAATGATTAGAATGTTTTCTATTGGAGTGTTTTTACATCTATGATCGATTTCTGATCTCGATTTTGGACCTGGGTTTTACTAGATCTGTTTTTTGCGACACTGCAATTCTTCATCTTGGAACACTCGTTTGACTCCAACGACACTCAGATGACAATGACCTAGGTGACACTCTTCGCGACACTCTTTGCAACACTTTTCTTAACGTAACTTCAACTATCAACATTGCTAGCGACAATTCCTGGTGACACTCTTCGTGACAGTGTCGTGCAACTCGCGACATTCTCTTGCGACACTCTGTAACAATGGCTACAATTGCACCTCTAACTCCACAAGAAAAGGCTGAACACAACTCACATAAATTTGTTGTTAGCCTTGTTCGGGTTGTTAGTCCGCTTAGATCTAGTTTCAGCCTCGATTAGATATAAATATTGAGACAGGTGAATTCGAGCCATAAACAAACATAAAAAATAGTAGAATAATGGATTTAAACAATGGGAAAACTTCATTGTATTTAATAAATGAATACAAAATAATCCACCATGGGTGAGCTCCCCTGGGTGGTGGCTCCAAATGCACACCTTACAAGTGAGGCCTAATGCCCTATTTATTGATCCTGAGCCTTGTCCTCCAAGCAAGTCGCCACTTGGTTGAAAACAACTAAATTCTCCACCGCACATATACAATAAAGTCGCTAAAATATGACAATAAGACCTAAATTTGACACCCTATACAATCAACAATGTCGCTATACCTACATGTAAAATCGCCTAAGGATAAAGTCGTTGGTAGACATGAATGTGATTGTGTAATTGATAACATCATTCTCTAACTTGACCCGGCACGTATATATCTATTGCCACAGGCTCTAATCCTACTACAATAGTCACAGTCAATCCAACTTGCACAACTTGGATTGCTAATGATACTCATGTCCACATGATCATCATATCTACCATCTCTGGGGCATATTTGTAGGACCGAGTTTCGGGACCGAAACCGTGATTAGTGTGAGATTAGTTCAAGACGGGAGAGATTAGAGAGATAAACAAACACTTCTTTGTATTAATCGGTAGTAAAACGTTACAAATCGGCCCGATTACTAGCTAACCGAACTAATACCAAAGGAGTATACATCCGGGGAGAGACCAAGTGGTGATCTCTCCCACCAAACCATAAAGCTCAGAGGGAACTCACACGGAATAGCTTGAAATTGTCCATTTCGCACGGAATAGCTTGAAATTGTCCATTTCGCCAACAACCTGCCACTGATTTCAGTGTTGTTACACGCTACAAAGCTTGGCTAGTTGCAAAAGGTTTTCGCCAACAACCTGCCACTGATTTCAGTGAGACTTTTAGTCATGTTGTCAAGTCCACAACAAGTAGGGTGGTTCTTTCACTTGTTGCCATAAAGCAATGGCCACTTCCTCAACTTGATGTCTAAAATGCCTTCATAGATGGGGATCTAAGAGAAACAGTTTAATTGAAACAACCATAAGGCTTTGTTGATCCCAAATATCTGTAGCATGTATCTTGGTTACACAAATCGCTTTACAGACCAACACAAGTTCCAAGATCCTAGTTTCATCATCTATCACAGGCCTTCTACAACTTAGGGTTCCAGGGCTCAAAAATCGACTCTTCTTTACATCCTGATCTATGTGAATAATATCATTGTAAAATCATAATCAAAATCAATAAACAATTTTATAATTACACACACAAAGATGTTTTAGCTATTCTTAGTGACGTTAGTATAATTGCTAACAACCATAAGCAGGGGCAAAACATCATAGGGGCCAGGGCTGCCCTCCCCCCCCCCCCCCCCCCCCATTTTTCACTCAGAAGTGTTAATTTTTCTTGCATTTTTCCAAAAAAAAGTTGTATGTATTGAGCCGGCCCATCCTTTTTTTTTTCCTTTAAAGCTTCCAACAACAACAACACTTATAGCCTAATAAAATTATTTAATCCCTAAATCCTAATCCATTTAATCTGTTTAACTAAAGCCCAATACCAAACCAATAACTAAAGGCCTATAAAAGACACCCTAAACCCACCCACACATACCAGCGACCTGATCCTTTTTGTTCTGCTCGTTCGTTTACCAGAGTAGGGGTGTTCATGAGCTGATTCGATCTGAGCGAGGGTCTTCTCGTGCTCGTATTGAATTACAACCGATCCAATCCGATCGGATTTGCAAAACCGAGCACAAAAGTGATGCTCGGATCGTTTTCGCTCAGTTTCGCTCGGTTTTTCTCGGCACCGAAATTAAAACATGGGTAGCAACACACAAAAAAAAAAAAAAAAAAAAAAAAAAAAAACTGAAATCAAGACTATTACAAGGCTGCATTCAACAAAAACAAATCCTAACTTAATTAAAACATGTCCAACACCTTACTAACAAAAGCAATACATAACTAAAATCATGATCCGTATGAGTTGAACTTGAGCAGCAGGGAGGTATGTGGCAGGAGGTATGTAGCACGAGATTAGGTGCTCATTTGAATTTTTAGGAATTAGGGTTAAGTTTTGGTATTGAGTTGAGCTTGTATGTTGCTTGGGCTTTTAATTTTTCTTGGGCTACTTATCTATATAACTATACACACACAGACACACACACACACACACACACACACATATATATATATATATATATATATATATATATATATATATTATTTAATAAAAATAATTCGAGCGAAACCGAGCGAGCGGACCTTTGCTCATGCTTGGCTTGTTTTCAAATCGAACTGAGCCCAGCGGCTCATTTACAAACTGAGCGGGAATCGAACGAGCATTTTTCGGGCATTTTTCGAGCGATCCATGTTCTTCGAGCAGTTTGGACAGCCCTATACCAGAGTTCTTTGGCGATTTGGAAGTTTGAAGCTGCAATTCGAAGTTGCAATAGCAAAGTGATATTGACGAATCGATGAGTGTGAGCTTTACTTCGAAGTATTGGAAGTGTGAAGCTGCAATTTGAAGTTCGATGGAAGTTCGAACATGTCTATTTCATCACTTTGTTTAGAGAAATAGGATTGTTAGAATGTTAGAGTTTTCAGTTTTGGTCCTTTGGTTATTCATTTGGGAAATTGATTTTAGGTTAATTATCATAAGAAAGTTGTAAACCATTCATTCTTTTTTTGAAGAAGGTTAATGAAGTTGAAGATTTTTTAAAAGTAAGGTTGATGAAGTTGAAGAAACCTGTAATGAAAATCAAGAGGAAGAGGGTAAACGTCAAAAAGCTTCATCAACAAGTGTCCCAACCGCAAGAGCATGAAAATCAACAAGAAGAGCATGGTATTACAGAGTAGATTTGTTTACATCCACATTGGACAAACAATTACATGAGTTCTACTTTAGTTCCAAAAGAACACCCAGTTGGTGCATATGTCTGTCGACTTCGTCTTGTATCAAGTCTTGTAATACTGTAGAAAGATCAGGGCACGATATACGAGAAAAGCATGAAATATGTGTGATAGGTCCATTTCACACGAAATGGAATTGTCCATTTCGTACGAAATGACAATGTCCATTTCGTATGAACCGTTTCGTGCGGAATGGCTGGCCTATAAATACCTGTCTTGACATTTCATTTGTAACGATTCTGATTCCGGTGCCGAATTGCTGTCAAAGTGTCTTCAGACTGTAATACATTGTTTTATCAATATACGAGACAGTTTAAGTGATTCTGTGTGCAAATCAGCTGAAACAACTCCGATACGTCTGATTCCGCCTTTCGTATTGGACGAGATCTCTTCTGAACGACTCGTTTGGTCGTGCAAACGATCCTACAAGTGGTATCAGAGCTCAGGAGGAAGAGTTCTTACCGATTTCAGCTGTTTTTCATCAAAATTCTGTTTTCTACATCTTCTTTTATACATTTTTCAAAATTAAACGCGTTTTCACGGTGAAAATGGATTGATTTTCAAATATAACGTGTGAAACACTGTTTTAACAAATCCTTGAAAGAATCAGACTTAAAAACGGACTAAAACCTGATTAATTTGACAAAAACATGGCCGATTGGATGACATCAGCACCATTTCACACGGAATAGCTTGAAATTGTCCATTTCGCACGGATTGGAGGGTTTTGGCTTCATTTCGCACGAAATCGATTCATTTCGTGTCAATTTGTCATTTCACTTGAAATAGTATATCAGATCTCCATTTCGTACGAATTGCATTTACCATTTCGTACGAATTGAGCATTTCGCACCAAGGTTCATTTCGCTTGAAGATTTCCATTTCGCTTGAAAGACTGAATTTGTGAAATTTTTTAAACCGAAACATGGAAAACGAGTTCTACAATGCTTTTGCTTCTCCAATCACTATAACTCAGAATACAATGCTAGAAAATGAAACGGGTACAACGCAAAAACCGCCTAAGCTTATGAGTATTGAGGAGTATAGTGGATGGGCCGAACGTTTTGAAAATTGGGTTCAAGCATATTACCTAGATGCATGGGATTATACTGAATTTCGATATATTAGACCAGTTAAGGACGACAGAAAGAAGGTTGATATTAAAGATTTAAGTGTTGAAGAAAAACAGAAATACAAAAATGAAAAGTTGATGGTTAGTCTCTTGCAGCAAGCTATTAAGGAAGAAATCTTGATTTTACTACAACACAACGGCAGTGCACATTCAATATGGAAAGAACTAAAATCGAAGTTTGTTGGTAGTAAAGAGATGATCAAGAACAAAACGTCGCTTATGAAGAAAGAATTTGATCTATTCCGTGGATTAAGAACTGAAATCACCAAGCAGATTATAGAAAGATATTGCAATTTGGTGAAGAATATGAAAAGATTGAACATCAATAAAGATAAAGAAGAATTGATTGAAAAGTTGGCCGATGCGTTGCCACAAGATGTCTGGGGCACGTATCTTATGATGTTGAAAAATAAACCCGATTTTGACAATCTAACGCTGAGTGATTTTATTGAACAACTTGAAGCTCAATAGATGGAACAACGAAAGATAGCGAGAATGAAGAACTATGATGGTGAACAAGACATTGGTCTATATTACAAAGGTGGTACTAGTGATAGTACCAACATTGCTCCAAAGATTGAAACTGCTTTCAATGCCAAAAGTTCTTCTGAAGGTTCATCTCAAGGATCAAGTAGCAAAACGGGATTTTCTTCCTATCCATCGTTCGATCCAAATTTTTCAGCAACCAAGAGTGGCAAAGTTCTACAATGCAACATTGCACTAAATCTTGAGAATGATGAAAATTACTCGGAAGAAGTTGCAAAAAGTCACATGTCTTTGTTGGTGACTGTGTTAGAGTCGTATGGGAGTTTAGTTGCAGGAAGGATCAGAAATCCAATGTTGACAAAAGAGGACTACGATCAGATCGATGTTGAGGAGATTGAGTTAATGGATATAAAGTGGTGTTTGGCGAGCGTGTTGAGAAGAGCTGAAAAGTTTAAACAAATTACAGGAAGAGATGATTTTCGTAATGCAAATGTTTCTACTTTAGGATTTGATAAATCTAAAGTTACTTGTTTTCGTTGCAGGGAAAAAGGGCATTTCAAGCGAGAATGCACCAACCGCGAAGCAAGTGGAGCTCAAAATCCTTTCAACAACAATGATTATTATCGGAAAGCGATTTATCATCAAGTTGCGCAACAGTCGTATCAACAACAAACACAAACTGCTCATGCTAGGAAGGAGATTGAAGAATCAAAGAAAGCATATCTAGTTAATCAAGAAGATGAAAGATCGTCAAAAGGTTTTAGTTGGAATAAATATATTTCAGCAGAGAGTAAAGCATGCTTGACAGATCAAGATGATGAAAGGCTTCCAAAAGATTTCAGTTGGGATGATTTTGATCCTAACAAGACTTCAGATCATAAAGCTTTTGTTGCTCAAGTTGTTGAAGATGATGATAATGATTATTGGGCAAATAGTATGAAAGAGCATTTAAAATATCTAGCCGAGAAAGATGCTGAAAAGGCTCAAATGGCAAAGAAGAAGGAGGTTAACAAACAAGATGATAGTGATGATGATTATGATACAGAAAGAATGAAAGAGCTTTTAAAATTTCAAGCTGAGAGAGATGCAGAAAGAAGGAAAGGTAAAAGTGATGAAGTAGAGGTTCGAGTGATAAAACAGAAAGAAATTCCAGCTTTCGAGGTTAAAAAGGTAGCTGTTGCTGAAAAGGTGTCTGAGAATTGTGAAAACTGTGAGACTATGAAAAAGCAAAACAATGAGTTGATTCACAACATGAACAGGTTGAAAGAATCATACGATGTCTTAAACAAAGCCATGAATCAATACAACGAGGCAAGTAGTGAACAAGCTACATCTAGGGTTGTTCTTAAAGCTCGCGACTCGTAGCTCGCTCGAAAGAAGCTCGAGAAAAACTAGCTAAAAAACTCAATTTGAGATGACGTGAACCAAGCTGGCTCATTTTGTAACCAAGCCCAGCTCGAGCTAAGCTCGGCTCGGCCCATGTCTCGGCTCGTTGGCTCGTTCTTAGGCTCGTTTAACTCTGACGTAAAGCTCAAGCCAAGTTTAACTGCCTGAATTAATTTCGAGCTCTAGCTCGACCCCACCCTGGCTCGACTCGGCTCGACTCGTTTACAGCCCTAGCTATAGTCATGAAGACACTCAATGGAGCATACATGATAAAGCAGGAAATGATCAATTACTACATTGATATGTGTGATGGGCTTGAAAAGAAATTGGAAATTCAGAGGATAGAAACAGAAAGAGTAAACAAGTTGTTGAAAAGTTACTCATGTTCTTCTTATGTGATTGACAAGATTTATCCTATAGTAGCAGGTATGAAGACATTTTGTGACACCACGTAAAAACGTGTCCAATTATATATAGACACGTGTCCTAAACCCTAAAGGTGCGAAAGATTTAGTTTGAAGGACCAAAGTTATCGAACAGTGAAACTATGAAACCACAGGGACTAAAAGTGTCAACATGTCAAACTTGTGCCTCTGAATGACCTTCCATGGTGAGTATATTCTTAAATGAGTAATTGATTGGATATAAGGAGCCGTTTATAAAAATAATCGGAAAATTATTAAATTACAAGGGTTAAACGTGTCAACATGTCGTTTCTGACCTCTGAGTGACCTTTTAACGAAACCGAGGGTTCGAAACATTCAAAAATACTCTTAAGAATAAGTGGCATAAATTTCATGTGGTTTCGATATCGTTAAGCACGTTTTCAAGACTTTGGGCCAAAAGTGTCAACTTGATGAAACTTGCTTTCATAGAGGTATTTAACGAACCGGAGCCTAACGAAGTTTGCTTATACATCCTTGGGCCCCAAGAAATTACCTACAAGGGTCTCTATTGCCAAAAACCATGTTAAAAAGGATTAAAAACGAGCAGGGACTAAAACTGCCAGCTTTCAAATTGTTTTCCCGGTTTAACATGTCCACGCGGCCCGCGTAAGACACCCTTAAGTCTTACGCGGCCCGCCACAGCACGCCCAGATCAGAAAGTTGCTGCCAGATGCGGGTTTTGGCTGTTCCACCTCCTTAACCTAGTTTGTAACGACCTAGGGAGCTGTAAGTCGGTTAAATTTAATAGCTTGGACACCTGGGTCGATCTCAGAGCCTTCAATTACACCTGGAAGTGATCTAGCTTCAAGGAATTTACTATATAAGAGAGCTAGTTCATGTGTTCTTGACACACATTTGCAACAATTGCTATTCTACTCATCTCTGGAGCTTGCTAAGGACTTGGAGAAGACTTTGAAGTGTAGAAAAGTTTGCTAGGACATGTAGTAAGCCTCTAATTCCTTGTTTAGTTGTTTAATTTAGCTTAATTACTCTAATGTCAAACTTATTGTAAATTTAGTTTGACTTTCATTTTAATTACATGTGGCTTAACCACTGATCAAATTGAAAGTGGTTATAAGACCACATTAGTGTAGGTGATTAACCCTTAAAAGGGTATCTCCTAATTATCTCGTTTTACTGGTCAATTGTCGGGTCAAAGTAGTTTGACAAAAAGTCAAACTGGACAGAAGTTGCAAATATGATTAAAACTAATAAACCAAAGTTTCTAAATATTATTTTAACATTCTAATGACTTGGTAATTAGTAATTAAACATGTTTTATCAGTCATAACCCGACAATTAATAGCCTAAGGTCAGTTTATAACCGAAAGTCGCAAAAGCTTGACTTTTGCTTTGACTTTCAGTTCTGACCCATTTAAGCTTAATTCTCCCATGTTTTAAGCTTCCTTTAGAATCACATTACTTAGTAGTATAACCCCCCCTGGAGATATATTGCATGGTGACTAGTGGTTTGAATTATATACACTTGATCGTGATTATGCTTAATAATGCCATAAACGCCCTTTTTACATACAACTGAGATTTATAGCAATGTGATTGAACTAAAACCTTTGCTACTGATATTTAGACATGTCCTAAATATTTGACATCAATTGGTGGTCTAGAATTGAAGTTATGCTCAATAGCGTAATTAAGGGACTTTTTAGTATTTAAATGGCGTAATTAGTATAAAGCATATCTAAACCTGATTTTTGACACTAAACTTCTTACCTACTAATGTAAAATAATATTTTGGGATTTTTAAAGATTTTTAACTATTTTTAGGCTGAGCATAACATAGGATTAAGGCTTGATTTCGGTAAATGTCGGTTTTACCCTTTTCATGCATAAAATGAGTTTTTCATAACTTTTTAATGCCAAATATTTTGCTACTGATTTTATATGATAAATAAAGTATTTTGAACTTTATAAACTGACCAAAAACTCAGATTTCCTATTTTAACCCGAAAACCCCTTTAAACCGACTTTTAAGCATTTTTAGCACCTAGTAAGGGTCAAAACTATATTTGACATATAAAACTTACTAACCACTGATATTTTGAGCTAATTTACTTAATTAAACAATAAGCAAAAGTTTTTGAACTCAGAAGTATATTTAGACCTTTAAAGCCTATGTAAAATTACCAAAATACCCCTACGGGACATAGTTTGGCAATACAAGATAATTTTCACATATATAAAGTATCCTACTGTTATAACTTATAAAAATACATATTTTTACTGATCTAATCAGACCTGAAACTCAGTTGTACAATTAAACTCTTTTATGGGCATTAAAATTACCAAAATGCCCTTATGGGACTTATTTTGGTTTAAATTACTTTTTGGGCAAATGTGTTAAAATCATACTGATGTATTAACATATTTTGAGCATAATAATGATTAAGACCTGTATAAATTTATTGGGAGACCCGTTACGCGTTTACGCGTTCGGATCGGCTTATGTGACTAGCTTACATAAAATAGACGAAACGGGTTAAACTTTATCATTAAGTTCTCAATTTCCAGAATGTATTTAGTTTACCCATATTATGCAAGTATCCAAGCTTGTCGGGTCTAAATCACATTCTATTCCGGTCTCCGCTTAATCTAGCGTTTAGAACCATAAAGTTTCCTTCTAGCTAGCCGGTCTAAGTCATTGACTTAAATAAAGGCCAGTTAGCATCCTAGTAGGTTATTAAACCTTCTAATACAGATTAGTAGCATCCGGTAGAAGGTACCATCAAAAGCTTTAGGATTTTACTGCTGAGTTATCTTCACATTAGCTCAGGTAAATACTTTTAACTTATTTTCCCTTATACGGGCTTGGGATATGGTATTATAATAATAACACTTGGTCGGGTATGAAATCATTTAATCGGATTGCGATTAATAAATTTACATAACCCGTTTTGATATGTCTTGTTTGATAACATAAACATTGGGGGTTAATACGACCGTGTCCTGGATATCCTCGGCTCATTTCGTTTGAAAATGGCCACGACCTATGCACGGGGTGTAGGCATACACCTGACAGATGCAAATGCTAAAAATATAAACCCACATGTTGGGGATAACTCCTTTGTGGGTTCTATAAGTGGTGAGTCGGTTAATCACGACCGGCTTCCAACCAGCCCCAAATTGTAAGACAAACATGTAAATCTATATACAAGATTATATTTAAATAATTATCCCAAGTTATAAATGGTTTGTGCCTTGTGCACATAAATCAATTTTCATAAATGTTTTCAAAAGAGTCAGTTAATTGTATTTACCAGTGTAAACTGATGTATTTTCTAAAGACTGATTGACAGGTACCTCTCGAAATAGACTGGAGCTATTAGGTGTCATATAAGAGGATCTTGCAAATCCCTAAGATGCCTGAAGTCTGTTAATTTGTTTCCTTGTACTTTTTGATCCGCCTGTGGATCTTATTACATTCCAGCCTGTATATTCATAAACTCGAACACTCAGTAAATATGGTTTGTAATAGTTATTCACCAAGCCTTCCGCTGTGCTATATTATATTGTGTGTATTGACTATGATGATATCAACTACGTCACGATACTCCCCACTGGGCCCATCGGTAATACGTGGAAATATCGGGGTGTGACACATTTGAAGAAGAAACATCTGAAGAAAAGAAGTTCGACACAAAAGAAGATACTGAAGTGAAGAATTCTGGTAAGAAACAAAGTGTTGGTTATAACAAGTGTCCACCTCCGTTTGAAAATGGATATTCTCCACGAAATCCAAATTCAGAAAGAGTAAAAAAGGCAACCAATTTACAATGGGACTCTGAGTCTTTAGATAACTTGCCAGACAGTATTGATGTCACTTTCACATCATCCGACACTGATCATGAGTCCGAGTTAATAAAGCAAGTGGTCGATCAGGTGTTGGATAAAGATGAAACCGAGGAGTCAAAGTCGGAGTCAAACTCAGAGTCAAAGTCCAACACGTCAAGTCCAACAGTAAAAAAGGGCAAACGGGTTTAAAATAAAGATTTTCTGATGTCAAAGAATAATTTGAATGAAGAAACATTCAAAGTAGCATGTACATTGAATGATTCTGACAAATTATATTCTGATGAAGAATTTCCAATAAGAGGTGTTAAAACTGAAATGGTCAAAAAGGTTTTCAAACTAACAGAAATTAATATTTCTGAAATAAAAGATGTACATCTTACTGAAAAACCTAAAAAATACACCTCAAGAGATCAACAAAGGTTAAATAAGAAAAAGGGTTACAGTTCTGGTTCAGGTTATCGAAAGAAACCAAACCATAACGGTAATTTCAAAAAGAAGGGATTGGGTTTTATTCCACCAGAAAATCATAAAAATGAGAAAACTTATAAACCAAAAACTGTATTTGTTTCAGGATCAAGCTCAGTAGAAGAAGAAAAGAGTTCATTCTGGAAGCATACGAACAAAGAATTCCTTGCGAAGCAACAAGAAGAAATGAAGAATGTAGTTGCTCAGAAGAAAAAGGAGACGAGAACCTGTTTTAATTGTCATAAAGTTGGTCATATTGCCAGAAACTGTTTAAAGGCAACCAACACACAACAGGGAGTGTCTCTTAAACTGAAAGAAAAAGTTGTTGAGAAAAGTAAACCACCAACCAAAAGATTTAAAGTTTTTGAAAACTCAACATTTGAGGTTGGAGAATGTTCAAAAAGGGTTTACAAGAGAAAAGTTAATCTTGATAATCACAAGTGGACTGTTAAGAAATCAGATGATAGTTTTGGCAATGAATCTGATTCCACAAAGTCAGATGAGCCACAAGTTGAGTCAAAAGATGAAAAGTCAGTACCGCCAATGGATGATGCAAATTTTCCACCATTGCGGGCTGAGAATTTTAAGCAAAAAGTTGAGATTTCAAACCAATTTTTTTCTGAAAATAAAGATTTTGATGTTGAAAAGGCATTTAACCCCAAAGTGAAACATATTTTTGGTAAAATGATTTGATGGGAAGGTCAAAGGGGTAAAGGAATTTTATGAAAAGAAAACGAAGAAACCAGATGAAGATGGTTCATCCCAGGTCAGTAACTGGGATAGAATCTATCACGACTAAAAATCTGGACTTGCCAGAGCTCCCAAGTTGGTAATCGTGGAGCATGAATCGACATCCTTCTCAAAACTCAAAATTGTCATATTTCGTATTACAAGTGGTATGGTTGATAAGTGAACCTACAAGTGGTTGAAAAAGGGGTTTTCACCTACAAGTGGTTAATCAAGGTCATTAAGTTGAACTTGTGTTAACTTTCATACAAGTGGTTTAGAAACAAAGTGATGAATGAATCCCCGATCTTACAAGTGTGAAATCAACAAACTAATTTTCTGAAAAAAAACCATTTTGATTAAAACAAACTTAAGTGTTTTGAAATCACAATGGGAAAATAGTTTGTTGTCAGGGGGAGTTCTGATTGTTTATGCCAAGTGGATGGAGATTTGAAGCAATTCACATCGGTTTGTCAAATTTTCTTTAAATGGTTTTGAATTTTAGGGGGAATAAGAAATTTCAGAAAATCCAAAAACATTAGAAAATTTGAAAAAGCCAAAAACATGATAAAATCAAAAATGAGTTTTGTTGTAAAAAAGAGGAAATGATAGTACATCAGTTAGACGGTCACAGTACGCTAAAGAAATGGAAAGTTAAAATGTGATAAATAGTCTCACTAAAGATGTGACGATAGGCTCAGCTAGACTAGTAGATTTGCGATAACGATACAAACTTAAATGAACAAGCCTAGTTCTAGTGGGAAACGCGGTTGAAAGCATAGTACTTAGTTTTATCCTTCGTGACTGTGTACCTACTCAGTAATCGCTGAATGCTAAAAGAGCATAAAAACCTGTCAGTTTGTGAACTTTCACAACTTGCTGGAAAAGTCACTGTGATTGTGCATTTCTTTTTGCAAAGATTTAAACTTGTTTGATTTCTTTATTTTGTTTAAGCATTGGACATCCTCTATGTGTACGTGAGTATCGACCTGGATGTTAGTGCCTAAACGTTCTGCTTTATTTTCTTTGGTGTTTCGTTTAAATCTTGGATCACCTCTGCGTATATGTGAATATCGAACTGGTGGTTAAGATCTAAACATATTCAACTTGTTTTTATTTCTTATTTTGTTTAAACATTGGATTTTCTCTGCGTATCGAAAGATCGACCAGATTGTTAATGTTTAAACATTCTGAGTTGTTTTTTGCACATATCACAGTTGATGAAAGTTTAAAGGCATTACTTGAGTCAGTGTATTGCATGATGAGGGGATATGCTGAGATCGTGGGGTCCATAAGAATTTAGTGCAAAAATTAATATACTTTAACGTATCGGTAAGCATTTCGAAAGTTTTTAGATTGAGTTTAAGAGGAAAACAATATCGGCATTCTATGTGAATCGTTTAGAACTTAAAATATTTAAAGCTTAACGGTGCTAGTGATTTGTCTCAAAAACTGATATGATCCTCTTACACAAACTCGAAAAAATATTGTTTGTAAATATTTCTTTACTGCTTTTCGTTAAAAAAAACAAAAATCCAAAAAGATTGTGTTTCAGCTTAAATTTTGAAAAAATTCAAAAAGATTTTTTTTCATCTTATTTTCGAGAACTGATGTTGAAAAGCTGATTTTCAAAATTCCGAGTGTTAAACATGATGAACAACTGGTTTGGGGAGAGTTTGTTAAAATGAAAATGTTTTTGAAATACTTAAAATTGGTTCATTAAGTTGTTACAAAATTTGAACAATACCTGCAAGTGGATTCTAAATTTGTCAAAATTTTAAATTGGTGAAATTTATTTTGAGGTAGAGGATGTGCAGGTTAGCCAGGTTCCGATACCTGAGGATTTTCTAAAAAAGCATATGCAGAAGTAAAGCCAGGTTACGATCTTAGAACCTGTGAAAGTTATAAGAGCCAGGCTTCTGATCCAAAGACTGTGAATTCTAGATTACGATCCCAGCCTATTGAAAGGGGGAGTCTGAAGACATCAAGAAGGAGTCTGAAGATGTTAGAGCCAGATTCAGATCCAGGAACAGTGTTCAAGATAGAAGCTCTGATGCTGAAGAACTTAAAGAATCAAGAGACCTGATCAAGAGTGTATAGAGCCAGGTTGCGATTCTGAAAGAGAGAGAGAAAGAGAAGAGAGAGGAGAAGAGAAGATTAAGGATGCTTACAATGGAGAATTTTTGGGAGAGAGCATGAAGACTGATAAAGACTGAAGACTCGACATACTGAAGACTTGTACTGAAGAATCGTCGACATCCAAAGGGGAGTCTGTTGGTGCATATGTCTGTCGACTTCGTCTTGTATCGAGTCTTGTAATAGTGTAGAAAGATCAGGGCACGATATACGAGAAAAGCATGAAATATGTGTGATAGGTCCATTTCGCACGAAATGGAATTGTCCATTTCGCACGAAATGACAATGTCCATTTCGTATGAACCGTTTCGTGCAGAATGGCTGGCCTATAAATACGTGTCTTGACATTTCATTTGTAATGATTTTGATTCCGGTGCCGAATTGCTGCTGAAGTGTCTTCAGACTGTAATACGTTGTTTAATCAATATACGAGACAATTTAAGTGATTCTGTGTGCAAATCGGCTGAAACAACTCCGATACGTCTGATGGCGCCTTTCGTATTGGACGAGATCTCTTCTGAACGACTCGTTTGGTCGTGCAAACGATCCTACACACCCGAAATTGATTAACATTGATCAGATTTGTCTTTTTGTTATGAAGTATTATCCTGAAGATTTTTCGGAGCAAGAAAGGTATTGATTACGAAGTCAATCGGAGCTTTTTAGTATTGAAATGAAAAAGAATCCCAAGCTAAGTGGTGCATCAACTATTGTTGATCTATGCAAAAGACTTGGGAAAACTCAGAAATGTGAGACGTATAAGTTGGTTGATAGAGTGGTTCGACTAATCTTGACACTTTCAGTTTCTACAGCAACAACAGAGGGGATTTTCAGCAATGAAAATATTCAAGTATTGTCTTCGCAATAAGATGTCAAATGACTATCTTGCGAATAACTTGGGGGTTTACATAGATTGAGAAATTGCTCATGAAATTGATTGGACATCCGTAATTGATGAATTCAAAGATCTTAAACGTCGTCGGGCTTAGTTGTATTCCTTTTTTTCAGGTACTCATTCTTTCTCTAACATTTTTATAGGTATTTTAGGTCTGTGTTAGTTAAAAAAAATTTGGTTTTCTTTTTTGTGTAAAAACGATGACTTGAATGATTGAAGATAAATTTGATATTTAATGTTTTTATTGTTTTACTCGACCCGAACATAAAACCCGAAACTTAGCGATAGGAGAAAAAATTGGTTCCGTGTTAGGTTCGGTTTGTTCGATTAGTTTGTGGATTTTCAGTTTGGTTCGGTTAATTTCCCTTAATAACAAAAACCAAACTTGAGCTAATTTTTTTGCTTAGAAATACATGAAATAGAGGTATGAAACATGAAATACATGAAATAGTGGTATAAAAGCTAGAATATACAAAAATATGAAAGGATAGGTTTTTGGTTAATTCGATGTTCGGTTAATCGGCTGATTTTGGTTCATATTCGTCTGTTTTCGGTTTGGTTTTGGTTAACGGTTTGCTCACCTCGAAAAAACGTTGTTAATGACAAAACAAAGATCCCAAATTTGACAAAGACTTGTGGTCACGAGCTATCGGGGGTAATAGAGGAAGAGTGTACGAATTAGGTAATGTTAGTGACTTGTGTGTAAATGGCAGAGAACGCCCAAAGGTATGATTTTTCAAATATAAAAATATATTTGTTTTTTAAATAAGCAGAATCATATACAGTAGTAGTTCATAGTGAGATGTCAAAGCTTTCTCACATTTTGTGTGTGTTTGGATTCTTGTAAACTAGAGGCAAATGGAGAGGTTATGGTGTAGTTATGATATACGCTCTTCCAACTCAAACTTTGAGTAGATTATAGGTCAACAATAGCATTAGGCACCCAAGTTTCTCACCAATACTCGACTTCTTGTCCGCTTGTGTGCACTTGTATCGATTCCCACTGTTATTGCGTTTGGTTTGTGTAACAACCCGGATATTTTTATCAAACCATAAAGCGACACGTGTCCAAACTCTTCATAGAATTCTGTTATGTGGAAGGAGATGGACAAAATCTATAAAAATGGGGGTTGAAACAAGCTTAAGGACTAAAAGTTCAAAAATACAAAATTTTCATTTCCTGGAGGTCTCTTACGGACCACAAGAGGTAACCCACAACAGTTCGCAAGGGGTTTACAACCTTTCGCCAGAGGTCCTTACAGATCGCAAGGTAGAGGTGTACAAAAAACCAGTTTTAGGACCGAAACCGGAAAAAAAAACCGAAATTAGGTTTTAAACCGATTTTAAAAAAAAACGATTTAAACCCGAAACGAACCGGCAATTTGTATACTGGTTAGTATGCTTGATCTTTGAAACCAGTGGTTTTTTTTTTTTTTTGCATATACCGGTTTTAAACCGACCCGAACCAGTTGGGCCAGTTATTGTTTTGCGTTTAAAAAACTGTTTAGTCACCGAAACCAGTTATAAAAAAACCGGCTTTTAAAAAAAACAATTTGTACACTTCTACCACAAGGCCGGACCCTTACAGTCCGTAAGGCCTTCGCTGACAGCAGAATGCAGCTAGCAACTGCATTCTCACCCTTATGCCACCTATTTCGCGAACTTGCCACCATTTCTCCTCTTAAGGACGTGTGTACTACCACTAATCTTTCTCTTAACACTTCTGATCACACTTGGCATGATTTGGGAGCTCCAAGATTAGTATAAATAGGCATACATGTTTCACATTTTCTCCACACCTTCATTTATTCACTCTTCTCAATCTCTTGGAGCTTGCTTCTAGATTTTGTGTTATACGTTGCAATCTTGAATACATATTTATACGTTGAAATCTTGAATACATATTTATACGCGAAAACCAATCCTTGGAATATTTAAAACATCAATTATACGTGCATTATACTCATACATTACACTTTTATGCTTGAAATACTTAAAACCGGCTAACATACGAGAAACTGGCCCAACATAACTCCCTCGTGCGAACTAACCTTCACAAACGGATGAAGTCCTTCGCACGGACGTACCCCTTTCGTGCGAACCAGCCCACTCTCGCACGAATCAACCTTCCTTCGTGCGGACTTACCTTTCTTCGTGCGAACTTGACCACCTTCGCACGAACTAGCACTCCTTCGCACGGACTTAACCCACCTTCGAACTAATGTCCTTCATCGGCATGAATCTCACATCCGCACAAACGGAGCTGGCGACAGGTTACGGGCAGAAAACGCAAACTGCCGCGTTTTACCTACTTTTTCACCTTTTATAACACCCAATCACCTCCTACTTCATTTATGACTTAACCCTAATCCCACCCTAAAAATAAGAGCCCTCTTTCACTCCTAAACACTTTCCAAACACTTTAATCTTTCTCAAATCTCCAAAATCTCTCTAAATTTACAAACTTTGGGCAGAAAGTTGCAAGTATTCTAAGTGAGTTTTAGCTTACTTCTCTTCATATTTCTTCATGTTTTCTTCTACCATTCTACTTGGACAACCTCTAGAAAGGTTTTCACAAGTTTGCCATGGCAAACTAAGTTGAAAGCTCACCACATTTGAGATCCAAAGTGGGATTAAAATTCTGTTTTTGTTCATGTTCTTGTACCTTGCATTTCTTGGTTAAAACTTGGTGGAATCTTGTACCCACCAAGCTTACAATTAAGTTCATAGTTGTGGGTTTGTGTTGAAGTTGATTTCCACCAAGAAGCAAGTTTAATAACTCTTTAAATTTATGCTCATACATGTTC
Organism: Helianthus tuberosus; assembly: GCA_030545235.1. Taxonomy (NCBI): domain Eukaryota; kingdom Viridiplantae; phylum Streptophyta; class Magnoliopsida; order Asterales; family Asteraceae; genus Helianthus; species Helianthus tuberosus. The sequence goes on from CM060413.1 coordinate 200,066,312, forward strand.
CAAATGTTGAAACCATCCAAGATTCACCATCTTCAATATGGATGAACTTGTGTTTTGGTAGAAGTGTGAACCGTGAGAGCCTTAGCTTTCCAAAATAGTTCCACTACCTCACTTATGGACTTGTGTATGAACATCCAAGTAGCTTCCAAGACTCAAAAGCAACACAACCCTGCCGCACCTTCAACATTTTACCATGATGGGTATGGAACACCTGGGTTGATCTTACTTGGCTACTTGGCAAAATTAGTTAGATTATGTTATTCTTATTCATGACCAATCGAGTTTGTCAACTATGTTAATAAACTTTGTGCTTTGGTGCTTAATGAGGTTCTCGCATGGTTAAAGAAATAGAAGGAGAAAGCATTTATTCTAAAAATCGATATTGAAAAAGCATATGATAATGTGAATTGGGATTTTCTTTTATCTATTTTGGCTCAAATGGGATTTCTAGAGAAGTGGAATGTGTGGATTCGGGATGTTTTAATTTCAGCTAGAGCAGCGGTCTTGGTTAATGGAGCGCCTACATTTAAGTTTAGTGCTCAAAAGGGTCTAAGACAAGGTGACCCTTCATCTCCATCCCTGTTTTTAGTGGTAATGGAAGCATTGTCATGTATGATTGATAAGGCGTGCGGGTTAGGGATTTTTCAAGGGGTTGGAGGTCTTAGTGAAGGGCGGATTTTATCTCATTTATTATATGCCGATGATTCCATGATTTTGGGAAAAGGGGATGATGGTAATGTGAAGATATTGGAGAGGATTCTTAGATGCTTCCACGTTTGCTCGGGCCTTAAAATTAACTTGTCAAAGTCTAATTTCTTTGGAATTGGATAATCTTTAGAAGAAATTAAGGAGACTACGGAATTCTTAGGGTGTAAAAATGAGGCAATTCCTTTTGATTATTTGGGAATAAAGGTAGGAGCTAAAATGAATAGATGTTGTCATTGGAGGAAAATAATTGAGGTTTTTGAAGCTAGACTGTCGAGATGGAAAGCTAGAACTTTATCGATGGGTGGGAGAGTGACGCTAATTAAATTGGTTCATTCTAGTTTACCTATTTATTATTTGTCCTTATACAAAGCTCCCACAGCTATAATAACTTCTTTGGAAAAAAAATCATGAGGCGTTTTCTGTGTTCTGAAAGCTCGGGTATTAATAAAGTTCATTGGGTTGGTTGGGATCGAGTTACTTTGGAAAAAAAGAAAGGCGGTCTTGGGATTCCTAGTCTTAAACAAGTGAATGAAGCTCTGCTTGTTCAATGGGGCGCTCGCTATCGTAGACATTCGGGAGATCTATGGAAGAAGGTTATAAAGCTTTGTCATAAAAATCGAACCCAATACTTCTCTTTACCGATGAACAAGCAAGTCAAAGGATGTTGGAGGTTTATCATTAAAAATTGTGATGAACTCATTGTCAACAATAGTCCGATGTATGTTAATTTTAGAGCGAAGATTAGGGATGGTACAGGAGTCCGATTCTGGCATGATGTATGGATGGGCGACACCCCATTGTTTGCTAAGTGGCCGAAATTGTATAGCATGGAACCGAAAAAATTTTGCTGGGTTAGTGATCGATTTGGTACAGTAGGGATACAATGGGATTGTTTTCGACAATTCTTTCCTGGTCCCTTGGAGGAACAAGCCGATAGGGAGTTGTCCGAGATGACTATGGTGTTATCGGGAATATGCAGGATAAAAGGGTCGGACAAATGGAAGTGGCAAGATTAGGAGATTGCTAACTGCACGGTCAAAGAAGTGAAAAACCTGATGAACAAAGATATAGTGTCAGCCGATTCTTTTGTTTTTCCTTGGACACATTAGGTGCCACTTAATGTAATATTCTAGCTTGGAGGATTGATAGTCGTATTCCTACTAAGACGGAACTGAATAAAAGAAATGTGCATATTCAAAACATGGGTTGCGATTTGTGTGATTGGGGATTAGAGACTCCGTAGCATTTCTTCTCTAGTTGCAGCTTGGCGCAAGAAGTTTGGGCGAATGTTGGAGTGTGGTGTGGTTTGGATCCTATTATTATTTTCAGTGTCAGAGATTTGGTGGAGGTCGGTAAAGAGTTGAAGTGGACCAAAAGGAAGAAAAAGATTATCCAAGGTATTTTTATGGTGTCTTGTTGGTGCATTTGGGAGGCGCGGAATGATAAAATCTTTGGAAGCAAAAACTCTTCCGGTAGATACGTCTTTAGAAACATTAAAAGGGCGTCTTTCTTTTGGTTACAAAATAGGTCTTCGTTTACGTCTTTGTTGTGGGAAGAATGGGTTAAGTCGCCTGTGTATATGTTGTAATTTTGGCCCGACGGTCCTCGGTTTGTGGGCCGGCCGGTTGTTTGAATGAAAGTAAATTTCCAAAAAATAAATTATTAATGCAGATAATTAATTATCTCTACCTGTTCGGCGTATAAACAACGTGCCTATTCCAGATTTACCATATTCAACTTTTATCAAATTCTAATTCGATGTATAGATTATATTTCTTTTATAAAGATTTTTCTAGCAAAATTATGTAGTGAAAAAAAAAACAAGAGGAAGGTCTCACAGGGATTTCATGTGTCAACTGAAGTTCCAATGCATTATTAAGTTCATCGACAACTGGAATTTGCACTTGCACCTGCACCTCCTTTAAGAAATAAAATGAAAGAAAAAAGAAAAAGAAAAGTTAGTGCTCAATACTATAAATTTGTGACAAAAACTACAATTTGGTGATGAAAACTATTTTACTATTTACTAAGAAAAAACTATAAAACAATAAGGAAACTGATAAATTGGTATTCGAAGATAAAACCTTAAAACCCACCAAAAACTTAACATTAAATTATAGGATTTTCTTGTCAAAATCTAATACTAAAGAAAAGAATAAGAAAAGGGAAGAAAAGATACAGAAACAATATCAGAGGCCTTGTCCAAGGACGAGAAGGGAACATGCATATGCATTCTAATAGAAGAAGTGGACGTTACTGTTATGTACCAATTGGATTTAAACAACCCGTTGAATGGGTCAAGCTTTAAAGAAATTAGCAAGGAACCAAAAAGAACTTAGGGAGATATGCTGAATCAATATTCTTCCATGTCTTTCCATGAAAACAAAACAATCCCTATATAGGGTTACAAACATGTACGCAGACTTAGGTGCTGTTTGTTTTTTGATAAAACGTCTGCGCAGGCTCTTCTGTCTGCGTGGCGCAGACCACGCGCAGACATTGCCATACGTAGACTGTTTGTTTTTCCGAAGACGTTTCATTAAAAAAAGGTCTGCGTGAGTTCTTCTTGGTGCAGACTTGGTCCAACCACTTCTAAGATCTTTTAAGGTCTGCAGAGGGTTAAACACCACCACCAACCACCGGCCACCACCGGCCACCACCACCACCCACCACCACCGACCACCACCGTCTACCACCACCACTGTCCACCACCACCACCACCACCACCCACCACCCACCACCCACCACCACCGGCCACCACCACCACCACTGTCCACCACCACCACCCACCATCACCACCGCCACCATCACCGTCCACCACCCACCACCGTCTACCACCACCACCAACCACCACCCACCATCGTCCACCACCCACCACCACCGTCCACCACCATCACCGTCCACCACCCACCACCGTCTGTACAACTTCACCAGTTTATTTTAGAAGTCTACATATGTTAAAAAACAAACAGTATTTTTCTTGCAGACTGCAGACATTTGGTTCACCTCTTCTTCAACAGATGTCTGCAGATGTGGTCCGCAGACTGCAGACATTTTACCTCTTAAAAAACAAACAGCACCTTACACTGTTTACATGGAGATCATGGGAAAACAACCCATTTACTTCCTTGATTAAAGGGAAACATGACAAAAAACAACTAAACCACTAAGTCATGCAAATAACTATTTAATAAACATGACAAATAAAAGAAACGTGCAAATTGTAACGCTCCGTATTTTTGTATTTTCCTTATTTAGAAGGTGTAATCGTATTTCTATTTTTGAAAACTTGTAACTGTATCGTAATCGTATTTCCTTTCCCAACGTTGTAATCCGAGACTTTGATCATAATGAAACTCCATTATTTGTACTTATACATGTTACATACCTGTGTTATATGTTGCAATCTTGAATACATATTTATAGGTGAAAACCAATACTTGGAATATTTGATACATCAATTATACGTGTATTATACTCATACATTACATTATTATGCTTGAAATACTTAAAACCGGCTAAAATACGTGAAACTGGCCCAACATAACTCCCTCGTGCGAACAAACCGTCACGAACGGATGAAGTCCTTCGCACGGACGTACCCCCTTCGTGCTAACCAGCCCACTCTCGCACGAATCAACCTTCCTTCGTGAGGACTTACCTTCCTTCGTGCGAATTTGACCACCTTCGCACGAACTAGCACTCCTTCGCATGGACTTGACCCACCTTCGCACTAATGTCCTTCATCCGCATGAATCTCACATCCGCACGAATGGAGCTGGCGACGGGTTACGGGCAGAAAACGCAAACAGCCGCGTTTTACCTACTTTTTCACCTTTTATAACACCCAATCACCTCCTACTTCATTTATGACCCTAATCCCACCCTAAAAATAAGAGCCCTCTATCACTCCTAAACACTTTCCAAACACTTCAATCAATCTCAAATCTCCATAATCTCTCTAAATTTACAAACTTTCGGCAGAAAGTTGCAAGTATTCTAAGTGAGTTTTAGCTTACTTCTCTTTTTATTTCTTCATGTTTTCTTCTACCATTCTATTTGGACAACCTCTAGAAAGGTTTTCACAAGTTTGCCATGGCAAACTAAGTTGAAACCTCACCACATTTGAGATCCACGTTTGTCGGGTTCTTCTGCTAGTGGTCGGGCTTCCAATGCTCACACAGGGTGATAAACAACCCTGATATGAACACAAACCAACTGCTTTATCTGGAGTCTTCGGGAAAACTTTTCCTCAGGGGAGGGTGAGTAGTATGAGTCCATTGTGGTTCGTGAATGTTTTGAATCATCATAGATGACGTGTCAGGTTCTTCTGCTAGTTATTCGGAATGTTTCGAATCATCCTTAAAATTAACAATGCAATCTCGATTAAAGACGTAATTGCAAGACTGTTTGTTGGGCTTCCAATGCTCACATGGGGTGAAAAACAACCCTTGATGTTGAAACCGGTTTTACCTCAGGAAAGAAACAAATTTTTTTAGAGAAGCATTGGGATTTAAGGGTTTATGAGTCAAAGTTAACTTTCAGATTTAGATTCAGAAAGCATATGATTTGTACGTGGTTTAATATCTTTAATCTATTAGAACGATCCTTGTTTTGTCACGTACATGCGTTTAATTCCCAAACATCCTTGTTTTGTCACGTACATTTCGTAAGAAACTTTTCGTGCACTGAACCTTCAGTTGTGTACGCAAATTCACCGCCGGTTTCTACAGTACAAGCACATACATAGGGAGAATGTTCTCAAAATTGAAGGAAAAGGAAAAATGGTTGCTGATGTTTAAATCAGGGTCCCGTCATTACAACCACTTGTTTCCAGGTAGGGTTTATAATGTTTGAAGGAACGTTCAGTTGTGTACACAAATTCATCACCGAATAACTACACAAATATTTGTTGAAAACCCAACTCTCTCTATAGATATGACTGAGAGTGAGGGTTACTCTGTTATATATATCAACAAATCATTGGTTCAATACCAATTCATCTTTATTGATCTTCATATTATTGGTTCAATACTAGCAGAAGAACCCGACACGTCTTCTACCAACTATTCGAAATCCTTTTCGTTTCTTGGATTTCCCTTCGGTTGAGATCAAGAAGGATGATGTGAATGATAAAAGCTGTGCCATCAGACTTTTGTCAGTTTATTTAAATATATGCGGGCCGTATAAACTTATACGGCCCGTAAAAACCATGTGAATAAAATTTACCGGGTCGTATACAATGTATACGATGATTTTATACGGGCCGTATAATAGTATACGGCCCGTATTGTTAGGGTAAAAATGGTAAAAAAATATTATATTTAGGACGTGGTTTATTCTCTTTAATCTATTAGAATGATCATTGTTTTGTCTGAAAAAATACAACTGATTACTCGGTCGAATAATGGCTAATAAGAAACAAATCTGTAAAAATACAACTGATTACTCGGCATTCTCTTGCACCTTTTGCAGACATGCACCTTCAACTATGTTGGTCCGGTTTAGTTTTTTTTTTCAACTTTCAAAATTCAAATCAAACTAACACGAAGTATCTCGAAGGTATCTTATTCATATATTTACAAATTATTCATATATTTACAAATCAAACCAGCCCGCAACGAATTTGACAACTGTTTAATCTCTTTAATCTACTGGAATGATCGTTGTTTTGTCACATACATGCGTTTAATTCTCAAACATCATTACGAATTCCACGTTTACATTGTGTAGTTATTCGGAATGTTTCGAATCATCATAGAAGACGAAACTTCAGCAACCATTTATCCCTTTGTTTCAATTTCGAGAACATTCTCCCTAACATGAGAAACGAAAGAGATTTCGAGCAACTGGTCGATGACATGATAGATAAAGATCTTGACACGATCATATCCATTTTCAAGTTTTAGACTAGATAGAAGACGTGTCGGGTTCTTCTGCTTTGTGGTTTCTGTAACCAATTGGGAACCACATATTTGCTTCAAGATTTATGTCTGATGTCCAAGTTTGATCACATTTGACTTCATCTGCGGCAGTCCAATGACTTTCTTCCCACGTGTCTGCACCATGATCATCATATTCTTGGTTCAATACCAACTCATCTTTAGTGGTGTTTGTTTCAGAACCTGATTCAGATACACAACGGTTCTCGAATTCCAGATCAGTAAGCAAATACACAACGGTTCTTCAATCTTCATTGCTTCATTAAAATTAACAAGGCGGTCTCGGTTGCATATTTTAGAGAGACCTTTAAGTACGGATCCTACAGCTGCATTTGGAACAAGAAGTCCAATAATCCGTTCATTACCTGTTGTCTCAACAATATGAATGCAAGCAACGAATTTGACAACTGTGATAGCTTATTAAAAGTAGAAATCACCTTCAATCCTTTCCTGGTCAAATCACACAATATAAAGTTTAAAGTTATCGTGTGTTGTAGTTTGGAAAGATGACCGAACAGAGATCTGAATAACAAACTGTGGAGAACTTGTTTGTGCCGGGTTCTTCTGCTAGTGGTTTTTGTAACCAATCCATTATCACCCTTGGTGGTTTCTGTACCCATCCTCGCCGATAACTAGAAGAATCGATAAATAACCAACACGAAGATCTCTGCGATTGCTAAGGTTTCCATCAACGGACTGATCGGTAACTTTACTCTACTTGTGCTCCGATTTAAGCGGCGTGTTCCGATCAACGTTTATCGACATTGTTAAAGGTGATGAAGAGTTTAGAAACCCTAGAATGATTGTGTTTTTACTGGAAAAAACGTTATACTTGGAAAAACATCCTTATATACGGGTCGTATACAGTTATACGGCCCGTATACATTTGGTAACATCAAAAACCTCACAAAATAAATCCATTGAGCCGTATACGTTTTACAAATCGTATACACATGTATATGGCTCGTATAACTATATACGGGCCGTATATAGTAAAATCAAAAAAAACATTCCCTGCGCGTTTTCCTATTAAAAACATTCTATACGGGCCGTATAACTTTATACGGCCCGTATACAATAGGGGGTGTGAAAATAAGATATAGGGTATATGTAAATAAGAGGGGCCTTTATTTACTATTATATTTATTAAAACACTTGCATGTACTTTTAATAAATCTTTTTTTATTTTGGCCACAAGAGTTTAGATATTCTCATTTTGGCCACTTTAGGTTTTGAGTTTTTTGTACTTTGTCAAAATTATTTGGTTTTCTTTTAACTTTTATTTTCTTTTAAATCGAGACATTGTTCTCATTATAAAAATTTCTATACGAGCGTGTTTACAAAATGAGTAATTTTTGTAAGACTTAACAAAAATGTTAACAAGGTTTGGTCTTAATACTCAATATTGTGACAAAGTTTGACCTTAGTACTCAACATTGAGACAAATTAGAACGTTAATACCTAATTTTACAACAAAAAACTATTAGTATCAAACATTGAAATTTAGTTGAAACCATAAGGACCAACGATGTAATTTTTTCTTATAGTATTAGATTTTAGATAATAGTTAATTAGATAATGGTAATAAGCTGGATGATGGTGTATTGTATATTGATAAGGTGTATCTCGTACAAGTGGATGGTGCACTCATAATTCAAAGAAATTCATACTCTTAATTTATTTACTATTATATTTATTAAAACACTTACGTGTACTTTTAATAAATCTTTCTTATTTTGGCCACAAGTGTTTAGATATTCTCATTTTGGCCACTTTAGGTTTTGAGTTTTATGTACTTTGTCAAAATTATTTGGCTTTTAAATCGAGACATTGTTCTCATTATAAAAATTTCTATACGAGCGTGTTAATATTTTTTCAGGGATACAATGGTTCGTTTATTGTATTTAAGGTTACAAATGTAGTAGATGTAGTTTTCTCATGATCCTAAAAACCTAAACCCCTACCCCCAAAAACCTAAGTCCACCTCTCATTTATACGTAGTTTTCTCATGATCCTAATATATACATATATAGGAGAATGATATGTTAGGAACCACCCTTTATTACGAGAACCGCGAGAATCAGTGTGAACACAACCAAAAATACCTAAAAAAATCTAAACAACACACAATTTTTTTAATATTTATATAATATTAAAGAGAAAGGTCGGTGGCTTTGCCACCTAACCTTTCTCTCTTAATAATTACCCAATCTCAAACCCTTAATTTCACAATTCACTCCAAAATCTCTGACATCTAGGGTTAGGGATTCGTCTCCATCGCCCAAATCCCTTCAAACTCTCCATCCAATCATGGATAGATACAGAGGAGGGGATCGATACAACAACCCTAACGATTCTCTACCATACAGACACCCTCGCGGTCTACTGTGGTCATGATCTTCAAACGATTCTCCGATCAATCGCCAGCGTGGTGGTTTCTCCGGAAATCGCCGCCGGTTCGACAACAGTCCGCCGCGTTACGCTCTTAATTCCGGCGGTGGTTTCTGCCCGATTGGTGTACGGAACGCGAGAAGTTATAATAATAATAATAATAATAATAATAATAATAATAATAATAATAATAATAATAATAATAATAATAATAATAATAATAATCCTTCGTTGGAGTTTGAAGTGCCTCTTTCTGGACGGAGGTTTAGTTCTGATTATGAAGTGCCTTTGTCTGGTCAGAAGCGTCCGTTTGACTTTCCTGGTAGAGGAGGCTCTCCTATAGGTATTGGTTGTTGATTATTATTGTTCAAAATGTTATCTTTATTAATTTTAATTTTGTGAAGAATGGTTAATTGTATTTGTTTAGCTTTTGTGGCGTGTGTTTTATTGGGATAGTGATGTGTTGTTGTTTGTAGAGCGATTCGGTGGAGGCAGTTTCGAGAAAAGGAGTTTTGATGGAGATGGTTATGATAAAAGACATGGTGATGGTGGTAATTTTAGTAGAAAGCAATCTGATTGCGGCAATGTGGCCAAGCTTTTTGTTGGGTCTGTTCTGAAGACTGCCACCGAAGACGATGTAAGGTAGTTTTGGGCATCTGAAATTTTGCAAATGACACATGGTTTTCTGCTATATTTATTGAAACTTTTGAAACTTTTGCCTTTGGAGGTACCTGCTTCTGTAACCTATCTTTTGGGAATATTTATGTAAATCACTTGCAGTTTGTAATGTCATTAACATTAAGCATCTGTTTTGCATGATTTTAAACATTTACATGTGCTTTTCATACTTCTATGTGAGATGGTTTAAGAAAATAATTTACAAATGAATGGAGTGAAGTTTTTTCTTGCCTTCGTTTATACAAATTTGTTTAGTATTTTTAGTAGCCAAGATTTTTATTTTTAATTATGTCACTGATGTGGTATCTACTTGTAGGTCCTGGTATGACGAAATTTACAATTGCACTACCGGAGATTGGAACATATAAGGAAGTTCTTCAATCTCAGGTCACGTTTTGTCTTCCTAAGCACAATACTTGGTCGATATAACAACTACCGGTCATCATTTGCTGATATGGTTATTCGTGCTTTTTATTGTTTTTTCTCAAGTTCATTAATATATATTGACCAAATAAAAATATCATGTCCTCTATGCAAGCAAGCTAGCTAGCTACACATGTATGTTTAACTTGACATTTTTATCTCACTCTTACGATTTTTATTGGACGAACAGGTGGATTATATACTGAATGACCGATTACTACAATTTGTCAATATAGACATACTTGACGTCAAGGTAAATTGTTTCTCTACACATGTCTCTCTTTTAGGATGTTTATTCACGTAGATCTTATACTGGTAGCCATTAGCAGGCAATACAATCAAGTGCCATAGAGGTTACGTAGATCTCTAGGATGTTTCTATACATACTGTTGTTAGGCATACATCTTGAGTTAACAAGTCATTCATGACTTGATACAGTTTTGCTCTCTAGATATCTGTTGTATAGTTCAATTTGAACTTTTATGAACGTTGATTAATTTGTACAGGAGGCACGAAAATGGTTTGACAAGGCCAGTCTTTTATATGACCAGGTTCGTTTATCTGGTTTTTGGTGTAGTGAAGGAAACGTCACTCTACCAGTATGATATCTCATCATTCCAATGTGTCTGAAGGAAACAGTTCTTGCAATCACTAATGTTCATGTTTCTTTATAGTTTTTAACTTCCCACTACGAAATAAGTTTGCTAAAATGGTCTACGTTTTCATTCGATGGCGATGTAATTTTTTTAAGTAAAGAGTAAGGTCAAACATACAGTATAAATACGAGCGACTTTAACTTTCGACGTCGCCGCAACGCGCGGCGGGTCAAAATCCTAGTTTAAATACAAAAATCGCTGCTTTTCGTTAATAAAATAAATTTTAATAAAAAATTAAAACAAAATTTTGATACTAAAAGTAGCAATTAAAACTCATGTGTATTAAATCGATAGTTTTGCCTGGTGTAAGTTTTGTTTACGTGCTGATGTAAATTTTGTTACGATAATGATTTTTTTTACACCTCATGTAAATTTGTGCATGCGATATTTAAAAAAAAATATATATATATGAAACAAGTGATTTTCTTTAAGATTTTTGAGATTTTTTTTTTGGAAAAAAACTTTTGAAAGGCCTAGTTCTCATGGTTCTCACAACTCAAGGTGGTTCTCATTTTATCCTAACCCTATTTATATATATATATATACATATATATTTATGCTAAGCCATAAAACACTGTAATGTTAACCATAAAACATACCCAATACCCACAAATAACATAAGAAAGATTACTAAAACACCAAATGTGTGGGTTTTGTTTTGTTATTTGGATGATAAGGCTCTGATTTGCTGATGACTAACATTATGTGTTTTATGTTAATTATTATGTTGTGTTTTATATTCGTAGTTCTATGATGGTGTGTTTGAAGTTTTTAATGGACTGGTAGGTTTGAATATAGTGTTTTAGTAATCTTCACTCTTTTATTTGTAGGTTTTGAATGTGTTTTAAGGCTGAAATTATTGTGTTTTATGACTTTGTACATTTTTTAGAAGATTTAGACTTTGTAGCAAACCCCCCCTCTCACTCTCTCATCGCTATATATATATATATATATATTTATATATACATATATATAGAGTGAATTTCAAGGATTGACCTTTATCTTTATACTCATTTTCAGGCGTTGTCCTTTATGTTCAGAGTTGACGAGTTTTGTCGTTTATGTTTTCATATCTTACACGTTTTGTCCTTTAAGCCTATCCCAGTTAGTTTTTTCAGTTAAATTTGGTCATATGCTTTGCACATGAGGGCATTTTTGTCAATTCAAAGGTAAGTTCAGTGGCAGATTTACAGGTCAAAGCTTCTGCAACCTTTGAATTGACAAAAATGCCCTCATGAGCAAAGCACATGACCAAATTTAACTGAAAAAACTAACTGTGTTAGGCCTAAAGGACAAAACGTGTAAGATATGAAAACATAAAGGACAAAACTCGTCAACTTTGAACATAAAGGACAGCGCCTGAAAATGGGTATAAAGATAAAGGACAATCCTTGAAATTCACTCAAAATGTTATATTATTCATCACATCTATTGAAATACCCATTAAAATTTAATATGACCCGACTCAACTTTAACCGGACTGAAAAATAATATTACATAGCGATAGATAAACGATACCAAAAAATTGCCGCTCTAAGATATGCTACTAGTGATATCTGCAAGCACGACTTTAATATTATAGTTTTTAGTAGGATTTCTCTCTATTCACAATTTGTTTCTTACACATGACTAAAAACTAGATGTCCATGTAGATATCAGCAGTGGCGGACCTAGCGGCGGAAATTTTTAGGTGCTAGTTGTATGTGCTATGTAATAATATTTTTGGGTCCGGTTCAAGTCGGGTAGGGCGGTATAAAGTTTTAATGGGTATTTCAATAGAGTTTGATAAATAATATAATTTTTTAATCACAATGTCTTTAGTGATATATATATATAGGTAGAGGATCCTGTAAAAAGTGCTCAAAGTGTGAGAAGTGTATTATAACACTATATATAATTGTTGGTGCACTTGTGTCTGTACTTTGTCTGTATTTAGTCTTGATACAAAACGATGTCTTTGATGTAAGATTGATGTAAGTTTGACCAAGTCAACCATCCTCCGGTTTGTCTTGGCCAAACAGTTCGAACAATGGTTGTAATATGGCTGTGTCGAAGGATGTGTCATCGAAGGATTGTTTAGATCCTTCGATGAGCTCGAAAGATAAGCCTTCGATGGATGGACCTCGAAAGATCTCATCCTTCGAGGTACATGTTGATCCTTCGATGAGTTTCTAGTCGATAGATGATCCTTCGATCAGTCTATCTATCCTTCGACCAGACCTGCTGTGTTCGGGTATAAATACCCATGTGTTGTGTTCACTTCGGAAGTTAGACAGAGACTTCGAAAGTCAGACACTAGAGACACTTAGACAGGAGAGAACACACACGAGAGAGAGAGTTTACAGAATCCATTTGTAAACATTGTGCTGTAACCGAACCTTTCATACGCATTAATACAAGTGGTGTTAATCGTTGAAGATTGTGTGTTGTGTTTTTCATTGTGCTTGTTCTATCTCGGTTTGCATGCTAGCTTGGATTCCGCACTCGCTAGTGTGTTAGACATAACAAGGAATAGGTTAAACCTCAACCTCCGAGGGACCTACAAGTGGTATCAGAGCCGTGGCTCTTTTCCTTGTTGAAAACCGAGTTTTTACAAGACTTTGGAGTGTTTGGATAAAACTCACGTAGTTTGGCAGCCGTTTTTACTGTTTTTCTCGCTTTTCTTGTCATAAAAACGTGTCTAAACTTACCGGGTGTGTTAAAAGACGGGTTGGGTAACTTGAAAACTTGTTTTTAAGTTGTTTGGTCATTTCCGGCCAAATTCCGGCTTACTCCGGTGACCGGTTTCTGGATTAGAAATAATATTTTATTCTTTCAAAATCTGTATTTTATTGTTTCAAAATCTGGTTTTGGCAGAAAATCATGGTCTGACCATACTTTCTGCCGAAAGATTTCACCAACCCATCACCTTTTTCACCAACCTGTCACACTTTGTCAACTGTGTCAGAGCAGTTCGAAAGATATCCTTCGAAGTCGAAAGATCATCTTTCGATCAGTGGAGGTTCGATAGATCATCATCCTTCGAACCAAGGAATCATATCGAAGCATACATCTTTCGATCTACAGTTCTTTTTCGAAAGACAAGGATCCTTCGATTGGAGAGTCTTTCGAAATCATTGCTCGAAACTCAACAGTGATCTTTCGAACACTGTTGATCCTTCGAACAAGTGTTGATCTTTCGATCCCAGTTTGTTTAAGTTTAACAAGTTTGTGTTTCAGGTCTTTCGATCTCAGATCCTTCGACTGGTGTAACAATTTTTCCTTGATAAAAAATGAATCCAAGGTGGAATACTCTAGTAAATACAGACATGTATTTTGGTACTCCGTCTCCTGCACCGGTATCTTCTAATGCAACTTCTACCGGTCAATGGGCATTCGTATCAAATCAAACTCCAAGTATTCAAAGCATTCTCTTAAGCGAGAGCGAAACCGGAAGTTTGAATCGGCCTCCAAAGTTGATGCACTTATATGAATATCCAGGATGGATTGATAGATTTCATACATACGTTCTTGGTCAAAATACAGAATTGTGGTTGCGGTTCATTACAGATTTCAATCAAACAATAGAGGTTGCCGCATCATCTGCTGCTACGTTTGCAGATCTTACGGAAGATCAGAAGAAGGTCTATGATTTGGAAAAGAAGGCATATGCCATTCTTACTCAGGCGTTAAGTAAAGACATTTATCATCAATTTGTCAGTTACAAGACAACGAAGAGGTTGTGGGACGCATTGAAGACAAGGGGCGTAGGAAATGAAGCTACACGTCAATTGAGAAAAGAACTGCTAAAGAAAGAGTTTGATGGTTTTACTTGTATGGAGAATGAATCTTTAGGAGATTTGACAAGTCGATTTAATCATCTGCTGACTGAATTGTCAAATTTTGAGGTTGTTACAATTCCAGCAGAGATTGTGAAAAAGTTTGCAGATGCGTTGCCACCTCAATGGAATACTTTCTTGGAAATCATGAAGTACAATGGCACTTTAGCTACAACAAGCTTTAATGACTTTGTTCAAATCCTAGAAAACAAGAATCAGGAAGAAACTCTCAAGGCAAAAAGGGTTCCAGTGCCACAAAATCCTGAAATGTATTATGGAACTTCTAGCACTTCTACAAAACCTTCTTCACATGCTCCAATTCAAACAGCATTTGTGTCTAGCACTGACATGTATGGCAATACTATCCAGGTTCCGGTTCCTCCAAAAACAGACATGTATGGAAATCCGCTTGAACCAGTTCCTCAACAGCAACAGCAAAGCCAACGACCTCTCAGACCAACTGATATGTTCGGAAATCCATTACCTGTTCGATCTACCGGACCAACTGACATGTATGGGAATCCACTTCCTCCTCAATCTACCGTACCAACAGACATGCATGGGAATCCACTTCCTCCTCAACAGCAACAGCAAGCGTGTTATGGAAGCACATCATCTGCTGGTCAACAATCAAAGCCAAATACAGTACGGCTCGACACCTCAAGCTTTTCTAAAGTCAGTGTGGAAGTAGCAAAGGAACACATGGAGCTACTAAACACTTTGGTGAGCGCATACTGTGGATTAGTGGAAGGTCAGATTGGTAACATTAATCTGACACAAGAAGACTATCAGCAGATCGATAAGGAGGAGATGGAGATGATGGACATCAAGTGGGCCTTTGCCAGTGCTGTTAGGCGAGCAAAGGATTTCATGGAAAGAACAGGCAGAACCAGCTTGGAAAGCAAGAAAGACACCAAGTATGGGTTTGATAAGCAGGCTGTTAAGTGTTTCAATTGTGGTGAACGTGGTCATTTCAAGCGTGAATGTACGAGACCATCTCAACATGGGAACCAAAATCCTTTCAGAGGTCAAGGCAACAGGGCAAATCAGAACCAAGTAAGGAACAATGAGCGCACATTGGTGCCTGTCAACAACCAGAGTCAAGCAGGACCATCTAATGCCAACCAGGCACTTGTGGTTCAAGTAGATGAAGGCTGTGATTGGTCAATCCAGTTGGGAAATGATGCTCCAGATGGAACAGCTTGTTTTGCTGAAGTTGTCAAGGATCTTAAACACGCCAGTGGTGGAGAATCTTCCACCAATGGTAGTGAATCTTCTGAAGATGAAGACAGCTCTGGCTATAGTGGAAGCTCAGATGAAGAATCCTCCACTTCAGGCAATGATCAGGAAGATGACACATCAACTGCAACAGTCAATGCAGATATTGATGAACTATTGGAAGAAGCTACAGCAGGAATTCAAAGAAGATCTATTTTGGTGGATCAAGCTGCCTATTCTTCGTCTTCTCTCCATTCAGCCTTTATGGCTAATGTCGACAGTTCATCAAGTCAGGTATGTGTCGTTGAACCCACTGCTGCTATTTGTGATAATTGTGATAGTTTGCGTATTAAATGTGCTGATTTAGAAGCAAACATGTCTGAGTTGCAAGGCAAACATGATGCTTTACAAGCTAGTTTGTTTGACTTGCAAGACAAACATGTTTCATTGAATGATAAGTGGTGTGAATTGCAAAGCAAACACGAGGCTTTGCAAGAGAAATACGATGTGACATTCATCCACAATCAAAAGTTGACCGTGGATCTCTCGAAGTGCACTGAAGCCAATATGTTTTATGAAAACCATGAAAAGGAATTTAAGTCAATGATTGAAACGTTAAAGAAAGATAAAACAGAGCTGACAAAAATGGTTTCCAGAAAACAAACTGACATTAACCTTTATATAACTCGTCTTGAGGTAATGCAAAAGGAAATGGCTTGTGTCAAAACTGAAAGTGAGGCGATCCGACTCAAGTTAGGCAGTTATTTGAGCTCTAGCTATGTATTGGATCACATCATTGACGTTCAGAAAGAGAAACGGGATGTCACATGCATAGGTTATAAGAAATGTCCACCACCCGTGAGAAACAATTATGATGCCATGCCTGATGAGGAGTATAGAACTCACTTTGAACCATCTGTTCCTTTGTACGTTGAGGAATTTGCCACAGGGCTTGGATACAAGAAAGAGGTATCATCAGATTCAGATGCGTCAGCAGATACCTTTGTAACTGCTGAACAGAATCAGGATCCTCCAGTTGTGATTGAGGATGCTGATTCTTCTGATGATGAGTCTGATGATACTGATTCAGCAAAGTCTGATGCGGTGATAAACGAAGAGGACATACCTCTTGAGAATCATATTCTGTGTGATCCTCCTGCAAAACCCGCTAAGACTGTTGCAATCGAGTCCTCGTCTGAAAAAGGGTCGGAAAGTGTGGATTTGCTGTACACTCTTGTTGGTGATAATAAAATTTATTCAGACAAAGATTTTCCTATTAAGAATGTTAATCAATCATTAATCAGTAAAGTCTTTGAAAATTCAACAAGTAAGTTTTTGGGAAAGACAGGATCACGTGTTACAGTAACACAGTGTCCTCCTATACCAAAGGCTGAAGTTCGAAAACAGTATGGAAATCAGAAATTACCAACAGTGCAAAAACAGCAAAATCATACCAAGCCAAAAGGAAAATTACCGGCTCAAGGTCAAAGGAAGCCGAATCAGAAGAAGAAAAAGAATGTGAACTTTGTGAAATCCAAGGGAACGGACAAAATTGCAACATTTGAAAATCAATCTAACTTAGATTTTGTCAAAAAGGCAACAGTGATGAAAAGGAATGAACCAAGTAGTTCAAAACCTAGTACCTCGGGGTCACAAAGTTCATCATCGGCAAGACGACCACATGATACTTCGGGGTTTGTTGAACGAAGATCATGTTTTGAATGTGGTACAATTGGGCATATCATTCGAAATTGCCCGTATCTTCATAAGTTGAAAGGAAAGGATGATGATCCCCGTGAACCCAATCACCAAAAGCGATCTGTTTCTGTAAAACAAGATCCCCGACTTGTAAGAGAAAGGGAAAAGAAACAGAAACGCCAACAAGTCAAGGTGGTTGAAAAGGCACTTAAAAATGAAGTGGTTCAAAAACAATCGGTTCCAGTTAAACCAGAAAGTTCAAAATTTTCAAAAACTTCAAACAATCACGAAGTTAAATTTGCAAACAATCAAACTGGTAAAACTCAACAGACCTGGAAACCGAAATCTGTTATTGAATCAGGGGGACCATCACAATTTTCAAATCATCAAAGAATAGAAGTTATTGTTGTTGATGAAAATGGAAGACCCAAGACCACAATGGCTTGGGTCCCCATCTCCAACTAATTATGTGAGTTCATGTGCAGGGTGTTCCAGGAGGAACTATCAGTAGTCATTGGATTGTCGATAGTGGGGCATCCAGGCACATGACAGGCGACATGAAGCTTCTCTACGACGTCAAATCTATTAGAGGAGGTTATGTTGCTTTTGCTGGAGATAAAGGCGGATATATTACGGGTGAAGGAATGATTTCAAACGGGGTTGTTAGCTTTGATAAGATCAACTTCGTACAACAACTTGATCACAATCTTCTTAGTGTTTCTCAAATTTGTGATAAGCAGTTCTCAGTACACTTTGATGCAAATGGATGTTATGTGCTGAAACCCGGCTTCAAAATTCCAAAAGAATGGATTCTCTTGTCGGCTCCAAGGATAAATGATTTGTATGTTCTTGATATGAGCCAAGCTATTACTACGTCTGCACAAGCAACTTGTTTCGTTTCCAAAGCCACAGAAAAAGACACTATCTCTTGGCACAGACGAATGGGTCACATTCACTTACGCAAAATGAATCATTTGGTATCAAATGAGTTGGTGAATGGTGTTCCTCTTAAAAACTTTCATCATCAAGACGTCTGTGTTTCGTGCCAGAAAGGAAAACAAACGAAGAAGCGACACCCTACAAAGAAAATCAACACGGTGGCTGTTCCTCTTGAACGTTTGCACATGGATTTGTTCGGTCCTGTCAAGCACAAAAGTATTAGGAATGATCAATATTGCCTCGTGATAACTGATGATTATTCAACATTTTCTTGGGTGGCGTTCATGGCGCACAAGAGCGAAACCTTCGGTATTATCAAAAATTTGATCATTCAGATTGAGAATCTATATAACTTGAAGGTTAGGCGGATACGTAGCGACAATGGTACTGAATTCAAAAATCATGCCATGGCGGAGTTTTGCACTTCAAAAGGTATTCTTCACGAATTTAGTGCAGCTTATACTCCTCAACAGAATGGCGTCGCTGAACGTAAGAACCGCACATTGATCGAGACTGCTAGGACTATGTTGGTAGAATCGCAGCTGCCCATTCCATTTTGGACTGAAGCTGTGTCCTCTGCATGTTACACGTTGAACCGAGTCCTTACAGTCAAAAGGCACAACAAGACCTGCTTTGAGCTTATAAACAAACGGAAACCAGATTTGTCATATCTTGAACCGTTTGGAGCTCCGTGCACAATAATCGATCCTAATGGAAAGTTTGGGGCAAGAGCCATTGAAGGATACTTTCTTAGGTATTCCACCCCAAACTTAAGAGTCTGGAATCTAGAGACTAAAAGGGTCGAGGAATGGTCTGAAGTCAGAGTACAAAGGCACACTTTACCAGTCAGAAATCCTGGTCAGCCTTGGATGTTTGAGTACGATGACTTTTTCAATTCGATCAATGTTGAAGCAGTTGAAGAAAATGCTGCAGCAAGGATGTTTTTCGAGAGTGACAATGCTACAGATTCACCGTTGGTTCGCCCCATTATTGTCAATCAAGAATCATCTTCAGTGAACAATAATGCTCTCGACAATGAGGATTTTCACGATGCTACCGAATTGAACGAATCTTCAGAGGATGATGAATTTCTAGATGCAGATCAAGAAGCTCCAACAACAGCAGTACATGGTACTTCAGAAGGTACACCTCCAGTGGATGTTCCTAGAACAGCTGAAGCTACTGCATCGTCCTCTTCGTCAATTCCGGGCCTTGAATTGATTGTTGATCTCAATCTCAACAATCTGGGTACAAATATTCCAGTTCAAGATAATCCAGAGACAAGGATTCACAATACCCATCCTCAACAAAACATCATCGGAAATGTACAAAGTGGCGTTCAAACAAGAAACATGTTGCGAAACAACAACAATGCAGGCTTGTATGCGACGATTAGAGAATCTGGTCAACAAAATGATTGGTCTTTCGCGTGTTATGTCTCACAGGAAGAGCCAAGAACTTGGAAAGAAGCTTTGAAAGATAACTCATGGGTTGAAGCAATGCAGGAAGAACTGCAACAATTCCAGAAGCTTGGTGTCTGGAAACTCGTAGAGAAACCTGCTGGTTACAAGAAGATTGGTACCCGTTGGGTGTTTAAATGCAAAAAGGATGACCGTGGAGTCGTTATTCGAAACAAAGCAAGGCTAGTCGTTCAAGGTTTTCGTCAGATAGAAGGGATCGACTACAACGAAGTGTATGCACCTGTTGCACGTCTAGAAGCAATTCGGATTTTTCTGGCTTATGCCTCATTCAAAGGTTTCAAGGTATACCAGATGGACGTGAAAAGTGCATTCTTACATGGTGTGGTGGAAGAAGAGGTGTACGTCGAACAGCCTCCAGGTTTTGAAGATCCTATCCATCCCGATCGGGTTTGGTTGCTCAACAAAGCTCTATATGGTCTACATCAAGCACCGCGAGCTTGGTACGCAACCTTATCTAATTATTTGCTGGAGAATGGATTTCGCAGAGGTCTTATCGATTGTACTCTTTTCATCAAAGAACAAGATGGAGATCTTCTACTGGTACAGGTATACGTTGATGATATTATATTTGGTTCTACTAATGATGTTCTGTGTAGGAATTTCGAGCGCATCATGCAGGATAAGTTCGAGATGAGTGCTATGGGGGAAATGACTTTCTTTTTGGGCCTACAAGTACAACAAACAGAGTCTGGGATATTCATCCATCAGACTAAATATGTTGGTGACATCTTGAGCCGGTTCCAGATGTCTGATGCAACGCCCATCGGTACCCCATTGCCGCAAAATCACGGAATTACTCCAGACTTGAAGGGTGAAGCTGTTAGCCCCTCATACTACCGCGCGATGAACGGATCTCTTATGTACCTCACAGCATCAAGACCAGATATAATGTAACCAACGTGCCTGCTCGCCAGATATCAAGTCAACCCGAAGGCCTCACATCTTGCAGCTGTAAAAAGGATTTTTCGTTATTTGAAGGGTTACCCTGACACCGGTCTATGGTACCCTAGGGATAATAACTTTGACTTGATCGCATTCAGTGATTCTGATTTTGGCGGATGCAAAATCGACGGCAAATCCACAACGGCTGGATGTCAGTTTTTGGGAAATCGCCTAGTCACATGGCAGTGCAAGAAGCAGACGTGTGTCGCTACATCAACATGCGAAGCTGAATACATTGCTGCCTCAAGTTGTTGCTCCCAAGTCCTATGGATCCAACAATAATTGCGCGACTACGGTTTTGAATTCCTAACTACTCCTATTTACGTTGATAATTCTGCTGCATTACAGATCACTAGAAATCCTGTGCAGCATTCAAAGACTAAGCACATCGAAATTAAGTATCATTTCATACGTGATTGCTTTGAGAAAAGGCTAATCGATGTTGCTTACGTCCACACCGATGACCAACGTGCCGACCTTTTTACCAAAGCATTTGACAAATCAAGATTTGACTATTTATTATTGGTAAACGGCATTAAGGTCCAGCAAGAGTAAAACCAACATCGGAAAATCATTTTTGTAAATACCTTTGTGTTTTAAATTTGTCTTAGTTTATTGATTTTAGGGGGAGTAAATCCAAAATTTGAAAATCCAAAAACATCGAAAATTTCAAAAACACAAAAACAATAGAAAAACAAAAATGAGTTTCCTGGCGAGCAAAAGAGAAAATGATAGTACATCAGTGGTCTGTCCAAACCTCTTTAAACCTTAAATACAAAAACAATAAGCAGCTCTATATAAGATGTATCAGTAGGCTCACAATCATTTTAAAGTGTGCAGGGTGATATAAACTTAAATCGACTGAAGACCAGGTGGGAACCACTCATTGGCATATGGTCTTGGTACCGAAATTTCGTTTGAGAGATTGCCGAGGTTCTGAAATATTCGGTCTTTATGCTGCTTATCATCTGGGTATCATGGTTGTATCTTTTACCGAAAAATAACGGGGACGCAAGTCTAGATCTTCCATGATACTATACATACGTGTACATACTGCATACGACCTCAATAAGTGATCAACAATCACATGTCCAAACAAATAAGTGATAAAATATCACATTTATCCGGGAGTCAAGTTCGTCTCTCTGCTGTACGAAAGTACTGACCTGTTCACGGACTTGCTCCTGTGCCCTTCATGCATATGAAAATCAAGTTCCTCATCAATAAGTGATTCTATCACATAGGGCTTGTTTTCAATCAAAATAAGTGAGAATCTCACATCATATACGGTCAAACAGATGATAATCGGTATACTCACCGGTAAGATGAACCCTCGTGCATACCTTGATACGGGAATGTGTCGTGATGTGGATGAACACCGGTCGGTAAGTATAAATCATACCTTAACGTATCCCCTCGCCATGATTACATCTGATAAGTTGAGCTTATGTGGACAACAATACCGATAATCGTTATAGGATGCTTATCTTAATGTTATCTAATTGAACAACAAGAGTGTCTTGACATGACCGTACACTGATATGATTCTCTTACCCTCGAAACTCGCAAAAAGAATGTCTGTAAATATTTATTTAATGCTTTCATTTTTCGCATCTTTGTATATATTTATTTACTGCTTTCAGTCTTTACATTTGAAATATTCAAAAATACCAAAAAGATTTTAGGTGTGTTTTAATATAAACTTTCTAAATACCAAAAAGATTTTAGGTGTGTTTTAATATAAACTTTCTAAAAACCAAAAAGATTTTATTTCTATTTTATTTTCGATCGTACGATGTTGGATCTCGAGTCTTCGTTACCTGAAACCTGAACGAAAACCGAAAATGACTAAATCTTCATAAACGGTCGAAATTTGCAAAGTGTTGAAAGTTAAAATTTGAAATGGATAAAGTATTTTAAACTTTCAAACTGTCGGACGGTGTTTGTTTGAACAATGGTCACATGTGTGTCTTTTGCTTATGATATTCCAGGCAATTGTTCTCATTACGCGTTTAGATTTCTTGCATGTGCAGATTCTAAAGGCAAGGAGAACATGGTCGATGACAAGCTTCGGAATGAAGACACGACGTGAAGGCACTCAAGTGATGAAGATGATCGAGCTGCCGCTGACCATCATCAACACCACAAGGATCTCAATTCATAAAGAACAAGTATTTCACGAGCATAACTCAAGGGGGAGCTTATGTTAAGGGGGAGTTTGTCAACACACTTCCTACATCAAACAGGGAGTTTGTTGGTACACTTTCTGCTTTCAAGACGTGAAGACTTTAAAGATCCTCCGACATTGAAGACTTGAAAGGACGTCAAAGACTTGAAGTCACGAAGATCGAGACAAAGATCGAGACAAAGCTACAGCCAGACAAAGCTACAGCCAAGGGGGAGTTTGTTGGTGCACTTGTGTCTGTACTTTGTCTGTATTTAGTCTTGATACAAAACGATGTCTTTGATGTAAGATTGATGTAAGTTTGACCAAGTCAACCATCCTCCGGTTTGTCTTGGCCAAACAGTTCGAACAATGGTTGTAATATGGCTGTGTCGAAGGATGTGTCATCGAAGGATTGTTTAGATCCTTCGATGAGCTCGAAAGATAAGCCTTCGATGGATGGACCTCGAAAGATCTCATCCTTCGAGGTACATGTTGATCCTTCGATGAGTTTCTAGTCGATAGATGATCCTTCGATCAGTCTATCTATCCTTCGACCAGACCTGCTGTGTTCGGGTATAAATACCCATGTGTTGTGTTCACTTCAGAAGTTAGACAGAGAGTTCGAAAGTCAGACACTAGAGACACTTAGACAGGAGAGAACACACACGAGAGAGAGAGTTTACAGAATCCATTTGTAAACATTGTGCTGTAACCGAACCTTTCATACGCATTAATACAAGTGGTGTTAATCGTTGAAGATTGTGTGTTGTGTTTTTCATTGTGCTTGTTCTATCTCGGTTTGCATGCTAGCTTGGATTCCGCACTCGTTAGTGTGTTAGACATAACAAGGAATAGGTTAAACCTCAACCTCCGAGGGACCTACAATAATACTATATAACACCATATAAACACCGTATAACAATATGTAACACCATATAATACCATATAACACTATGTAACACTATATATCATTATATAACAAATATAACACTATAGGTTGTCTGATAGCATGTCTATGATAGATGTATAGTGTTATATTTGTTATATAATGATATATAGTGTTACATAGTGTTATATGGTATTATATGGTGCTACATATTGTTATACGATATTTATATGGTGTTATATAGTATTATATATAGTGTTATAATACACTTCTCACACTTTAGGCCCTTTTTACACTATCCTTACCCTATATATATATATAGGTTTCGGTTCAATTAAAAACTATCACGAGTTGTGAGAACCATAAGAACTCTTACTTCCCATGCGAGTTGGGCCACACGTTTTTTGCACAAACGTAGATAAAAATATTATAAATAGATCTGTAAAAAAAGCAAAAAAAAAATGTCGAGTCAATAGTTTTGCCTAATGTAAGTTTTGTTTACGCGCTGATGTAAATTTTGTTACGGCGATAAATTTTTTATACCTCGTGTAAATTTGTGCATGTGGCATTTTTAATTTTTTTTTTCCTGAAACAAGTGATATTTTTTAAGATTCTTAAGATTTTTTTTTTGGAAAAACATTTTGAAGGCCTAGTTCTCACAACTCAAGATGGTTCGCATTTTATCCTAACCCTATATATATAGTGAGAGATTTATTGTGGAACACTAAAAAAGTGGGGTGGAACACTAAAAAAGTGGGGAACTGGGAAACCATGTATTTAACATGTTGGATATATCTTAAAAATTCAACTCAACATGTTAAAATCAATCTTTTTAAATGTTTTTCAACGCTTTTCCTTGGAAAAATTTATAGAAGTTACTCTAATAAAAAATAATTTTTGTAAAAAATTACCTTTTTAACTGTTTTTAAACATTTTTTTCATATTTTTAGTTTTTTGATATTTAATTAAAAATGCTTCTACATGTATTTATAAGAAAAAGTGCCGAAAAAGAAGAATAGATTGAAGTAGAACAGAAGCGAAGATAAGAGAAGGTAGAAGGAAAAGAATCGGAAAGAAAAATGGAGGTCACTCTAGAAAATGTCGTCGGAGATGTAACTGAACCATCAGTGGCTCTCATACCATAAAGTGAGGTATTAAGAACTAAACTGTAATCTCATATATGATTATGAATACATGACTCTGTTTATATTGGAGAACTATTAACTATATATACAACTAACTAAGAGCTATATGCACAACTAACTATAACAACCATAACTAACTGCTATACATGCAATCTGTATATATACTCTAATAGGTGGCCCAAACGTTACCTTATATCCTGAATGTTGATACGGAAACTAAGAAGAAGAAAGTGATCTATGCCATATTTCTCATGACCATATGGAAGATTTGGATCCGAGGGAACGATAAGGTCTTCAACAAGGGAAATCTCCCAGCTAGCTCGGTGGTGGT
This sequence comes from Helianthus tuberosus, assembly GCA_030545235.1. NCBI lineage: Eukaryota > Viridiplantae > Streptophyta > Magnoliopsida > Asterales > Asteraceae > Helianthus > Helianthus tuberosus. The sequence goes on from CM060413.1 coordinate 200,091,735, forward strand.
GGAGGAGATTAAAGAAAATACGAAGGTTTAATCTTAGTGGTTTGGGTAAACTTATGGGATGAGATAAATTGGAAGAAAAGATAAAGATGCCTGATCTATTAAAGAGAAGAGGATAATGAATATTTGTTAGTCGTTAGAGATAATTATTATTTTGAATTAATAGGTTAATCTAATTTATTTATTGGTAAATTAAGTGTTAGAGTTAGTATAGGTTTAGAATAGCTTGTTTTCTAAATAATTAGTTTAGTATAAATAGATGAGTTAGGTTATGTAATTCTTTTTGGATGTTTTGCTTTGTTTTTTATTGATATAAAACGAGTCGTGAGTTCTCACAAAATCATTATGTGTTTTGCGGTTTTGATCCAATTATTTTCAACAAAATACTTATCGGTGGATGTCAAAGAGATAATATCAGGCTTACACCCGGATAATTGGAGCAAATTCGATGGAGTTTCTTTTGTTTAGTTTTTATTCTTGTTTGCTGGCCTGTTGTATGTGGAGATTTTGTTGAAGATTCTTGTATGTTCTCTTTAGCAGCTTGCGCTAAGGTTGTTTAGTTGGTGATGAACAAAGTTCTCTTTGGTTGGCAGAAAAAAAAAATTAATAATAATAAAACCTCCTAATTTCTCGGGTTGCCTCAAATTTTTTAATGTTCATTTTCTCGATTTTGCAAGGGATTTTGTTTGCAACAAACCACACTAAAACGTGTCCGTGAATTTTTTTTTTTTTAAACCGTAACAAATACCTGCTTTTGAATTACTGGTAGGATGAGCATTATGGGTATCGAATTTCGGTACCCATTTTTTGGTGTTTTTGAGGTCGGTATTTTCGGTTCTATACGATACCGGTATTTTACCGATTTTTGACGTCAAATACCGTACCATACCAATACTGGTACCCGCTTTTGAGGATTTGCGGATCGATATTTTTGATACTGGTACATTTTTTATACTGGTACAATTCGGTATCGGTAACTCATTCCGCACCGGTAATAAAGATGCATGGTGGTTTTTTTTTTTTTATCGAATCATATAGTTTTAGGTTTTATTTTTACCTTTTCTTATTCTTATTGTTTCCACTTAGTCGTCGATAGTGGCGGGTTGGTAAGTGGCCGTGGTAATGTGGTGGCTGTTAGTCATAAGGCACCACGAACACCAAATACATCTCGAAGAATACTTTTAACAAAAAAAAAATATCTTTATCATAAAAATATCAATATTAGTAATTAAAAATATGCAATATGGTTATTTAAGACAGCTGTTATATCGTAAACAATAGTTAATAACATAAACAAAATATACTTGAAAACAAATTTGTAAGCTGTATTTCTTAGTAAGAAACTTTAAGTAGTAAGGGCATATTTTGCTAAACTTTTTGAAACAACTTATTGACTTATTGGCTTTTCGGAAAATCATAAGCCTCAAAATGATGTTTGGCAATGAGGGTGTAAGTGAGGGGAAAAAACCAATAAGTTAATAAGACACTCCATATGACTTTTTCAAAAATCCAATAAGTCAATAAGTTGTTTCAAAAAGCTTAGCCAAACATGCCCTAAATAAAAACAAATTTGTAAGCTGTATTTCTTAGTAAGAAACTTAAAGTAGTAAATAAAAAAGGTCTTACCCCATATTCATGTCGTAGTTGGAGATCAAGTGCTTTCTCAAGTTCATCAACAATATCGATGATATGTGGTGGGCGCTCTGTTTGCCATACCTTTAAGCAAGAATATGCCGTTTTTGAGTATACTTTGAGTGATAAGTGAGACATTTGATTCCATATATCAGGATCGATTATATCATGGAGTTTTCCGTTTTCATAATGATCTATGGCCCATCCAGCTAGTAACATATTACCATAACTTAGAAAAAGTGGCATCGTCTTCCTCGCACACAATATTTCAAATAAAATCTCACCGAATAAGTAGATGTACGCCTTGTAGGTCACACCTTTGATCTTTTCAATTTCTGTGTCAAAATAATCTATTGTGCCAACAGGTTTAGAATGGATGACCTGCTCCATTCGGTTAGCTGGTTGTTTGATGAATACTTTGAAACCGGATAACTTGGGTTCCAAGTTCTCATCTAATAAAATTGTGGAGCTTTTAATGTTTCCATGTATAACACTATAATCACGGCTCGCGTCGTAATAGAGGTAACTCAAAGCTCGAGCCACGCCCACACATATCTTCAGTCTCTGCTTCCATGTGAGGTCAGGATAGTAATCTAGATACTTCTGGAGACTTCCGTTGGCAACATACGTGGTCACAATGATCTTCTCATGTTCCTCGTTACAGAATCCAACCATAGAGACTATATTTGGATGCTTGAGATCAGAAAGCATTGAAACTTCCGTCCAGAACTCAACTTCTCGGCGATGCGTACGACGTAATAATCTCTTTGCAACAATCTTGATCAAGTTCCCGGAGTGCAAGAGTTCTCCTTTGTATGTTACTTTTACTCCATATTTACCGTATCGATCAATGATGTTATCCTCATGAAAGTTATCGGTGGCGTTTAGTACGTCTTCAAGTGGAATTTGTAAGTGAGCAAACTTGGCGATTGTTGTCGCCATGTTTCTGTTTATTAAAAAGGAGTGCAAAATCAACGGGTTTCAAATGAATGAGATCTACCACCGTAAATCGAGCAACGGCGTGTAGCGGTGAGGTTGAATATGGAGATATCGAAGTTGGGGTTCAAAATGTCCGGAGATATCGAATCAGGAAGATGAGAAAGAGAGACAGAACCTCCCGGAGAGAGGAGCTGTAGTTGAAATTGGCTATGGGTGTGGTGTAGAAAGGGGGTTTCAAATAAAGAAAGTGTAAAAACAAAAAGACATGATGATGGTGGGGATGATGATCGGTTCAAGTGGGTGGTAATGGATCGGTAGAGGAAGGTCTTTTGGCCGGATTTTTTTTCAGGGGAGAACTCTTGAGATAGATGGAGTTGAAAGTTGTGTGGTTTAAAATTAGTGTGTTGGAGAGACGTGTAGATATAAAAGACATTGAAAACCACACTGCATAGTCATAAAGAAGCTACACTCGATGCAAGTGTTCGTAATTATTTTATTTTATTTTTTTAACGCCAAATTTCTTTTCTCCTGTCGGGTTGGGACTCGAACCCAAGACTTCTGTTAGGATCGGAGGCTCTCATGATTGTGTTTGTTTGTATGTTCTGAACAATTTGTGAATATGAAAATGTAAAGTGCAGCGGAAATGAAAACAAACTTTGTAAACACAATCAAAGGAGAAAGTAGTTTGATAAACAATTGCTTCTCATAGAGTCGAATGATTTACAAATCAAAAGCAAAAGATTACAGATAAGCTTACAAACTATACTCCCCCTCAGCCTGATGCCCCAAGGTTGGTTGCACACAAGATGAAAGGATTAGACATGAGGAGAAGAACCCGCTCAGTCAATCAAATGTAACAGTACAGGGTACTGTTACATTTATAGGCAAACCAAACCACTGAGGAATCTCAGCTGACGTCACCATGAAAGCGACGTCTAACAGCCTAACAAACTATATCTACTGTCCTTACACCAACTACTGATGTCTAATAACTGATTTTAATAATACTACAAAACATGAGGAAACAACTGCTTCACGTTCCACTGTTGTAGCCTAAGCACTGATGCTTAACAACAACATCAGTGCTTTCTTCAAAGGTGATCAGTCCTTGAATGAGCAGTGTTTGTGTCTTCAGCAGCACTTAAGAGACAGCAGTAGATAGAGCAACAGAGTTTGTCTTCAGCAGTCTTTAGGATCATATCAGCAGTTGAAAGGGCACAGCAGTTGATTATGAGCAGCAGTTATAGACCATCAGATGTTATAACTCACTATCAAGGGGAGAGCAAAGTATAAACTACTGTTTATTGTGAATCCTCTGTTGTGACCTGGTTTTGGCTTTACATTATCTGTTCCTTTGTTAGGGTTCAATCCCAACAATCTCCCCCTGGAACAGATAATGCCAAAACCTTTCATTATTCAGGACCTTTATTACTCATCAAGAGTGCCTTAGCTTGTTCTTTGAATTCAGCTTCAAATTCCTTTGCACTCTGGTCATCCTCATCCCTACACAGTGAAAGCCCAAGGAGATCCTGCAAATCTTGAACACTAAGGCCTAGTGCTTCTTTCCTTGATATATGCTTCACATCGCCATTGGCTCTGACCAAGGTCAATACGTGAGTCTTTTGATCAGACATCCACTTTAGTATTTTTAAGCCAAGTGGGTTTCTTGGGAGAGACTTATTTGAAGATGAGTTGAGAGATAATGGCCTTGAAAACAACTGCAGACTTTCAGACATTCTTTTGAAAGCTTCTTCAAAGACTTTGTCAGCTGCAGCTATATCTTCTGAAGTTTCTTGTTCAATAAGTTCTTGTCGTTCAGCTTCTGTCTTGTCTTCAGCAGTGTTTGGAGTCGCAGGTTTGTTTAACGCCTTAAAAAGGCTTTGAAGCTTTGTTGATGTTTCTTCTTTTAGACCCATTTTTGTGATGGTATCTTTGAAGTACTCTGCTTCCTTTTCTCTTACCTCTTCTTCAGTCAACTGTTCTCCTTCATCTTGATTTGTTGCAAAAGTAGACCGGAACAGTGTGTCGAGGTTTCCCATCTTCTGTTCAAGCTTCATCATTTGTTCTTGCTTTTTAGAAGTGCCTGAAACAGTTGTCTTTCTTTTCTTCAGCCTTTTGTAGGCTTCATCAGTCTGCTGTCTTGACCACTTTGATATGGCTTCAGCAGAGTCTATTTTTGCATCCACCAGCTCCTCTTTCTTTCTTTTATACTCAGCAGTGAAATCAGCAATGAGCTTTTTGAATTTGTTCCAGTTTGGAGGATTTTTCTTCTTTGTGGAATCATTCTTGATTCTGTCAATCCTCTCAGCCTCATGCTTTAGAGCGATTATTGGCCATTCTTCAAACTGTTTTTCTTCAGCAGGATAGAATTTTTCTTTCATAATGTAGGCGAGATATTGTTTTCTTAGCTTTTTGCGTTGTTCAGCCTTTTCTTTGATTAGTTCCTGTACAAATTCTTCTATCTGCTTTACTTTTGTTAAGTAGAACTCCAGTCTTTCAGCTGTGCCATCTTCGCTTAACTTATCTTTTTCACTATCAAATTTAGCTCTTGCTTTAGCCTGTCTTGCCTTGAGTTTGAGGTACTCATCCATATCCTCTGGTGGCATGTAGCCTATGATTGAGGAGAATCTCCTTTTTGAAGGATCTTCTTCTATATAGAATTGCCTCATTTCATTTTTGATAGCTTCAAGTTCCAGTGGATATTTTGCAGCATTAGGATCATGTGTACCCTCATCGACAGAGATTGGCTTTCTTATTCTTTTGAAGAGCTTTGGCTGTGAAGTAGAAGAGGTGAGAGCAGTGGTGGATGACTGACTAACAACTGTTGAGACAACTGGTGTCTCAACATCTGCTGTCATTACAACTGCTGATATGTCAGCAGTTGTCTTCTGCTTTTGAGCAGGGGATGGACGTGATGATGTTGGTGGTGATGGTGGTGAATCATCATCTGATATGAGATTTCTTCTCCTTTTTAATGAAGAAGAAGCAGATGATGTTTTGGGTGGATCAGTGATGGTAGATTTGATAGCAGTGGTTTGTGGTAGTGATTGACTGACAGTGGTTGAAACAACTTGTGTTTCAATCACTGTTGTCATTACAACAGATGTTGTAACATCTGTTGTCTTCTGTTTTATGATAGAAGGCAGTGGTGATGGTTTGATTGTAGATGATGATGGTGGAGCAGTAGTTGTGGTGGTGTGTGGTAGAGTGGTGTGTGTTGAAAGTGTGTGTGTTGATGAAATGGCAGCTGTTTGGCTACAGACAGCAGTTTTTATAACTGCTGCTGCAGCAGTTTTTGTAACTGCTGCTGTATCAGCTGTTTGGCTAACAGGTTTTGAGACCTGTTTTTCTTTTTCTTTTTCTTTTTCAGGTTCAACATGAAGGCCATGTTCAATTCCCTTTTTCTTCATTTGCTTCATTATCTCCCCCTTTTTGGCATTATCTGCAAGAGGGTCATCAAAGAATAGCAAAGTTGAAGGAGCCTTGCCAGTGGCAGTTTGGATACTGGCCTTAATAGCCTTGATATCTGCTTGAGTATCCTTGAACCTTGATTCCATCATGTTGGACAGCATTTGTACTTGAATGGCATGCTTTTTGTCAGCCATAAGTTGCTGTGCTTCAAGCATGGGTTGAAAAATATTCCAAAGCTCATTTGCAGCAGGTGCTTGTTGTGGAGCGGATGCTTGAGCAGGAACAGCAGAGGTTTGTGCTTTCTGAGCTTTTAAAATCTCTTGCACCATCTCTTTTATTTCAGCAACTGATTCTTCAAGTTTGTCAACTCTGCCCGTCAATTCCTGATATTTTGAATCATCACCCATTTTACTGAGATCATCTGAATCCCCACCTGTGGTGGTTATATCAATGTGTGACTTAGGAACAGAGTCCCAAAAATCATCCATTGATGCCCCTTGTTCTCGGTACTGGGGACTTCTTTCTTCAGCACTCGATAGACCTTTGATGGTACCAGTGGTTAGATCCAACTCACTGGTGGTCACCGAAGTTGCCATGGAAGAAATTGCCTTCAAGGGAGTCTTACTTATGAAACAACTGTCCAACTGAGGATCTGTTGATCCACCAGTTGTAGTTGCTGCTCCACTTGAACTACTGACAAGAGTTACTTGTAACTCCTGCAGTGTAACCTCCTCAACTGTTGCTGGGATAGCAGAAGTATACGCATCAGACCCAGTTACTTGTGGATGTATACTCTCAGTGATAGGTGATAGAGAGGAACTGGTTTGTGTCTGTGCAATAGCAGCTGCATGCAACAGAGGTAGCATGGATTGTGGCATTATTATTGGTGAGGGGATGGGGGTTGAAAGAGACATGTCCTTGGGATCAGGACTGAGGAAGATGGATCCGAGTGGATTCAGAGCTTCATATTGTGGTGTCCCTGTGCTTACAACCTGATCCTTTTGTGAGGATGCAGGAGGAGTTTCGGTTATGGGTTGAGATCTTTCTTCCAACTGCTGTGAGGAAGTAGCAGCAGTGGTTTGTGGTGACTTTTGTGTTGTCACAGGCATTTCCTCTTGGATCTCATCTTCCAGAGTTGCCTTTGTTTTGGTTTTGGTGGGTTTTCTGGATGTCTTCTTTTTGGTCTTTTTAGTGGTGGCAGGTGTGGGTTTCAAAGCAGTGGGAGTGCTGCTCTGATCACCTGGAGCAGTGGGCTCAACAGCAGATACCTGAGGAGCAGTTGTAACTGCTAAAATCTGCTCAGGTACCCCTGCTTTTGTTTTTATTGGTGCCATCATCCTTGAAAATGTTTCTTTTGTTATACCTTTTATTTGACAATGAACACCTTGTTTGAGCAAATTTACATCTTTCTTTTCAAATTTTTGTTCAAAATAATAACTCAAAAATCTTGGAAAAAGTAAAAATGCTTTACTTTCAACGTTTTTCACCATGTCATTGAAAATCTCCTGGGAGTAGTTATAGTCTTTATTATTCAAAATAGCGTAACCCAGGCTTTGAATTTTCAGTGGTATTTCGTTGAAAGATGTTGTTTTATTTGAAGCACACATCAAGAGTGTGTGAAATAAAAACCTGGGTGCAGATGGAAAATAACCCTTTTGTAGGGTATCTACCTTTGGTTCTTCTGCATAACCCCTTTTCACGAAATCAGTTTTCATCTCGTCTTTTTCAAATGAGAGTTTACCTTCCTGATCGTTGAGATTAAAGACTTCTGAGATCGACCGTGGGGTTATTTGAACTGCTTTATCCTGTATCGAGGAGTTTATGGCTATGACTTTTCCGTCTTGTTTTTCAAGCGTCGCCTTTTTTCCAAAACTCTCTCTGGGTTTGCAGATATATGGGAGCATTCACCGTCAACAAAGTTTTGTACTTTGATCCAGTTATTGCATCAATGATGGTGTCAAAGGTGTGATTATCGGTAGGTTTTGTGAGTAAACCCAGATAATTGTGAGATTGTTTGAATGGTATTTCGATGAGTTCTTCGGTCGTTTGAGCGACCTCAGTTGAAGGTGGTGGTGATGTAGGTTTTGATTTTGATTTTCCTTTTGACTTCGTCATTTTGATGAAGAAGAATCGGAGAATGATTTTGAGGGTTTTGAGAAGAAGGGTTGAAAACTGTTATGAGAAGAGAATTTTTGGAATTCAATTCGACAGTGTAAAACCCTGTTTGGGGGTTTAGGGCAGGGTTTTATTTAAAATATGATCGCTGATGTGGCAGCGGTTATTTCGATCTGAGGGCTAAAAGCTGACCACGTGTCAAACACTGATGAGACGGATGAAGTATGGAGAACAGTTGTTTTAAGAACCACTGATGTATCAAGCATCAGTGGTTACAACGGTAAAAATTATGAGCAGTGGATGATTTTTACTATCAGTAGATAGCATATCAGTGGATAAGACACTGATTTTGAGCATCAGTGCCTACAAGAAAATGAGGGATCAGTGGTTAACTTTCAGCAGTGGACAGTGTTTAGAGATCAGCTGTTGAAACAAGGCAGTTGTTAGGGTAAATGGCAAATATCTGAAAGACAGATGTTACAGCAACAATTTTGAGGATTTTCATTCAAGGTTTTGCCACATGTCAATTTTGAAGGACAGTGGTTTAGTACCCCAGATGATGAAAACTTTTTGCTGAGGCAACTCATTTTCGTTTAGTATTCAATTAAAACATGAGTACCCTAGTATTTTAAGCACAGTTTGCAATCAACCTTTTATAAAAATTTAGGAGCAAACCTGAGTATGACATGATCATGACATATGTACCATTTTCTTTTGACCCATTTATGAGGACACTAATACCATAAAAATGAGGTATTACATCCTGACAGGAGCTGAAACTATTGCCAATAAAAACAAGCATAAGTTCCATATATATATATATTATTCCAAAAAAAATGAATAATATATCCTGATTATTTGAGAAAATCCTTTGAACAACAAAAAATAGTTAAAGGATTTTTCTGAGAATAGTATCAAAAAGGATCTGGTATAAATTCAATAGAGTATATAATCATATCATACATAAGTTTTTGAAAATGGTCAGTGGTCACCAGTGGAAAGAACTTTTGGATGCATTTTTACCACTGTTTGGAACCATTTTCTTTGACAATCGATTGCAAACTTGAGGACATATGGAGAAAAATTTTTGAACATTTGTCTAGTCCTCTTTGGAGTTCATTTACTGGAATCAAAACCTTTTTCTGAACAGATAAATGCACATAGTTGCTCAATTACCATTATTACCCTACACTTTGACTCTTCAGTGTTTTATGTTTATACTCTTTTCTTCTGACATCAGAAGTTTTGAGATGAACACACTTCGGAGTTTTTGTGAATTTTCTTAATGTATTTTAACATAGTTGATTTTGTCCTTTTGAGGAACTCAACCTGTTTTTAACACATAAGATCTGGATGACTAAAGTTTTAATTTCCCTCTTTTCAAGTTAGCAAAACATAGATGTGTTTATGAACATGGGTTTTGTTAAACTGAGGTTCATACTTTAGCATTTAAAAGAGTGACATCACAATTGTCATAACAACAGTTGAAATCAATTTAGAAAATACGAAATACTCTCATAATTTGACAGATATACTTTCAGATCTAGAAACTATGAGTGTATTATGCATGAAATCACTTGTTGTGTGAACTTTGTGTGTCATATGACATCTTGGTTGATTTACAGAGTTTTTGATTAACCATTTTGGACATGATTTACTCGATACTCTGTTCTTCAACAAAATACAACCAACCTTAGTATCAATGAATTTTGAGCCGAACTGTTATGTCAATTTGACTGTTAAATCGAAATTGACTGTCCAAGCTCTGATACCAATTGTTAGGATCGGAGGCTCTCATGATTGTGTTTGTTTGTATGTTCTGAACAATTTGTGAATATGAAAATGTAAAGTGCAGCGGAAATGAAAACAAACTTTGTAAACACAATCAAAGGAGAAAGTAGTTTGATAAACAATTGCTTCTCATAGAGTCGAATGATTTACAAATCAAAAGCAAAAGATTACAGATAAGCTTACAAACTATACTCCCCCTCAGCCTGATGCCCCAAGGTTGGTTGCACACAAGATGAAAGGATTAGACATGAGGAGAAGAACCCGCTCAGTCAATCAAATGTAACAGTACAGGGTACTGTTACATTTATAGGCAAACCAAACCACTGAGGAATCTCAGCTGACGTCACCATGAAAGCGACGTCTAACAGCCTAACAAACTATATCTACTGTCCTTACACCAACTACTGATGTCTAATAACTGATTGTAATAATACTACAAAACATGAGGAAACAACTGCTTCACGTTCCACTGTTGTAGCCTAAGCACTGATGCTTAACAACAACATCAGTGCTTTCTTCAAAGGTGATCAGTCCTTGAATGAGCAGTGTTTGTGTCTTCAGCAGCACTTAAGAGACAGCAGTAGATAGAGCAACAGAGTTTGTCTTCAGCAGTCTTTAGGATCATATCAGCAGTTGAAAGGGCACAGCAGTTGATTATGAGCGGCAGTTATAGACCATCAGATGTTATAACTCACTATCAAGGGGAGAGCAAAGTATAAACTACTGTTTATTGTGAATCCTCTGTTGTGACCTGGTTTTGGCTTTACATTATCTGTTCCTTTGTTAGGGTTCAATCCCAACAACTTCCTTCTCCCAAAATGTTTAAAGGCATTGTCTTTGGCAATTGACCACCACCCCCATTGGTTCGTAATTAGTTTTTTATTCAACAACTTGAACCAGTTTTCTTACGTCGCGCGTTACGACGAAATCGAGTAAATGATAATTTAAAACAAACGTGATTGAAAATAAGGCATGTTTTTTAGAAAGTCAAACCATTAGAATGGTTTAGTTTATCATTGTACCGTTTTATGATATCAAATAAACTCTTTATTTTGAGTATACCTTTGTTTTTAACAAAATTTATAACGGAATGTCGAGAGAAAAATCAAACACAATTACGTACTTAAGTTTTTAGAAAAAAAGTTATCAACTAAATTATTAAAAAAAGTATCAAATTATTTGATAAATTAATATATGTTCTAAAAAAAAGAAAAAAGAATTATTATAAAAATGTTAAAAGAAATATATGGTTTTACAAAAGAAAAAGTTAAAAGTATATTATTAAAAGTAAATATAATAATAATAAACTATTATAATATATTAAATAACAAACTATATATTATTTTAAAAGTAAATTACTATTCGTCGTATTTCGTTAAATATATATAAAAAAATAAAAATATGTTATTAAAAGTAAATATAATAATAATAAGGCAAATTGGATTTAAATAATCCCAACTCAGTGTTATTGGCCAATAATAATCCTAACTCATTTAATCACCAATAATAATCCGAACTATTCACTTTTGTTTGTAAAATACTCCCAGTTAAAAAAACACTAACTAGGTTAAAAAATTGCTGATGTGGCCCTTTTAGCTGATGTGTCATATGACGTGGCGGTTGATGTGGCATTTTTTGATGACGTGCCGGCTGATGTGGCAGTCTACATGGCATTTTTCGATGACGTGGCAGCTGATGTGGCAGTCTACGTGGCATTTTTCGATTACGTGGCAACTGATGGGGCAGGTGACGTCGCAAGCCACATCAGCAATTTTTTAACCTAGTTAGTGTTTTTTAACTGAGAGTATTTATAAACAAAAGTGAATAGTTCGGATTATTATTGGTGATTAAATGAGTTGGAATTATTATTGGCCAATAACAGTGAGTTGGGATTATTTAAATCCAATTTGCCTAATAATAAATTATTATAATATATTTAAAAAAATAATAAAACTATATATTAATTTAAAAATAAAGTTACTATTCATCGTTCTTCGTTAAATATATATATATATATATAGGGAGAGGATCATGAGAAAACTAGATATAAATGAGAAAACCAAAAAACTAACCAAAAAACACTAAAAAGGAGGGGGGGAGCCTTTTAATGAAGGAGGGGGGGACTTTTAATGAAGGAGGGGTAAAATTGGAAAAAAAAAATATATAACTTTTCAAACATTTCCCATTTCTCCATACGTTATCATTTTAAAACAAAAATGGCACCATAAGATCACAAATTTTTGTATCTTTCATTCAAGTATATTCGGGCATATTTTTTATGACATAAAAAAAGATTTATGGTGTCGTCTTGTTTTCAATACTATTATTACAGTAGTGCACATGTGCAATATAACATGTACTACAATTGCATTACATGCTTAAAATTAGCTTTTTGAGTCTAGTTTAGCTTTTAGGGTTAGTTTTTTTAGAGGTTTAGGATTAGGATTAGGTTTTTGGGTGTGGGGGGGAGGGGGGTTTAGGTTTTTGGGGGGTGGGGGTGGGGGGGTTTAGGTTTTTTTCGGGTTTACAATTGCATTACATGCTTAAAATTAGCTTTTTGAGTATAGTTTAGCTTTTAGGGTTAGTTTTTTTGGAGGTTTAGGATTAGGATTAGGTTTAGGTTTTTGGGTGTGGGGGGGAGGGGGTTTAGGTTTTTGGGGGGTGGGGGGGTTTAGGTTTTTTTCGGGTTTATGTTTAGGGTTTAGTTTTAGGTTTTCGGGAGGGTGGGGGGTGGGGGGGTTTAGGTTTTTGGGGGTGGGGGTTGGGGGGGGGGGGGGTTAGGCTTTTGGTGGGAGGGTGAATTTAGGTTTTTGGGGGGGTGGGGGTGGGGGGGTTTAGGTTTTTGGGGGGTGTCGGTGGGGGGTGGGTTAAGCTTTATGTACTAGTGCACATGTGCAGTACAACCAAAAATTTTTTTTTTTTTTTTTTTTTTTTTTTTTTTTTTTTGAAAATTTTTTTCTAGGCATAAAAACTAGCGATTTTTTTTATTAAAAATTGTAAAAAAAAAAAAAAATTTTGGTATGTTTTTAGGTTTTTTTTAGGCTTTTTTGGTTAGTTTTTTTGTTTTCTCATTTAAACTAGTTTTCTCATGATCCATCCCCTATATATATATGTATATATATATATATTTATATGTATATATATATATGTGTATATATATGTATATAGAACACTAAAAAAGTGGGGAACAACGGAGAACCGGCTCAAACGAACTCCGATTAGACTCATTCCAGTGGCGTTGGAACCGACTCGTCGAACCCTAACTAAAATCTCTTAACCCTAAACCCTAAATCCTAACTCTTAAACTCTAAACCCTAAAGCTAAAAATAAGGTTAAAACCTAAGCTAAATCATAAAATCTAAACTATAAACCCTAAAAGCTAAACCCTAAAGGCTAAACCTAAAGCTAAACCCTATATCTAAACCCTAAAGCTAAACTCTAAATCCTAAAGCGAAACCCTAAGGGTAAACCCTAAAGCTAAACCCTAAAAGTCAAACCCTGATATATTTAGGGTTTAGGGGCTATGAGATAGGGTTTAGGGTTAAGAGATCCTACTTAGGGTTCGACGAGACGGTTCCAACGCCACTAGAATGAGTCCAATCGGAGTTCGTTTGAGTCGGTTCCCCACTGTTCCCCATTTTTTAGTGTTCCCCAAAGAACCTCACACTATATATATATATATATATATATATATAGGAGAAAGGATCCGTTAGAAACAACCCTTTATTGCGAAAACCACGAGATCCAATGTGAACACAACCAAAAATACCAAAAAATAGCTAAAAACACACACAATTTTTTTTTAATATTTTTTATAAAAAAATCGATACTTTTAGTAGCCAATTTTTTTTTTTTTTTTGCTACGAAAAGTAGCGATTTTAATGTAAAAAATTAAAAAAAAATTTTGTGTGTGTGTGTGTTTTTTTTAGGTTTTTTTGGTGTTTAGTTTTTAGCATTTTAGCTTGGGGGGGGTGTTTAGGTTTTGGGGGGGGGGGGGGGGGGGGTGGGGGAGGGGGGTTTAGGTTTTTTTTTTGGGCGGTGGGGGGTAGGGGGGTTAGGCTTTTTTAGCTATTTTAGGTTGTGTTCACATTGGTTCTCGCGGTTCTCGCAATAAATGTTGTTCTTGCATGAACCTTACCATATACATACACATATATATATATATATACATATATATATATATATACATATATATATACATATATAGAGGCCGGTTATCATACAAATACTCTAATCATACATTATGTACGCTTCATCCACAACCGTCAGATCATCTCATTTAAACAGCGTGTTTTATCAATTTAAAATTAATAAAAAGAAACCGCCAAGGTTAAAATCGTCAAATGCGAGATCAAAACCCCTAATAATCAGCACACAATAACTCCTAAAACATACCGTAAAACCCAAAATCAACATTGCATTCTCCTTCTACAAAGTTCCCTGCTACTCTCCGTTGCGATTCAAGTTAGATTCATGAGTTTTGAGAAACGAAGCAAAGCAAACAACGACAGACCACAAGCGAAGAAGATGAATCCAGGTATCGATTGAAATTTGCGATTTTATAGTAGAAATATACATGGACTTTAATGTCAAATGCGATTTTGTTTGTTTATTAAGCTTTTAACTGAAACATATAGTTTTATAAAATTAAATATTGGTCACAACTACAATTTTGCTAGGGTTTATGACTGGTATGTTTATTTATTAGGTTTGGCATGATTTTCCAGTTTTCATAATTATACATGATATATGTGCGATATCATATAAGGTTTTGTGAGGGTTTTGTATGACAAATGCGATTTCATAAGATAAAATACTGTTTGTTGAAGGTTTTGGTAATGCTTAACTAACACATGCGAATTGATCCTTAAGGCATGCGAATTATAAAAGATTGACTAGTTTTGGTAATATATTAGTGTTTTTAATTTCGCATTTGTTTTTTTAATTTCGCAAATTTGACAATGAATTATTAAAATTTGCGAATTGATAACTAATTCATGCGATTTTATCACTTATTGATTTAATGTACATGATTAACTGATAAAATGCGATTTTGTAACAATTTTTTGACTATAGCATTCGATTTTGTAGAAATAGAATCTGATGATGACTTTGAAGGGCCAATATCAAGACTGATAAAAGTTAACAAGAATAGAAAGAGAAGGATAGTTGTAGAAAGTTCTGAAGAGGGTGACTTTGTTAAGCCACTCCCAAAAAAGAAAAAAAGATGAGAGGAAATCAAAGACACAGACAAAAAAACATTCAAAAAAGGTGGAACAACCTAAAACAGAACATAGGGAATTCTTCAAATACAGCAATGAAGCAATACTGCTGAGATGCCAACCTAACTCATACATGGATACTGTGAAGAGATTTTCAAAAAAACAGGTTGAAGAGATAAAGAATATGGGATTTGGTGCTATTCTAGATATCAATATCAACCATATTTCGACACGATTGGCATATTGGCTAGCCAGAAACTTTGACGAGAATTTCGATAAGCTAAACTTGGGAAAACACCAAATAAAAATAACATCAGACACAGTTTTTGAGGTATTTGGAATACCAAAGGGCCCAAAGAAGGTTGAGATAATAACCGATAAGAGAAAAGTTAAAAAGCAAGAGAAAATTGAAAAGGGTAAAGAACCGGGAAATGCTGTCAGGGATACATTCATACGCCAGTGGGGGGAGAATAGGAGAATTACCCATGGATTGATTGCAGATACAATGGAAAATCAAAGAGACGGAGGAAGCCTGTTTAAATTAAACTTCCTGGTATACTGGATGACCTTCTTTGCGGAGATTACGAAGGCAACACTTGCAAATGATAGATGTTTTCTTGGTGTAGAAAATGTTGAGGAAATACAGAATCTAGATTGGTGCTCATTTCTACTCGACACCTTACGTCGTACACGAGCAGGCTGGAAGAACTACAAAATACAGTTCGTTGGACCTGTTGCCTTTCTTACGGTATACATTACTACATTTAATAACATATTTAAAATACTAGTTTGTTTTGTTATATAATTAAATGATCTTGCGATTTATACAGCTTCTATACACGCATGAGTACAACAAGAAGCTTAACCTGTTTCAGAAAGCTGTGGAAATACCGGTTATTCGTTATATCACATCTTCGAAGATTGATATAGTCAAAGATCATATTTCGGATAACGGACCTCAATGGATATCAAGTGAAGAAGAAGAAGAAGAAAATGATGAAGAAAATGAAGAAGGAAATGAAGAAGAAGAGGGTCCTTCAACCGAGGATTATACACTACAACCACCGGTTGACACCACAATAAGCTATAAAAGAAGGACTGCACGTGCAGTGCAGTACAAAACAAAGAAACCGGGGAAGAGCCAAAAGATAACGAGAACATTGATGATTTCATGGATTTCAGTTTTGAAATCCATGAAATGTCTCAGTTGAACCTTGAGATGGGAGTTGGAACACAAACACAGAAAATGATGGATTATTGCAACACTCCTGTTCAACTTTCACCATCCGTATTCTATGACACAGCCCAGGAACGAGAACTAGAGGCTTCGAGAACCCACAAAAAGGTAAGCACAAAAAAATATTAATTCCACTTAATCCATTTATATTTAACATTTCAATTAATAGTATCTTAACTCGAAAAATATTACAGAACCTGTTGAAAAAAATGAAAGCAAATGTCAAAAAGTACATTAAAATGGTTCAATATGTTCAAGGGATGAACAACTTAGTTTCAGAAGCAAGAACTAAGTGTTTTTGGGATCCAGAGATTATGGCGGCCTGTAAGCAGTGGGATGAGACGCTTCGGAATAATCCCATTTGTGTGCCGCCTGCTCCGGTTCAAGAGCCTGCTTCGGTTCAAGAGCATGAAACTGCACCCTCTCCTGTTCATCAAGAACCTGAAAATCCAGCTTCAGAAATTCATCATGAAGTTACTACAACCAAAGAAGGTTGAAAGGATGAAGAAGTTCAAAAAGTAATATCCAGTGTTTTGGTAGAAATGGCATCAACAGGTAAAACATGCGAACTCAATATTAACACGTGCGAAAATCATGTAAAAAATCACTTCATTTATACATGTGCGAAACCTACAAAAAACACATGCGATTCTGTCAAAAAACCCTTCAAATTTCATTTCGCACAATATGTCATGTATAACCCTGCGATTTTGATTCTACTGTATTAAGTTAAATAATTTGTATCTATAGGTATACTGCAACCAGATGATGGAGGAGTCACAGACACCCTTATTGCAAACATTCAAATTGTGGAACCGGGTGTATACGCTTACCAAACAACTGCCACGGGTAAGAAAACACTTTATTTTAGGAGAAAAATTAAAACAACACAGATTATTGTATTTCTTAAATTACTCTGGCATGCAGAAACTGGTGAAACCGAACCTGTTATCGAAGAAACAGTGAACTTGGCAGAATCTACACAAAACATTCAACAAAAAGTTCAAGAAAAAATGCAAGACCCTCAACAACCCGATACCGAACTTGAAGTTGAGAAGGAACAGGAAGTTGAATGCCCTCAGGTAACAGCTGAGGAATTGCATTCAGTTGAGTTGGTTTTGAGCCTAGGACCCAGCTTGGAAGAAGATAAAGGAAAAAAACCAACTAAGGGGAAAAAAAACTTAAAGCCAAAGCAAGTTCCAAAACAGGTTATTCCAAAAGGTTTAAATGAACTGCTTTATAAGACAATAGAACAAGCCAAAACCCGAGCTGAGAAAAGATGCAGAGAGCTTGGAGACAAATTTTGTTCCCCTTACTGCAACAGAGTGGTAAACATGCACGAAGCACTCTTGAACCAAGAATTGAGTGTGATCCGCTATACATTTGCTACATTTGCAGGCTTGCAGTAAGTAAAAAAACATATGTCATCTAACAAAACATCTAAAAAATATACACACAACAAATACTAATTATTATTTATTTTATGACTGGCAGAGAAGAATTTTACCGATAAAAAACTGAGGTTGCAACTTTCAAAGCTGTATTTGAAAGCTTCTACAGGGAACAATACGTAGCATCAAACGGAATAGATGCATTTGTAGATATTCTAAACCTTGAAGAGAAGAAAAGGGATAGAAAGTCATCACCATACAGACTCTTCTTATATTCCACAATGATGGTATGTTTAAATATACATTTTGTTATTCAAAATTCTAAAAAAGTAAATGCATATTAAATGATTTCGCACACTAGTTATATCTAAATCGCATGTATTATGGCAGAGTATTTCCTTTTGAAACATTTTCATACTGTTGTAATTTCACATGTGTTATATATACTATTCGCATGTGAAAAAAAATCCATTGTTTGCATTTCTCATACAGTTGTAATTTCGCATTTGGTTTATACACTCTTCGCATGTGAAAAAAAACTATTGTTTGCATGGCTTTGACTCTGGTTACATAACATACAGCCGGATATCTTTTACGACGAGGAGAAATACACAGACAACCAACGACTAAAAATATTTGCCTCAAATTTTGAAGACATGTTACTGAGATATGAGGTAAAAACACTTGATTCGGTTGACCTGGTGTTTATTCCGGTACTTCAAGGTGACCACTTCTATGTCTTATGCTTCAACTTGAAATCCGGCAAAATTGAGCTGATCGACAATTCAGCAGCTAAACAAGATTTCAAGGATAGATACAAAGGGCTTCCAGACACACTGGTAATAGAAAAAATTATTCATATACATGTTATGTTTTATGTAAAAAAGCTACTAACACAATGTTGCTATGTTACAGAGAAGGGTATTGGTTTTATACCTAGAAAAGGCTTTAAAACCAACACCGGCTATAAAAGAACTTGGAAGCTCAGATATAGAAAGAAAAGAAATGGATTGGAGGACGAAGAATAACGGCGTAGACTGTGGCGTGTTTACGATGCGTCACATGGAAACGTACAAAGGAGACCAAAAAACATGGGTGACTGGATTTGTGAAAGAAGATGAAGTAAACAACAGACAGAAATCACAACTTCATCTCCTAAGGCACAGATATCTCAGTAAAATCATTCTATCGGAACACAATATGCATCGTCAAAAAATAATTAAAATGGCCAATGCTTTCGACAAAAGGCCAGACAAAGAGAGGTATATGAAAGATCTGGATAAGATAATCCCAGATAGGATGAGTACATATTTTGGAAAGGGGAATTAAACTTCATTTGATGATGGATTTATGTTACATACTTAAACTTGTTAGTGTTATTAATTTCGCATATATTGGTATTTCTAAATTGGCATTTGTGTTTTTATTTCGCATGTGTTATGTTTGACATTGAATTATTAAAATTTGCAAAATACAAGTCCATTACATAACAAAACATGCAAATATATTGGAACATGCACCAAAAAATAAACAAAAGTTCATTCAAAAGATGAAAGAAACTCCATTTTCATCTTCATGGAGCATCTTAAGACAGTTATTGCATCAGCCAACTCTTTCAACTGTTTCTCATCCCTCTCACCCAGATCCACCATAAACATAACAACAATTTCTTTAAGACTACTCACTTGCATCTGAGATAGCAAGTTCAGAATTTCTTGTCTTCTCTTCATGTTTTCTGTTACACGAGAAATGTTGTCCTCCAACATCTCTTGACATGATCGATCCTCTTGAATTTGTTGCTCAATCATTTTCCTCAAATCCTGCTTGATACATGGTTCAGAAGAAGAGGATGTTGGTAAATCTGCCATTTTTAATAGGATGTTTGAAAAGAGTGATAGAAATATAAAATATATAATAAAAGAAAAATTATTGATATGAATTATTGAACTCAATTATTGAACTGAATTATTTGATTTCAATTATTGAACTGAGTTATGAAACACACTATGCGAAAATAAAAAATAATTATTATTAAAAATTGCGAAATTAAAATATATAATTGATAAAAATAATAGTTTGCGAAATCACAGACTTAAAACATGCGAAATTAAAATATTAAAATTCATTGTGTGCGAAATGTCTAATTTAAAACATGCGAAATTATACAAAGATCCATTATTAACTACCTGTATTGTGTTAAAACAACACATGCGATTTATAAAACAACACATGCGATATCGTAACCCAACAAATAACATCATAAACAACTTATCTTCAACCATCGTTACAAATCTAATAAAAATGAAAAAAGCTTCAGATCAAATAAACCCTAAAACAAAATCCTAATAAACCTATTGACGAATCCTAGATGACGAATCCAGATTCGATCAGAAATCAATCAAAAACCCTAAAAATCGAATTGATTCAAACAATAATTAAATGGGACGGTTATGAAATCCAGAACTGTTTCCTAATTGCCGGAATTCGCCTCATATGTTCGAAGAAATGTCTGATATACCCTTATTTAATTAAATTGAATCAGGACACGTGTATGGTTGTGGTTATCGCGTACATAATGTACGATAAGGAGATTTGTACCGTACTCTTTACCTACATATATATATATAGGCAGGTTAACGTACACTACCACTTATCCTACATTGCGTACACGATATTATCAGCCGTAGGGTATTCAATCCATCAAACCAATTTCAATCATTAAATTAATCATATTAATGTATTCAAATCTTGAAAAAAAAAGGTTAAAATCGTCATTACGATATCTTAATCTCTGTAACTGATGGAGTTTCGAATCTTATATTCAAAATCGTATTCGAAAATCCAACCATTAATAAAAAATCGATCCATAAATCAAATTCAACAACGTAAGACTCTTATTCACCAACCTTCTTCTTCGATTTCATATCTCCTAATTTTGGAAGTTCTGAACTGAAACAACATCGATAGACCGTCTATCGAGGAAGATGATGTAGGATGAAAATTATACTATGCGAGATACATATTGAACGTGCGAAAAACCATTGAAAACAAAAAGAAAGGTTTTGTTTTTTTATAGTGTGCGAATTCTTGTTTTATACATGCGATTTTAAAAAAGGTAATAATGTTTAAGATTTCTTATAGTGTGCGAATTATTGTTTTATACACATGCGATTTTAAAAAAAAGGTAATAATGTTTGAGATTTCTTATAGTGTGCGAATTCTTGTTTTAAACACATGCGATTTTAAAAGTGATCTTGTCTGTGGTTTCTTAAAGTGTGCGAATTCGTTTTCGAATCACATGCGATATTGAAGAAAAATGTTGCTGATGATTTCATGTAACTTTGTCCCACCATGATTAAAATGCAAAAACAAAAAATTATGAATTGATAATTAAAATAAATATAAATTAACTATTTTATATAAAAAATGAATTTAATACCGATGTGACTGTAATGTGACTTGTAATGATCAATTTTACCATAAATACTACTGAACTTACCACCCTACCTACATAATAAATTTACTATTTTAATATAAAATACCCGGGGATAACTACCTTCCATATTAAGACACTGAACACAAACACACACAAAACACACCCCAAAAATGTCATCTGAAGATTCAGAACAAATAAAAAACATTGCAATAAAGGAACTATTGTCAACTCGCACGTTGACAGAAATAAGCACCGATGTCACCTCTTCTCATTTGATTCTTGATGTGCAGGGGAAGATTCTTGAAGAAATCAAGAAAAATCAAGAGATGTGGGAGAGACTACTTGAAGAACCACCATCAAGCTTTAGAGACGCAGCTTTGGATCACATAAAGGAACAGTCTCGAGCAGATGACTTTGCCTTCTCTTTCCTGAAAGATGCTCTAAACACTGTGAAAGAGAAGATGGAATTCAGCTTGGCTAAACGTGACAAAATCTTTGCTTCAAGTAACTAGATTTTTGTTTAATCATTTAATGGTTTTAGTTGTATTAAACAATAACAGCTACTTTATATTTATGTTTTTTGTACAAGTTTTGAAAACATCTTATGCTTCATTATTACTCAAAATCGCATGTAATAAAATGAAATCGCATGTTAAACTACTTATATACTGATGCATATAAAATTGCATGTTTACATACTAAATCGATGATTGTATGATATAAACTCATGTGTATTAAATCGCATGTTTGTAGTATAAAATCGCATGTACAGTAAAAAAATTTAATCTTCCTCATCTGAAACCTCCTCCCACTCATCTTCTTCAGTGCCATCATCACTACCTCCACTGTAATCTTCAAACTCATCTTCATCGTCATCAACTTTGTTGGCTTTGTGCCTGGGATCTTTTTCAATCTAGACTCCCTTCATCTTCTTTTCTTGTTTGCCTTTCAGTATCTCGCAAGTCCGAATATCATGACCTTTTTCGTTGCATACACTACATGTCCTTGACCTTTTTCCTTTGCGGCTGATCATTTGTTCCTTCTTCGATTTAATCCTTTTATGCGAGCCACGTCCTTTGTTTCTTATACCAGCTGGCACACGGACAGTAGGAGGTGCATTAGTTACTGGTTGTTGGTAACCAACCAACTTTGAAAACCGGTCAAACTTTGGATCAAGCTGCTTGGTTATACGACTCTGATCAACTTTTTCTTTAATCTGCTTCATTTGATCCCTGACTAAAACAAGTTGATCAAGGTCGAAAATCAAATTGCTAACCAAATACTCCCATGTGTAGATGATTTCGCGAGTAATCTGTTTAGCCTTATGTTGCTCATCCTTATCATCCACCCTTAAATCGAACGTGGCGTTTAATTCATTCGGAACTACATCCTTTGTTCATCTCTTCATAACATATTTGTTTGGTATTTCTTTAACACCAAACATCTTGAAAAGAAAATATATGTGTTTACATAGCAGCCCATACTGTTCAAAACGCAAACAGCTACACTGTGTAGTTACATCATTTTCAAGATTCTTGAAACACACCTAAGAAAACCAAAAAAAATTAAAAATTAAAATCGCATGTGTACATGAACAATTTCGCATGTCTAACAAAATTGTTTTATTCAATTAATTTAAAATCGCATGCGTTCATCAAAATCGCATATTGCAAAATCATGTTATGTATGAAATTCGCATGTGGGTTTTCAAAATCGCATGTTTTTAATATATATGCTATATTACCTCTAATAACCCATGTCCATGAGCTTTAAAGTCTTTCAATGATATCCTTATATGTGGACCTTCGATTTTGGTGTCCATCGGCAGACATTCGATAATAGTTCCCTATATCTATGTTTGCTGATCAAAGAATATAGACCTGGTGTATATCTTAGCAACATCTTTTTCCAAAGTAGTTTTGCTCCAATCATCAGGCTCAGTATATCTTGAAATATGATCATTCTTTCTGTGATTGAACCTTTGGACATCCATTGCACCGTCAAAATGATTCATAAACTCTATAAGAGTGAGTTGTGAATTTGCCACCTGGCAAAAAAATGATTCTCGCTCTCTGATCTCGAAGTTGTTCGCATGAGTCCAGAAATGGGCTCATGCCGGTAAAAAGCCGGAATCCACATGTATCTCATCGCAAACATATCATCAATCCATTTATTTTGTGTGAGACCATACTTAATCATCACCAACTTCCACTGTCTCTCAAATTCTTCAGGCTCAATGGAATCAGTCCATACAATATCGCACATCCTCCTTTTAAGCTCATCATTATTGCACAACTCGTGCCCAACCTATAATGATAAATGGTTTTTATATCAGCCTATAACAAAATCTATAATATAAAAAAACGCTAAGGAAAGACAATATAGCATGCTATACCTTATCTGCCACTTTTTTCATTATGTGCCACATGCACAATCTGTGTCTGCTGGTAGTAAAAACCTCCTCAATAGCCTGTTTCATTGCAGGGTCTTGGTCCGTCACTACAACCTTCGGCTGCCGTCCAAATGACTTTACGAATGAATTGAGAAGCCATTTATAAGGGTCTGTTTGGTGTGGGGTAATGGAAGTGATGGGGGGAATGGAATGGACGAGGTAATGGAATGGATGAGGTAATGGAATTGATAATTACCATTCCATGTCTTGTTTGGTTACCATGTGTGAATGGAAATGAACAATTGCTTTTTGTTGTTTGGTATGCGAAAAAAGACGAAGGAACAAAATCAGATGGCGGTGGTCAGTGATGGGCGATGATGGGGCGTGGAGCTAGGTGTCAGTTGAAGCGGTTGGCGGTGGTAGTGGGTGGAGATGACGGCGGATGGTGACAACGGTGGTGGTGGTGGATGACGGTGGAGGTAGGTGGCGATGGTGGTGGCAAGGGTGGTAGCAGCGGTGACGGTGGTCGGAGGTGGTAGCGGTGGTGGCGGTGGGTGGTAGCGGTTGATAGCGGTGGCGGCGGTGGGTGGCGGCTGTGATCGGAGGTGGCAGTGGCAATGGTGGTGGCGATGATCGGAGGTGGCAGTGGCGACGGTGGGTGGTGGCGATGATCGGAGGTGGCAGTGGCGACGGTGGGTGGCGGTGACGGCGGTGGCGAGGATGGAGGTGGGTGGCGGCGGTAGGTGGTGGCAGCGGCGGTGGTGGTTGACGACGGTGGATGACGGTGGTGGTGTGTGGTAGCAACGGTGGTGGGTTGTGTTGTTGTTAATGAAGGGGGAGAGGGAATGGAATGGAAAAAAAAACAGGGGGGGCGATGGAATGATTTTGAGGGAATGGAATGCATTTTAGAATGGACGATTTCATTCCATCGACCAACCAAACACTATTTTCTTCATTCCCTCACAATGGTCAATTCCATTCCACCTCTCATTGCTGCATACCAAACGTTACCTAAGAGTCAATGCTCTCTGATGCTAACAACCCAGCTCCAAGGGTTACATTTCGACAATGGTTGTCAATCCCAGTGAACGGAACAAACACCATCTAGTACCTGGAATTCCTTATAATTAAAGATTTAGTACACATGCGAAGTACACATTGTAACATGCGAAATAGACAAAACATAACATGCGAAATATACAGTATAACATGCGATATATTCAACACCTAATCTTCAATGTATATTAACATGCGATATTGCAAGTTTAGGAAATCATATAACATGTGAAAAAATTGAAAACCATTTTATGTAACACTTACTTGTTTGTCTTGAAATTTGCATCAAACGATATCACATCCCCGAACTCCATAAAGTTACGCTTGCAGAAACCATCTGCCCAGAACAAAACAGTTAACCGTTTGTCCTCATCAACAGAATATTCAAACGAAAAATCAACTAAATACTATTTTTTTTCAGTCAACCTATTGATCACCATGTCAGGGTCATATTCTCCTATATAGCTGTTAATCCGAGTCCTAAAGTTTTTGCAGTCATCGACCGTGGCGCCAACATTCTCGAAACCACCATAACGTTTCCTCATTATATGAAAAGCTTTGACAGGGCCAAGGTTTAAAGTGCCTAGTTCCCATATCATCTCCTCCTGGACATCTGAAAATTGCCTATACGCTGGCAGCATATGAATACGTGTGGACATACAAACTTATGATTATGGCCATCAACGAATTTCTTTACTGTATATCATCTACCACCCACCGTGCAAATCATAAGTTGAGCTTTGCACCCAGTTCTAATGGTCCCCCTGTTCCTTGATTTGAATGGCTTTTTTGACTTCAAATAAGCATCGTCAATAAACAATGGATTATGTCCCTCTTTAGAACAAAAAAAAATACTTAGTTTTGGTTATACCACCACTGTGTACTTCACCACCTTTCCAAGTAGAAAAACCAGCTAACTTAGCATATGTTTGGTAAAACACGTATGCTTGTTCGATAGAGGTAAATTGCATTCCAACCACAGGTGTAGCTGATGGTTCAACCTCCGGAGTGTACAGCCTTTCATCTACATAATTCAAATAAAAAAAAGGAAAACACATGCGATTTATCGGACTAGTAACATGCGATATATTAAAAACTCCATAATTTCATCATAAGAACAACAACACATGCGAATTACCAGACTCATAACATGCGAAAATGACCATTTTGATAAATATGTTTTACACATGCGATTTATGATATCAAAACATGCGAAATCAGCATTTGGAATAAACATCACATGTGAATTGCCAGACTCATAACATGCGAAATTATACAATTTGCTTTCATATCAATTATCCTCAACATTCAAACTTCAAATCAGTTCTAATAATGCAACATCATTACTACGATTAATCAAAACACATCTACGAACAATTTAGTGATCTGACTTAACATAATTACCATTCGAACACTCATTTACACCACTTGTATTTGCATTTCGATTTGGATTTGCAGGTTCCGGATTTAAAACATCGTCAATCGTAACTCTCTAATACGCAGATAATTGAACCTGATCACCGATCGATCGAGCTTCTTCAAAATCAACATCTGTGTTTCGTCCGGTGCTGCTCTGTGGATCCATTGAAAAAAACAATTGAATCAAACCCTAACGCAGAAGCACGAAAACTGCAATTTGAGAATTATGAAAAATTTGAAACTGATTTGAATCATAATTACCGGGATACTAGTGTCACGAACTTCTCGTTGATTGAATGAACAGACGAATTTGCCCTCAGATGATTGAATGAATTGTCTGATTTAACCTTATGAGTGAAAAACGAATCAGGACACGTCTACGGCTAATAAACTCGCGTATGTAATGTACGATTAGGGGATTTGTATCCTACACTTCCCCTCTCTCTCTCTCTCTCTATATATATATATAGGGTCGGGATTTAGAGAAAACGGTAGAAAGTGTGAGAACGGTGAGAACGCTTATGGATCGTCTGATCAAAACAATCTATGGACTAGATTGGCGCGGTGGCATTTTCGTAAATAACATCAATTTTATTACGTGGACGCGTTTCATTAAGGGTAAAAGGGTCTTTTGACTTCTTCACACAAAACGCCATCTCATGAATTAAATCACCAAACAAAAATCACACACCATTTTAACTAAAAAACGCCATTAGATATAAAACGCCAAATTTAATTATAATAAAATCCCGCAAAAAAAACCGCCAAAAAAATCTTATATATACAACATCTCCGACCTTCAATTAAAAACACACACAAAACCCCAAAAGCCATATTTAATATATATACCATTTGACTTAGAAACGCTAAAAAACCCAAACATCAAATATCTTCCAAACCAAAACGTTTATTTGAAATTCAGTTTGGTTGTCTGTAAGCTTTCGATCAATGTAATGGACAAAATCCTTAAGTGAGGATATTGTCCATTTTATTGAGTAAAATCTTATTGACTTATCCTCAACTTCCATCCAATTTATAACGCCAAAACATACAAAAACATTATTGAGGTTTGTTGTCAATAAAGTTTAGCTGTATGGGGTGGACAACATTGTCAGTTATCTTTCTTAACTGAGGATTTACAATGTTGTCCATCACCATACAGCAAAACGTTATTGATTTTAGCATGATCAAATTTAGAGTTTTAAGATGGTTTATTTAGTGGCGTTCTTTTTCTCGATAAAACGCAAAAAAAGTTAAAAAAATCAAACATCGTTCAATGGAAATTCAAGGATTGTTGGCTAAAAGGGTGTAAACTCAATAACATTTTGCTGCATGAGATGGACAAATATTATAGAAAAAGAGGCTGATTTCAGACTTTGTGCTTCCACGCGGCGACAAAAAAACTACTTCAAAAAACAAAAATAAAAAAAATCATACGAAAGTCGAAACAGCCAGTGAAGATGCTTCAAAAGAAGAAAGAGACTGGTGACAGTGAAGATTTGGAAGATCAATATATATTTTTTTAATTTTCTTTTTTAGTTGATTGTTATATAATAACGTCATATCTAATAAAAATGCCACAAAGCCAAATGCTTGTCAAAACGCCAACATGCCATAAAACTCCCCAAAAACTACCAAACCATCATAAAATTACTTTGGACAAGAATTATAAAAAACCAAAAAAATTAAAATAAAATAAAATAAATAAAAACCAAACTTGAAAATGTAACTAGAAACAGTAACTACAAATCAGTAAAACTGAATAGAGGAAAATTTTATTATATTAGAATCTAAAACGCCAAACTTGAAAGATGGGACGTGTTACAGACTTCAGAGATAAATCTTATCAAAAACAATAATTACAAACAGTAACTGAAACGATGAATTCTTTTGTTATAATTATGCACCGCCTACCTTACGGGCCAAAAAGACATCCTATAAAATGAGACATCTCAGCAACTTCCATTTGATCAAACCAAAAAAACAAACGCCAATACTACTAAATACCACTCACTGTAAAACGCCAAAAAAATTAAAAAATTAAAGATGGCTAATATGCTTTCTTGGATATACAGTATTGTTCTTCGTGAAGTTTCACTGAATAAATTGTTTGTCACGGCCCCCGTCCTGGTTTTACCCGATCCAGAAGCCACGGGACAGAAACCTGTGGTAGTGGTGTTTACTTTGGCAGCGGAAATTTTAACAGGATCGTTTAAACTGAAAACACCTCTTTTATTTTATTTAGAAATTCGGGATAAACGCCGTAATTTACAATAGAGGAATTTCACTGGGAAGTCCCCTGATTACAAAAACATATTTATTTATTTACTGAGCCACATTCTTCAAGCTGGTAGTGCTACTCGGCACTTTTCCTTGTTAACAGTAAATCACTTGAAACATGTTTAAAAAGATTTTATCAGCGGGGAAATACTAGCGAGTCATTCATTTGATAGAAAACGACACATTTGTTAGTGCAGTATGTCTATCGTCTCCGTCAATCAAGATCGTAGCATATCGGAAAGCTTAACGGAAAGTTTAACGCTGTTAAAGGCTGCCCGATCGGATGGCAATCTGATCGGATGACCATCTGATCGGATGCCTACTCGATCGGGTGAGCCTTATATGTTGCCTATAAATAGTTGTTTAGTGTTATGCTTTAGAGACTTTTGCCATTTTGGAGACTTGGAGAGCTAGAGGCTAGAGAGAGAAAGTCTAGAGAGAGAAAGTATTGTGTACGTGATTCAGGTGTTGTACGTTTTCATATCATCAATCGAATCACCGATTATATTACGTCTTGTGTGTTAGGTCACGTTCGTGTACGGATTCCGCACGTTACACGAGTCGGTTCGCAATCGTTTCGGAGTCAAAACCGATCCTACAAGTGGTATCAGAGCAGTAGCTCGATTGCACTGATCAATCACACAGATTTGCACAAGATCTCATCAGTTTCAGATAAAAAATTCATCCAGATTTGTTGAATTTCTTCACTTTTCTATTTTTGACACTTTTAGACTGAAAATTGCAAAATTAACATGGATTTTACGGTTAAAATTGGCTGATTTTTGGATATTATGTGCGAAAATCATTGATCTATAAGCCTACAAAATTTTAGATCAAAATTCCAAGTATTTTGAGAGAAATCAAGATTTTTCTGTCCGATTCGCTGAAAATGTTCGTCATTGTTCTTGGTGATGTTCACCGATCGAATGACCATCCGATTCGTTGAACATTGATTTGATAATCACATAAGTGTCAAGTCTCGGATTGCAACCCGATCGGATCACCACCCGATCCATTGCAATTCATTAAAATTTTGACTTTGTTGACTGTGACCCGATCGGATCACCATCCTATCCGTAGCACATTGTTCATTCAAGGAATTAAGTTTCAAGTGTCGAGTGGCAATCTGAACGGATTGCCATCCGATTCTAATCACTCTATTTGCATGTGTCTCAGGTCAAGGTGACGGATACCAACTCGATCGGATTACCACCCGATCCAAGGCACACTATCACTCGATCGGATCACCACCCGACCCAAGGCACACCTCACCCGATCGGACAGCCCCTCACCCGATCGGACAGCATCTCACCCGATCGGATATGCATCCGATCCAACAGTCTGTTTGATAATTTTTTTTAAACTGATCATTGTTGTTTGATTGATTCTAGGTACGGTGATTCAAGGAGATAACATCATGGCTGAAGAGTTTTACAATACGTTCTACAAAGCATTCACATCAGAATCCTCCGAAACATCAACGGTCACACCCAAATCAATAACAAAAACAATTAATGATAATATTAAACATGATAACTTCTATGGAACCTATTCAAAACCACCTAAACTTGAGAATATTGAAGATTATACATGGTGGAAAGAAAGATTTCTGAACTGGACCAAGGCATATGCTCACGAGAGTTGGTTCTGCTTAGAGTTTGGATACAGTCGACCGATCAATGACAAGCATGAAGAGATACATCTCAATGATCTTTCCGATGAAGACAAACGGAAATTCTCATATGAGTAGAAGATGATAGCGTTGATTCAACAATCTATCCGAGATGATATATTTTCATTATTAAATCATGATGGGTCATCAAAATCGGTTTGGGAAGCGCTAAGGGTTAAAGCTGAGTGTGTCAAACAAACTAAAAAGAACAAAATTGCTTTACTAAAAAAGGAGTTTGATTTGTTTGATAGTTTAAAGGGAGAGACAGTGAGGCAAATGATTGAACGTTTTTGCCATTTAAAAATTGAGTTAGACAGATTTAGGATTGTGAAAACGAGAGAAGAAGTGATTGACAAAATGATTGAAGCTTTACCAAGAGCTGATCAGTGGCAAACATTTGTTTTTATGTGTTATATGATACAATCACTCTCGATGTATTGATTGAAAAGATTGAAACTCATGAGCTTGAATTGCAGAAACAGAGCAAGATGAGCAGTTCATCACATCAACAGAATGTCAGTCTTTATTACAAAGGCAGTGTGCCTTCGGTGACTGTTAGCAAATCGCCAAAGACAGGATTCATTGCTGAAAAATCAACAGAACTACAAAAAAGCTCATCAAGCTACAACCCGGGATATCATTCATCTTCTACAAAAGCAAATCCTGAAGAATCAGAAGAAATTCTTTGCAACATAGCTCTAAAGTTGAAAAATTCTCCCGCTATGAGCATTAACTCTGCTAAGCAGCAAATGAGCTTCCTTGCATCTGTGTTAGAGTCATACGAAGGTCTAGTAGCTAGAAAAATTGGAAACTTAGAGCTGACAAAGGAAGACTACGACCAGATCGACCTAGCAGAAATGGAACTCATTGACATACGCTGGTGTTTAGCAAGTTGCATTCGAAGAGCTCAGAGGTATATGGAGATTACTGGGAAGCAGTTAATTGGTGGTCTATCAACAAAGCTGGGATTCAATAAATCAAAAGTGACCTGTTTCAAATGTAAGCAAAAAGGTCATTTCAAAATAGAATGCAAAAATTCTGAAGTTGACGAAACTGAGAAACCTTTCAATGATGATTATTACCGAAAGGTGATTTACCACCGTAGAAAAGAAGAGCCGAAACTGATTGAAAATAATCCCAAAGAGAAGTCAAGAGCATGTGCAGTAATCCATGATGATGAAGGCTTTGACTGGAGCGAATTCCTTCCAGAAGAAGATCTTGTTGATGACCGTCTCACAGCTCATGGCAGAACTATATCAAAGAACAAACATCGTGCATTTGTTGCCGAGATTAATGAAAGAAGTCAAGAAGAAATTCTGAAAGAAAAGACTAAAAGAGAAAGATTCTTTGCTGGTTTTCGAATTGAGAAAATGCACGAAGAATATGAAGATGCAAAGTATTGTGGGAGATACGACAAGAAGAGAGATTGCTCTGTCAACAAAAATGGTGATCTTGTTGTTCACAGAAAAGATGTGGTTTTTAATGATGTTCTTGCAGTAATTCCTCTGTCCGGCAAATACTATTCAAATGTTGCGAATGATAAAACTTATCTGAAAAGACTGGACAAGATAATTCGTGATGTAATGACAGCAAGTCTGAAGAAGAGGGATGAAGAAAGAATGAAGAAGAATGTTGATGAGTTGGTAACTGATTTGAAAAAGGTTGCTGAGGAAGTCAAAATTGAAGCTGTGAAAGTTGAGGATGTGAAGACAGAAGAGGAAGAGAAAAAAATGAAAAAGTTGTTGAAAAGAAAGCTGTTAGCGAAGAACAGCCGACAGAAGAAGAGATGAAGAAGAAAGAAGAAAAAGAAGATGTGAAAATTGAAAGATCAGTTGAAGTGGATGATGATGCTGGTGTTGGTGAGAAACAAAAGAAGAGTGAAGCTGATCAGACACAGACGTAAGCGAAAGCCGAAGTGTCAATCATTGAGGTAAAAATTCATACTAAAGTCTTAAATGAAATTGTTGAACAGTGCAAGAAATGGATGGAAACGTGCAGTGCTTGTACTGAAAAAAATGAAAATTTCAGAACAAGAGAATTAGAATTCACTAAAATTGAAGAAGTTTTAAAAAATAAATGCAAAGAAATGTTAGAAAACGAAAAAGTTTTGAAAGAAAATGACGAAAAACTAACACAAAAATGCAAGCTTTTGGAAAAAGAAAATGAAATTTTAAAAGATAAGGTTTCGAAAATGACAGAAGAATATGTTCAAAAAGAAAATGCATGTCAGGAAATGAAAAAGGAATACGATTCAATAAAATTGGCTTACCACATTACAAAACAATCATATGAAGACGTGAAGAGTCAAATGAAACTTGTTCAATCTAGATTGAGATACTGTTCTGAAACAACTGATACGCTGAAGAGACAGTATTCAATAAAGCAACAAGTTGTTAATTCTTATATTGAGGATGTTGCTAAGTTGAAGCATCAAATAGCCGATTTAGAACAGGATAACAACAAGTTAAAAAGTTATCATGCGTCATCATATGTGCTTGAAAGAATTTTCAACATGAAACCGGGTGATGATGATTCTGAGAAAAACAAAAAGGGTATTGGTTCTGAGTATCATCAAGTTCCTCCACCGGAAAAGTTTGCATTTTATGATGATGAGAAAGTCGAAAAAGCTTTCAACATGGTCGATCAATTGCCAGATAACATTGACATAACCTATTCCAAATATGATGATTCAAGTGATTCAAATGTGGTAGGTAAGGTCGTTGAAAGTGTGTTGAAAGAAGAGTCGGTTGAAACAGGTAAATCTGAATCACGGGATGAAAATGAAGGTAGTTTTCATGAAGAATATCTGAAAAACTCAAAATATGATAAAAATTTGAATGATGATTCAAAAGGATTGATTTATACCATGATTGGATCAGACAAATTATTCTTTGATATTGTATTCCCGATTCAGAATGTGATTTCAGAAAAGATTGATAAAGTTTTCAAAATGGTTGAAATTGAAAAATCTGAAATTCCAAAGTTTGCTGGAAAAGGTCACAAAACTTTTTATAACAAACCTGGTTTCAAGAAGAAAAACATGAAGGCTGGGTTGGGTTATAAGAAGAAACAAAGTTGGAATAAAAAAGAAAAATCAAATTATCAGAAAAAGACGAACTTTGTTCACGGAACAAGTTCTGAAGAAGAGAAAGAACTCCAATTTAGACGACAGTCTAATGAAGAGTTCTATGCTCAGAAAAATCAACAACAACAGGTCAAAGATGTGTCCATGAGAACATGCTTTAAATGTGATCAAACTGGACATCTTGCACGCAAGTGTCCAAATCCGAAACCTGTTGATGTTAACAAAAAGAAGTTTGATGTTAATAAACATAAATCTAAAAATGTGAAACAAAGGTCAACCAGATTTGATTCAAAACAAACTTGGAGGTACAACACAAACAAGTTTCCTTCGAATCAAACTTGGAAATCAAACCTGAATAGGTTCGATTCAAGATAAACCTGGAATTCTCACACACCCAGATTTAGAACAACACAAAGTTGGAGAACAAATGTCGATGCAACAAAACCAACTGTTGTTCAAAATCAAAATGTCCAAAAGGATTCACATTTTTACAAAAGAGGTACTCCAAAAGGTCAAACATGGTTTGTTAAGAAACAAATCGCTTCGGTAAATGATGAAAAAGTTGAAGTCAAAATTGACAAAGTCTTTGTACAAAATGACAAAGATTTTCCGAAGTTGAATGAAACATATTGTGTTGAAATGCCTAAGGTTAAGCAGACCTTGGCTAACTTGTTCAAGTGATTAAATTAGTTAAATGTGCAGGTGCTTCCGAAGAAAGATGAATGCCAGCCAAAGGAAAATCGAAGCGGCCTGGCACGAGAAGGGGAGGCTGCTGGTCCCTGCGTCTGAAATCAGGGAGTTTATTCATTTCTGTAAATAAATAAACCATATTTCAAAAACCCTAAAAATTGAAAAATTTAAAAATCAAAATATGTTTGTTTCTAAATTTGTCTCAAAAATATTGAGTGAATATGCCGAAATCCTCACGGCGGAACAAACATGATTAATTTCACAAGATTGAAAAACGGTTTTCAAACTGTAAAATATCAATGTGTTGTAAATCATGGGGGTAATTATTGCTTCACATATTATATTTTCTGCAAAATAGAGCATGAGATGCAGAAAATGGATGGCGAGACGAAGCTATCAACATCGGGTTGTCAAATTTTCTTTAAATGTTTTGAATTTTAGGGGGAGTAAGAGTAGTTATCAGAAAATCCAAAAACATTAGAAAATTTGAAAAAGCCAAAAACATGATAAAATTCAAAATGAGTCTTTGTGTAAATAGATGAAATGATAGTACATCAGTAGACAATCACAGTACGCTAAAGAAATGGAAAGTAAAATGTGATAAACAGTCTCACTGATGATATGCCAGTAGGTTTTTACACGTTTAGTAGATTGATTTCGAGATATAAACCTAAATATCAATACTTACTTATCTCGAGGGGAACATCTCTCGGATATATGGGTAACCCCCTAAATCTTGTTTGAGAGATTTCCTGATTCTGACATACTAGGTCTTTATACTGTTTGATATTTGGGGTATTATACCTGGTCTTCTGATATTGCTGAAGCAATAGCCTAGACCTTGCATAATACTTTACGCGCTTTTAAAGCTCACCCTCTGCATAAAAATTGATAAAATATAGAAAGATACGAATCAAGTGCAGTTGTAAAGAAGATTCCCAAGGGGAACACACCTAAAGTCGAGCCTTCATCTCTTTGATTGAACGGAAGTTCATACCTGAGCTCTCTAGGTCTCGCACTAACCCAGAATACAGATATCAGATTGGTATACTCACCTGTAAGACTGAATATAGGGAATTTTGATACGGGAGTAAATTCTGAGGTGGGACAAGCGAATAAGTTTAAGTCCTTAAAACATTAATCTCGTATCTCGAATCGATTGAACTTTGTGTGAAAATTTAAATGGATCAGTATACTGACAATCTAAGTGAATCGTTTAGAACTTAAAGTGTTTAAAGCTCAACGGTGCTAGTGATTTGTCATAAACTGATATGATCCTCTAACACGAACTCAAACAAAAATATTATTTGTAAATATGTTTGTAAATATTTCTTTACTGCTTTATGTTTCAGAAAAATACAAAAAGATTTTGATTCTGCTTTATTTTTCGACAACCGATGTCTGAATGCTGAGTTTCAAAATCTAAGTATGCTGATCGTGTTTCTGAAAATAAAAGAAGTTCATTAATTTGAAACGTGAAGCTTTTATTCAAAAATCAAAAACAGTTTGTGAAGTCTCCAAGGTCATTAATTTGGACTTGGATGATTAACCGTGGAGGTTTTGGATGATTAAAGTGTTAAAATCTGTTGTAAAAAGCTAGGTTTCGATTTTGGATTTTTAATACTGCTAAATCTATAAAGCATTTTGATAGGGGGAGAGAATCAAGTATTTCTGGATATATTCATATTATTATATCTTAGAGCCAGGATCTTGATTTAAAGTGTTTAAGGGCCAGGTTAAGATTCCTGGACAACCGAAAATGCTTTCACTGTTTTAATATTTCAGTTTATGTTAAGAGAGCCAGGTTTTTCAATCCTGGATGTTCAAAACATTTTTACTTACAAATGTTTGAGATTTGCAGATGTTGTACCAGACTACGATCCCGATAGCCGAGTCTAAGGGGGAGTCTGAAGACGAGCTCAATGCAAGGGGAAGCGTGCATTCAAGGAGCCAGGTAACTATCCTGGAGGAGCTTGTAACCGGAAAGCCAGGTGTCGATCCTAAAAGCACGGAAGGTTGACGAAAGGGGGAGCCTGAAGATAGAGTCTAACCGAAAGGGGGAGAAGCTGAAGCTGAAGACAGAACCACAGGGATTCTGTTCGAGCAAGAGGGAGTCTATGTTGCTGAAAATGATAAAGCTTCAAGAAGACTGAGAGAGAGAGAGAGAGAGAGAGAAAGACAAGACGCTACGAGATTGACTGCGGCAATATCCAAGGGGGAGTCTGTTAGTGCAGTATGTCTATCGCCTTCGACAATCAAGATCGTGGCATATCGGAAAGCTTAACGGAAAGTTTAACGCTGTTAAAGGCTGCCCGATCGGATGGCAATCCGATCGGATGCCTACTCGATCGGGTGAGCCTTATATGTTGCCTATAAATAGTTGTTTAGTGTTAAGCTTTAGAGACTTTTGCCATTTTGGAGACTTGGAGAGCTAGAGGCTAGAGAGAGAAAGTCTAGAGAGAGAAAGTATTGTGTACGTGATTCAGGTGCTGTACGTTTTCATATCATCAATCGAATCATCGATTATATTACGTCTTGTGTGTTCGGTCACGTTCTTGTACGGATTCCACATGTTACACGAGTCAGTTCACAATCGTTTCGGAGTCAAAACCGATCCTACAACATTATTATAAATTACAGTATTAAGGGCGATTACAATGTTTATATCAACCAATTACCCAATGGTATTTGTCACTCGACCTGTTTCTGTGACTATGGTCGTATCACCCATTGGCTAACCCGTTGTCCAATGGTGACGGTTATCAAATAATGTATACAAAACCCCACATACCGGCTGTAATTGAAGATTAAAAAGAATTAATCCCTGTAATTATAACTTTGAAAAAAATAGGGTTTTGGAAACAATTTGATAAAAAGAGAATGACTCACATTGCAAGTTTAGTTGGACAGAGTTTTGCCTACGGATTAAGCTTGGTAACCTAGTTAAAATAACAATGCACACGAAACTAGGTTAGTAACTTAATACAACATTTACGATAAGCTCACGAAATCAAAACCCTCACGACGAATTACAAAGTATAGCCCGAATTCGGGCAACACTTAAACATCCATCGGATCGGTTTCAATCGATCAGACATTGTATCGTAGCAGTGATCGAGTTAATACCCTGTTGTCGCAGCAGAGCTTCGTGACTGTGTGTGTTTTTGAACAAAACAATGTATAACTTCTCGTACGTAAGAAATTTTTCCGTCGTAACAACTTTCCCATGCATGTGCCAACCCCTACTATATACTGAAAATTGGCCTCCCCCGCGTGTCGCTCCAGGCTTCCTAGCCCCTGGCGCGTGTCGCGATGGCGACCATTTTAGGCTAGGGGTGCCTGGTGTCCTGCTTAGCCTTGCTGAGTTAGTTTGAACAAAAAATTGAGAGTTATCTTCATTTTATGCTTATAATTATCAATTAGGGGATACCCCCCCCCCCTCGAGTTTTAGGGGCCCTGATCCTAGTTTTGATCGTTTTAAAAAATTACTGGTCGCGCCATACCACTTGGGGGTCTCAATTTGGGTTTCCTAATGGACGTTATTAAGATAAGAAATAATAAATTTGGCAAGGGTTGTTACACACTCCCCACCTTGTTTAAAATCTCGTCCTCGAGATTTACTGGAACAAGTGAGGGTACTTTCGCTTCATTTCAGATTCTAGTTCCCAAGTGTACTCTGGTCCTCTTTTCAAATTCCACTTTACCTTGACCAGCACCAGTCTCTTGTGCTTGAGGAACTTAACCTTTCGGTCTTCTATTTGGAGAGGTTTCTCAACAAACTTCAAATTTTCGTTTACCTCTATATCTTGAAGAGGTACTACCAGGGATTCATCAGACAAACACTTCTTGAGATTAGATGCATGAAACACATCATGTACCCCGGCTAGTTCTTCTGGTAGTTGTAATTTATAGGCAACTGGTCCTATTCTTTGGGTGATAGTAAATGATCCTATGTACCTTGGACTTAGCTTTCCTTTCTTACCGAACCGAACTACCCCTTTCCAAGGAGAAACTTTCAAGAGTACCTTGTCTCCAACTTGAAACTCTAACGGCTTGCGTCGATTGTCTGCATAACTCTTCTAGCAATCTCTGGCCGTTTTAGTCTTTCCTTGATTTGAGTTATCTTGTCGGTAGTTTCTTGCACAATTTCGGGACCTGATAATTGACTTTCTCCTATTTCTGCCCAGCATACCGGAGTTCTGCACTTTCGTCCATACAGTGCTTCGAATGGGGCAGCGTTGATACTTGC
Organism: Helianthus tuberosus; assembly: GCA_030545235.1. Lineage (NCBI taxonomy): Eukaryota > Viridiplantae > Streptophyta > Magnoliopsida > Asterales > Asteraceae > Helianthus > Helianthus tuberosus. The sequence goes on from CM060413.1 coordinate 200,129,749, forward strand.
ATGATAACTATTATTATAGGAGAATTCTATTAGTGGTAAATGATCATCCCAATTTCCACCGAAGTCTATTACACATGCCCTGAGCATGTCCTCAAGGGTTTGGATCGTCCTTTCACTTTGTCCATCTGTTTGGGGATGGTATGCCGTACTTAAATTTAATCGCGTCCCCATTGCTCCTTGGAAACCTGTCCAGAAATGCGAAGTGAAACGACTATCCCGATCTGACACAATGGAGAGTGGAACTCCATGTAAGGATACTACCTCGTCTACGTATAACCTTGCTAATCTTTCCATGCTAAAGGTTTCCTTCATTGGTAGGAAATGAGCTGATTTAGTTAATCGATCTACAATTACCCAGATTGCATCGTTACCTCTCCTGGTTTTGGGTAACTTAGTAACAAAGTCCATTGTTATTAGTTCCCATTTCCATACAGGCATTTCTATTTGTTGAAGTAAACCTGAAGGTTTCTGGTGCTCTGCCTTAACTTGTGAACAAGTTAGACACTTAGAAATGTATCTAGCTATGTCCTTTTTCATTCCTATCCACCAGAAGTTATTTCTTAATTCTTGGTACATCTTATTATTACCAGGGTGCATTGTATACCTAGATTTATGGGCTTCCTCTTAAATCTCATTTCTTAAATCTCCTTGCCTAGGTACCCAAATCCTTTTCTTATGGAATCTCTAAATTCCATCAGTCCCTTGCTCTAGTTCCTTTATCCGTCCTTTCATTCCTTCAGCATCATCCTTGATTGCTGTTTCCTGAATGTTCTTCAGTTGTTCCATTAAATCTAATTGTAGATTTAATCTAAGAGCACAAACTCGTCTTTCATTCTCATGATACTTACGACTTAAGGCATCTGCTACTACATTTGCTTTTCCTTCGTGATATAGAATATCACAGTCGTAATCACTTAAAATTTCCATCCATCTCCTTTGCCTCATGTTTAATTCTTTTTGCCCAAATATGTAGCTTAAACTCTTATGATCTGTGTAGACAGTAAATTTACTTCCATATAGATAATGTCTCCAAATCGTAAGGGCTAAAATTATGGCTCCTAATTCTAAGTCATGAGTCGTATAAATTTCCTCGTGCTTTTTCAATTGTCTGGATGCATACGCAATTACCTTTTTGCGTTGCATTAGCACACATCCTAATCCCAGTTTAGAAGCATCACAGTAGACTTCAAAATCTTCGGTCCCTTCCGGTAAGGCAAGAATTTGGGCATATGTTAACCTTTGCTTCAAAATCCTAAAAGCTTCCTCTTGCTTAGGTCCCCATTCAAACTTCACTATTTTACAGGTTAACTTAGTTAATGGAACAGCTATCTTAGAGAAGTCTTTTATGAAGCGTCTGTAATACCCGGCTAATCCTAGAAAACTTCTAACTTCGGTAGCTGATTGCGGGACCTTCCAATTGGTGATTGCTTTTATCTTGGAGGGATCTACGTGAATACCTTCGTGATTCACCATGTGTCCTAAAAATTGCACCTCTTGTAGCCAAAATTCACACTTCGAGAATTTGGCGTAAAGCTTTTCCTTTCTTAACAAAGTTAGGAGAGCATGTAAGTGCTTACAATGCTCATCCTGACTTTTGGAATAAATAAGTATATCGTCGATGAAGACAATTATGAATTTATCCAAATACGGCTTACAGATCCTATTCATCATATCCATGAATGCTGCAGGGGCATTCGTTAACCCAAAGGGCATGACTGTAAACTTGTAGTGACCATACCTAGTCCTGAAAGCATTTTTAGGTATGTCTTCTTCCTGTACCTTCAACTGGTGATATCCGGAGCACAAGTCTATCTTAGAGAAGTATCTAGCTCCTTGAAGTTGATCAAAAAGATCATCAATCCTAGGTAATGGGTATTGATTCTTAATTGTAACCTTATTCAGTTCCCTATAATCGATACACATCCGCATCGAACCATCCTTCTTTTTCACAAACAACACTGGTGCTCCCCACGGGGATGAACTAGGTTGTATGAATCCTTTGCTTTGTAATTCATCTAACTGCTTTTTTAGTTCTAGCATTTCTGTGGGTGCTAACCGATAGGGTGCCTTAGCTATTGGTGTAGTTCCAGGAATTAGATGAATTCTAAACTCTACTTCCCTATTTGGCGGTAACCCAGGCAGTTCTTCGGGGAATACATCCGGGTATTCTGATACTACTGGGATTTATTTAAGTTCCTTACTTTTAGTGTTAATGATTACCGAAATCATATACACTATTCCTCGTTTTCGTTCATAACTTGCAACTTTCATTACTGAAATGAACTTCATTGGTTTACGCGGCTTATCTCCTGTAACCATAATTACTTCCCCTGCGGGTGTATGAATTTCTGTGGAATTATTATCACAAAGGATTCGAGCATGGTTGGCTACTAACCAATCCATTCCTAATACGACATCGAATCCGGCTAGATTCATAGGTAGCAGGTTTGCAGAAAATTTATGGCCTGAAAGTTCTATCTTTCCTTCTTGAAGAACCTTATCTATATTAACAGAATTTCCATCTGCCGTTTCTATCGTATAAATCTGCCTAAGTTTGGTTAAAGGTTGCTTAAGAGCTTGACAAAACGAAGTATTAATAAAACTTTGGTTTGCACAAGAGTCAAATAATACTTTTGCATAAACGCCATGTACAAGAAACGTACCAGCTATTACATCTGGAATCAGATCTGCTTCCTGTGTAGTCAGCTGGAAGGCTCTTGTATTCTTTTTATTAGTTCCTTTAGTTGCTTTTGCCTTGTTGTCAGCTGGCTTGACCAGTTTAGGGCATTCGGGTCTAAAATGCCCAGCTTCTCCGCAATTGTAGCAGATCGTTGATTTCCTCCTGCACTCCTCCTCTCGGTGCCTTTGTGCCTTGCAGAAATTACACTTCTCTTGGCATTTGCCAAAATGTTCCCTTTTTCTTGAAATTACTATTACTATTACCCCCACGAAATCCTTGGGTAATCTTTTGGGCCAATTCCTTTTTCCTGTTTTCTTCTCTCGTGCTCACCAGTCCGTCTGTCAAGGTGTTGGCCAGTTCAACAGCATCGTCAATTGTGCGGGGTCTCGCAGCTTTGACTATATCACGAATCTCACTAATTAAACCCTAAATATAGCGAGAAATAAGCACCGGTTCTGGCGAAGGCAGAGTTGGTAAAATTCTAGCATACTCGAAAAAATTCGAAGTATACCCTCGACAATCAACATCTACCTTCCGATGGTTCAGGAACTTATTTGTCATTTGTTCCTTCTCATAAGAGGGACAAAATTTTCTTTCCAGCAACTCTTTAAATTCCTCCCAACTCATGGCGTAAGCCACATCACTTCCTTTTACCTGCAACACCGTGTTCCACCAATCTAATGCCTCTTCCTTGAAAAGGTGGGATGCATACATAACCTTGTCTTCCTCTGCACACTTACTTATTTTAATAACTGCTTTGGTTTTTTCTAACCAACGCAGTGCGGCAGTTGCCCCTTCATTGCCTGCAAATTCGACTGGCTTACAGGCAAGAAATTCCTTGTAAGTGCAACCAGGTGTTGCAACTTTCATTTTCTTAAGTATTGGGGCTTGAACCACATTATTATTATTATTGTCGCCTCCGTTTACACTGTTACTGAAATTATCGTTGCGAGTGCGTTTGCTGTGGTTGGCTTGTGAAGGTTCAACGGGGTTCTTAACAGCAGCGACGATTGCCGGGATAGCATTGGCTATACCCTAGGAAACTATATTTTCGATATCTTGTCTGTTGAGAAAGTGATCTTCATTATTTTGTTTAGATTGGTCAACTTCATTGACTGGTTCATTTACTGCGTTTTCCATCTGATAATTAACAATACATATAAATTATTGGCACAAAACTGATAACAATTAAACACAGCAAGGCAATTACAACACATTTAAGTCAACACGTATAGCCAAAATTGTCGACCTTGCGACATTCATATTTTTATATAATATTATGCATCACTACAAACCATCTATTTTACAAAAGTTTTATTTTTAGTTATTATTATACAATATTATATTACTATTTTTATATTGTTTTTATATTATTATTATTATTATTATACAAAACATTCCACCACAGTCAGCTGGCTCTTCAGAAACGACGCTCCCTCTCGTCGTACTTCCACGTGATGTTTTCCCCTACTTCTCGAATCCGGTTTCCCGCATCCACCAGTTCCTCGCCGTAGCGGCGTAATTCGGCAATGTTTTCCGCGCTCATAGGTGGGTATGGTGCAGGTTCAAGATCAAACTGGGGAAAGTAAACATTGGGGTTATTCATGAAGTTCGGAAATTGCCAATCGCTCGTCCACCATTCTTCCAGCTGCCCTGTAACAAGTTGGGGGTTGACAATGGGGTCTGGAATAGCAGGTTCCAAATTAATTGGAAGTTCAGATTGGGCTGGGAAATTGAAAAGGGTTTCGTCTGCAGGTCCGATGAGGTCACAGTTTGCAAGTTTCCTATCAAGCTCTTCCCAAGGTGGCATCTCCTGGGCTTGACCGGAACTTTCTCCTACTTCCTTTCCCTTCCCTTTGTCTTTTAGATCCTCTGTCTTTTTCACCTTTTGTGTAGGTGGCTCCTTCCTTCGTCCGCGTTTCCAATCCAGGATTCTTCTCCTCTTTTTAGGCTTAGGTTTCTCCTGGGGCTGGGCCTGGAACACTAGTGGCTCCTCAATATCCGCTTGATAGCTGGATTAGGTTCCTGTTGTATCCATATCGGTGGTATGGATAGTAAAGTTTCGGAGTGCCTCCGACAGTTCATTCATGTTGTTAGCACACATGAAGAAACACACACAAATTTAAGTTAAAATTTTATTTATTAAATTAAATTTTCACAGAATCACAGAATGGCAAATTGAAAAATTAAGTATTTTTCAAATACTTAATTGGCTTAAATCAGTGGCTCTGATACCTCCTTTTTCTGTCACGGCCCCCGTCCTGGTTTTACCCGGTCCAGAGGCCGCGGGACAGAAACCCGTGGTAGTGGTGTTTACTTTGGCAGCGGAAATTTTAACAGGATCGTTTAAACTGAAAACACCCCTTTTATTTTATTTAGAAATTCGAGATAAACCCCGTAATTTACAATAGAGGAATTTCATTGGGAAATCCCCTGATTACAAAAACATGTTTATTTATTTACTGAGCCATATTCTTCAAGCTGGTAGTGCTACTCGGCACTTTTCCTTGTTCACAATAAATAACCTAAAACATGTTTAAAAAGATTTTATCAGCGGGGAAATACTAGCGAGTCATTCATTTGGTAGAAAACGACACATTGTTATAAATTACAGTATTAAGGGCGATTACAATGTTTATATCAACCAATTACCCAACGGTATTTGTCACTCGACCTATTTCTGTGACTATGGTCATATCACCCATTGGCTAACCCGTTGTCCAATGGTGACGGTTATCAAGTAATGTATATAAAACCCCACATACCGGCTGTAATTGAAGATTACAAAGACTTAATCCCTATAATTATAACTTTGAAAATAAATAGGGTTTTGGAAACAATTTGATAAAAAGAGAATGACTCACATTGCAAGTTTAGTTGGACAGAGTTTTGCCTACGGATTAAGCCTGGTAACCTAGTTAAAATAACAATCCACACGAAACTAGGTTAGTAACTTAATACAACATTTATGATAAGCTCACGAAATCAAAACCCTCACGACGAATGACAAAGTATAGCCCGAATTCAGGCAGCACTTAAACATCCATCGGATCGGTTTCAATCGACCGGACATTGTATCGTAGCAGTGATCGAGTTAATACCCTGTTGTCGTAGCTGAGCTTCGTGACTGTGTATGTTTTTGAACGAAACAGTGTATAACTTCTCGTACGTAACAAATTTTTCCGTCGTAACAACTTTCCCATGCAAGTGCCAACCCTTACTATATATACTGAAAATTAGCCTCCCCCGCGTGTCGCGCCAGGCTCCCTAGCCCCTGGCCCGTGTTGCGACGGCGACCATTTTAGGCTAGGGGTGCCTGGTGTCCTGCTTAGCCTTGCTGAGTCAGTTTGAACGAAAAATTTAGAGTTATCTTTGTTTTATGCTGATAATTATCAATTAGGGGACCCCCTGGAGTTTTAGGGGGCCCTGATCCTAGTTTTGATCGTTTTAAAAATTTACGGGTCGCGCCATACCACTTGGGGGGTCTCAATTAGGGTTTCCTAATGGACGTTATTAAGATAAGAAATAATAAATTTGGCAAGGGTTGTTACATTGTTAGCAGAGGGGAGTAACTCAGTAAGATTTTGCTGCATGAGATGGACAAAAATTCAAGAAAAAGATACTGATGACAGTCATATGTCATTTTGTATTCTTTGTTCTTGAAGAAGGCTTGGATGAGGAGAAGAGATCGATGACATTGAAGAGTGGGATGATTATAAAGATGAAGATTAAGATGAAGAAAAAGCGAAAAAGTCACCCACACGTCATAGATCTATGTCCCCAAACATCCACAAAAAGCCACTTCAACAGACGAGCAGGCAAAATAATCAAACCGATGGGTTTGTTAAGTTTTACATAAAACGCCATATATTTGGTGACAGTTCTTGTACTATTAAAGAAGAGAGAGACTGATGACAGTGAAGATTGTGAATAGAGATCCGACTAGGAATTTTAGTTTATTTTCTTCGCTTCTATTTTTTCCCTGTGGTTGTAATATAATCTTACAATTGTAAAACGCCAAGATATCACAAACGCCAAAATGTATATAAAAATAATAGAACAATGGGCCATCTTGTTTAAAACACCTTGAAAAACGCCATTCAGATAGATTTCCTGACCCCCTGGGTTCCAATGGCATTCGATTTGAATAAACGCCATAAACGCCAAAATGTTAATACAATGAAACCATTAAACGTCATTAATTATTGAATTTGGTTAACGTCAAAAATCTTAAACCCCAAAAAATAAAACAATATTGTGAAAAGCGGAACTGGAAAAGTAGAAGATAAAAGGACAAAAAAGCCCCTCCGCCCTTCTCTATGCCGCGTAACACGTGTTAGGCCAGGATGCGTTCTCACCGTTCTCACACTTTTGGCTTTCATTAATCTATTTCCGAATAAAATTTTACAAGATAATCAATTTGCCACAAATAAAATATTACATCAGTTAATCGATCAGGTTCAGGTTCATTTTCATACCTTAAAAGACACAATTCACTGATATTCATTTTTTATTTTTTGAATCTTAGTTCAAAGTAGTAAAAGTCCCTTGTGCGTTGCGATGGGAATAAAATTGGTATCAATGTGATACCGACACCCGGTATTGCAACAGAAAATGAAAAAACCCAAAAGTGAATGTTCTATATCGATCGAAAACTAAAAGAATAAGGTACAATTTGTTTTTTAAGAGGTAAAATATATGTAGTTTGCGGACCACATCTGCAGACATTAGTAGAAGAAGATGTGGACCAAACCTCTGCAGTATACAAGCAGAAGACTGTTTGTTTTTTAACGTATGTAAACTTCTAAAATAAACTAGTGGTGATGTACGGACGATAGTGGTGGCGGGTGGAATCTGTTCGGTACGTTACCGCACCCGCTATAAAAAATATACTTAAAAGTAATTATAATTATAAAATAATGCATTCATGTTTCGATCACTTGTATATTACTATTCACGACTCACTTTCGAGTAAATTTTTTTTGGACACGTGAAAAAATACTCACATTACAATGTACCCAGAATTTTATAAAACTATCGTATTTTAAAATTTATGATATAAAAAGAAACAAAAATGCTTATATTGGTTATATTAGTAAAATAATAATAATAATAATAATAATAATAATAATAATAACAAAAGCTATAAATGAAATTTAGATTGTTTATATTAGGCTTATTGGCCTGTAATAATCTCACTTACACCTTTTTGGCCAATAATAATCCCACCTCAGAATATTCCCCACACCAGTCCCATTTTTCAGATATTTTGCCCACACTGGTCCCAGTTAAAAATCCCTAACTCAGTTAGTAAAATGGCTGATGTGGCAAATGATGTGTTAAAAACTGATTATGTGGCAGATATGTGGCAGATGATGTGTTAAAAACTGATTACCTGTAATAATCCCACCTACACCTTTTTGGCCAATAATAATCCCACCTACACCTTTTTGGCCAATAATAATCCCACATCAGCCATTTTACTAACTGAGTTAGGGATTTTTAACTGAGGACCAGTGTGGGCAAAATATCTGAAAAATGGGACTGGTGTGGGGAATATTCTGAGGTGGGATTATTATTGGCCAAAAAGGTATAGGTGGGATTATTACAGGCCAATTTGCCTTTATATTATAATCTTCTTAGATAAATAAATAGTACAATTTATGTAATCCTTTATACATGAAAATTTTAAATTGTTAATTTATATTAGAGTGAATTAGAAGTTTTGTCCTTTATTTATATACCAAATTTAAGGCGGTGTTCTTTGTCTTTAAAATTGACGAGTTTTATACTTATTGTTTCAAAATCTTACACGATATGTCCTTTGACCTTAAACTAGTTAAATTTTTTCTGTCAATTCAAATCATGTGCAAGGCACATGAGGGTATTGATTGTCATTTTACCCTATTTTGGACATCATCTCATTTAACATCCCCACTATAAAATAATCCTTAAAACCCATTTAACCCACCAGCAGTCCGCCACATCCACACTGTCACTTGCCGACGAACACCGGAACACCCTCATATCCCCTCTCCGGCAACGGCATAAAGCATTTGCATATCATGAATATATGTCCAGAATAATAACATATCCTTCTATCACCACATCAATATAGTCGTATTCCCTTGTTCGTACCAAATCCCCAAAATATTATTTGCATATTTCAATGAAATCAATTGAACTAATCATGAACCATTAGTAATTCTAGCAGAAATGTTCTTTGAGTAAAGTAATTTTATTAAACTATAATGGCAATCAAAGTATTATTTGTGAATTTCAAAGCAAGAAACTATAAAACTTGGGAGGAAAATTTATTGCAAAATTTTGATGAAATCAACAGAATTGAGTGTGATCAATCAGTGAGCAAGAAATGTGCTTGTGTAAAGTAATAATGTCATTAAACTCTAATTACAATCAAAATAACATTTATGAATTTCAAAAAAAGAAACAACATAATGTGGAGGGAAAATACTAATCACAGAAGCGACCATCTTGTTTCTCTGTGTAAACAAACGTCGACCGTTATCAACTCAGGTGGTATCAACGATTTTGCAAGTCCATCACCACTATAGGTAGCCACTACCGTGTAAACAAACGTCGGCCACCTCGTTTACTTTGTTGCCGATGATGTGAGACTTGAACTCCCCTGTTGCCATTAATTTCCCCTCAATCGGTCCAGCAAGTCGAACGATCTTTTAATAGATGGCTCAGATTTGCATTGAACCAAGTGAAAATGGTAGGAAAAACGTGAGGGTGTTGGTTTCAGATGGATAGCGACATTGTTTTGATGGATTTGATGGAGATTCAATGAGAGTGGTGGTTTGTGAATGCACCCAACGGTCATGGCTGATGTTGTAGAAAGAAGGGGATGAACAAAGGTTTTATTAAGGTAAAATTACCAAAATGTTGGTTGACCAAGTGACTTTGCAATTTTGTCACCTTTCTGCGTCTTTGGAAGGCCCTCATAGCCTCAGAAGTGTCCGCCTATCATGTTGAAGCGTCCGTTTTCCCACAAGCCGACATGTGTCCGATTAACATATTCTTCAGAAGCGTCCGCCTGAGTTTTGCTAACGCATCCCTGAAACCTGTGTACGTGGCTCCGCCGACGCTTCCGAACGGCCCAAACAGATTAAATTTCTAATGTTTGGGCCCAAATAGCCCACACCGTACAAATGAACGACCCGTTTTATTTTGTAATACTTGGGCCCAAACCGTTTGTAGACTTTATTTTGTAAGATTTTTATTTTAATTTTTTAAGTTATTTATTTTTGAAGTTATAAACATACATGTTAACGGAGTCAAAAAGTTTTTTATATTAAACACTATTAAACATTAAACATAAGATAATAAAAATAAAAACCAAATTAAATATTAAACAACACATGATATGCAAAATAAAAAGATATAATAAAAAAAGCTTTGCACTCTCTCTTTCTCTCCCTCCCTCACATACACACACACACACTCTCTCTCTCTCTATCTGTCTCTCTCTCTCTTCTCTCTCCATTTGAAGATGGTACAACACCCATCATCCATAGATATGGTGAACAATCATGTCTTATTCTCCACCTATCACATGTTCAACTATCCTCTCCATCTATTCTACAAAACTGTTTTCTCAATTGAATGACAATCTTAAACTGTACCCACAGATCAATCAATAGCATAAGAACGAGAGTGGAGATGAAGAATTTGTTGTTGAGAAGTTTGCGAGTAAAGCTTGTCTCAAATCTGAGCTGACCACCCATCTACAACCCCCCATTTTACGGGGACATCGAAGCCGCACATCATTCCGATCTGAGCCGCCATTTTCATTTGTATTTTCTGATAGGGATCGTAACCCACAAGGTCAAAATCATCAGCCACAAAACCATATATTGTAACGCCCCAAAACTTGAATCTTTAACCCGCTATTACGGTTTCCATATAGTGTGGAATAAAGTAAAATAACTAGGATTAATAAGCCTAGTTTATTAGTCTTGAGTATTTGATAAAAAACCTGAATTGGTGGTTCCTTATAGTAAGACCAAAGTTGGGGGACTAAATAGGAACAATTTGGAAACTAGTTATATTAAATAGAAAAATTTAAACAAAACACACACTTGTATGTGTGTGTGACAACTGGCACCAAACTGGTAATTTCCGTACAATTTAATTAATACTTAATAACTGCAATTATGTGCTTAAATGTCAACATTGTCTGATTACATGCTATACATGTGAATTCATGCACGTTTTATATACTTCAAATATTGCTTTATGCATTACTATTAGCGTTACGTCAGAAAGACTAGTAAACTCACTTGTAAGACACAGTGTGTTAACAATTCTGCAGAAAGCAGTCAGACAATAGAATTGGGGCCTAGGAGTAGGTCCAACGTCTAAAATACATTAGAACCCAAGAATGGATACAAGGGTTAACATATAGACTTTCCGGAAGCTAGAATATGCACCAAAAAGCACCCGAAACACACTTTAAATGCTGAATTTCATATATTTCAGCAAAATTCAGCATTGTAATGAGTTAGTAAGATGTAAAAATATGACTAATTGGTCCTGCATGCTTTCCTAAGTGCCGGGAATTGAAAGTGTCACAAAAGGATACATAAAGGACACTAAACGGTGCAATTTAGCACTTTAACGAACCGGTATCTAACCGAACAACCGGACATTACCCGAAACACCAAAATTACACTAGAAGCATTATTTTAATGTTTCTGAGCTAGTATGATCCCTGAACATCATAACACCCCACTAAAAATATCTAGTAAATAACACTTGTAACTAAACACTTAGATTTGAACCTTAATCTAACTTAATGGTTGGAAACTTACACTTTACCCCCCCCCCCCTTTAAAGTGGACGGTAACCCATGTGACCCCACAAACAAATCCTACTTGATCTTATTAGATTGCATATAATCTTGGGAGATTTGGTGAGAAGATTATGTCTTGTACTTGGTAAACATAATATCCAAAGCTTAACGCTAAAACATGGTTATAAGAACACTTCATCACCCTCATTCCCTCATACACTTCACCCCACCACCCTTCTCCTCTGCCTCTCTTGGCTCTCGGCCGAGATCACCACCCTACACCACCATCATTCTTCAATCAAGTTCATCCATTCCTAGTTCATCTCAAGGTGTAAGAAGGTCCATAAGAAAGCTTGGTGGTCTTGGAGATTGAAGGACCTCTCTCGATTACTTTTAACCATCACATTTGTCACCTACAACATCAAGTGTTCTTCCCTAGCCTTGTGCTAGTAGTAAGACCCTTATGATCCCTTGTTATTTCATATTTAGTTGGTTAAAAGATGATAAACATTGTTAATCTTGAAGAACACTAAAGAACATGATCTTGATACTTTAACATAAGCTTAAAAATATAAGAATACATGTTGAATGATGATGGTTTGCTTCTTGGTGATTGATGATTTGTGTTAGTGATATTAGACATCATAAGAAACCTACTAGATTGTGATTAAACCCATGATCTAGTAAGTTAAGGTGGTGATCTTGTGAAAGACCAAGATCATCATACTTTATGTCTTCATGAACTTGAATGATGAAAGTGGTTTTCATATGTAAAGATGATTTAAACAAAATACAAATCTTGTAAATAGATGATTACAAAAATAATTTTCCCAAGAAACCAAGTTTATTTACAAGATTTACAAAGTCAAGGTTTCTATATAAACAAATCATATTTTTTTTAGTGTTTAAACAAGACTAGAAATATGTGTGTACCAAGAAAAATACAAAAGAAATATTTTTAGAAAAATCATCTTACAAGTTATAAATGACCAAATCTTTTAATAATGTGATTTACAAACAAATAAATATGTTTTAAAGGGTAACTGAACCTACTAAATAACATGGTAAGTTACTACAAGTTTTTACAAAAACTTCAAGTTCATGATGTAGTGTAACTTACTTGATTTTCACACTCGGTAAGTGTCGAATGAGTTGATGATTGTTTGTGATGATTTTAAAAGAAAATAAAAACATGTTTTGAAACATGGGAAACCTCCATTTTTAGGGGAAACCATGTCAAAATTTCTATAAAATTTTGACACTTAGAAAAATATAAGTTTTGGTGAAACTTATTCCCTAAAAATTCACCTAAAAAAAAATATTTACCAAGGTTTCCCTAATTTTTATGTAAACTTCAAGTTAAGAAATGATGATTTCTTCAAGATAAAAATTGATATTAAGTATGTATGATTTTGAGGAAAATATATATATTTATTGATCACCAAATTTTGTGCTAAGTGTATGTAGTATGTATTATATGTAATAGTGTATTAGGACTTGAAAATACACTAAGCACTCCTAAGGAGTAAAAATACAAAAATATACATACAAAATACATGAGAATACGTAGAAGCACATGGACAAGTTACGAACTTAAAATGTCTTCTTGGACGAAAATACATAACTCGGGTGAAAAATACAAGATACTTATATTTATTTTTGAGAAAATAATATAAGTAAGATACATAGTTAAAAATATAAAATATTTTTTAACAACAGAGAACACATACATAAAAGATGGTGACTTGTACTTATGCGATACAAGTCTAGTGACTAACGTTAATAAAACACATATAGGTCACGACGCTATATAAGCAAACCCGGTGAAGTTTACGGCGCAAGAAACACAAAGTTGTGAGTTCATGTCCCCACTTTTAAACTTTTACTTGTTTTCTAACTTGGGGAAAATACATGTGTTATGGTATGTGGAATACAAAAACTAAGGAATGATACATTAGATCATGTCACGAATAGGGTGTCATAAGCACCATTAATCAACAGTATACCTAGACCGTAGAGCAAAAGGTTAGATCTAATAGGTTTCAGGCAGCCACACTCTGGGCCACGTGCTACCTGGAGTGCTTTTGTGTCTCTAGTCGTGAATCGACAAGTAAAATGCCTATGGTTTGGATGCTTCCTATGTCGTGTCACATGTTAATGGCCTTGCAAACCATTAGCGATTTCGATTTCCTTACATTTACAGAAATACTTGTTTCATACAAATTACATACCATGTTTTCATTCAAAGTATACATACGTTCAATACAAAAACTGCATGAATTCACACCAACATTATGTTGACGATTTTCCAAAAACTCACATGTATTTCAGGTAACTAAAGTGGATATGTGCGTGGTCATACTCTTGCTCTTGGATGTTGTTTATGTTGTTAACTATGTTGTGTTAAGACTCCTATGCTGTTTTGTTGGGTTTGGTTGTTGTGTCCCACTCCGTGTGGTGATATAAGGACCAACACCTTTATGTTTGTCTTCGAATAATAATGTAAAGTTTTCAGACAATGTTTATGCTGTCTTGTGATGTAAACACTTAACCTATGTTTTAATTACGTCATGTTATTGGCATTTGGAGTTATTTTTATGAGCATGTAGTATGTTTACCAATCGTATGCAATGAGAACTGTTCAAGATCACACCTCGTGCTTCCGCCTTAGAAAGGGGTGTGACAGATTGGTATCAGAGCTGCGATTGTAGTGAACCAGGATTCCTTCTCGAGTCTAGACTACAATCTTTAGGATCCTCTCACGAAAACAACATTTTCAAAGGTTTTTCATTGCATAAAACTTTCCGCGACATCCACTGCCTGAAACAGATTTTCAAAGAGTCAAGAAAGGACACTACAAGACTTAGGGTGCACTGGAGTAGCACTTGTATTTGACTAAGAAATTAATTGCAATTATGTGTGATAATTAATATATACATATGCTAGAAATAGAATATCTCAGGTATACGTATCTTTGTCTGAAAGCAGTGGCCTACCTGAGGGAAGTGACCCGATGATGAGACAAACTGTGCGGACTGTGCAAGGAGTTACGTAATTATGGATGCATACATAATTATTGAAATTCAGTGCACAAAAATCACAGCAAGTCTTGTCATGTGTCAAACGAGATTCCTTCAATATAAGAAAAGGTCAAACATGAACACCCTTCCCCCAGCCTATTAAATACTCTATAGGAGTAATGATATAGGGTATAAAGACAAGAACCGCCAAGGTGAAGAAAGATATTTTGTCCTTTACATATATTAAACTTGTACTACGGGGTAATGTAACCCTTATGCATTTTGTTTACTTCATAAACAATAATGTAACAAGTTAACCTGATATGTATAAAGACTCGGTGAATATCTTATGTCACATCAGTACTTATCTATTTATGCATGCTTGTTGTTGTATGAATTGATTTATATGTTTGGCGGATTGTTTGATGTCACTTATGTGGGTATATGCTTGTGGATATATACTACTACTGTCTCGTATGACGATATCAAACAAATGTCTAACCATGTTGTGTTGTGTTCTGTCAGAACATGGCACCAAGGAGAGCTATGAACGCTCGTGATCAACCTCCTCCTCCCCCGCTGCCGAGGACTGCTGAAGAACTGAACTCCCTGCTGGAAGAAAGGATCTCCGAAGCTATCGCCCAGTACGAGGCGAACCATACTGAACACAGTGGAGGACCAAGCAATACTAGACGTAATGGGAATGAAGACTCATCTGGAGGAAACACAGCTCAAGGTTGCACTTTCAAGCAGTTTCTCGACTGCAAGCCCCTGAACTACAACGACACTGGAGGTGCAGTGGCTTTCGCGTGCTGGACGGAGAAGACTGATTCCACTATCCGTATGAGCAAGTGCACCACGGACCAGCAAGTCACTTTTATTACTGGGTTGTTTGTTGATGAAGCTTTGACTTGGTGGAATTTGCAAGTCCAGACTCTGGGTGATGATGCTGCGTACGGCATGACGTAGGATGAACTAAAGGAACGAATGAGAGAGAAGTATTGCTCTCGTGCTAAACTCCAAAGGTTGGAGACTGAGTTCTGGAACTTGACCATGGAAGGTGCTGACATTACTGGGTATACCCGAAGGTTCCATGATTTGTCAAGAGTGATCCCCTATATGGTGACACCCGAATTTAAGCGTGTTGAGCGCTACATCTGGGGATTGGCTCCAGAATTTCGCAGCTTAGTGACTTCGGCTAAACCTGAAATGATCACTCAGGCTGTAACTCTGGCTGTCAGCCTTACTGAAGATGCTGTTCGTATGAAGAAGTTATCACTGAACCCAACTGAAAAGACCGAGACGCATGCTGAGTCGTCTGGTGAGAAGAAAGGAAGCATGCGAATCTGAATCAGGCAACCCACAGCAATAACAAGGGTTCAAACAATAAGAAGCGTGATACTAACCCACCTGAGGAAGCAAAAACCTTTGCAGCGGCAAATGATACTATAGCTAGAAGATACCAAGGCACCCTGCCTAAATGCTAAAAATGTAGGTATCACCATGAAGGAGCTTGTCGCATTCCAAGATGCGACAAATGTGGTAGGTTGGGTCATCAAACAGAAGATTGTTGGGGAAAAGGAAACGGAGGTGCTAATAGGAATGGAAGGGATAATAGGAACGGGAATGGAAATCGTAATGGTGCTGGTAATGGAAACAGTGGAGGAAATGGCAATGGTAACCGGAATGGCAATGGAGCTGGGCAGAACCAAGGATGCTTTGGTTGTGGAAGCAAATATCATTTCAAGAAAGACTGCCCAAGGGAGAACAATGCTCAGGCTCGAGCATTCGTGATTGGAGCAAGGAACGCACGCGAGGACCCTAATGTGGTCACCGGTACGTTTCTCGTTAACAATCACTTTGCATCCATACTATTGACACTGGTGCCGATTATAGTTTCATGTCTGTGGAATTTAAACGCATTCTTGGAATAGAATCTAGTAAATTAGATATTCCTTATTCCAACTCCTTTTGCTCCCTTTTCCAAATCCTCTCCTTTGTTGCATTCTGATTCTGAATAGTCTTTCTGTTTGTAACCTCTTCATCTGCTTGAATGTTCAGGGTTTCATCAATTCCCTTTTTCTTTTCTTTGGCAGATGTTTCAGCAGAGGTTTTAGAAGACTTCTTTTCAGGCTCTGGCTTTTGCTTTGGCTTTTGTCTTGGAGTAGGCTTGCCAAAGTTTTTCATGTTATGTTTCTCCCCCTTTTTGGCATCATCTTGATCATCATCCTTGTCAAAAATAGGTGCAGGGGAAGTGCTAGTCATCTTTGTCAGGGCTTCTTTTATACTCTTGATGTCAGCCTAAGTATCCTTATATCTTGCTTCAACCATATTCCTGATGAGTTCCATGTGAGTATTATGTTGAATTTCAGCAAGATTTCTCTGAGCAGTAAGGATAGGTTGAACAGCATTCCAAAGCTCTTAAGAATATTGTTGTAGAGTGGGTTGAATTTTGGAAGCTTCTACTAAGAACTTGATGGAATCATTCATAGTATCAACAGTGTTTTCAATGGTAGAGAGCCTCTCTGTCAAATCTTGGTATTTTAAACCATCACCTAATTTAACGGGATCATCTGATTTCCCACCAGTGGTGGTTGTATCTGTTGTTGTAACAGGAGGAGTCTCCAAGTTATCATCAGTAGATGCCCCTTTTTCTTGGTACTGGGGACTTCTTTTTTCAGTAGTGGTTACCTTAGTAAACACACCAGTGGTTGGAATGAACTCCCCAGTGGTTACCTTGGTTCCCACAGAAGAAATTGCCTTCAAGGGAGTCTAACTGATGAAACTACTGTCCAGATGTAGATCAGTGGATCCAACATCTGTAGTAGCTGCTCTACTTGAACTACCAACAAGAATTTCTTGAAATTCTAGTGGTGTAACCTCCTCAACTGTTTGTGGGTTATCCAATTGAATTGGTTCAGATACAACCATTGTTGAAGTTGTACTCTCTGTAATGTGGTGGTGAGAGGGGCTGTTTTGTATCTGAAGTTCAATGGCCTCAATCAGAGGTTTTAATGTAGGTGGTATTGGAGAAGTGGGGAGTGGTGTGGAAAGAGAATTTGCCCCGGGAGCAGGTATTTGTAACATACTCTCAAGTGAGGGTAATGTCTCATATTGTGGTGTCCCTGTGCTTACAACATGTTCCTTTTGTGAAGAAGCATGAGGAGATGTGGTTTTGGGTGGAGATCTTTCCAACTGTTGTGAGGAAGTAGCAACAGTTGTTTCATGTGACTTTTGTGTTGTCACTGGGTTAATTTCTGGGATCTCATCTTCCAGAAGACCTTTTTAGTGGCTTTGGTGGGCTTGGTGGATTTCTTTTTGGTCTTTTTGGTAGTTTTTGGTGGGGGTTGCACAGTAGTGGTTGTACTGCTGTGGTCACCATGAGTAGTGGGTTCAGCAGCTGAAATCTGAGGAGCAGATGTGGACTCATCCAAAATTTGCTCAGACTCCCCTGCTTGTGTTTTAGAAACTTTTGACTCTTTAGCCATCAGGCGAGTAAATGTTTAAGAAGAAAGACTATTTATTTGAAAAGGTGTTCCTTGTTCTAAAGCTTTAATACTTTCTTTTGGAATTTTATGTTTTAAATAGTAGCTTAAGAACCTAGGAAACAACAAGAAAGCGTGTGGCTTCTTTTCCTTGACATTATTCACATTTGTAACCAAATCAGCAAACAATGCTTGGGAGTAATTGAAATCAGGTTTAGACATGATAGCATACCCCAAATATTGAATTTTTAAAGGAATTTCATTAAAAGCATTTGTTTTATTTGAAACACAAGTGAGCAGGGTATGAAATAAAAATTTCATAGGTGGTGGGAAATTGCCTTTCTGCATTGTTGCTTTGGTCAATTGCCCATCACACCCTCTTTCGATCAAATCAAGTTGATACTCACTTTTAGGGAATGAAGTTTTACCTGCTAAGTCATTTGTCTGAAAAACCTCTGAGATGGTTTGTGGAGTTATTGAGACCAAAACACCTCCTACTTTTGACGTAATAGCCCAAGGCTTTTTGTTTTGAACTTCAAGCTTAGCATTGGTCCAGAAGTCCCGTAGAGTATCTTGATATATGGGTTCATTACAAGTGAGCAAAGTTTTGTACTTTGATGATGATAAGGTGTCGATGATGGAATGGAAATCTGTATTTTTGTTCGTTTTTTCAATGGTACAGATGTAGTTGTGTGGATGTTTGATGATAAGAGCCATGATCGGAAAGAAAGATTGTGAATGATTGAGAGAGAATGAAGGAGAAAAGTGTAACCTGGAAGGACCTGCACAAAAATGTCCTAAAACACTCCGTAAGTGAAAACCCGGACCCCTAAAACCCTAAATTTCATAAAAAATAAGAAAATCAAGTTTTATTAGTCTATCGCGGGCCGCAAAAGACTCTAGGGAAGTCTACGCGGGGCGTGACAGCCTTGCAACTCTCCGGATAAGCTTTAGGGCCACGTGTCAGACACGTGGCAGACCTACGCCATGACACGGCAGCCCTAGTCGTAGCTAGGGTGGCCCTCGCGGGGCGCGTAAGCCGGCCTTAACGCCTACGCGGGCCGCGACAAACTCCATTTTCAGCTATAAATAGTACGTGCATGGGCAGTTCACCTGTGCTCGTAAAAATCCTTCAAAAACGTTCTAAACTGCTCAAAATAGTGTGATTAGGTGTTGAAACGCTACCGCGATCACAGGGTAATAACTTGATCACTGCTACAATACAATGTTCGATCGATTGAAACCGAATTCGGGCTATACTTTTTCATTCGTCGTGAGGGTTTTGATTTCGTGAATTTATCATAAATGTTGTATTAAGTTACTAACCTAGTTTCGTTTGCATTGTTTAACTAGGTTACCAGGCTTAATCAGTAGGCAAACTCTGTCCAGTTAAACTTGCAATGTGAGTCATTCTCTTTTTACCAAATTGTTTCCAAAACCCTATTTATTTCCAAAGTTATAATTACAGGGATTAAGTCTTTGTAATCTTCAGTTACAGCCGGTATGTGGGGTTTTATATACATTACTTGATAACCGTCACCATTGGACAACGGGTAAGCCAATGGGTGATATGACCATAGTCACAGATACGGTCGAGTGACAAATACCATTTTGGGTAATTGGTTGATATAAACATTGTAATCGCCCTTAATACTGTAATTATAACAATGTGTCGTTTTGTACTAATTGAATGACTCGCCAGTATTTCCCCGCTTATAAAATCTTTTTAAACATGTTTCAAGTGATTTACTGTGAACAAGGAAAAGTGCCTTGTAGCACTCCAGCTTGAATGATGTGGCTCAGTAAATAAATAAATATGTTTTTCTAAACAGGCTATTTCCTAGTGAAATTCCTTTATTGTAAATTACGGGGTTTGTCCCGAAACTTGAAATAAAATAAGTGGGTATTTTCAGTTTTAAATGATCCTGTTAAAAATTTCCGCTGCCAAATTAAATACTAATACCACGGGTTTCTGTCCCGCGGCGTTCGAACCAGGAAACTGGGTCGGGGGTCGTGACAGAAAAAGGTGGTATCAGAGCCACTGATTTAAGCCAATTAAGTATTTAGAAATACTTAAATTTTCAGATTGCCATTTTGTGATTCTGTGAAACTTTAATTTACACTAAATATAATTTTAATTTGAATTTTTGGTGTGTTTCTTCATGTGTGCTAACATCATGAATGAACTATCGGAAGCACTCCGAAACTTTACAATCCATACGTCTGATATGGATACAACAGGAACCCAGTCTGGCTATCAGGCAGATACCGAGGAGCCACTAGTGTTCCAGGCCCAACCTCAAGAGAAACCCAAATCCAAGAAAAGGAGAAGACTCCTGGACTGGAAACGAGGACGAAGGAAGAAGCCCGCTGCCCAGAAGGTAAAAAAGACGGAGGATCCAAATGGAAAAGGAAAGGAAGTAGGGGAGAGCTCTGGTCAAGCCCAAGAGTTGCCACCTTGGGAAGAACTGCATAGAAAACTTGCTAACTGTGACCTCATCGGACCTGCTGACGAAACCCTTTTCAATTTCCCCGCTCAATCTGAACTTCCAATTAATTTGGAACCTGCTATTCCGGACCCTATTGTCAACCCTCAACCTTTTACAGGGCAGTTGGAAGAATGGTGGACGAGTGACTGGCATTTTCAGAACTTCATGAATAATCCCAATGTTTATTTTCCCCAGTTTGATCCTGAACCTGCACCATTCCCACCAATGAGCTCGGAGAACGTTGCTGAATTACGCCGTTACTGCGAGGAACTGGTGGATGCGGAAAATCGGATTCGGGAAGTGGGGGAAAACATCACGTGGAAGTACGACGAGAGGGAGCGTCATTTCTGAAGGGCCAGTTAACCAAAGTTGCATGTTTTGTATAATATTATTATGTGAATATACATATATATATATAATATATAATAATAAAATTATGTATAATAATATAAATATCACTAAAATATCTGTAAATACGTGGCTTGCATTGACGCATAATGTTGGTGCATACGTCTGTCGACTTCGTCTTGTATCAAGTCTTGTATTAGATTAGATAGATCAGGGCACGAAATACGAGAAATCCATGTTTAGGGGTATTTCACACGAAATGACACAATGTCATTTCGCACGAAACCAACAGGGTATTTCGCACGAAATAGGTATTTCGTGTGAAACTATTTTCGCATGAAGGTGTTCCGTGCGAAATAGCCATCCCTATAAATACCGGTGCCTTGGTTCTCATTTGTAACTTTCCGGTTTCAGTACCGAACTGCTGCCGAAGTGTCTACTCGCTGTAATTCTTTGTCAAATCAATCTAAATACAGTTTAAAGTGAATTGCTAGCTGATTTGATTAGATACGTTTGTTTCCGCCTCTCGTATTGAGCAAAAACTCTTCTGAACGACTCGTTTGGTCGTGAAAACGATCCTACAAGTGGTATCAGAGCTCAGGATGTAACAACCCTCGGTAAAACCAACACCCTTATAATATTTCCGACACCCTATTATACCCCATTATGTCTTTAAATACACCCCGTATGTGAAAACCGCGCCCGAAATACGTTATAGTTATAAAATAAATTAAAAACAATAAATATTGAGTTGAGGCGGGCCACGTAGGAACCCACCCCAACCTTACGCGGGCGGTATAACGGCTGGAACCTGACTCCACTGATTTCTTTAGTTCAAGCGGGCCGCGTAAGCCTTAGCTTACATTTATGCGGGCCGCGAGAGATCAACAAACGCGGAGACATCAGAGGTCGACACGTGTCGACGTCGTGGCGGACCTATCTGATGACCGGGACAAGCTATGCGTTGACCATATGTTGACGCGGGCCGCGTATGACTACCCTTACGCGGGCTACGTGGAGACAAGTTTCAGCAACTATATAAGAAGGCCATTGGGTTTCACTTTCCGTCGTTCATTTCTCAATTCTCAATCTCACTTTCTGAATTAGAGTTATTATAGTCGGGTATTATACCCCTAATTAGCAAGTTTCTGCTCCGTTGTAAGTATTATAACCCCAGTTTCGTAAATAGATACGCTGCCCGATTGATTCAGGGTTCCGTAACAACTGTCGTGGTTCTGCCCGACGTAGTTGTTGGAATGCCGTCTCGGGGAGGGTATCATTAATATTTTCAAAGGGTTATGGTACTAACCAATGTACATTTGTATAAATTATAGATTATATCCAGGAAACCCTTACGCGAAGTCTAAGATAGCAATGTGAGTAATCCTTCTTTTTGTGTAAACCTTTTTGTGAGTTTATCCTCTTTTTGTTAATCTTTTTGGTAATGTTTTACCAAACCTTAAATGTTTTACCATGAAATTTAGCAGTGATTGAGTCTCTGTAGTTCTTCAATTACTGCCGGTATGTTGGGGTTTTGTATACAAAATTTACTACACTGTGAGTAGTAAGTCAAGATGACAATACGTTACCATTGGACAATGAGTTAGCCAATGGGTAATATGACCCACAAGTCAGGGTTGACAGTACTAATGGAGTAATTGTATAGACATAAACAATGTGATCGCTCTCAATACTGTTCACTGTGACTTTTTATTTAAACTTGATTAAATTGGGATTCACTCACCAGTATTTCCCACTGACAAATGTTTTTAAAACGCGTTTCAGGTAACTCAATGTGACAGCCAATTAATAGAAAGCCAGCTGGAGAGCACTAAAGGCTTGGGGGAAAATGTGGCTATAAAAGTTACCTAATAAACGATGTTTTAAATTCAATGAAAATAGGGTTTATCCCTATAAATGTATTGTAATAAGAAACTTGGATTTTACCCATGTGATGATTAATATTAAATATGGTGGTTTTACTCTGATAAACATTTCCTAACTACGGTCCTGATGTAATTTCCGCTGCAAGATTAAATAACCTGATACCACCAGAAATCTGGGCTCGCGTCCTCCCGTTCCCGGGACAGATAAGGGATCGGGGGTTGCGACAGAAGGTGGTATCAGAGCCTAGCCACTGGTCTGAGCCAAAGAAGTATTCTGCTGACACTTAAATTATAAATTTTATGTTAGGAAATAATTTATGGAAATACGTGCATAACTGTATTTATTTGTTATGTGTTATTTGACTATTTGTTAGTTTACAGTATGAGTGATCAAGGACCCTCAAACATGAGTCGTCAGTTGTCTGAATCACCTAGGAGTGAAGGTACCTCGTCACAGCCTGCCCTTTCTGGGTATACTGCTGATCAGGAAGAAGGAATGTTTGCTTTTAAAGCACAGTCAGAAGAGCCATTCCCTCATAAGAAACGAGGATGGTTCAGTAAGGAAGCCTTTGCTCGTAGGAAAAGAACGCGAAAGTTGCAACAGAAAAGAGTTTTAGCAGCTGTTAAGCGAGAGACAGATGCCCATACACAGGATATGCTTAATAGAAGCCTAGCCAATTTCCATATCCTAGCTACAACTACTGCTGAACCGAGTCTGGAACAACTAGTAGCCCCACAACCACAAAACCCAGACCAACCCATGGAAATAGAAAATCTTGATAATCAAGTGGAGATGCATGACTTTAACCCAGAAGAAATCCCTAGGGTACCCGCACCGAATCCCCTAGACCCAAATTACGACCCCTGGTGGGACGATAATAGGGACTTTGTGCAACGTTACCCTATCCATGAAGACACAACCATAGAAGCCTATCCAGGTATAGACCCTTTAGATCCCTATTACCATGATAACTACATTAGGGAGATTTTAGAGGATCCTTACCAATTTCAGGAACTTTCACCCCCATATCAGGAACCCGCACCCCAGATTCCGAACCTAGTCCGAGAACCTGCACCCCCAATGAGTGCAGAAAATGTGCAAGAACTTAGGACTTTCGGTGAGGAAATTTTAGAAAGCAGTGAGAGAATGCGTCAGGTGGGAGAGCGTCTCGTATGGAAATACGATGAGCGCAATATGGATTTTTGGATAAATCCATACCCATGATGTGATGGAAGAGATGGTAATAGTAATAATAAAATAAAATAAAATATGTGTGTACGGATGCATATTACTATTAGTGTGATTCTATTTCTGTCAGTATTGTAATTTTTAATTCAGTACTAGAATGTAATAGATGCATAATAGTATGTGGAAATAGAGTACAAGTCGCAATGATCGACGTTTTTTGCTAGATTGCGTATCATATGATTAACTATATTAAATATTATCTTGTGATATTAATATGGGAAAATGTTTAAAATTCAGATGGCCGATGAAGGAAATCAAGGAAATCTGAATAATGATAACCAGAGTAACATTAACGTGGTTAATGAGAATCCAAGCATCAATAACAATGGAAATCAAATGGACAATAGTGCTATTCAACACATAGTGGCACAGGGAATTATAGATGCAATGCCATTTATTCTTCAAACTGTTAAGGATGCTGATAATAAAAGTAAGCATAGCAGTAAACGACCTATCGAACCTGAAAACAGCGTGAACAATGGACCTTTACTTCAAATGCCTATTCCCAAAAGGAGAAGAACCATGCCTTATGGTTGTTCTTACAAAGAATTCTGGTCTTGTAAACCAATGGAATTCTCGGGCAACGAAGGGGCCATTGCAACTCTACGTTGGATAGAGAATACTGAGGCAGTCTTAAGGATAAGCAAGTGTGCTGAAGAAGATAAGATACTGTTTGCTTCTAATCTGTTTAAGAATTCAACGTTAGAATGGTGGAACACTATCCTCCAATCAAGAGGAAGTGATAAAACCTACAATATGGAATGGGAATAATTCAAGAACAAGGTAGAAAGGAAATTCTGCCCACCCAATGAGAAGGAACAGATAGCAAACAATTTCCTAAACCTTAGGATGACTGGTGTGGATAGTAAGGGATATACTAAAATATTCTTCGAATATGCTAGAATAGTGCCAACTCTTGCTTCACCAGAACCAGTGTTAATCTCCCATTATATTTGGGGATTAATTGGAGAGATAAGACACGTAGTCAAGGCAGCTAGAACTCAAACCATAGAAGAAGCTGTAGAACTAGCAAATACCTTGACAGATGAATTAGTCCGTACCCGAGAAGAAGATCAAAGAAGGAACCTAACCCAAAGGCTTACCCAAGAATTCCGTTCTGGGAATTTCAACCGTAGGAATATAGGTTCTACCTCTGCACCTTTCTGCAAAGTCTGCAAGAAAAAACATTCGGGAAAATGCTCCGCTCTTTGCAATTATTGCAAGATGCCAGGGCACAAGGAAGAAAATTGCAGGAAGAAATCCAGTAATGGATTATGCTACAACTGTGGAGAAAAAGGTCATATCAGGTCAAATTATCCAAAACTAACCCCAACTACAAACAACAAGAATACTCAAAATGCTAGAGCATTTGTTCTGACTGCAGATGAAGCTAAGATGATTCCAGATGTCATAGCTGGTACGTTTTTAGTTAATGATATTTTTGCTAAAGTATTATTTGACTCTGGTGCAAACCAAAGTTTTATTAATATGTCATTTTGCAAATTTCTAAATCAGTCATTAACTAAACTACCACAAGAATGTCTAGTAGAGACAGCTAATGGAGAAACTGTTAGGATTTCTGAAATCTTGCATGGAGCAAGAATAGAAATTTTAGATCAGAAATTTATTGCAAACCTTTATCCCATGAATCTGGCAGGATTTGATGTTGTTTTAGGAATGGATTGGTTAATAGCCAATAAAGCCAGTATTTTATGTGATCAAAAGTCAATTCAAGTAAATTCACCAAAAGGTAAAACGATCATAATTAAAGGAGATAAACCATCTGGATCTACAAAATTTATCTCTGTGATGAAAACTGCAAGCTATATAAGAAAAGGTTCTATAGTGTATATGATTTCCATAATCAATAACACTAAAGGAAAAGAACTAAAAGATATTCCAGTAGTGTCTCAGTTTTCAGATGTATTTCCAGAAGAATTACCAAGACTACCTCCAGACAGAGAAGTTGAATTCAGAATTCACCTGCTGCCAGGAACGGCACCAATTGCCAAAGCACCTTACCGTTTAGCACCTGCAGAAATGGAAGAATTAAAGAAACAATTAGACGAATTGTTAGAGAAATGATTTATACAACCAAGTTCGTCGCCATGGGGAGCGCCGATACTGTTTGTTAAAAAGAAGGACGGATCAATGCGTATGTGTATTGACTACCGTGAATTAAACAAGGTCACGATTAAGAATCGGTACCCATTACCGAGAATTGATGATCTGTTTGATCAACTGCAAGGAGCTCGATTTTTCTCTAAAATCGATTTAAGGTCAGGATATCATCAATTAAAGGTACAGGAAGAGGACATTCCTAAAACCGCTTTCAGAACAAGGTATGGCCATTACGAATTTACTGTCATGCCATTTGGTTTAACCAATGCCCCAACTACATTTATGGACATGATGAACCGAATATATAAGCCATATTTGGATAAATTCATAACTGTCTTTATAGATGATATTCTAATTTACTCTAAGAGTAAAGAAGATCATGCAAAGCATTTGCACGCACTTTTAAGTTTGTTAAGAAAGGAAAAGCTTTATGCTAAATTTTCTAAGTGTGAATTTTGGTTAGAACAGGTACAATTTCTTGGACATTTAGTTAACCATGAAGGAATTCATGTAGATCCCACAAAGATCGAAGCAATTACTAAATGGAAAACCCCCGAGTCACCAACTGAGGTTAGAAGTTTCTTAGGATTGGCCGGTTACTATAGAAGATTTATTCAAGATTTTTCTAGAATAGCCATTCCCTTAACTAAGTTAACCTGTAAATCTGTTAAGTTTGAATGGGGATTAAAACAAGAAGAAGCTTTTAGAATCCTTAAGCAAAGATTAACCCATAAACCCATATTAGCATTACCAGAAGGAGCTGAAGACTTTGTAGTCTACTGTGATGCTTCTAAATTAGGTTATGGATGTGTATTAATGAAACGACAAAAGGTTATAGCTTACGCATCTAGACAACTTAAGAATCATGAAGAGAATTATTCAACTCATGATTTAGAGTTAGGAGCTATAATTTTTGCTCTTAAAATTTGGAGACATTACCTTTATGGTAGTAAGTTCACCATATTCACTGATCATAAGAGTTTAAGGTATATTTTCAAGCAAAAGGAGTTGAATATGAGACAAAGACGCCGGATGGAGATGCTTAGTGATTATGATTGTGATATCCAGTATCATGAAGGAAAAGCAAATGTAGTAGCAGATGCTTTAAGCCGAAAATATCATGAAAAGCCAAAAAGGGTACGTTCTCTTAAATTAAATCAGCAAGTAGATTTAAATGAGCAGATAAGAGAAACACAAGAATCAGTAATCAAGGAAGATACTGAAAAATTAAAAGGTATGCTAAAAGAATTGGAACAAGGAATATATGGAATTTGGAGATTCCATAAGAAAAGAATGTGGATACCTAAATTAGGAAACCTGCGTAATCGTATATTAGAAGAAGCCCATAAGTCTAAGTATACGATGCACCCAGGGAATGATAAAATATACCAGGATTTAAGGAAAAATTTCTGGTGGATAGGAATGAAAAAGGACATAGCAGCCTATGTTTCTAAATGTCTAACTTGTTCACAAGTTAAAGCTGAACACCAGAAACCCTCAGGATTTCTACAACAATTAGAAATGCCAGTATGGAAATGGGAATTGATAACAATGGATTTTGTTACTAAATTACCCAAAACAAGGAAAGGAAATGATACAATCTGGGTGATTGTAGATAGACTAACCAAGTCAGCTCATTTCCTACCAATGAAAGAAACTTTCAGCATGGAACAGTTAGCTAAATTATATGTAAATGAAATTGTTTCTTTGTATGGCATTCCTTTATCAATTATATCTGATAGAGATAGCCGATTTAACTCTCATTTTTGGTCAAGTTTCCAAAAGGCAATGGGAACCAAGTTAAAATTGAGCACAACTTATCATCCTCAAACAGACGGACAGAGTGAAAGGACAATTCAGACAATGGAGGACATGCTTAGAGCTTGTGTAATTGATTTTGGAGGTAATTGGGATGATCACTTACCTTTAATAGAATTTTCTTATAATAATAGTTATCACACAAGTATCAATGCTGCACCATTCGAAGCACTTTATGGACGAAAGTGTCGAACCCCAGTCTGTTGGGCAGAAATTGGGGAAAAGCAACTATCTGGACCCAAGATAGTGCAAGAAACAACCGACAAAATTATTCAAGTCAAGGAACGACTAAAAGCAGCTCGTGATCGACAGAAGAGTTATGCTGATAACCGACGCAAACCATTGGAATTTCAAGTAGGAGAAAAAGTATTATTAAAAGTCTCTCCTTGGAAAGGAGTAGTAAGATTCATAAAAAGGGGAAAGCTAAGTCCTAGGTATATTGGACCTTTTGAGATTATTAGAAGAATAGGACCTATAGCCTATCAGTTACAACTGCCAGAGGAAATGACAGGAATACATGATGTGTTTCATGTATCTAATCTCAAAAAGTGTTTAGCTGATGAATCACTGATAGTACCTCTTAAGGATATAGAGGTAAATGAACAACACAAATTTGTAGAAAGGACTCTACAAATTGAATACAAGAAAGTCAAGAATCTCAAGCATAAGAGATTAGTTTTGGTCAAAGTAAAGTGGGACTCCAAAAGAGGACCTGAGTATACATGGGAACTTGAATCTGAAATGCAAAGGAAATATCCGCATTTATTTCAGTAGATCTCGAGGACGAGCTCTAAAACAAGGTGGGGAGAATGTAACAACCCTCGGTAAAACCAACACCCTTATAATATTTTTGACACCCTATTATACCCCATTATGTCTTTAAATACACCCCGTATGTGAAAATCGCGCCCGAAATACGTTATAGTTATAAAATAAGTTAAAAACAATAAATATTGAGTTGAGGCGGGCCACGTAGGAACCCACCCCAACCTTACGCAGGCGGTATAAAGGCTGGAACCTGACTCCACTGATTTCTTTAGTTCAAGCGGGCCGCGTAAGCCTTAGCTTACATTTATGCGGGCCGCGAGAGATCAACAAAAGCGGAGACATCAGAGGTCGACACGTGTCGACATCGTGGCGGACCTATCTGATGACCGGGACAAGCTATGCGTTGACCATATGTTGACGCGGGCCACGTAGCCCTATGACTACCCTTACGCGGGCCGCGTGGAGACCAGTTTCAGCAACTATATAAGAAGGCCATCGGGTTTCACTATCCGTCATTCATTTCTCAATTCTCAATCTCACTTTCTGAATTAGAGATATTATAGTCGGGTATTATACCCCTAATTAGCAAGGTTCTGCTCCGTTGTAAGTATTATAACCCAAGTTTCGTAAAAATACGCTACCCGATTGATTTAGGGTTCCGTAACAACTGTCGTGGTTCTGCCCGACGTAGTTGTTGGAATGCCGTCTCGGGGAGTGTATCATTAATATTTTCAAAGGGTTATGGTACTAACCAATGTACATTTGTATAAATTATAGATTATATCCAGGAAACCCTTACGCGAAGTCTAAGATAGCAATGTGAGTAATCCTTCTTTTTGTGTAAACCTTTTTGTGAGTTTATCCTCTTTTTGTTAATCTTTTTGGTAATGTTTTACCAAACCTTAAATGTTTTACCATGAAATTTAGCAGTGATTGTGTCTTTATAGTTCTTCAATTACTGCCGGTATGTTGGGGTTTTGTATACAAAATTTACTACACTGTGAGTAGTAAGTCGGGATGACAATACGTTACCATTGGACAATGAGTTAGCCAATGGGTAATATGACCCACAAGTCAGGGTTGACAGTACTAATGGAGTAATTGTGTAGACATAAACAATGTGATCGCTCTCAATACTGTTCACTGTGACTCTTTATTTAAACTTGATTAAATTGGGATTCACTCACTAGTATTTCCCACTGACAAATGTTTTTAAAACGCGTTTCAGGTAACCCAATGTGACAGCCAATTAATAGAAAGCCAGCTGGAGAGCACTAAAGGCTTGGGGAAAATGTGGCTATAAAAGTTACCTAATAAACGATGTTTTAAATTCAATGAAAATAGGGTTTATCCCTATAAATGTATTGTAATAAGAAACTTGGATTTTACCCATGTGATGATTAATATTAAATACGGTGGTTTTACTCTGATAAACATTTCCTAACTACGGTCCTGATGTAATTTCCGCTGCAAGATTAAATAACCTGATACCACCAGAAATCTGGGCTCGCGTCTGCCCGTTCCCGGAACAGATAAGGGATCGGGGGTTGCGACACAGGAGGAAGAGTTCTTACCTTTTCAGCTGCAAAATTTGATTTCTACACCTTCTTTTTCAAAATTAACAACTTTTCACGGTTAAAATGGCTTAATTTTCTCACATTATATGCAAAACTTTGTTTTAACAAAGCCTTGAAAGAATTGGATCTAAAATCGGACTAAAACCTGATCAATTGGACAAAATTCAGACCGAAATGATGACGTCAGTGGTATTTCGCATGGAATTGTGTGTTTGTTTCGTATGAAATAACATATTTCGCACCAAGTTGGTATTTCGTTTGAGTGTTTCGCACGAAATCAGTTCTATTTCACACCAAACTGGTATTTCGTTTGGTTATTTCGCACGAAATCAGTTATTTCGTGTGAAAAGGGTATTTCGTGTGAACTGTTTTCGTTTGAAGTTGTCTTCCAGGGTATTTCGTTTGAACAGGGTATTCCGTGTGAAGAGGTTATTTCGTTTGAAAAAGGTATTTCGCATCAGTGTTTCGTGTGAAAGATTTGATTTCGCTTGAAAAGCTTGTTTTGGGAAACTTATTACCGAAACATGGAAGAGGAATATTATAACGCATACCCCGACTACTCCGGCTGCTATTACTAATAACTTGAACATGGAAAATGAAACGGGCACCATGCAAAAACCGCCAAAGCTTATGAACATTGAGGAGTATAAGGGATGGGAGGAACGATTCGAAAATTGGGTTCAAGCAAATTACTTGGATGCTTGGGAATGTGTTGAAACAAAGTATGTTAGACCGATGAATGATGATGAAGAAGAGATTGCTATTAAAGATCTGAGTGTTGATGATAGAAAGAAATACAAAACTGAAAAGATGATGATTAGTCTTTTGCATCAAGCAGTTAAAAAAGATATTTTGGTCTTACTGCAACACAATGGGAGTGCATATTCAATTTGGAAAGCATTAAAATCGAAGTTTGTTGGAAGCCAAGAGATGATTAAAAAACAAAAAGTCGCTTTTGAAAAAAGAATTCGATTTATTTCATGGTTTAAAAACTGAAAACACAAAGCAGATCATAGAAAGATATTGCAATTTGATAGTTAACATGAAAAGGTTGAGCATCACAAAAGATAATGAAGAGTTGATTGAAAAGTTGGCTGATGCATTACCACATGAAACATGGGGCACATATCTTATGATGTTAAGGAACAAGAAAGGGTTTAGCAGTTTAACACTTAGCAAGTTTATTGAAAAACTTGAAGCTCAAGAGATGGAACAACAAAAGATCTCAAGAATGAAAGATTTTGATGGAGAACAAGATATTGGTTTGTATTACAAGGGAGGAATCTGTGATAAGACAAACATGTCACCAAAGATCGAAACTGCATTCAATGCTAAAAGTTCTTCTAAAGGGTCATCTAAAGGATCAAACAGCAAAACAGGATTTTCTTCATATCCATCATGTGATCCAAACTTTTCAGCAACAAAAAATGGCAAGAGGTTACAATGCAACATTGTTCTAAACCTTGAGAATGGTGAGAATTTCTCGGAAGAGGTTGCTAAAGGTCACATGTCATTGTTGGGAACTGTTTTGGAGTTATATGAGAGTTTAGTTGCAGGAAGAATCGGGAATCCAATGTTGACAAAAGAGGATTATGATCAAATTGATGCTGAGGAGATGGAATTAATGGATATAAAGTGGTGTTTGGCTAGTGTTTTGAGAAAAGCAGAGAAATTTAAACAGTTTACGAGAAGAGATGATTTCCGTGATGCAAATGTTTCTACTTTAGGTTTTGACAAATCTAAAGTTATTTGTTTTCGTTGCAGGGAAAAAGGACATTTCAAGAGAGAATGCACAAACCGCGAAGCAAGTGGAGCTCAAAATCCGTTCAACAACAACGATTATTATCGGAAAGCGATTTATCATCAAGTTTCTCAACAACCGAATCAACAACAACCACAAACTGCTCATGCTAGGAAGGAGATTGAAGAATCAAAGAAAGCTTATTTGATGAACAAATTGATAGATCAAGATGATGAAAAATTACCAGAAGGGTTTAGTTGGAAAGATTTTAGTTGGGATGACTATGATCCTAACAAAACTTCAAATCATAAAGCTTTTGTTGCTCGAGTTGCTGAAGATAGTGATAATGATGATGATTATTATGCAAAAAGAATGGAAGAGCATTTAAGAATGCTAGAAGAGAGTGACAATGATGATGAAAAAGATCGAAAGAAAAAGAAGAAAGTTAAAAAACAAGTTAGCAGTGATGATGAAGAAGTTCGAGTGATAAGGAAAAAGGTTAAAGACATTCCAGCTTTTACAGTTGAAGCAGAAGCCGATGCATGAAAGATTCCGGTGATATGTGAAAATTGTGAGCCAGTAAAGAAGCAAAACAGTACTTTGATTCATAACATGAACAGATTGAAAGAATCCTATGATGTTCTAAACAAAGCAATGAATCAGTACAATGAATCCAGCAGTGAACAAGCAACAACCATGAAAACACTTCAAGGAGCTTTCATGAGAAAGCAGAAAATTGTCAACAATTACAATGAGAAGTGTGCTGTGCTAGAACAGAAATTGGAAACACAAAGGATTGAAACAGAAAGGGTAAATAGGTTGTTAAAAAGTTACTCATGTACTTCTTATGTTATTGACAGGATTTATCCAACCGTTGAAGGCATGAAGGCGTTTGAAGAAGAGGATACTGAAGAAAAGCATTATGGTAAGAAACATAGTGCCAGTTATACAAAGTGTCCACCCCCGCTTGAAAATCGATATTCTCCATGAAATCCAAATTCAGAAAGAGTCAAAAAGGCAACCAATTTACAGTGGGAGTCCGAGTCTTCAGAAAATTTGCCAGACAACACTGATATCACTTTCACATCGTCCAACACTGATTATGAGTCACAATTAATAAAGAAAGTGGTCGATCAGGTGTTGGATAAAGATGAAACCGAGGAGTCAAAATCAGAGTCAAAGACTGAAACGTCAAGTCCAACAGTGGAAAAGGATAAACGGGTTTACAATAAAGAATTTCTGTTATCAAAGTCTAATTTGAATGACGAAATGTTCAAAGTAGCATATACTTTGAATGATTCTGACAAATTATATTTTGATGAAGAATTTCCAATAAGAGGTGTTAAAACTAAAATGATTAAAAAGGTTTTCAAATTAACATAAATTAATATTTCTGAAATAAAAGATGTAAATCTTTCTGAAAAACCTAAACCTTACACCTCAAGAGTTCAACAGAGGTTAAAAAAGAAAAAGGGTTACAGTTCTGGTTCAGGTTTTCAAAAGAAACCAAACCATAACGGTAATTTCAAAAGAAAAGGTCTTGGATTTATTCCACAACAAAATCATAAAAATGAGAAAACTTATAAAAAAAAACTGTATTTGTTTCAGGAATATCATCTGAAGAAGAAAAGGAGTAGTTGTTCAGAAATCAATCAAACAAAGAATTCCTTGCTAAGAAGCAAGAAGAAATGAAGAAGGAAGTTGCTCAGAAAAAGGAAACGAGAACCTGTTTTAAATGCAAAACAGTTGGACATATTGCTAGAAATTGTTCAAAGGTAATCCAAACAAAACTGGGAGTTTCTCTTAAACTGAAAGAAAAGATGATTGAGAATGAACACCAACCAAATAATTCAAAGTTTTTAAAAATTCGAAGTTTGAAGTTGGTGAATGTTCAAAAGGTTTTTATAGAAGAAAAGTGAATCTTGACAATCACAAGTGGGTTGTTAAGAAATCTGAGAATAGTTCTAGCAATGGTTCTGATTCGTCAAAATTAGAGGAGCTATTTTCTGGCAATGAATCTGATTCCATAAAGTCAGAGGAGCCACAAGTTGAGTTAAAATTGGAAACATCAGTACCGCCAATGGATGATGTCAATTTTCCCCCATTGCGGGCTGAAAATTTTAAACAAAAAGTTGGCAAGTTGAGATTTCAAATCAATTTTTCTCTGAAAAGAAAGAATTTGATATTGAAAAAGCCTTTAACCCCACAGTTCAAAATATTTTTGGAAAAATGATTGACAGGAAGGTCAAAGGGGTAAAGGAATTTTATGAGAAGAATACGAAGAAACCAGGTAAAGATGAATCATCCCAGGTTTGTGACAGGGATGGAACTTATTATGATTAAAAACCAGGACTTGCCGGAGCTCCCAAGTTGGTAATCGTGGAGCAGGAATCGACATCTTTCTTGAATTTGTTTGTTTGGTAAACCTACAAGTGGTAGTTTTCTTGAAAATTGTTATATTTTTACAAGTGTTATTGGTGATGAGAACCTACAAGTGGTTAAAGAAGATTTTCACTTACAAGTGGTAAATCAAGGTCATTAAGTTGAACTTGATTTAACTCTCATTCAAGCGATTGGATAACAATGTGATGAATCCCCTAACCTACAAGTGGTTTATAAAATTAACAAAATTTATTTTCCGGAAAAACCATTTGATTAAAACAAACTTAAGTGTTTTTCAATCATAATGGGAAAATAGTTTGTTGTCAGGGGGAGTTCTGATTGTTTATGCCAAGTGGATGGCGATTTGAAGCAATTCACAACAGTTGTCACTATATTTGTATAGTTTGTTTTCAAATTTCTTTTAAATGCTTTTGCATTTTAGGGGGAGTAAGAAATTTTCAGAAAATCCAAAAACATTTGAAAATTTGAAAAAGGCAAAAACATGATAAAATGCAAAAATGAGTTTTGTTGTGAAAAAGAGGAAATGATAGTACATCAGTAGACTATTACAGCACGCTAAAGAATTGGAAAGTTAAAAGTGATAAACGGTCTCACTGGTGATATGCCAGTAGATTTTTGCACATTTAGTAGATTGTGTCGAGATATAAACCTAAATTTCAAACTTACTTATCTCGTGGGGAACATCTCTCGGATATATGGGTAACCCCCAAAATCTTGTTTGAAAGGTCCCTCTTTCTGAGATTCTAGGTCATTATGCTTAGTGATATCTGGGGTATTATCCCGGGACTTCTGATTTTGCGGAAGCAATGGCCTAGTCCCCGTATAATACTAATCGCTTGCTTGAAATATAGCACCCCCCTCAGCATAAAAAATGATGAAACATTGCAAAATGCTAATCATGTGCTGTTGAAGAAAAGATTCTCTAAAGGGAACACACCAAAAGTTGAAGCCATCATCTCTCTGATTTTGCGGAAGCAATAGCCTGAGCTCTCATGGCCCTCACATTTAACCCCTTACAGATATCATCTAGGTATATTCACATGTAAGACTGAATATTGGGATCCGGATACGGGAGTATATTCTGAGGTGGGACACGCGAATAAGTTTAAGTCTCTAAAACATTAATCTCGTATCTCGGAACAGTTGAAATTTGTGTGAAGATTTAAGTGGATTAGTATACTGACAATCTAAGTGAATCGTTTAGAACATAAAATGTTTAAAGCTTAACGGTGTTGATGATTTGTCTCAGAAACTGATATGATCCTCTTACACAAACTCTTAAAAATATTGTTTGTAAATATTTCTTTATTGCATTTCATTAAAGACAAAATCCAAAAAGATTTTCAGTGTGTTTTAGCATAAATTTTGAAAAATTCAAAAAGATTTTCGACAACTGATGATTGAAGAGCTGATTTTCAAAGTTCCAAGTGCTAAACATGATGAACTAAAGGTTTGGGAAAGTTTGTTTGAGATGTTTGAGAAGAAAAATTGTTTGAAAAGAAAAATGATATTTCTACAAGTGATTCATCAAAGATTAACATTGTAAGATCATTTATTGATTGATTAATACTTGCAAGTGGTATATAAATTTGTCAAATTTTTAAATTTGTGAAATTTATTTTTGGGTAGAGATTTGTGCAGGAAACAGGATAAGAGACAGGGTTAAAGATTCTAGAATAAGGAATCAAGAGATCTGATCAAGAGAAGATAGAATCAGATTGAGATCCTGGAAGAGAGAAGAGAAAGAAGATTGAGGATACTTTACATTGTTAGATATTTCGGGAAAGTTTGAGAAGACTGATAAAGACTGAGGATTGAAGACTCGACACTGAAGACTTCGTCAACATCCGAGGGGGAGTCTGTTGGTGCATACGTCTGTCGACTTCGTCTTGTATCGAGTCTTGATTAGATTAGATAGATGAGGGCACGAAATGCGAGAAATCCATGTTTAGGGGTATTTCACACAAAATGACACAATGTCATTTCACACGAAACCAACAGGGTATTTCGCACGAAATAGGTATTTCGTGTGAAACTATTTTTGCATGAAGGTGTTTCGTGCGAAATAGCCATTCCTATAAATACCGGTGCCTTGGTTCTCATTTGTAACTTTCCGGTTTCAGTACCGAACTGCTGCCGAAGTGTCTACTCGCTGTAATTCTTTGTCAAATCAATCTAAATACAGTTTAAAGTGAATTGCTAGCTGATTTGATTCGATACGTTTGTTTCCGCCTCTCGTATTGAGCAAAAACTCTTCTGAACGACTCGTTTGGTCGTGAAAACGATCCTACACATAATATTATAAAAATATATAAATGTCGCAAGGTCGACGATTTTGGCTACATTGCTTTGTTGTGTTTGATTGCTATCCATTTTGTGACAATAATATATATATTGTTAATGATTCAGATGGAAAACGCAGAAAATCAACCAGAAAATGAAGTTAATCAATCTGAACCCAATAAAAAAGTCCATTTTCTTAATAGGCAAGATATAGAAAATATCGTTGATCAGGGAATAGCCAACGCTATCCATGCAATCGTCGCTGCTGTTAAGAATCCTGCTGAACCTTCCCAAACCAACCATAGTGTTAGTGCACTATGTCTATTGACTTCGTCTTGTATCGAGTCTAGGATTTGAATTGTTAGATTAGATCTTGTTATACGAGAGTATAGGAGGTTTTAGAGTATGTTTAAGGTAATTTAGCTTGAAAGTGGTGATTTACCTTGAAAGTGTCACATGACAGTTTCAAGCTAAATCAACATGTTGATTTCCCTTGAAAGTGGCATGTGTCATTTCAAGCTAAATCAACATCACTATAAATAGCATTCAAGCTAAATCATTTGTAATTTTTTAGAAAGTTTGGAGCTTGGTGCTTAGAGAGAGAAAGTAGAGAGAGAAAGTTCTCTAGGTGATTCACGGTTCTTGTACGATTTCAGATTTATCAAAGAATCACGTTTATATTACGTCACGTGTATTAGGTCGCGTTCGTGTACGGTTTCCGCACGTTTCACGTTCGTTTTGCAATCGTTTCGGAGTCAAACCGGTCCTACAAGTGGTATCAGAGCAGGAGCTCGATTGCACTGATCTATCACACGATTTCGCACAGGATTACATCGTTTTCAGATCTGAATATCATCGATTTCTTCATATTCTACTTATTTTTCACATTTTCTACGGTTTTTCGACAAATTGAATGGGATTTTATGGTCCGAATCGGCTGATTTTTTAGTATATTGTGCGAAAACAGTTGATCTACAATCCTACCAAGTTTCAGATTCAAACTCCTAGTCGTTTAGGAGAAATTCGAGTTTTTGTGTCCGATTTCGTTGAAAACAGCAAGATTCCGCTTGAAAAATACAAGCGAAATCCATATATGTGAGTTTTCGCTTGAGATTCTATCGATTTCGCTTGAAAGATAACAGTTGAGATTTCGCTTGAAACTCATCATCGATTTCGCTTGAAAGATAACAGTTGTGATTTAGCTTGAATATTCTGAAGATTTCGCTTGAATGTTCATCGATTTGTGTGAAAAGTAAAAAGAGATTGTCGGTTTGCATGTGAAATAGTATTGTTTCTATCGAAGATCAGAATTCACGTGAACACATTAATCGATTTGACAGAATTCATGTGATTTTGTATTTAGCGGTTCAATCAGAATTGAACTTGTGAATTCATTTAATTGTTGTCGGCTTAGTGGTGCATGTGGTATTGTGAAGGTCCAATCACAAAATCTGATTTGAGTTGTTGGAAATTGGATCTGGCATCATATTAAATTTGTCGGCAAAGTGATAAAATTGGTTTGAACTAAAAAAATGAAGGTCTAATCAGATGTTGTTGATAATGTTGTCGGATTAGTGGGAGTGAAGGTCCAATCATATTGACTTGATAAACAAAAGTGTTGGCCACTAAAGTTTGAGGTCCTATTAGAATTGTGAAGGTACATTGAAGTTGAGGTTGTCAGGTAGTTTGAATCTGGGAACAAGTCATCACGTGAACTCTCAATAATTGTCGGCCATTTCGATCAAGTGTGCATGTGATTTTATTCAAGGATTGCATATGTAGTTGATAAGGTTGTCGTCCACTTAATTTGATTAAAATCAGATTATCATGTGAAGGGCTAGTGCAAGGTTGCAAGTGAGATTGGCTTTCATTAATTGTGGTCAAAAGGTTAATGTGTAATCCGGTTAGACAACTCATTTGAAGTCAAAGAGTCAAAGTGCCAACAGATCAACTCAAGTTTTGTTGTTTTGTAGAAGTGGTTTGTATTAAAGAGTCGGATACTATCTCACCCGAACGGATAGCAATCTCATCCGAACGGACAGCGTTGTCACGAGATTATTTTCACTATTGACTTGTGTTGATTCACTCGATCGGATACCCGTCCGATTCATTCGTTTGATATTGTTTAAACTGATAAGTGTTTGTTTGTTTGTTGCTTCTAGGTAATTGAAGATGTCAAGCAGTAAGGTTGATCCTGATAGATATTGGAAAGCAGATTATGCAAGATGGGAAATCGGAAAATTAAATGAACCATTCAAAGAAGCCCAGAGAGCAAAAAGATGGAATGAAGAGTTGGAATGTTACATGGATCCACGGGGTAATCCAGTTGTTGACCCATCAAAAGTGTATTTTGAAGCTGTAACAAATTTGGTTCCAAGGCAGGCTACTTTCAACACACGAAGGTTATCTGATAAAGCATATCTGCCTGATTTGATAAAGAAGATAAGAGAGGTTTGTGAAGCGAGTCTACCAAAGGTGGTAGAAATGAAAAAGAGGAAAGAACAAGAGCTGGAAAAGCTGATAGAGGAAGTAAAGAAAGCGGCAGAGGAAACTGATAAAGAAGAACAGATGAAAGATGAAGATCAGAAAAAGACAGAAGAAGAAGGTGTGATAACAGAAAAAATTCAAACTGAATCTTCTGAATTGTTTGACACAGACAAAAGCATTGAACAGTCTGCTGATAAAAATGAAAACAAGTGCAGGAATTGCATAGAAATGTGCAAAGTCTGTACCGAAAAGGATGAAATGATAAAAACAAAAGATATTGAAACAAATAAACTTGAAAATGTTTTCAAAATAAAATGTAAAGAAATGATTGAAAAAGAAGAAATTTTGAAACTAAAAGTCGAAAAGCTAACACAGAAATGTCAAGGTCTTGAAAAGGATAATGATGTTTATAGACAACTGTGTTCAGCAAAATGTGTCGATTGTGTTGAAAAAGAATCTAAATTTCAAGATTTACAAAAACAGTATGATTCTTTAAAGTGGTCGAGTCAGAGAGTACAAGAAGCTTATGATACTTTGAAAAGCCAAGTCAAAAGTTTTGATCAAAGATTGTCAGAAACTTTAGTCACTAAAGAAATGTATGAAAGAAAGTTTAAAGAAAAGCAAATTGAATTAAACAAATGTGTTGATGAAATTGCAAATCTTAAACAAGTCTTGGCTGAAAAAGAAAAGGTTGTTACCAAACTTCAAAGTTATCATAACTCTTCGTACATTCTCGAACGCATTTTCAACATCACACCAGATGACAAAGATACTGAAAATTGCAAAAAGGGTATTGGTTCAGAATTTCATCAGGTACCACCACCATTGAGAAACAATTATAATTTTTATGATGAGGAAAAGGTGGCAAAAGGTTTGAACATAGCTGACCAGTTACCTGAAAGTATCGATGTGACTTACTCCAAATTTGATGATGCTAATGATTCAGAGGTGGTAAGTAAGGTTGTTGAAAGCGTTTTGAAACATGAGTCTACAAACGGTAAGTCTGAATCACAGGATGAAGATGAAGGAAATCTTTATGATGGTTATCTGAAAAACACAAAATCCGAGAAAAATTTGAATGATGATTCAAAAGGATTGGTTTATACCATGATTGGATCGGACAAATTATTCTTAGATGTTGTATTCCCGATTCAGAATGTGATTTCAGAGAAGGTCGAGAAAGTTTTCAAAATGGTTGAGATTGAGAAGTCTGAGATTCCAAAGTTTGCTGGTAAAGGTCATAAATCTTTTTATAACAAACCTGCTTTTAAGAAGAAAAACATGAAGGCTGGTTTGGGTTATAAAAAGAAACGGAATTGGAATCAAAGTGAAAAACAGGATTTGCAACAAAAGATGAATTTTGTTCAAGGGAAAAGCTTGAAAGAAGAGGAAAAACTCAAATTTGGACAACAGTCTAATGAGGAGTTTGATGCTATGAAAAAGAAACAACAACAGGCCAAGGATGTTTCAAAGAAAGTGTGTTTTAAATGTGATCAAATTGGACATGTTGCACGAAAGTGTCCAAATCCAAAGCCTGTTGATGTTGAAAAACAGAAATCTGAGGATGTGAAATCAAGGTCAACCAGATTTGATTCGAAACAAACTTGGAGGTACAATACAAACAAGTTTGCTTCAAATCAAAATTGGAAATCAAACCCGAACAGGTTCGGTTCAAGACAGACCTGGAATTCTCACACACCCAGATTGAGAACAACACAGAGTTGGAGAACATCTGTTGACATGACAAAACCTCAAGAGTTTTGGAAACCTAAAAATGTTGTTCAAAATCAAAAGGTTCAAAAAGAGACAAATTTTTACAAAAGAGGTACTCCAAAAGGTCAAATGTGGAGTGCTAAGAAACAAGTAACGATGGTAAAAGATGAAAAAGTTGAAGTCAAAATTGAAAACGGTTTAAATGACAAAGAGTTTCCGAAATTAAATGAACATTATTGTGTTGAAATGCCTAAGGTCCAACAGACCTGGGCTAAATTGTTCAAATGATTGATAAAGTTTGAATGTGCAGGTGCTCAACGAAGCTGAAGACTGTGAGAATAGTAGTTGGAGCAACCTGGCACAGGAAGAGGTTGCAGGACCCTGGTTTGGTTGAACAGGGAGTTTAGTTTGAGTGATTTCTGTACATAAATAAACAATATTTTCAAAATTCTAAAAATTGGAAAAATTAAAAACCAAAAATATGTTTTAGTTTGTTAAAGTTTGAAAAACCAAAAATATATTGTTTTTAATTTTGTTTGAATGTATGTTGATTGAATACGCCGAAACCCTCACGGCTGAACAAACATGATTACTTTCATCAGATTGAAAAACGGTTTTCAAACTGGTAAGATCAATGTGTTGTAAATCATGGGGGTATGTATATTTTCTGCAAAACAGAGCATGTGAAGCAGAAAATGGTTGGCGAGACAAAGCTATCAATGTTGGTTGTTAAATTTTCTTTAAATGGTTTTGCATTTTAGGGGGATAAAAAATATTGTTAGAAAATCCAAAAACATTTGAAAATTTGAAAAAGTCAAAAACATGATAAAATTCAAAAATTGAGTTTTGCGTAAAAAGAGGAAATGATAGTACATCAGTAGACAGTTACAGTACGCTAAAGAAATGGAAAGTTTAAATGTGTTAAACGATCTCACCGTGGATGTGTCGGTAGATTTTTATACATTTAGTAAACTTTTTCGGGATATAAACATAAATTTCACACTTGCTTATTTCGTGGGGAACACTACTTGTATATATAGGTAACCCCTGAAATCTCGTTTGAAAGGTCTTGTATTCTGATATACAGGTTTTTATACTCAATGATGTCTGGGGTATTATTCCGGGACTTCTGCTGAATGGAAGTTCTGACCTAGTCCTCGAATAATACTTTCTGCAAATGCTTGAAACACAGCATCACCCTCAGCATATATGATAAGACAATAAAATTGCTTAGCAATGCTGTTGTAAAAAAAATCCTCTAAAGGGGACACACCTACAAGTTGAGTCATGATCTCTCTGCTGAACGGTAGTTCTGACCTGAGCTCTCATGATTCTTCATAAATTATTAACCCCTTACAGATATCATTTGTGTTATAATTGCCTGTAAGACTGAATATTGGGATCTGGATACGGGAGTATATTCAAGAGGTGGGACACATGAATGGGTTTAAGTTCTTAAAATACCTAATTCGTATCCTGAATCAGTTGAAATTTGTATGAAAATTCAAGTGGACAAGTATATCGACAATCTAAGTGAATTGTTTAATTCTTAAAGTGAAATTAAGCTCAATGGTACTTGTGACTTGTCATAAACTGATATGATCCTCTGACGCATACTCAAAACAAAAATATTGTCTGTAAATATGTTTGTACATATTTCTTTACTGCTTTATTTTTCAGAAAATACAAAAAGATTTTTGATTCTGCTTTATTTTTCGACAACTGATGTCTGAGTGCTGAGTTTCAAAATCTAAGTAAGCTGATTGTGTTTCTGAAAATAAAACAAGTTCATTAATTTGAAACTTGACGTTTTAAAATAGAAAATCAAAAACAGTTTGTGATATCTCCAAGGTCATTAATTTGGACTTGGATGATTAACTGTGGGGGATTTGGATGCTTATATTGTTATAGAGTTAGTTTCCGATACGATTCGATGAAACTACCAAATTCATGAGAAGTAATTTTGAGAAGATTGAATTGTCAGATTATGATATCTGGAAGATTAAAATGTTGTTACTTATAGTTGTATGAGTGATTGCAGGAAAGGTCCAGACTACGATCCCGGAAGCTGAGTCTAAGGGGGAGTCTGAAGACGAGCTCAAAGCAAGGGGGAGCTTGTAGATGGAAAGCTAGGTGTTGATCCCAAAGCACGGAAACTTGATGAAAGGGGGAGCCTGAAGCTGATGGAAAGTAGATAAAGATTGAAGGATGCTTACAGTGTTACAATTCGGATAGAGTTTGAAGACTGATCAAGACTGAAGAGGTGTCATGATAAAGATTAGACACTGAAGACTTCGTCAATATCCAAGGGGGAGTCTGTTAGTGCACTATGTCTATTGACTTCGTCTTGTATCGAGTCTAGGATTTGAATTGTTAGATTAGATCTTGTTATACGAGAGTATAGGAGGTTTTAGAGTATGTTTAAGGTAATTTAGCTTGAAAGTGGTGATTTACCTTGAAAGTGTCACATGACAGTTTCAAGCTAAATCAACATGTTGATTTCCCTTGAAAGTGGCATGTGTCATTTCAAGCTAAATCAACATCACTATAAATAGCATTCAAGCTAAATCGTTTGTAATTTTTTAGAAAGTTTGGAGCTTGGTGCTTAGAGAGAGAAAGTAGAGAGAGAAAGTGCTCTAGGTGATTCATGGTTCTTGTACGATTTCAGATTTATCAAAGAATCACGTTTATATTACGTCACGTGTATTAGGTCGCGTTCGTGTACGGTTTCCGCACGTTTCACGTTCGTTTTGCAATCGTTTCGGAGTCAAACCGGTCCTACACATAGCAAACGCACCCGCGACGATAATTCTAGTAACACTGTAAACGGGGGCGGCAATGATAATAATAATGTGGTTCAAGCCCCAATACTTAAGAAAATGAAAGTGGTAACGACTGGTTGCACTTATAAAGAATTCCTTGCCTGTAAGCCAGTCGAATTTGCAGGCAACGAAGGGGCAACTGCCGCACTGCGTTGGTTAGAAAAGACCGAAGCAATAATTAAAATAAATAAATGCGCAGAGGAAGACAAGGTTATGTATGCATCCAACCTTTTCAAGGAAGAGGCGTTAGAATGGTGGAACATGGTGCTGCAAGCCAAGGGAAGTGACGTGGCTTATGCCATGAGTTGGGAGGAATTTAAGAAATTGGTAGATAGGAAATTTTGTCCCTCCTATGAAAAGTAACAAATGACAAATAAGTTCCTGAACCACCGGATGGTGCATGTTGATTGTCGAGGGTATACTTCGAAATTTTTTGAGTATGCTAGAATTGGACCAAATCTGGCCTCTCCAGAACTGGTGCTTATCTATCGCTATATCTTGTGACTAATTAGCGAGATTTGGGATATAGTCAAGGCTGCGAGACCCCGAACGATTGACGATGCAGTTGAATTG
This sequence comes from Helianthus tuberosus, assembly GCA_030545235.1. NCBI lineage: Eukaryota > Viridiplantae > Streptophyta > Magnoliopsida > Asterales > Asteraceae > Helianthus > Helianthus tuberosus. The sequence goes on from CM060413.1 coordinate 200,174,030, forward strand.
GCCAACACCCTGACTGACAGACTGGTGGGCACAAGAGAAGATAACAGGAAAAAGGAATTGACCCAAAAGATTACCCAAGGGTTCCGTGGGGGTAATACTAATAGTCACTTCAAGAAAAAGGGAACTGGGCAATCGTCCACACCTCCATTTTGTAGAAACTGTCGAAAGAAACATTTTGGTAAATATCCAGAAAATTGTAATTTCTACAAGGCGCCGGGGCACCGAGAGGAGGAATGCAGGAAGAAATCAAAGATTTGCTACAATTGCGGAGAAGCTGGACATTTTAGACCAGAATGCCCTAAACTGGTCAAGCCAGCTGATAACAAGGCAAAAGCAACTGAAGGAACTAATAAAAAGAATGCAAGAGCCTTTCAGCTGACTACACAAGAAGCAGATCTGATTCCGGATGTGATAGCTGGTACGTTCCTTGTACATGACGTTTACGCAAAAGTATTATTTGACTCTAGTGCAAACCAAAGTTTTATAAATACTTCATTCTGCCAAGCTCTTAAACAACCTCTAACCAAACTTAAGCACCTTTATACGGTAGAAACGGCAGATGGAAATTCTGTTAATATAGATAAGATTCTCCAAGAAGGAAAGATAAAACTCTCAGGCCATAAATTTTCTGCAAACCTTCTACCTATGAATTTAGCCGGATTCAATGTCGTATTAGGAATGGATTGGTTAGTAGCCAACCATGCTCGAATCCTCTGTGATAAAAATTCCATAGAAATTCATACACCCGCAGGAGAAGTAATTTTGATTTCAGGAGATAAGTCGCGTAAACCAATGAAGTTCATTTCAGTAATGAAAGTTGTTAGTTATGAACGAAAACAAGGAATAGTGTATTTGATTTCGGTAATCATTAACACTAAAAGTAAGGAACTTAAGAAAATTCCAGTAGTATCAGAATATCCGGATGTGTTTCCAGAAGAGCTGCCTGGATTACCGCCCGATAGAGAAGTAGAGTTTAGAATTCATCTAATCCCTGGAACTACACCAATAGCCAAAGCACCCTATCGGTTAGCACCCACAGAAATGTTAGAACTGAAAAAGCAGTTGGATGAATTGTTAAGCAAATGATTCATACAACCTAGTTCATCCCCTTGGGGAACACCAGTGTTGTTCGTGAAAAAGAAGGACGGTTCAATGCGGGTGTGTATCGATTATAGGGAATTGAATAAAGTTATAATTAAGAATCGATACCCATTACCTAGGATTGATGATCTTTTTGATCAACTTCAGGGAGCTAGATATTTCTCCAAGATAGACTTGCGCTCCGGATATCATCAGTTGAAGGTACAGGAAGAAGACATTCCTAAAACTGCTTTCAGGACTAGGTATGGTGTAACACCACGTAAAAACATGTCCAATTATGTATAGATACGTGTCCTAAACTCTAAATATATGAAAGATTGAGTTTGAAGGACTAAAGTTGACAAACAGTGAAAATATGTATGCGAAGGGACTAAAAATGTCAACATGCCAAACTTGAGCCTCTGAATGACAGAACACGGAGAATATATTCTTAATAAAGTGATTAATTGAATATAACAAGCCGTTTGTGAATACAATCGGAAGATTATAATGCTACAGGGATTAAACGTGTCAACATGTTAATTTTACCTCTGAGTGACCTTTTAATATGCCCAAAGCTTTGTAAAATATAAATACACCCTCATGAATATCTGTTAAAGAATTCATAAGCATCCGATTGAAATTGTGATGAGTTATTCAACTATCAAGAAATGATGTCGCATGTGCAAAAACCGACAATTCTTCATTCAACTAGCCATTTCTGAAAACTCCAAGGGAACACTAGTGCATGGCAAGGTAATCAGAACAATGCAGGTCTGATCATGTGGACTATTCTGCTGAAAAATGGCTAAAGATTCGAGTTTAAAAGTTGCATGATCAAACATAAAAAAATTCTAAATTTTTTGTCTTCTGGTCATCGGATACGGACCGTATGGTCTTAGGCTTACGGTCCGCAAGGATGGTAACTGGGCGATGCAATTCAGGTTTGGTTACGGACCGCATCAGTTTGGACTTACAGTCTGTAAGAGGTGGATACGGACCACAAGGGTTTTTGCTTACGGTCCGTAAGCTCGTCGTTGGGCAGAAGTTTTGGACAGATGTATGTTTCAGCTGCATAACCGACTTTAACTCATTTAAATCGAAACTAGGGGCTGTTTGTCGGTCTTGATAAACCACTAGGACACCTGGGGTGATCCTAGGGACTTCCTTAACAGCTGCAATGATCTAGGGACATGGCAAATTACTATATAAGAAGTGCTATTTCATGTTTCATGAACTCACATTTGCAACAAGTTTCAAAACACTCATCTCTGGAGCAAGCACTAGGAGAAGAATTAGAAGTGTAGAAAAGATAGCAAGGACCATTAGTAAGAGTCTTAATCCCTGCTTAGTCCTTTTAACTAGTTTAAAAACCGAAAAGTCAAACTTATCGTAATTAAGCTTTGACTTTCGGTTTAATCACAAATGGTCCAGCCACTGATCAAAACGAAAGTGGTTATGAAACCATATTAAGGTAGGTGATTAACCCTTAAAAGGGCACCTCCTAATTATCTTGTTTGACTAGTTAATTGTCGGGTCAAACTGGTTTGACAAAAAGTCAAACTGGACAGAAAGTTTAAAAATGAATTACTACTAATAAAACAGAGGTTCTAAATTATATTTTAACATTCTAATGACTTGGTAATCAATATTAGAACATGTTTTATCAGTCCTAACCCGGCAATTATCAGTCTAAGGTCAGTTTATAATCGAAAGTTGTAAAAGCTTGACTTTTGCTTTGACTTTTAGTTCTGACCCGTTCAAGCTTGATTCTTCCATGGTTTAAGCTTCCATTTGGACCATATCATTCAGTAGTATAACCCTCTGGAGTTATATTGCTTGGTCCTTAGTAGTTTGAATTACATGCTCTTGATCGTTAATATGCTTATAAATGCCATAAATGCCCTTTTGACACACAAATGAGATTTTTAGAAATGTGAGAGGACAAAAACCTTTGCTACTGATATTTGGACTTGTCCCGAAAATTTGACATCAGTTCTTGGTCCCAAATAGGAGTTATGCTCGATATCATAATTAGAAGCTTTTTATTAATTAATTTGCGATATCTTGCATAACACATCTTTAAACTTGGATTTTGAACCAAAACTCATTACCTACTGTTAATATATTATTTTTAAGGAATTTTAAGATTTTTGGTCAGATTAGAATCTGTTTAAAACATAGAGTTCTTGTGTAATTCGGTTAATGATGATAATACCCTTTTTAGGCATAAAATGAGATTAACAAAGGATTTGAATGGCACACCTTTTCCTATTGATTAAAATCTCAGATGTACATAAACATCTTGATTATCGTCAAATAGCGAGTTTTATACTAATTAGGTGCATAGTATGGTTTAAAACCATATTTAACATCTAAGACTTGTTACCAACTGAATTTTTAAACAAATTTAACTATTATTACAGTAGGTATAAGTTATGAACTCAGGTTTCCAAAAATGTCCTTAAAAGCCTATGTGAAATGACCAAAATGCCCTTTCGGGGCATAGTTTGGCCAAAATAGTAAATTTCACATATGTATGATATCTTACTGATGTAATGTGATAAATTAAATATTTTACTGATTACAAAAGACCAGAACTTCAGTTTGTCATAAAATCTCTTTTATAAGCATTAAAATTATCAAAATGCCCTTACGGGACTTAAATTGGTTTTAAATACTTTTGGGCATATATGTTAACATCCTACTGATGTATTAACATATTTTAAGCATAATAACATTTAAGACCTGTATATAATTTATTTGGTTACACGTTACGTGTTTACGCGTTCGGATCGGTTATGTGACTAGTTTACGTAAAATAGCCGAAACGGGTTTAACCTTATCATTAAATCCTCAAATTCCAGAATGTGATTTGTTTACCCATATTATACAAGTATTCAAGCTTGTCGGGTCTAAACCACATTCTATTCCGGTCTCCGCTTAATCTAGCGTTTAGAACCGTAAAGTTTCTTTCTAGCTAACCAGTTTAAGTCTTTGCTTAACCAAAGACCCGTTAGCATCCTAATAGGTTATTAAACCTTCTATACATATTAAATAGCATCTAGTAAAAGGTACCATCATAAAGCTTTAGGATTATACTGCTGAGTTATCTATCACATTAGCTCAGGTAAATACTTTTAACTTATTTTCCCTTATACGGGCTTGGGACATGGTATTATAATAATACCACTTGGTCGGGTATGAAATCATTTAATCGGATTGTGATTAATAAATTACATAACCCGCTTTAATCTGTCTTGTTTGATAACATAAACATTGGGGGTTAATTCGACTATGTCCTGGATATCTTGGGCTCATTTCATTTGAAAATGGCCACGACCTATGCACGGGGTGTAGGCATACACCTGACAGATGCAAATGCTAAAATATAAACCCACATGTTGGGGATAACTCCTTTGTGGGTTCTATAAGTGGTGAGTCGGTTAATCATGACCGGCTTCCAACCGGCCCGACAAACATATAAATTTGTATACAAGATTATCTTTAAATAATTGTCCCAAGTTATAAAAGATTTGTGCCTTGTGCACTTAAATCAATTTTCATAAATGTTTTCAAAAGAGTCAGTTAATTGTATTTACCAATGTAAACTGACGTATTTTCTAAAGACTGATTAACAGGTACCTCTCGTAAATAGGCTGGAGCTATTAGGTGTCGTATAAGAGGATCTTGCAAATCCCTAAGATACCTGAAGTCTGTTATTTTGTTTCTTTTTACTTTTATGATCCGCCTGTGGATCTTATTACAATCCAGTCTGTATATTCTTTTATTCGAACACTCAGACATTATGGTTTGTAATAGCTTATTCACCAAGCCTTCCGTTGTGCTATTATATTGTGTGTATTGACAATGATGATATCAACTACGTCACGATACTCCCCGCCGGGCCCACCGGTAATATGTGGAAATATCGGGGTGTGACAGGTTGGTATCAGAGCCAACATTGAGTGAATTAAACACTAACCTTTTGTGTTTAATCTCAATGACACAACAAGCACATTTCTTAGACTTCCGAGTCTAGGCCAATGACCTAGGATTTATTCTTAACTTTCCTTTGTTGTTTATATTTTATTTTGTTTTGTTTTACTTGTTTTGATAGGATTAATCGTCAACAATGCCGCCAAGAGTGACAGGCAAAGGAAAGGGTCCCATGCGAGGTGGACCATCAGCACACGGGGGGGCCTTCCCATAGGCGCACCCCTTCTGCGACATTTTCTAGTTCTGATTCTCGTGACCATTGGGGTCATTCTTTCGAACCAGCGAGATACTCTGTCTCGTTGAGCTGATCACCTTCTTTCCATCCATCATTCGGGCCGCCTGTTCCAGACGAGCCCTAGCATTCTCATCACTCCCATGCATCACATCATTCGCATGAGTCTCACCAATCCTATCATTCCTTGCATTTACATTCTTTTCTTCACTCGGATTCTACCTACTCTCCAGCCCAGTTTAATCCCAATGACCATGTCAAAGACTTTTTGGGTTTCAATCCTCTAGGACCCGAGGATCATTTCTCTTAGGAGATGGAAATGGATGACGACCCGGACCCAGAAATGCAAATCGGAACACCGGGCCACCCTATCAGCATCTCAAGCTGTTCTCCATATCAAGGATCGCCGTACCATGGGCCCGATTCATTTCAAGAAAGGAAGGCCACGTATGATTGGTTCTTTACCCCTTCATACCATAACTCTCCTGCTCAACCTCCTTTGGTTGAACCACAGCTCCAAGCTGTTTCTCCACCACCACTTACGGTTGAGGAGCCGCCTCAACAGCCACCTCAGCCACCTCCCGAGCTGCCAAGGCGAAGGAGGAATGTACGAATATCCATACGAGGAGGACCTCGATTCAATTCTCCTCAGGGTTCAAGATCTTACCCTCCTATTCCCGAGGACCCCCAAATGGGTGGACCCTCGCACGCAGCGCCGGAGAACGATCCTCCGCCGGTTTCATATGCACCACCACCGCCAGTGGGTTTTGACAACCTCATCCCGACTTACCCAGGTTCTTCTGGGTACAACCCTTTTGAAAACCCATCTGGAGATCCATCGGATTATGGAACCAATGATCCATACCTTACAGTTGCACAGTACAATGCACTTTATCCTTCTTCTTATCCTCCAGTTTATCCAACTGGATATCCGGTGCAGGGGTACCAATACCCACCTTACCAGCAACCTCCTCCTCCCTAACAGGAGCAAACTCAGGAGATTTTACAGAGGTTGGATAGGGTTGAGCATGAAGCAAATGAAACCAAAAAGAAGCATAATAGCTTTCTCAAGGGCCTTGCGAGCCTTATTAAAGGCAAGAAGAAGTAGGAAGTTGTTATTTTATTTTATATTGTCTTTAATCAAGTCCCTGCGAGGACATTATTTTCATTTTCTGTACCAAGTCCCTGCGTGGACTTATTTTCCATTCCTGTAGCCCCTGCATGGGCAGTATGTTCTTTTAAGACCCGTTTAGGGGACCTTGTAATTGTTTAATGTTTAATGAAATTTCTTTAGATTTTAATTATGTACTTTATTACATCATCATGCCTTATCATTTCAATTTTTAATTGATCTGCCAAAAAAAATTTCTTAGAGGTATAACCTAGCCAAAATATTAAATGGCTATGATGGTACAACCTTTTTAAGACAATAAATCCTTGTTAACATTTGAAAACATGTTAACATTCCTGGATGTGCGGTACGAGAAACCACACAAGCTTCCAAATGTACTTGGATTTTTCCAAGTCACTTATATAGCCCATATGATCAATATGAATCATGGTTAATAAACATCAATATGATGTATACACCAAAACATCCATTGAGATGTATGCTTTTAAGCGAAAGTGTAATAATGACAATGAAAGTTTTAATTTATATACTTCTTGTCAAAAATGCGTTGAACTATGTTCGACCCTTAAGAGATCACTGATTCAAGAAATCAATGATTTTATCATAATTGTCCTTGTGACAAGGCCTTTTGTGCCATCTAAATGTCCTTCGAGACGAGCCATGTGTTAAATAAAAAATGTCTTTCGTGACATTGACAATTGTGATTTATAATTCCCCTATCTAGTAAATGTAAAGAATTATATGCTATTATTACTTAAAATGGTCTATATGTTTTAATAATACCATGACCATCTAATCATCGATATGGTGAATTATTTAAATGAATCATTATTGTTTGATCCAGTAATGGTTGGATCTGACGAGGCAAATAGCCATCCGCGAGAAGAAAACAATAATGAAGCAAGAGTAAATCTTACAAATGCTGAACTGCCAGCAATGATTGACACCGTGGTTGCTCAAGCGGTTGATAAGATATTCAAGGAACCGAGTAATGTTCGGTCCAAGACTCACACGAAGTCCCATTCTCAATCGCATACACAGAAGAAATATGAGTCTCAACACTCGTCTAATCAAATAAGTGAACCGCAGAAGCAAATTGTTTTTTAACAGACTCCCAGGTACACCAAGGGTTGTACCTATAAGTACTTTGTCTCCTGTAAACCGAGGGATTTTACAGGAGAAAAGGGAGCAATCGATTGCATGAAATGGTTGGACGAAATGGAGACTGTGATAGACATCAGTGGATGTGCTAAGGAAGTTATAGTGAAGTTTGTGTCTCAATCTTTCAAGGGTGATACCCTCACTTGGTGGAAGGCATTAGTGCAAGCCACTGGAAAGGTTCCCATGTACAACCTTTCATGGAGCAAGTTTGTTGATTTGGTGAAGGACACTTATTGTCCTCAACATGAAGTCGAGAGGATAGAGACTGATTTCCTCACCTTGGTAATGAAGGATCTGGATTGTAGATCCTATGTGACCAGCTTTAGCTCGATGTCAAGGCTTGTGCCATACTTGGTCACCCCTGAACCAAAACATATTGCGCGTTTCATCGGTGGTTTGGCCCCTGAAGTGAAAGGGAATGTTAAGGCTTCTAAGCCAGCCACTTATAGATCTGCTGTGGATCTATCTTTGTCCCTCACTCTTGATGTTGTGAGGAGTAGGGCAAAGAAAGCTACCGATGATGGGAAGAGAAAGAGGGAGGAAGACAAGTCTCCTCAGTCAAACAAGAAGGGTAAAAGGAACTTTAATTTCAAGAAGGGGCAGTCAAGTGACAAGCCCAGGTGCAAAACCTGCAACAAAAGGCACTTTGGAAAGTGCAACCAAGACCCACAAGCTAAACCATGTGGGATTTGTAAAAAGAAAGGGCATAAATCTGTGGATTGCTGGAATATCAAGGATGCAACCTGTTATAGTTGCAATGAAAAGGGGCACATCAAGAAAAATTACCCCAAGAATGCTAAGAAGCCCAAGGAGGCGAAGAAAAACAATGCGAGAGTTTTTCAGATGAATGCTAGGGAAGCGGTGAATGATCAGAACGTCATAACATGTACCTTCCTCATTAATAATAATTATGCTAGAGTCTTATTTGATTCCGGTGCTGATAAGTCTTTTGTAGACCATAAGTTCTGTAAGTTGTTGAATTTAGCTATTAGGACTCTAGACATAAAGTATGAGGTAGAGCTTGCCGATGGTACCTTAGAAACAGCTTCAACTCTTCTTGATGGATGCTTTATATCCATTAAGAATCATTCTATCCCGCTATCCCTCTTGCCAATGAAATTGGCCGGGTTTGATATAGTTTTTGTGACAACCCTCATACTTGCAGGTATCCGTACGATTAATTAATATTAAATTGTGCTTAATGATTGTGCAGAAAATTGACTAAATGGTCCTGAATGTTTTCCTAAGTGTTGGGAATTAAAAGTGTTACAAAAAGTTACATAAAAGACACTATACGGTATAACTGAGCACTTTAACGAACCGGTATCTAACCGTACAACCGGACATTACCCGGAACACCAAAATATTGCCAGAAACATTGTTGTATTATTTTTGGACTAGTTATGGTCCCCGAATACCCCAACACATTATATAATGCACCATACACATAAAACACTAGACATAACACTTAACTTCCACTAGTTACCTACTTACCATCAAATTTACACATGGACCCCCTCCCCCTCTATATCTACGGTTGAAAGAGGTGGCCCCACTCCAAGATTTCAAAATCTCTACTAAATCCCATCTTGATATTACTTTGATTTTATTAGATATTGCTTGGATATTCCTAGATTTATTTAGATTTCCTTGGATATTATAAGTTACCTACTATCATTCAAAGTTACAATTAACCCCCCCCCCCATATATATATTTACGGTCACAAAGGACCCCACCCCCGCTCACAAGATTTTGTTCCTTATTTTATTAGATACTTGCTTGATATCTTGGACAAAATATATAAGAGATCTCTATATGTATGGTGGCCTTAGATTGCAAGATCATTTCATATCTAACATTTCACAACTTCATCACTCCAACTCCCTCAAACTCTCTCTCTCTCTCTCTCTCTCTCTCTCTCTCTCTCTCGGCTCACTCTAGTGCCGCCACCACCACCTTGGCACCACCACCATTCCATTTTTAAGCCTAATTCAAGTGCAAGAAGGTGATCCATGGAGCTTGGTGTTTGAAGATCTTGAAGAACCTTCATCCTTAGCTTTCATCCATCATTCTTCATCATCTTTTTCTCTAGTGATCTTCCCTAGCTTTGAGCTATTTGTAAGTTCTTGATTAACCCTTGTTTACTTCTACTTTAATGGTTAAAAGATGTAGTATGTTGATTATCACTAGAACCCTAAAAGACATGAACATAAATCTTGAACATAAAGATGTAAGATGATGAAATCTTGTTAAAATAATGTTGTTAAATACATGCATGATCTTGATTGTTCGGTATGATGAATCTGTTAGAAAGTAGCATACAACTGCTAAGGATGATACGGAAGTATTTATACAATTTCTGAACATGATAAAGAAACCCAGAAACTTGTTTTATAAAAGGGTATGTGAAAACAGAAAACTGTTCGGTGTTTACAGCCAACTTCAGTTGGCTGTAACCTGGTAATAACTTAATGAAAAATTGATTTTCTTGATTCTATAATGTGTTATTTCGAAAAAAGCTTCAAATGGCACTGGAATCATATTTTTTTGAGGTCCTTTACTATTTCTAAAGTCCGTTTTGTACAGCATCAAAAGCTGCGTTTTAACTGCAGAAAATGTGTGTGATGTTTTTCGTCATAACTTGAAATCTGTGTAGAATTAGCTCATGAAATTTGTACTGTAGATGACACTGATGTCGTTGTAGTGCTCCAACTGGATTTTCTTCAATCGGACTTACAATGAATTTTTCCGTGGACTGCAGTCAGAAAGTGACGAATCTATTGCAGTCAGGTAAATGATTTTTATAAAATAATGGGTAAATAATTGGATCCCGATATTTTACACAGTAATATTTGGATTGTTTAAAACATTCCGTAAAACTTTGGGAATTTTTGGAATAAGTTAACTATTTTATTAAATTACTAGAAAATAGCCCAGTTTTAGATGTTATAGCTGAAACGATGTATGTGGTGATTCGCGTGTCTAAACCTCAGTTGTGTTGTCTGATAATGATCCAACTTGTTGTATGTCAATAAAAGTGTTATGTGAGATCTCGTATGCTTGCGCTTGAGTAGTTATAGGAGGGAGGTATGTATGGGCATGATCAGTTAAAGTGAGTGCATATTATGTAATAGATACGTGTAGGAACTTTGTGCTTTAATTGAAATTATTAATAAACTAAATGGCAATCATATTAGGACGTGATTGACCAACCTCGACCGTTAGCTATTTTAAAGAGTTCAACCGAGCAAACCGAGGTGAGTTCACACTCTTTCTAAGGCATGGGATTCCCGGTGGTTGGGAATGGGTTAAAGAACTAAAACGGAAACCTACATATCCTCCTTGGGTAGGATATGTACCGCCATCCTCCACGGGTAGGATGCCAATATTAATCCTGCGTATTCTCCTTGGGTAGAATACGTACGTTCATCCTCCTTGGGTAGGACAACAACCATAAACTTACTAGACAAAAACTCTATCATTAAGTCCCTCATTTTATATCGACTTAATCGCTGAGGCCGATGGCGAGTGGGTCATTAGTTAATAGCGCTATTAGGTTAGACAAACCTCACACCGTGCCGGTAGGACGGGCGTGTACTAATGGATCATGGCAAACAGTCAATGATGATAGACATTGACTTAGGGCACAACTTACTTTTGTCAGTAGTCGATATGGTAACGGTCTAGTGGGTCACTTGGGGAAGCCCCCACTGGTTACGGTTTAGGAAAGAAGGAATTGGTTAATCGTATTTTCAACTATGGGGTAACCCTCACGACAAGTAAGCCAGCTAAAGAAAAACTATGTTTCTGAAACAACTTAAAACGAACACCCAACTGTGAACTCGCTCAACTTTGTTGTTGATTTGTTGTTACATGCCTTGCAGGCCTTTAGGTGCATATCATTGGAACTTGCTGTCTGGGAGGATGGCGTGGTCATGGGTCGAGATACATGGAATCATACAAGACTAATGGTTTTTACATGTGGTTTATAAACACTAAACTAATGAATTATGCTTCCGCTATATGCTGTGAATTATTTGTAACGTGTAACACTTAATGTTAAATTAATGAAAGTTTTATTTAAATATACCTATGAGTTCAATGTGATTGGTGGCTAGATCCTGGTACGTCACACGCCTCGCGGGGGTTTCCGCTTGTGGTATTTTAGGGGTGTGACAGATTGGTATCAGAGCCATTGGTTATAGTGAACTTGGTTTTAAAAAGGGGAAAATGTTTTTATAAAACCAGACTATAACCGAACAGTTCTGAAAACATGAATACGACCATGACACTCAGCTCCAGATTTGCAAGGGTCGTCCGTCTTACTTGTGGTATACATTACGTAACTAGTACGCACTTGTCCATGACGAAACATACGAACACACACTCGTCACTATAGCATGATGGCATGGATTGCTTTCTTACCTTATGATGCGTTGATAGTATGCCATAGTCCTTGGATTTTGTGATCTTTTTACCTTGACGACCTCCGTTTGACATCTGAGTTTGAGGAACCATTTGACATGAGTTAGGAGGAACTGAGATGAACATGCAAATCACAATATTATTGTGGGTGCACACATAATAATAATGTGGGGTGTATGCGAGTTCCAGTGAGCCTTAACAAGTGGAAAAGGGGTTCCGTTCTATTATTTGATCGATGTGAAACATAACAAACCTATAGGGGTCATAGCAGTGATTGTCCCCTACTCGAACGTGAAATATTCATTCATCTCTGGATCCCTTCGAATCTCGATGCTATCGAGCATTACCTGAATACCTAGCGAACCGTGTAGAATGTGAGGTGCTTATACGAACATCCCTGAGTTGGATGTCGCAGAGTCGAATGATTGAGCGATACCATTTTCACTTCTCTTCGTTTGCTGGAACTCACGTATTGACGTCTTAGATCCCGAAGTGTGATCACTTCTGCAACACTCCCGCAACATACTGTGTATTACTCGAACAACCTGCAACGTCGATGGACATGAGGTTGAGCGTAGTACTTTACCAACCTCAGTACTTTGACGACCCTGGCTACCGGCAACGAGCACCCGCGAATTGGCTTCAATTAAATCCTTAATCCCTGTCAGCGACTCATGGGAGTCAACTCTTACGAAACAATCAAGACACCAGCAATGACAATCGACTATAACGGGGAATGTGTAACTGCCAGCACAGTGAGTAGCACTTTAGGACGTGGCTCAGAATGTGAAAGGCTGGACCTTGATGATGAAGAATCATAGAGCTCCGTCTCAAACAACCGCATTGGAGGCAACGGTCATGGCAACATTATGGTACTAGAAATGATAGCCTACTATAAGGAAATAAAGGTGCCTACAACATGGATTGGCCAGGAATAAGTTAAGGAGACAACGACCAAGGGAACAACGACAGTACTTGAAATCCTTGTAATGAAAACAACAACACTAGAAATGATGCTCATGGAAGGGCATTTAGAAATGGCGTGGGAGACGCCAGGACTTTAGCAACATAGTAGCTAGTATGAGTAGCTAATCGCTTCGTCCCTGTTCCGTTTGACCCTGATGCTCTTTGAATTTGAACCTGTTGTGGGATCGGCTAACGGCAAGACAATTGAAATTTCACATGTTAGTTAGGATGCAAACTCAACCTCGTGGGACAAGCGTTCGACATCGATATTCTTTCTGCTATCCCCGATGGTTTGAAGCAGCAGTTAGAATGGATTGGTAATCCATACATCGCGCAGATATACCCAGTGAGAAGAAAACGTTGTGTATCCCTCTCCCTAGTGGAGAATCGTCATATGTTTCAAGTATCGGAATTGTGTGAAGGTTAACGTCAACTCTGCAATGGAAGCCCAAAAGTGTCCACGGAAGGATTACCCTGCTATGTTAGCACTTATTATTGATGTTAAGGCTAAAGAAAAGAGGATCGAGGATCCACCCTTTGTTCGTGATTTCTACCTATGTGCTACCAGAAGAACTATCAGGTGTACCTTCACATCGTCCGATGGAATATCAGATCAGCAACATGTCAGAGGCAGCCCTGATTACTCGTACACTTACAGTCCTGCACCAAGAGGGTTGCAAAAGCTGTTTAATCAGCTACAGGGATTATTGAACAGGAGTTTTATTCGTCCTAGCTCTTCGCCCTGGGGAGCTCCAGTCTTGTTTGTGAAGAAGAGAGACGGTACTTTCAGAATGTGTATTGACTATTGCGAACTCAACAAGGTGACGGTGAAGAATCATTATCCCCTCCCACGTATTGATGACCTATTCGACCAGCTGCAAGGGTCGAGCTTCTACTCTAAGATTGACTTAAGATCGGGCTATCATCAGCTGAGAGTCCGAGATAAGGACATCTCCAAGACAGCATTTAGAACTTGCTACGGGCACTATGAGTTTCTGGTTATGCCTTTCGGATTGACGAATGCACCTGCGGTCTTCATGGATCTCATGAACCGAGTGTGTAAACCTTACCTGGATAAGTTTGTCATAGTTTTCGTCGACGATATCCTGATCTATTCAAAGAGTCAGGAAGAACACGAGCAACACCTAAGGCTTATTTTGGAACTTCTTCGAACAGAGCAGTTGTATGCCAAATTTTCTAAATGTGACTTCTGGCTTCGCGAATTCCACTTTCTAGGCCACGTGGTAAACAAGGATGGGATTCATGTTGATCCATCCAAGGTAGACTCGATCAAGAACTGGCCTGCACCCCGTACACCAACAGAAATCCGCCAATTCTTGGGTTTGGCGGGCTACTATAGAAGGTTCATCAAGGATTTCTCTAAGATTGCACAACCTCTCACTTCACTGACTCAGAAGGGTGTCACCTATCGTTGGGGTGATGCACAAGAATCTACATTTCAGCACTTAAAGGATAGACTTTGTAGCGCACCAATCCTCTCATTTCCTGAAGGCACAGACGACTTTGTGGTTTATTGTGACGCTTCCATCCAAGGAATTGGTTCGTGTTGATGCAACGTGACAAGGTCATTGCTTACGCATCACGCCAACTTAAAGTTCACGAAAGGAACTACACTACACATGACTTGGAATTGGGAGCAGTTGTCTTCGCACTTAAGATATGGAGACATTACCTGTACGGTACCAAGTGCACCATTTACACCGATCACATGAGTCTCGAGCATATCTTCAAGAAAAAGGAGTTAAACATGCGACAACGTCGATGGGTCGAGCTCTTGAATGATTACGAATGTGCGATTAAGTACCATCCGGGCAAAGCCAATGTTGTGGCCGACGCCCTCAGTCGAAAGGATACTACACCTAAACGTGTACGTGCGTTACAGCTTACCATCCAATCTAGTCTTCCCGCTCAGATACGAGATGCTCAGGTTGAAGCATTGAAGGCAGAGAACATCAGGGCTGAGTCCTTACGAGGATCGAGGAAACGGTTAGAACAAAAGGAAGACGGCGCCTACTATGTAAACGGGCGCATCTGGGTGCCACTTCACAGAAACTTACGCGAGCTTGTGATGGATGAAGCGCACAAGTCTCGTTACTCAGTACATCCTGGTTCGGATAAGATGTACCACGATCTCAAGACTACATATTGGTGGCCTAGTATGAAAGCCAACATAGCAACCTACGTCAGTAAATGCTTGACTTGTGCTAGGGTCAAGGTCGAATACTAGAAACCATCAGGCCTACTTCAATAACCAGAGATACCTAAATGGAAATGGGAGCAAATTTCCATGGATTTCGTTACTGGCTTGCCTAGATCTCAACGCGGAAATGATACCATTTGGGTGATCATGGATCGACTGACCAAGTCTGCACATTTTCTGGCTATTAAGGAAACATATAAGTTTTCTACTCTAGCAGACGTCTACCTAAAGGAAGTAGTATCAAGGCATGGAGTGCCAACCTCCATCATTTCTGATCGTGACTCACGTTTTACATCTGAATTGTGGCAAGCTATGCACAAGTCCTTTGGCTCTCGACTAGACATGAGCACGGCATATCATCCACAGACGGATGGGCAATCTGAACGCACCATCCAAAACCTTGAAGACATGCTTAGGGCATGTGTAATCGACTTCGGTAATGGCTGGGAAAAACACCTCTCGTTAGTGGAGTTTTCGTATAACAACAGTTACCACACCAGTATCCAGGCTGCTCCGTTCGAGGCATTGTACGGATGAAAATGCCGATCACCTCTTTGTTGGGCAGAGGTTGGCGACAGTCAAATCACTTGGCCCAGAACTTGTAGTAGATACAACCGAGAGGATTGCTCAGATACGACAATGAATGGCGGCAGCTCGTGACCGTCAGAAAAGCTATGCTGATAAGCGAAGGAAACTACTCGAGTTCCAGGTTGGGATCGAGTGCTACTCAAAGTCTCACCTTGGAAATGTGTAGTTCGTTTTGGAAAACGAGGCAAACTCAATCCGCGTTATGTCGGACCATTCGAAATCATAGAGAAAATTGGCAAAGTCGCTTACAAGTTGAATCTACCTAAGAACTCAGCGGAGTTCACAATATACTCCACGTGTCAAATCTGAAAAAGTGTCTGTCAGATGAGACCCTCATAGTTCCCTTAAAGGAGCTCACAATCGATGACCAGTTGCGATTCGTCGAGGAACCAGTTGAAATCACAGACTGAGATGTTCAGATTCTCAAGCGTACCAGAATACCCCTTGTTCGAGTTCGTTGGAACTCCCGTCGTGGCCCAGAGTATACCTGGGAACGAGAAGACCAAATGAAACTCAAGTATCCCCAGCTGTTTAGGAAAAGTGCAACCACTACTAAGGCTGAAGCTACTGCAGAATTTCGGGACGCAATTCCAAACCAACCGGGGGGGGGGGGATGTGACACCCTAGGAAAACCAGGAAACCACGCAACTTAACTAGCTTCCTCAGTAACCACTCGCTAAATTTCGGGACGAAATTTTCTTAACAGGTGGAGAATGTGTCAACCCTCATACTTGCAGGTATCTGTACGATTAATTAATATTAAATTGTGCTTAATGATTGTGCAGAAAATTGACCAAATATTGCCAGAAACATTATTGTATTATTTTTAGACTAGTTATGGGAATTAAAAGTGTTACAAAAAGTTACATAAAAGACACTATACGGTATAACTGAGCACTTTAACGAACCGGTATCTAACCGAACAACCGGACATTACCCGGAACACCTAAATATTGCTAGAAACATTATTATATTATTTTTGGACTAGTTATGGTCCCCGAATACCCCAACACATTATATAATGCACCATACACATAAAACACTAGACATAACACTTAACTTCCACTAGTTAACTACTTACCATCAAATTTACACATGGACCCCCTCCCCCTCCATTTCTACGGTTGAAAGAGGTGGCCCCACTCCAAGATTTCAAAATCTCTACTAAATCCCATCTTGATATTACTTTGATTTTATTAGATATTGCTTGGATATTCCTAGATTTATTTAGATTTCCTTGGATATTATAAGTTACCTACTATCATTCAAAGTTACAATTAACCCCCCCCCCATATATATATTTTTACGGTCACAAAGGACCCCACCCCACTCACAAGATTTTGTTCCTTATTTTATTAGATACTTGCTTGATTTCTTGGACAAAATATATAAGAGATCTCTATATGTATGGTGGCCTTAGATTGCAAGATCATTTCATATCTAACATTTCACAACTTCATCACTCCAACTCCCTCAAACTCTCTCTCTCTCTCGGCTCACTCTAGTGCCGCCACCACCACCACCTTGTCACCACCACCATTCCATTTTTAAGCCTAATTCAAGTGCAAGAAGGTGATCCATGGAGCTTGGTGTTTGAAGATCTTGAAGAACCTTAATCCTTAGCTTTCATCCATCATTCTTCATCATCTTTTTCTCTAGTGATCTTCCCTAGCTTTGAGCTAGTTGTAAGTTCTTGATTAACCCTTGTTTATTTCGACTTTAATGGTTAAAAGATGTAGTATGTTGATTATCACTAGAACCCTAAAAGACATGAACATAAATCTTGAACATAAAGATGTAAGATGATGAAATCTTGTTAAAATAATGTTGTTAAATACATGCATGATCTTGATTGTTCGGTATGATGAATCTGTTAGAAAGTAGCATACAACTGCTAAGGATGATACGAAAGTATTTATACAATTTCTGAACATGATAAAGAAACCCAGAAACTTGTTTTATAAAAGGGTATGTGAAAACATAAAACTGTTCGGTGTTTACACCAACTTCAGTTGGCTGTAACCGGGTCATAACTTAACGAAAAATTGATTTTCTTGAGTCTATAACGTGTTATTTCGAAAAACGCTTCAAATGGCACTGGAATCACATTTTTTTAAGGTCGTTTACTATTCTTAAAGGTCCGTTTTGTACAGTAGCAAAAGCTGCGTTTTTACTGCAGAAAATGTGTGTGATATTTTTTATCATAACTTGAAATCTGCGTAGAATTAGCTCATGAAATTTGTACTGTAGATGACCACTGATTTCGTTGTAATGCTCCAACTGGAATTTCGTCAATAGGACTTACAATGAATTTTAAATGAATTTTTCCGTGAACTGCCGTCAGAAAGTGACGAATCTGATTGCAGTCGGGTAAATGATTTTTATAAAATAATGGGTAAAGAATTGGATCCCGAGATTTTTACACAGTAGTATCTGGATTGTTTAGAACATTCTGTAAAATTTGGGAATTTTTGGAATAAGTTAACTATTTTATTAAATTACTCGAAAACAGCCCAGTTTTAGATGTTAAAGCTGAAACGATGTATGTAGTGATTCGCGTATCTAAATGTCAGTTGTGTTATCCGATAATGATCCAACTTGTTGTATGTCAATAAAAGTGTTATGTGAGATCGCGTATGCTTGCTCTTGAGTAATTATAGGAGGGAGGTATGTATGGGCATGATCAGTTAAAGTGAGTGCATATTATGTAATAGATACGTGTAGGACCTTTGTGCTTTAATTGAAATTATTAATAAACTAAATGGCAATCATATTAGGACGTGATTGACCAACCTCAACCGTTAGCTATTTTAAAGAGTTCAACCGAGCAAACCGAGGTGAGTTCACACTCTTTCTAAGGCATGGGATTCCCGGTGGTTGGGAATGGGTTAAAGAACTAAAACGGAAACCTGCATATCCTCCTTGGGTAGGATATGTACCGCCATCCTCCATGGGTAGGATGCCAATATTAATCCTGCGTATTCTCCTTGGGTAGAATACGTACGTTCGTCCTCCTTGGGTAGGACAACAACCTTAAACTTACTAGACAAAAACTCTATCATTAAGTCCCTCATTTTATATCGACTTAATCGCCGAGGCCGATGGCGAGCGGGTCATTAGTTAATAGCGCTATTAGGTTTGACAAACCTCACACCATGCCGGTAGGACGGGCGTGTACTAATGGATCATGGCAAACAGTCAATGATGATAGACATTGACTTAGGGCACAACTTACTTTCGTCAGTAGTCGATATGGTAATGGTCTAGTGGGTCACTTGGGGAAGCCCCCACTGGTTACGGTTTGGGAAAGAAGGAATTGGTTAATCGTATTTTCAACTATGGGGTAACCCTCACGGCAAGTAAGCCAGCTGAAGAAAAGCTATGTTTTTGAAACAACTTAAAACGAACACCCAACTGTGAACTCGCTCAACTTTGTTGTTGATTTGCTGTTACTTGCCTTGCAGGCCTTTAGGTGCATATCATTGGAACTTGCTGTCTGGGAGGCTGGAGTGGTCATGGGTCAAGATACATGGAATCGTAATACAAGACTAATGGTTTTTACAAGTGGTTTATAAACACTTAACTAATGAATTATGCTTCCGCTGTATGCTATGAATTATTTGTAACGTGTAACACTTAATGTTAAATCAATGAAAGTTTTATTTAAATATACCTATGAGTTCAATGTGATTGGTGGCTAGATCCTGGTATGTCACCCGCCTTGCGGGGGTTTCCGCTTGTGGTATTTTGGGGGTGTGACAGTTTTGGGCATGGATTGGTTGTCGCATAACCAAGCCCAAATTGCCTGTGATAAAAAGCTAGTTATTATCGAAACCCCTTCTGGTGAATATGTCACTATTCAAGGAGATACACAATATGGGTTGCCCAACAATGTGTCTATTCTCAAGGTATCCCAGTGTTTGAAGAGCGGATGTGTCATCTACATGGCACAAGTATCTGTGAATAAACCGAAGCCTAAGATTGAAGACATTCCAATCATCTCAGAGTATCCTAATGTCTTTCCTGACGAATTACCTGGATTACCTCCGGAGAGGCAAGTAGAGTTTAGGATAGACATTCTCCCAGGATCTGTACCTATTGCACGAGCTCCTTATCGTCTAGCACCTACTGAAATGAAAGAGCTCAGGACTCAATTAGATGACTTACTGGAAAAAGGTTTCATTCAACCCAGCTCTTCGCCTTGGGGAGCTCCAATTTTGTTCGTGAAAAAGAAGGATGGGTCAATGCGCTTATGCATTGATTACCGTGAACTAAACAAGGTAACGATCAAGAATCGTTATCCCTTACCCAGGATCGACGACTTATTCGATCAACTCCAAGGGGCGAGCTATTTCTCGAAGATTGATTTGAGATCCGGGTATCATCAACTTAAGGTTAGAACTGAAGATGTGCCAAAGACAGCTTTCAAAACGAGGTATGGACATTTCGAGTTTTTAGTGATGCCTTTCGGGCTCACTAATGCACCAGCAGCATTCATGGACCTCATGAATAGGGTCTGCAAGCCATACTTAGATAAGTTCGCCATCGTCTTCATAGATGACATACTTACCTACTCTCGTAATCAAGTTGATCACGAGAAGCACCTTCGAAGTATCTTAGGATTGCTTCAACAGGAGAAGTTGTATGCTAAATTCTCCAAATGCGAGTTCTGGCTTCGCGAAGTCCAATTCCTTGGACATGTTGTTAGTGAGCGTGGTATCCAAGTTGATCCCGCCAATATAGAAGCCATTATGAATGGGGAAGCACCGAAGACACCAACAAAAATTCGCAGCTTTCTGGGTTTAGCTGGATATTATAGAAGGTTCATCAAGAACTTCTCAAGGATAGCTGCACCATTGACTTCTTTGACTCGCAAGAATGTAAAATTTGATTGGGGTCCAAAACAACAAGAATCATTTGAGATTCTTTAACAGAAATTGAGCAATGCTCCGGTGTTAACCTTACCCGAAGGAATAGAAGAGTTTGTCGTGTACTGTGATGCTTCACACACTGGTATGGGATGTGTACTTATGCAGCGAGGCAAGGTGATTGCCTATGCATCACAACAACTGAAAGTGCATGAAAAGAATTACACCACCCACGATTTAGAATTGGGTGATGTTGTATTCGCACTTAAGTTATGAAGACATTATTTGTATGGAACTAAATGTGTGATCTATTCGGATCACAAAAGTCTCCAACACTTATTCAATCAAAAAGAGTTCAATATGAGACAGCGCCGCTGGATGGAAACTCTAAACGACTATGATTGCGAAATTCGCTACCATCCAGGTAAAGCGAATGTGGTCGTCGATTCTCTAAGTCGAAAGGAAAGAGTTAAACCTATTAGAATCAATGCCAAGAGCATCGAATTGAAGAATAGTCTGAATGAAAGGCTATTAGCCGCACAGAAAGATGCTGTTTTGGAAGCTAATTTTTCAGATGAAAAGTTAGGAGTGACTGCTGAACAGTTAGCACCTGGCAAGGATGGAATCCTCAGACTAAATGTGTTGGTGCATCCGTCTGTCGACTTCGTCTTGTATCGAGTCTTGTATTGTATTGTAATAGATAGATCAGGGCACGAAAAACGAGGAAGTGTGTGTTTATGGGTATTTCGCATGAAATGATACAAGGGGTCATTTCATACGAAATCAAGCTGAGTATTTCACACGAAATCAAATGTTGATTTCGTTTGAGTAATTTCGTGCGAAATCATATATCGCTTGGCCAGTTCATGCGAAATTAGCTCACCTATAAATACCTGATGTGCCTTGTCATTTGGAACGATTCTGATTCCGGTAGCGAAGCTCTGCCGAAGTGTCTACAGCATTGTAATCGATCTGATATCAATCAAAAGACAGTTTAAAGTGATTTCTCGTGTAATTCAGCTGAAATAACACTGATACATCTGTTTCCGCCTTTTGTATTGGTGAAGATCTCTTCTGATCGACTCGTTTGGTCGGTAAAACGATCCTACAAGTGGTATCAGAGCTCAGGAGGAAGAGTTCTTACCATTTCAGCTGCAAAATCTGATTTCTACACCTTCTTTTCAAAATTAAACAACTTTTCACGGTCAAAATGGCTTGATTTTCTCACATTATATGCGAAACAGTGTCTTAACAAACCTTAGAAAGAATCAGAATCTAATTCGAGGTAAAACATGATCAATTTTTGAAAAAACTGTCCGAAAGTTTAATTTCGCACGAAATTAGATCGTATTTCGCTTCAGAGGTTATTTCGCTTCAGAGTGAGCATCAGAGTGTTATTCCGTACGAAATAGTAGTTAATTTCGCACGAAAACAACTATTTCGTTTGAAGCTAATTTCGCACCAAAGGTTAATTCGTTTGAAAGTCTATTTCGCGTGAAAAATATACTTATTTCGCTTAGAAAGTTGATTTCGCTTGAAAGAGGATTGATTTCGTTTGAAACTTGATTCCGTGTGAAAATTGATTTCGTGTGAGGAGTGTATTTCGTTTAAAACTGACAGTTTGTGAACTTTTGAAAACTAAATCATGGAGAACGAGTTTTATAACGCCTTTGCTAGTCCGATGACTGTAGTTCAAAGTACGATGCTTGAAAATGAAACAGGGACAACCCAAAAACCGCCTAAGCTTATGAGTATCGAGGAATACAGTGGATGGGCTGAACGTTTTGAAACTTGGGTTCAAGCATATCACTTAGATGCGTGGGAACACACTGAATCTCAATATACTAGACCAGTCGGAAATGGTGGAGTGAAAATAGATATTAGAGATTTAGGAGCTAATGAAAAAAGGAAATACAAAGATGAAAAGATGATGGTTAGTCTTTTGCAGCAAGCCATTAAAGAAGACATTCTGATTCTACTTTAACACAATGGAAGTGCACATTCGATATGGACAGAATTAGAATCAAAGTTTCTTGGTAGTGATGAAATGATCAAGAACAAAAAGTCGCTTATGAAGAAAGAATTTGATCTTTTCCGTGGATTGAGAACTGAAAATACAAAATAGATCATTGAAAGATATTGCAATTTGTTGAAGAATATGAACAGATTAAACATCAGAAAAGATAATGATGAACTGATTGAAAAGTTGGCTGATGCGTTGCCACACGATACTTGGGGCACCTATCTTATGATGTTGAAAAATAAACCAAATTTTGGCAAGCTAACATTGAGTGAGTTTATTAAACAACTGGAAGCTCAAGAGATGGAACAAAGAAAGATAGCAAGAATGAAGAACTATGATGGAGAACAAGACGTTGGGTTGTATTACAAAAGTGGTGTTAGTGAGAAGACCAATATTTCACCAAAGATTGAAACGACCTTCAATGCAAAAAGTTCTTCTGAAAGTTCATCTCAAGGATCAAGTAGCAAAATGGGATTTTCGTCATATCCATCGTTTGATCCAAATTTCTCAACAACAAAGAGTGGGAAAGTTCTTCATTGCAATATTGCATTAAATCTTGAGAATGATCAGAACTACTCGGAAGAAGTTGCAAAAAGTCATATGTCTTTGTTGGTGACTGTGCTGGAATCGTATGGAAGTTTGGTTGCATGGAGGATCGGAAATCCTATGTTGACTAAAGAGGATTACGATCAGGTTGATGCTGAGGAGATGGAATTGATGGATATAAAATGGTGTTTGGCAAGCGTGTTGAGAAGATCCGAAAAGTTTACACAAATTACGGGAAGAGATGATTTTCGTGATGCAAATGTTTCAACTTTAGGATTGATAAATCTAAAGTAACTTGTTTTCGTTGCAGGGAAAAGGGCATTTCAAGAGAGAGTGCACAAACCGTGAAGCTAGTGGAGCTCAAAATCCTTTCGGAAATAATGACTACTATCGGAAAGCGATTTATCATCAAGTTGCTCAACAGCCGTATCACCAACAACAGCCACAAACTGCTCATGCTAGGAAAGAGATTGAAGATTCAAAGAAAGCGTGTCTGGTCAATCAAAATGATGGAAGTTCATCAAATGATTTCAGATGGGATAAATATATTCCAGCTGATAATAAAAGCATGTCTGATAAATCAAGATGATGAAAGATTACCAGAAGGATTTAGCTGGGATAATTATTGTCCAGACAAAGAGATCTTAAAAGCTAAAGCTTTTGTTGCTCAAATTGTTAAAAATGATGGTGATAATTACATGGTTGATGATTATTGGGCAGAGAAAATGAAAAAAATATTTAGCCAGGCAAAGTAAAAAAGCTGAAGAAGAGGTTTGTGTGATAAAGAAGCAGGACAAAGAAATTCCAGTGTTTGAGGTTAAAAAGGAAGCTGTTGCAGAAAAAGTAACCGAGAGCTGTGAAAACTGTGAGACTATGAAGAAGCAAAATAGTGAATTGATTCACAACTAGAACAGGATGAAAGAGTCATATGATGTCCTGAACAAAGCCATGAATCAATACAACGAGTCAAGCAGTGAACAAGCTATAGCAATGAAGACACTTAAAGGAGCATACATGAGACAGCTTGATAATGTCAATTATTACACTGAGAAGTGTGCTGAGCTTGAATTGAAGCTCGAAACACAGAGAATTGAAACTGAGAAAGTAAATAGATTATTAAAAAGTTACTCATGTTCTACTTTTGTGGTTGACAGGATTTACCCGATAATGGAAGGATTGAACACGTTTGAAGGAAAAAAGACTTCTGAAGAGAAGAATTCTGAAACAAGAAAAGATGATGAAGTGAAGATATCTGGTAAGAAACCAAGTGTTGTCTATAACAAATGTCCACCCCCGGTCGAAAATGGATATTCTCCTCGAAATCCAAATTAAGAAAGAGTAAAAAAGGCAACAAACTTACAGTGGGAGTCCGAGTCTTCAGATAATTTGCTAGAAAACATTGATGTCACGTTCACATCGTCTGACACTGATCATGAGTCCGAGTTAATAAAGAAAGTGGTCGATCAGGTGTTGGATAAGGATGAAACGGAGGAGTCTAAATCAGAGTCAAAGTCTGAGTCCAACATGTCAAATTCAGCAGACAAAAGGGACAAACGGGTTTATAATAAAGAATTTTTGTTATCAAAATCTAATTTGAATGACGAACCGATCAAAGTAGCATATACTTTGAAAAATTCTGACAAATTATATTCTAATGAGGTATTTCCAATAAGAGGTGTTCATACTGAAATGATTAAAAAGGTTTTTAAACTAACAGAAATTAAT
This sequence comes from Helianthus tuberosus, assembly GCA_030545235.1. Classification (NCBI taxonomy): domain Eukaryota; kingdom Viridiplantae; phylum Streptophyta; class Magnoliopsida; order Asterales; family Asteraceae; genus Helianthus; species Helianthus tuberosus. The sequence continues at coordinate 200,198,997 of CM060413.1, forward strand.
ATTTCTAAAATAAAAGATGTAAATCTTTCTGGAAAACCTAAAACTTACACCTTAAGAGTTCAACAAAGATTAAACAAGAAAATGGGTTACAGTTCTGGTTCAGGTTATTAAAAGAAACCAAACCAAACCATAACGGTAATACAAAAAGAAGGGATTGGGTTTTATTCCACCAAAAAATCATAAAAATGAGAAAATTTATAAACCAAAAATTGTTTTTGTTACAGGAAAATCATCTGAAGAAGAAAAAGAGCAACTGTTTAGAAAGCAATCCAACAAAGAATTCCTTGCCAAGAAGCAAGAAGAAATGAAGAAAAGTGTTGCTCAGAAGAAGATAGAGACGAGACCCTGTTTTCAATGTAAAACAGTTGGTCACATTGCCAGGAATTATCCAAAGGCAATACAAACAAAACAGGGAGTCTCTGGTAAACTGAAAGAAAAGATTGTTGAGAAAACCGAACCACCAACAAACAGATTTAAATTTTTTGAAAATTCAACTTTTGAGGTTGGTGAATGTTCGAAAGATGTTTACAAAAGAAAGGAGAAACTTAACAATCAAAAATGGGTTGTTAAGAATTCAAGTGATAGTTCTGGTGATGAATCTGATTCCATAAAATCATAGGAGCCAAAAGTTGTTATGAAAGAAGAGAAGTCAGTTCCGCCTTTGGATGAGGCAAATTTTCCACCATTGCGGGCTGAAAATTTGAAATCTAAAATTGTTAAAGTTGAAATTTCAAATCAATTCTTTCCTGAAAAGAAAGAATTTGATGTTGAAAAGGCTTTTAACCCCACAGTGCAAAACATTTTTAGTAAAATGATTGATGGGAAGGTCAAGGGGGTTAAAGAATTTTATGAGAAGAAAACAAAGAAACCAAGTGTTGACAACTCGAAATCTCCCAAGGACCGTCAGGCTTGGGAGAATCTCTCTAACTGAAAAAACCTGACTTGCCGGAGCTCCCAAGTTGGTAATCGCGGAGCATGAATCGGCATCATTCTTGAAATATTGTTTTGGAAAGTTGAAAATTTTTCACTAGTCTGACTTGCCGGAACTCCCAGGTTGGTAAGTGTGGGGTAGAAATTGGCATCTTGAGATTTCAACCTACAAATGGTAATTGTTGGTAAACAAACCGACAAGTGGTTGAAAGAGAAGTTTTACCTACAAGTGGTTAATCAAGGTCTTTAAGTTGAACTTGATTTAACTTTCATTCAAATGATTGGAAAACAAAGTGATGATCACATCCCCATTTTTACAAGTGGTAAAATCAACAAAACTTATTTTCCGGAAAAACCATTTGATTAAAACAAACTTAAGTGTTTTGAAATCACAATGGGAAAATAGTTTGTTGTAAGGGGGAGTTCTGATTGTTTATGCCAAGTGGATGGCGAATTGAAGTGATTCAATATCAGTTGTCACTTTATTTGTACAGTTTGTTTTCAAATTTCCTTTAAATGTTTTTGCATTTTAGGGGGAGTAAGAATTTTTAGAAAATCCAAAAACATTAGAAAATTTGAAAAAGTAAAAAACATGATAAAATCAAAAATGAGTTTTGTTGTGAAATAGAGGAAATGATAGTACATTAGTGGACGATCACAGCATGCTAAAGAATTGGAAAGTAAAATGTGATAAACGGTCTCACTGATGATATGCCAGTAGGTTTTTGCACATTTAGCAGATTGTGTCGAGATATAAACCTAAATTTCAAACTTACTTATCTCGTGGGGAACATCTCTCGGATATATGGGTAACCCCCGAAATCTTGTTTGAAAGGTCCCTCTTTCTGAGATACTAGGTCTTTATGCTTAGTGATATCTGGGGTATTATCCACGGACTTCTGATTTTGCGGAAGCAATGGCCTAGTCCCCGTATAATACTTTACGCTTGCTTGAAATATAGCATCACCCTCAGCATAAAAAATGATGAAACATTGAAAAATGCTAATCATGTGTTGTTGAAGAAAAGATTCTTTAAAGGGAACACACCAAAAGTCGAAGCCGTCATCTCTCTGATTTTGCGGAAGCAATAGCCTGAGCTCTCACGGCCCTCGCAATTTAACCCCTTACAGATATCATCTAGGTATAATCACCTGTAAGACTGAATATTGGGATCTGGATACGGGAGTATATTCTGAGGTGGAACACATGAATAAGTTTAAGTCTTTAAAACATTAATCTCGTATCTCGAAACAGTTGAAATTTGTGTGAAAATTTAAAGTGGGTCAGTATACTGACAATCTACGTGAATCGTTTAGAACTTAAAATGTTTAAAGCTTAACGGTGTGGTGATTTGTCTCATAAACTGATATGATCCTCTTACACAAACCCACAAAAATATTGTTTGTAAATATTTCTTTACTGTATTTCGTTAAAATCAAAATTCCAAAAAGATTTTAAGTGTGTTTTAGCATAAAATTTTGAAGAAATACAAAAAGATTTTCGACAACTGATGTTGAAGAGCTAAATTTCAAAATTCCGAGTGCTAAGCATGATGAACAACAGGTTTGGGAGAAGTGTTTTTTTTAAATGAAGAATGTTTGCTTACAAGTGGTCATCAGAAGCTTTTAAATGATAAATCATTTTGGAAAAATATCTGCAAATGATATAATTTTATCAATATTTTAAATTTGTGAAACTTATGTTTGTGGTAGAGATTGTGCAGGAATGAAGTTTGAGAAAAGTCTGGTTTCAATCATAGTACCTCTGAATCAAGAATTCCAGACTGTGATCCCAGCTTAGCGAAAGGGGAAGTCTGATGACATCAAGAGGGAGTCTGAAGATGTAAACTGCTGATGCTGATGATCTTAAGGAATCAAGAGACCTGATCAAGAGGAGTATAGAGATAGGTTGAGATTTTGGAACAAAGAGAGAGAAGAAGAGAAAGAGATTGATTGAGAATGCTTACAATGGAGAATCTTTGGAGAGAGCGAGAAGACTGATAAAGGCTGAAGGTTTGACAACCGAAGACTCGATACCGAAGACTTCGTCAACATCCGAGGGGGAGTCTGTTGGTGCATCCGTCTGTCGACTTCGTCTTGTATCGAGTCTTGTATTGTAATAGATAGATCAGGGCACGGAAAACGAGGAAGTGTGTGTTTATGGGTATTTCGCACGAAATCAAATGTTGATTTCGTTTGAGTAATTTCGTGAGAAATCAGATTTCGGTTGGCCAGTTCATGCGAAATTAGCTCACCTATAAATACCTGATGTGCCTTGTCATTTGGAACGATTCTGATTCCGGTAGCGAAGCTCTGCCGAAGTGTCTACAGCATTGTAATCGATCTGATATCAATCAAAAGACAGTTTAAAGTGATTTCTCGTGCAATTCAGCTGAAATAACACTGATATATCCGTTTCCGCCTTTTGTATTGGTGAACATCTCTTCTGATCAACTCGTTTGGTCGGTAAAACGATCCTACAAAATGGAAGAATTTGGGTTCCTATTCGTGGAGGACTTCGAGATGTGATCCTCCAGGAAGCTCACAATTCCAAATACTCAGTTCACCCTGGAGGTGACAAAATGTATCAGGATTTGAAGGCGAATTATTGGTGGATATGTTTGAAGAAATCTATTGCCACACATGTAGCTAAGTGCCTGACTTATGCACAGATTAAAGCTGAACATCAAAAGCCATCAGGTCTTCTACAACAGCCAGAACTTCCCACATGGAAGTGGGAGTTGGTGACCATGGATTTTATAACCAAGTTACCTAAAACAAGGCACGGAAATGATACCATATGGGTCATAGTTGATAGACTGACTAAGTTAGCACATTTCTTACCCATCAAGGAAACTCATAGCTCCGACAAGTTAGCCCAATTATATGTGGATGAGATTGTATCCCTTCATGGAGTGCCGGTGTCTATTATTTCTGATAGAGATACTAGATACACTTCTCACTTTTGGAAAATTTTCCAACAATCTTTGGGCACTTGTTTAAATTTTAGTAATGCTTATCATCCGCAAACAGATGGACAAAGTGAGCGTACGATTCAAACATTGGAAGACATGCTTCGTGCATGTGTTATTGATTTGGGAGGTAGTTGGGATGACCACCTGCCCTTGATCGAGTTCTCCTATAACAATAGCTACCATACTAGTATTCAGGCTGCGCCTTTTGAGGCATTGTATGGAAGGAAATGCAGAACGCCTGTTTGTTGGGTGGAAGTAGGAGAAGCTCAGTTATCAGGACCTGATATAGTCCTTAAAACAACGGACAAGATTGTCCAGATTCACGATGGCCTGAAACTGCCAGGGATAGGCAGAAAAGTTATGCTGACAAGAGGCGAAAACCCTTAAAGTTTGAGGTTGGCGGTAAATTCTTACTGAAAGTATCACCCTGGAAAGGTGTGATGCGTTTTGGTAAGAAGGGTAAATTAATCCCTAGATATATTGGACCATTCGTGATCATCGAATGTGTCAGATCAGTTGCTTATAAGCTAAACTTGCCTGAGGAGCTCAGCGGAATTCATAATGTGTTCCACATCTGTAACCTCAAGAAGTGTCTAGCTGATGAATCGCTAGCTATGTCTCATAAAGACGTTCAGATTGATGAAAGCCTGAGGTTTGTTGAAAGACCTATATCGATCGAGGATCGTCAGGTTAAAAAGCTCCGAAGAAAGCATGTGCCTATAGTAAAGGTCAAATGGGATGCCCGTAGAGGTCATGAATATACGTGGGAAGTCGAATCCACTATGCGACAGAAGTACCCTCACTTATTTCAGTAAATCTCGGGGTTAAGATTTCTTTTAAAGGGGTGAGGATGTAACACCACGTAAAAACGTGTCCAATTATTTATAGACACGTGTCCTAAACTCTAAATATATGAAAGATTGAGTTTGAAGGACTAAAGTTGACAAAGAGTGAAAATATGTATGCGAAGGGACTAAAAATGTCAACATGCCAAACTTGAGCCTCTGAATGACAGAACGCGGAGAATATATTCTTAATCAAGTGATTAATTGAATATAACAAGCCGTTTGTGAATACAATCGGAAGATTATAAAGCTACAGGGATTAAACGTGTCAACATGTTAATTTTACCTCTGAGTGACCTTTTAATATACCCAAAGCTTTGTAAAATATAAATACACCCTCATGAATATATGTTAAAGAATTCATAAGCATCCGATTGAAATTATGATGAGTTATTCAACTTTCAAGAAATGATGTCGCATGTGCAAAAACCGACAATTCTTCATTCAACTAGCCATTTCTGAAAACTCCAAGGGAACACTAGTGCATGGCAAGGTAATCTGAACAATGCAGGTCTGATCATGAGGACTATTCTGCTGAAAAATGGCTAAAGATTCGAGTTTAAAAGTTGCATGATCAAACATAAAAAAATTCTAAAATTTTTGTCTTCTGGTCATCGGATACGGACCGTATGGTCTTAGGCTTACGGTCCGCAAGGACTGTAACTGGGCGATGCAATTCAGGTTTGGTTACGGACTGCATTAGTTTGGACTTACGGTCCGTAAGAGGTGGATAGGGACCACAAGGGTTTTTGCTTACGGTCCGTAAGCTCGTCGCTGGGCAGAAGTTTTGGACAGATGTATGTTTCAGCTGCAAAACCGACTTTAACTCATTTAAATCGAAACTAGGGGCTGTTTGTCGGTCTTGATAAACCACTAGGACACCTAGGGTGATCCTAGGGACTTCCTTAACAGCTGCAATGATCTAGGGACATGGCAAATTACTATATAAGAAGTGCTAGTTCATGTTTCATGAACTCACATTCGCAACAAGTTTCAAAACACTCATCTCTGGAGCAAGCAAGCACTAGGAGAAGAATTAGAAGTGTAGAAAAGATAACAAGGACCATTAGTAAGAGTCTTAATCCCTGCTTAGTCCTTTTAATTAGTTTAAAAACCGAAAAGTCAAACTTATCGTAATTAAGCTTTGACTTTCGGTTTAAACACAAATGGTCCAGCCACTGATCAAAACGAAAGTGGTTATGGAACCATATTAAGGTAGGTGATTAACCCTTAAAAGGGCACCTCCTAATTATCTCGTTTGACTAGTTAATTGTCGGGTCAAACTAGTTTGACAAAAAGTGAAACTGGACAGAAAGTTTAAAAAAGAATTAAACAAATAAAACAGAGGTTCTAAATTATATTTTAACATTCTAATGACTTGGTAATTAATACTAGAACTTGTTTTATCAGTCCTAACCCGGCAATTACCATTCTAAGGTCAGTTTATAACCGAAAGTTGCAAAAGCTTGACTTTTGCTTTGACTTTCAGTTCTGACCCGTTCACGCTGGATTCTTCCATGGTTTAAGCTTCCATTAGGACCATATAATTCAGTAGTATAACCCTCTGGAGTTATATTGCTTGGTCCTTAGTAGTTTGAATTATATGCTCTTGATCGTTAATATGCTTATAAATGTCATAAATACCCTTTTGACACACAAATGAGATTTTTAGAAATGTGAGAGGACAAAAACCTTTGCTACTGATATTTAGACTTGTCCTGAAAATTTGACTTCAGTTCTTGGTCCCAAATAGGAGTTATGCTCGATATCGTAATTAGAAACTTTTTATTAATTAATTTGTGATATCTTGCATAATACATCTTTAAACTTGGATTTTGAACCAAAACTCATTACCTACTATTAAGATATTATTTTTAAGGAATTTTAAGATTTTTGGTCAGATTAGAATCTGTTTAAAACATAGAGTTCTTGTGTAATTCGGTTAATGACGATAATACCCTTTTTAGGCATAAAATGAGATTAACAAAGGATTTGAATGCCAAACCTTTTCCTACTGATTTCATACATTAAATAAATTATTTTGAGCATTTAAAACTGATCAAAATCTCAGATGTACATAAACATCTTGATTATCATCAAATAGCGAGTTTTACACTAATTAGGTGCATAGTATGGTTTAATACCATATTTAACATCTAAGACTTGTTACCTACTGAATTTTTAAACAAATTTAACTATTATTACAGTAGGTATAAGTTATGAACTCAGGTTTCCAAAAATGTCCTTAAAAGCCTATGTGAAATGACCAAAATGCCCTTTCGGGGCATAGTTTGGCCATAAATAGTAAATTTCACATATGTATGATATCTTACTGATGTAATGTGATAAATTAAATATTTTACTGATTACAAAAGACCAGAACTTCAGTTTGTCGTAAAATCTCTTTTATAAGCATTAAAATTATCAAAATGCCCTTACGGAACTTAAATTGGTTTTAAATACTTTTTGGGCATATATGTTAACATCCTACTGATGTATTAACATATTTTAAGCATAATAACATTTAAGACCTGTATATAATTTATTTGGTTACCCGTTACGCGTTTACGCGTTCGGATCGGTTATGTGACTAGTTTACGTAAAATAGCCGAAACGGGTTTAACCTTATCATTAAATCCTCAAATTCCATAATGTGATTTGTTTACCCATATTATACAAGTATTCAAGCTTGTCGGGTCTAAACCACATTCTATTCCGGTCTCCGCTTAATTTAGCGTTTAGAACCGTAAAGTTTCTTTCTAGCTAGCCGGTTTAAGTCTTTGACTTAACCAAAGACCCGTTAGCATCCTAATAGGTTATTAAACCTTCTATACAGATTAAATAGCATCCAGTAGAAGGTACCATCATAAAGCTTTAGGATTATACTGCTGAGTTATCTATCACAGTAGCTCAGGTAAATACTTTTAACTTATTTTCCCTTATACGGGCTTGGGATATGGTATTATAATAATACCAGTTGGTCAGGTATGAAATCATTTAATCGGATTGTGATTAATAAATTACATAACCCGTTTTAATCTGTCTTGTTTGATAACATAAACATTGGGGGTTAATTCGACCGTGTCTTGGATATCCTCGGCTCATTTCATTTGAAAACGGTCACGACCTATGCACAGGGTGTAGGCATACACCAGACAGATGCAAATGCTAAAATATAAACCCACATGTTGGGGGTAACTCCTTTGTGGGTTCTATAACTGGTGAGTCGGTTATTCATGACCGGCTTCCAACTGGCCCCAATTGTGTGACAAACATATAAATCTGTATACAAGATTATCTTTAAATAATTGTCCCAAGTTATAAAAGATTTGTGCCTTGTGCACTTAAATCAATTTTCATAAATGTTTTCAAAAGAGTCAGTTAATTGTATTTACCAGTGTAAACTGACATATTTTCTAAAGACTGATTGACAGGTACCTCTCGTAAATAGGATGGAGCTATTAGGTGTTGTATAAGAGGATCTTGCAAATCCCTAAGATACCTGAAGTCTGTTATTTTGTTTCTTTGTACTTTTATGATCTGCCTGTGGATCTTATTACAATCCAGTCTGTATATTCTTTTATTCGAACACTCAGACATTATGGTTTGTAATAGCTAATTCACCAAGCCTTCCGCTGTGCTATTATATTGTGTGTATTGACAATGATGATATCAACTACGTCACGATACTCCCCGCCGGGCCCACCGGTAATATGTGGAAATATCGGGGTGTAACATATGGTCACTACGAGTTTACATTCATGCCATTTGGACTAACGAATGCTTCTGCAGCATTTATGGACATGATGAATAGAATCTGTAAGCCGTATTTGGATAAATTCGTAATTTTCTTCATCGACGATATACTTATTTATTTCAAAAGCCAGGACGAGCATTGCGAGCACCTGCATGCACTTTTAACCTTATTAAGGAAGGAAAAGCTTTACGCCAAATTTTTGAAGTGTTAATTTTGGCTACAAGAAGTTCAATTTTTAGGACACATGGTTAATCACGAAGGTATTCACGTAGATCCCTCCAAGATAGAAGCAGTCACCAGTTGGAAGGTCCCGCAAACAGCTACCGAAGTTAGAAGTTTTCTAGGATTAGCTGGATACTATAGGTGCTTCATCAAGGACTTTTCTAGGATAGCTGTTCCATTAACTAAGCTAACTTATAAAACAGTTAAGTTTGAATGGGGACCTAAACAAGAAGAAGCCTTTAGGATTCTAAAGCAAAGGCTAACAAATGCCCCAATTCTTGCCTTACCAGACGGAACGGAAGATTTTGATGTCTTCTGCGACGCTTCTAAACTAGGGTTAGGATGTGTGATAATGCAACGCAAAAAGGTAATTGCATATGCATCAAGGCAGTTGAAAAAGCACGAGGAAAATTATACGACTCATGATTTATAATTAGGAACAATAATTTTTGCCCTTAAAATTTGGAGACATTATCTGTACGGAAGTAAGTTTACAGTCTATACAGATCATAAGAGTTTAAGATACATATTTGGGCAAAAAGAATTGAACATGAGGCAAAGAAGATGGATGGAAATTCTAAGTGACTACAACTGTGATATTCAGTATCACGAAGGAAAGGCAAATGTAGTAGCAGATGCCTTTAAGTCATAAGTACCATGAAAAGCAAAGGCGAGTTCGTGCTCTTAGATTAAATCTCCAATTAGATTTAATGGAACAACTAAAGAACGTTCAGGAAACAGTAATCAAGGACGATGCTGAAAGAATGAACGGAATGATAAAGGAATTAGAGCAAGGGACTGATGCAATTTGGAGATTCCATAAGAAAAGGATTTGGGTACCTAGGCAAGGAAATTTAAGAGATACGATTTTAGAGAAAGCCCATAAATCTAGGTATACAATGCACCCTAGTATTAACAAGATGTACCAAGATTTAAGAAATAACTTCTGGTGGATAGGAATGAAAAAGGACATAGCTAGATACGTTTCTAAGTGTCTAACTTGTTCGCAAGTTAAGGCAGAACACCAGAAATATTCAGGTTTACTTCAACAGTTAGAAATGCCTGTATGAAAATGGGAACTAATAACAATGGACTTTGTTACTAAGTTGCCCAAGACCAGGAAAGATAACGATGCAATCTAGGTGATTGTGGATCGATTAACCACATCTGCTCATTTCCTGCCAATGAAGGAAACCTTTAGCATGGAAAGATTAGCAAAATTGTACATAGATGCGGTAGTATCCTTACATGGAGTTTCACTCTCTATTGTGTCAGATAGGGATAGTCGTTTCACTTCGCATTCCTGGACAAGTTTCCAAGGAGCAATGGGGACCCGACTAAATTTAAGTACTGCATACAATCCCCAAACAGACGGACAAAGTGAAAGGACGATCCAAACCCTTGAAGACATGCTTAGAGCATGTCTAATCGACTTCGGTGGAAACTTGGATGATCATTTATCCCTAATAGAATTCTCCTATAACAATAGTTATCACACAAGCATCAATGTTGCCACGTTCGAAGCACTATATGGACGAAAGTGTAGAACTCTAGTATGCAAGGCAGAAATAGGAGAAAGTCAATTATAAGGTCCCGAAATTGTACAGGAAACAACTGACAAGATAACTCAAATAAAGGAAAGACTGAAAATGGCTCGAAATCGCCAGAAGAGTTATGCAGATAATCGACGTAAGCCGTTACAATTCCAAGTTAAAGACAAATGTACTCTTGAAAGTTTCTCCTTGGAAAGGAGTAGTTCGGTTTGGTAAGAAGGGAAAGCTAAGTCCAAGGTACATAGGACCATTCACAGTTACCCAACGGATAGGACTAGTTGCCTATCGCTTACAACTACCAGAAGAATTAGCCGGGGTACATGATGTGTTTCATGTATCTAATCTCAAGAAATGTTTATCTGATGAATCACTGGTAGTACCTCTTCAAGATATAGAGGTAAATGAAAAGTTGAAATTTGTTGAGAAACCTCTTCAAATAGAAGACAGAAAGGTCAAACACCTTAAACAAAAGAGACTGGTATTGGTCAAAGTAAAATGGGATTCGAAAAGGGGACCTGAGTACACATGGGAACTGGAATCGGAAATGAAGCTTAAATATCCTTATTTATTCCAGTAAATCTCGAGGACGAGATTTTAAATAAGGTGGGGATGATGTAAGGACCTGCATGAAAATGTCCTAAAACACTCCGTAAGTGAAAACCCGGACCCCTAAAACCCTAAATTTCATGAAAAATCAAGAAAATCAAGTTTTATTAGTCTGTCGCGGGCCGCAAAAGACTCAAGTGAAGTCTACACGGGGCGCGACAGCCTTGCAACTCTCCGGATAAGCTTTAGGGCCACGTGGTAGACCTACGCCATGATACGGCAGCCCTAGCCGTAGCTAGGGTGGCCCTCGCGGGGCGCGTAAGCCGGCCTTAAGGCCTACGCGGACTACGAAAAACTCCATTTTCAGCTATAAATAGTACGTGCATGGACAGTTCACATGTGCTCGTAAAAATCCTTCAAAAATGTTCTAAACTGCTCAAAATAGTGTTATTAGGTGTTGAAACGTTGTTGCAATCACAGGGTAATAACTCGATCACTGATACGATACAATGTCCGATCGATTGAAACCGATCTGATGGATGTTTAAGTGATGCCTGAATTCGGGCTATGCTTTGTCGTTCGTCGTGAGGGTTTTGATTTCGTGAATTTATCGTAAATGTTGTATTATGTTACTAACCAAGTTTCGTTTGCATTATTTAACTAGGTTACCAGGCTTAATCAGTAGGCAAACTCTGTCCAGTTAAACTTGCAATGTGAGTCATTCTCTTTTTACCAAATTGTTTCCAGTACCCTATTTGTTCAAGCCATATTTTCTGACTTCTACACCTTCTTTTTGAAATTGAACTTGTGTTCACGGTCAAAATGGTCTGAATTTCTCATATAATAAGCGAAACTTTGTTTTAACTAATCCTTGAAAGAATTGGACTCTAATACGGCTTAAAACTGGTAAAACACTTGATTCCGCTTGAAAACAGATCGCTATTGATGACGTCAGTAGAATTTCAAGCGAGATTAGTGAGTTGATTCCGCTTGGAATCGTGTTTCCGCTTGAAAAAATGTCCCTATTCCGCTTGAAAGCTCCTGATTCTGCTTCAGGGAGTTATTTTGTTTGAAACCGTTCAAGCGAAATCAGTGTTTTCGCTTCAAGGTGTTATTCCGCTTCAAAGTTATCTAGTTTGAAGGTGTGATTTCGCTTCAACAGTTATTCTGCTTGAACAGAGATTCAGTTTGAGGTGTAATTTCGCTTGAATCAGTATTTCGTTTGAACTTGTAATTTTTTGAAAAATTTCCTGAAACATGGACGAGGAATTCTACAATGCGTTTGCTACACCAATTGCACCTGTCACAGCTGCTAAAACTTTATACAATGAGAATGACACAGGAACTTATCAGAAACCGCCAAAACTCATGTACATTGAAGATTTTCAAGGATGGAAAAGTCGATTTGAAAACTGGGTGCAAGCTTATAAATTTGATGCATGGTGTTCTTTGTTGAAAGATTATGAGAAACCTAAGAATGAACATGGGATTGAAAAAGCTATTGTTGACTATTCAGAGGGTGACAAATTGAAATTTACAAGTGAGAAAATGATGATCAGTATTCTTCAACAAGCGATTAAAGAAGATATCTTTGTTTTGCTCCAACATAATGGTACAGCTAGATCAATTTGGAAAGCATTGATTCAGAAATTCAAAGGAAGCGCAGATATGATCAAAAACAAAAAGGCGTTATTGAAGAAATCATTTGATATGTTTACAGGTTTCGATCATGAATCAACAAAGCAAACCATTGATAGATATTGTCATCTGGTACTAGAAATGAAAAGATTGGACATTGAGAAAGAGGATGATGAGTGGGTCGATAAACTAGCTGAAGCACTACCACAGCATAAGTGGGGAACTTATTTGATGATTGTGAAACACATGAGGAAGTCTGAGAGTATGAATTTGGCACAGTTTATTCAGAAAATTGAAGAGCAGGAATTGGATATTCAGAAAACTGCTATCATGATGAATCCAAATGCTAAACAAGATGTCAGTTTGTATTACAGAGGGAACAAGTTTGAGGCTACTCCTAGCCCTAGTCCAAAGATCCAAACCGGATTTAGTGCTGACAGTTCGTCTGGAACAAAGGGTAGTAATGTGACTCAGAGTGGTGGATCTTCGTCTTCATTTTCAAGTTTTGATCCAAATCATACAACATCAAGTCCTCAAACACAGAACTCAACAAATCTTCAATGCAATGTTACTTTGAATATTCAGAATGGTCAAAATCTGTCTCCAGATATAGCCAAGCAACACATGGCATCACTCGTTGCTATGTTAGAATCTTATGAAGATTTGATTTCAGGCAAGATTGGAAATCTGATGCTTACAAAAGAAGATTATGACCAAATTGATGCAGAGGAACCTGATTTGATGGATGTGAAGTGGTTTTTGGCCAGTGCTTGTAGGAGAGCAGAAAAGTTTCAACAAATTACTGGTAGAGATGAGTTTCGAGGAATGGCTACTTCTCCGTTGGGATTTGATAAATCAAAAGTTACATGTTTCCGGTGTAAAGGAAAGGGTCATTTTAAGAGAGAATGTACAAATAAAGAAGCAACCGGGAATCAAGAAAAGAACAATTATTATCAGAAATCAATCTTTCATCAGATTGATCAACAACCTCAACTAAAGGATACAAAAACTTCTCATGGTAAAATGATCGAGGAAGCAAATAAGAAAGCTTATTTTGGAATAATCGATCAAGATGATAAGTTTGTTGCAGAGGGATTTAGCTAGGATAAATTCATTCCACAAGATTCAGGTCTAGTTGCAGAGGGATTTAGCTGGGATAAATATATTCCACAAGGTTCATGTTTTGTTGCTAGAATTCTGGATGAAGATGAGGCTAGTCAGAAAAGAAGTCCGATTTTTCCAGATCTTGGAAGTGATATTAATACTGATGATGAAGAAGAACATCTTAATAAAGCCAGAAAAGGTTTAGATCCTGACAGCTTTAATTTCTTCTTTGCAGATAAAATGGAGATGCTAAATCAAAAAAAGATTGCCAGATTAAGGAGAGAGTTGGAAGCAGCAAAAATGCTAGCTGATGAAAAAGCAAAGACAGAAGTTGGAGAAGAAAATGTTGAACCAGTGACTGAGAAAGTAGTAGAAAAAATTGTTTAAGTGGAGAAAGTGGTGGAGAAAATAGTTGAATTCGAAAAAATAGTTGAAGTCGAGAAACTTGTCGAAGTAGAGAAAATTGTCGAAATAGAAAAAATTGTTGAAGTTGAAAAACTCGTTGAAATTGAAAAGATTGTCGAGGTTGAAAAGATAGTTGAAAAAATGGTTGAAGTTGAAAAATCATGTTTGAAGTGTTTAGAATCGTGCAAAGTTTGTGAGGAGAAAGATAAGAAGATTGTTGATTTGGAGAAAATTAAAGAAGATTTACTGTCTGATGTGAAGTATGTGAAGGAGTCATATGATGTTCCAAACAAAACAGTTGATAGTCTGAAAAAGACAAATTCAGAAATTGAAAATGCAATGATAAAAATGAGTGCAACATTAATGACAAAGAAGAGCGTCATCAATGAGTATATCGAAGACTGTGCTAAGCTGAAACAGGAGTTGGAACTTGAAAAGATTGAGAGTGAAAGGATTAAACGATTACTGTTGAGTTACACTAGTTGTGATTATTTGATTGATCATGTTTATCCTACTGTTGCAGGTCTTGAGGCATTCAAGAAAGAAAAGACTGAGGATACTGATACTGGTAAGAAACAAAGTGTCAAGTATAACAGATGTCCGCCCCCGATCCATGAAAGTTATTCTCCCAGCAATCCTAACGAGGAGCGTCTAAAAAAGGCAGTCAACATCAAGTTAAAGTCTGAAATCATTGATGAATTACCAAACAATATTGATGTCACATTCACAGCATCTGACACTGATCACGAGTCTGAGTTAGTAAAGAAAGTGATCGATCAGGTGTTGGATATGGATGAAGAGTCAAAACCGGAGTCTAAGTCTGAAAGTTCGAGTTCGTCAGAAAAGAGTCCGAGTTTACCGGTTAAAAGGGTTTACAATAAAGAATTCCTGTTATCAAAATCTAATTTGAATGACGGATCAATCAAAGTGGCTTATACTTTGAATGATTCAGACAAATTATATTCTGATAAGGAATTTCCAATAAGAAGTGTTAAGACTGAAATGATCAAACAGGTTTTCAAATTAACAGAAATCAATATTTCTGAAATAAAAGATTTAAATCTTTCTGAAAAACCTAAATCTTACACTTCAAGAATTAAACAAAGAGTAAACAAGAAAATGGGTTATAATTGTGGTTATGGTTTTCAAAAGAAACCAAACCATAATGGTAACTTCAAAGAAAGGTCTTGGTTTCATTTCTTCAGAAAATTAAAAAATCAGAAAACTTATAAACCAAATACAAAATTTGTTGCAGGTGGAAGTTGTGATGAAGAACAGAAGAAACCTTTCTGGAAACAGTCAAACCAGGAGTTTCTTGCTGAAGTAAAGAAGAATGTGAAAAAGTTTGCTCATAGAATTGACAAAAGAACGTGTTTTAAGTGCCAAAAAGTTGGACATATTGCTTGGAATTGCCAACAGTTCAACAACACAAAACAGGGAGTTATTTCTAATTCAAAATTGAAAGAAAAACTTGTCTTTGAGAAGAAACAATCAACTGAGAAATCTAAAGTGTTTGAAAATTCAACTTCTGAAGAAGCTGAAAGTTCAAAACGTTTTTACAAAAGAAGAGTTGATTTGAACAAGCAAAAATGGGTTGTAAAATCTGAGAGTAGTTCTGACAATGAATCTGATTCCATAAAATCAGAGGAGTCATTTGTTGAGAAAAAGGTTGAGAATTCCGTTCCAGAGGTGAACGATGAAAATTTTCCTAAATTGTCAAAGGAAAATTTGAAGTTGAAATCAAAAGGTAGATTTGAGATTTCAGGTCAATTCTTTGTTGGTAACAAAGAATTTGATGCTGAAAAGGTTTTTAATGTAAAAGTTAAACATATTTTCAGGAAGATGGTTGATGGGAAGGTTAAAAGTGCCAAAGATTTTTATAAATCAAAATGTTGGTGGGATAGATGTGTTCCAACATCACCCAAGGCTGGTCAAGCTTGGGTGACACCATTTTCTAACTAAAAATCCGGACTTGCCGGAGCTCCCAGGTTGGTAAGAGTGGAGCAGGAATCGGTATTATTCTTGAAATGTTTGTTTGATAAATCTACAGGTGATATCTTTATATTGTTATACTTTGATTTACAAATGGGATGGTTGGTGACTGAATCTGCTAGTTGTTGAAGAAGGTTTTCATTTGCAAATGGTTAATCAAGGTCATTAAGTTGAACTTGATTGGATCACACTTACAAGTGGTATTTTGAAGAACAAAATAATGAGTTTATCCCCTAACCTACAAGTGATTTGAAAATCAACTAAACAAATTTTCTGGAAAAACCATTTGATTAAAACAAACTTAAGTGTTTTGAAATCACAAAGGGAAAATAGTTTGTTGAAAGGGGGAGTTCTGATTGTTTATGCTAAGTGAATGGCGATTTGAAGTGATTTGATATCAGTTGTCACTTTGCTTGTATAGTTTATTTTCAAATTTCCTAAAATGTGTTTGTATTTTAGGGGGAGTAAAAATTTTCAGAAAATCCAAAAACATTAGAAAATTTGAAAAAGTCAAAAACATGATAAAACTCAAAATGAGTTTTGTTGTATAAAAGAGGAAATGATAGTACATCAGTGGACGATCACAGCATGCTAAAGAAATGGAAAGTCAAAAAGTAATAAATAGTCTCACTGATGATGTGCCAGTAGGTTTTTGCACATTTAGAAGATTGTGACGAGATATAAACCTAAATTTCAAACTTGCTTATATCGTGGGTAACATCTCTCGGATATATGGGTAACCCCCGAAATCTTGTTTGAAATGTACCTCTTTCTGAGATACTAGGTCTTTATGCTTAGTGATATCTGGGGTATTATCCAGGGACTTCTGATTTTGCGGAAGCAATGGCCTAGTCCTCGGAGAATACTTTTCGCTTGCTTGTAATATAGCCTACCCTCAGCATAAAAAATGATAAAACATTGCAAAATGCTAATCATGTGCTGTTGTAAAAAAGATCCTCTAAAGGGGACCCACCAAAAGTCGAAGAAGCCGTCATCTCTCTGCTGAACGGAAGTTCTGACCTGAGCTCTCATGGTTTCGCAATTTAACCCCTTACAGATATCATCTAGGTATACTCACCGGTAAGACTGAATATTGGGATCTGGATACGGGAGTATATTCTGAGGTGGGACACGCGATTGAGTTTAAGTGTCTAAAACATTAATCTCGTATCTCGAAACAGTTGAACTTTGTGTAAAAATTTAAGTGGATTAGTATACTGACAATCTAAGTCAATCGTTTAGAACTTAAAATGTTTAAAGCTTAACGGTGTTGGTGATTTGTCTCAAAAACTGATATGATCCTCTTACACAAACTCACAAAAATATTGTATGTAAATATTTCTTTACTGCATTTCATTTCTTTTATATATAAATCCAAAAAGATTTTCGGTGTGTTTTAGCATAAATTTTAAAAAATTCAAAAAGATTTTCGACAACTGGTGTTGGAGAGCTGATTTTCAAAATTCCGAGTGCTGAACATGACGAACAGGTTTGGGAAAGTTTGTTTGAAGATGTTTGAAATGAAAATTGATATACATGCAAGTGGTTCATCAGAAACTATAATTGATAAATCATTATTGTTTGATACTTGAAAATGATGTGTTAATTTTGTGTCTTCAAGTGGTTAGCAGGGTTTCTAAATTTGTTATATCTTATTTTATAAAACTTATGTTTTGGGTAGAGAATTTGCAGGTGAGTCAGGTTGCAATCCTGAACATGTAAATACCTAAGGAAGATGTGAGCCAGTGTAACAACTGTGCTTGTAATCAATATGAACAGTTCTATTATCAATAAAACAATGTTATTTGATCCCAATGTTTGTTTGGTTGTGTTTTACATTTTTCATGTTTTGACTTTTATCCAATTTCAAACTCTATATCGCTTTCTGGAGAGTTATACGCAAACTGGTGCGAAAACGTAATCAGTTTAATGCGACAAATACTCCGGAACATCAACATATACCTAACATACCTTAAATAACCTTTACATAACTTAGAAATAAGTTTTGAAGGCTTTGGTATGGCAAAAACAAGATTTATTCATCTACAGGGACTAAACTTGACAAACTGCGAAAGTATGCCAATTTGAACTGTAACGAACATTCCGGAACATGACCATAAGTTAAACACACCTTAAATATCCTTTACATAGCTTAGGAATAGGCTTTAAGGGGTTCGGTGCGCTAAAATAAACTTTTGGGTCATTCAGGGACTAAAAGTGTCAAAAAGTACACAAGTTTGCACTTTTGCGCATAACTCACGTTCTGAATACATCTGGACATCCAAAAATTTATGTAAGCACTATAATATTTTATTTTAGTGTTTGGCATGAGAAAAATCCATTCGTCACGCAATTTGGATCGTTTTTCACGCTTATGCGCATTCCGTCGTAATTAACCGAACAACGCGATTGTACGGCTAAACCAACCGACATCCGGCATATTTTTGAGCATGTTTCATGTTCCCTATACTTTAACATCCTTGTGAAGCTTAAAAATGGGCTTGACGGGTGTTAGAAGTGCCAAAACACGACGATACGCGCTCAGGAACCAAAACTGCAAAACTGCAAAAAAAAAATATAAAAAAAAATAAATAAATAAATAAATAAATAAATAAATGCAGCAAAAAGCCATTTTAAACATAAGGTAGCAGCCCCTAACACTTCCCAAAGGTCAAGTGCCACATGTTAATCTCCTATGGTGGCCAAAATTAGTTACCACAACATTTTGACAAGTGTACGGCCTAGATCGTGCCCCCTTTTCCAAGAAACGATCCTAACGGTTGTGGGTTTACTATAAATACCCAACCCATTTTCACTCATTCCTCACTAGAATCTGATCTAAAAGACTCTAAGTTGAAACCATTGTTTCATACCTGAGTTATTTGGATCTAGATTAGCATTCGGGGACCTTTCGTAAGTATTCTTTCGTTCTTTTATCGCTTTCGAGTCCGAAAGTCAAACTTTGTTTGACTTTCTGCATTGACCAGTTTATGGTCGATGAGAAGTTCGTTTGAACTTCATAACGTGAGCGTGATCACGATGGTTATAGTCCCTAGTGACTATACCTACTGATTACCACGTTATCTAGGCTCAGTGACGAGTCGTAGTTTCGGTCAGAATACGTATTCTTGTGTATTTTGTAACCAAACTACTTATGGGTATCAAAACCGTTTGTTTTGATACCAAACCTGTTTTCTAAACTTAGGTAAGCATGTTTTAACATGCTTAGCTCGTCACTTTTAGTTTAGTGCTTATATAGGGCCGTAAGGTAAGCGATCTAAACAATCGCTTATACTTTCGAACCCGACCCGTTTGGTCGATCATTAGGATCCGACCAAGCACATTAGGTGACAATAGTATATAGGGAATAACCTTCCGAGGTTATACCTTATGGTCGCTTCGTTTAAGTAGTTGTATGATAGGTAGTTTATATGCCTTAGGTAAATTACCAAAATACCCCTTTGATGCCAAAATTCATTTTAAACATATGTAACATAACTTTTGACATCTAAACTGATTTGACAACAATATTAGACATGTTAAGGCATATGTTACTTGTCATAGGACTAGTTAGGCGGTCCGAACGCGTTTCACGCGAACGACGCGTTAAAGTAGCATAAGCTACCTAAACGGGTCGTAATGGGTCACAAGCACTTAGGATAGGTTTCATTTACTATGTAGGCTTTGTTAAACCATACTACATGAGTTCCGATTTAGGTCCGGTTTATTAATGTAGTTACCTATATTAGGTGCCGTTTGATATTCCGAGATCTCTAGCATTGCATGGTGGTTATCTTAGGACTTCTGAGCAATCTCAAGTGAGTACATAGACCCCTCTTTTACTATTTTCCAAACATTTTGGGGTGAAACACATGTGCCTACTTGTTACTTTCATGCTTTCCTGTTTTCACATCATATACCTGCTATGTTTGTTAGTACATTATAGTACATGATTTCATTACGTTTCATGCTATGTATGTCCATTGTGTGCATATTTAGTACATTGTTTTACATTACATTTCTGCTATATATGTTAACTGATAGCATGCTAGCACATTGATTTACATGACTTTTCTGCTTTGTATGTTAACTTAGCATACTTAGTACATTGTTTTTATATAACATGTTCACTTTTGCTATGACATTTGGTTTGCACAAACGAGACTATTATACGTTCATTAACATTAGCTACGCCGCTCGGTAGTAAGTACTGGTACCATAGGACTTGACAAATCCCATTCCTGACATCCCGGGTTTGTTTGGATGTAAGGAATGACTGAATCCGAATACAATTCTTTTGATAACCTTGACTGAAAGGGTTATCCGACTGTCTCAAGGCTTGAATGTATGCGTTAACTTACCACATAAATGTTTGTATCAATGTAACATGTATTACTTTGCGAAACATAACTTTTTGATACATTCAAAATACTTTGTTTTGTACATTTCTACATTTGGACTATTTGACAATACTTTACTTACAAGACATAACATTTGTTACACATTACTTGACTACTTTTGGACTATCAACATTTGACATGGTTTATACAAGGACTTTTGACAATTGGTTTAAACATAGACATTATACATTGTTGGTTGGTTAAGTGACTTAAGTAACGAAATGTGAGTAATATGATACAAGCATGGTGGATACGCCGCTGGTACTTCCTATATATAAGTGTTTGCATTATATTACATATCATAGCGTTATTTAAATCATTGATTTTGGACTTATACATTTTATACAAGTAACATGTTTTCACAAGACTTTGTTTTACAATACGGTTTATTTTATACAACTCATTTTACATGGTTATTCATTTAACCATACCTTATTCTTTTACTTATACATATCATCTAAACTTATTGTTTTTCAAGCGATTTACAAAACAAAATCAAATTACAAGGTTCATGACTAAACATTTCTTAAACTTAAGTCATGAATCCTATTTTCACAAAACATATGTATCTCACAGGCATTTTTATGCTGACGTACCTATTTTCCCATGTGTTTTCAGGAGCTTTTCCGTAGGATGACGATCATGACACTAGGGCGGACCTGTGCCTTAGAGATTTAAAACGAAGATAGACTATGTTTAATTATGTTAAAAACTCTTTGATTCCTGTTTAAAACAATGAAACTCTTGTGTTTATAAATAAAATACAACTTTGAATGCCATGGTTATGAAACAATTAAGTCTGTTACAACACTCCCCGATGTTTTCCGCCACGTCTTGTATGTTATACGTGGTCGGGATGTGACAGAAGAGTTGGTATCAGAGCCAATGGTTATATGGAATTAGGTTATTAGTAATGCTTTGACCTAGACTATAACCTTTCTAGGACCCTAACACAAGTTTTCTTGTGTTTAGATTTTAAAACATGTACATCACCTATCCTTAGGTGATTATCAAAACAAGAAACCAAATTTTTCGAAACGATTTTTGAAAAACAATCATCTGTTTTTGGATGATTTATTACAAGGTTTTGAACCCTCTTTTGTAAGGTTTTGAACCCTTCCAGTTTGACTAAATTTTTGGCCTTGTGCCTTCAAATTTTCAAAATCTCGTCAACGTTTTGGGTTTTAAATAATGTGAACACGTGCAAACTGGAAGAGTGAATGCCTGTATTCTGGGTTTTCTGTCTAGGCAAGCACTTCGTATACATCTCATCAGACGCGAGACCACTTGTGCTTACCTGGGAATTCTTGGGATGAGTGTTCACTTATAGGCGAGCATGTCTTCATCATACATTATTTTCGATCCATTTACTTTGATTAGTCACTGTGCGTCGTTTGTTTGCTTGGTAATGCGGACAAATGACCACCATATTTGCGTTTGTTAATTTTGTTTCATCTCATTCTTTTCATCCAATCCTATCACTCATTTCCTTTCATGTTTTTCCTCTTTTAGAATGCCTCCTCGACGCGAACACCAGATAGCAACTGCCGAACTGGCAGAAATCATTTCGGAGCAGATGGCTGCTCAGTTCCCAAATCTCTTTGCTCAATGGCACGCAGCCAACAACAACAACAATGCTCCATGCAAATACAAGGACTTTAGCTCGGCTAAACCACTCAAGTTTAGTGGTTCTGAAGGAGCGACTGGGCTTCTTCAATGGTTTGAGAGCATTGAGAATACTTTCCGCCACGTGCAGTGTCCGGATAATCGCAAGGTCGAGTTTTCTTCGAGCGTATTTCAGAAGAGGGCTCTCACATGGTGGAACGGGGTTATGAGAGACAGGGGTGCAAAAGTTGCTCTAGCACAGACATGGGCTCAACTCAGGGCCCTTATGATGAGGGAATTTTGTCCTCGCCATGAACAGCGAGCATTGGAGAAAGAGTTTGATATTTTGAAACAAGATAGTGGTGAGCACAGAGCATATACTGACAGGTTTGAGGAGTTGAGTCTGCTTTGCCCAACTATGGTTACCCCACTCGACAAGGCTATCGAAAGGTACATCGACGGCCTACCTGACTCAGTACAAGACATCCTTACTGGGAGTAACCCTACCACACTCCGTCAGGCGATCGAGTTAGCAGCGACATTGACTGAGTCGCAGGTTCGAAAGGGAAAGCTGCATAAAAAGGGTGACAAGGGTAAGAAGCAGGTGTCTGATAAGGAGGATAGCAAGAAAGGTCAAAACAAGAAGGGAAAGAAATCTGGAGGGTCTAGGAAGCGGAAGGCTTCCCAAGACTATGCCGTTACTGCACAGGCCCAAGCTGCACCAAATCAGCCTGCGCAACCACTAGCCAAGAAGCCTTATCTTGGCACTGCACCTTTGTGCAACAGGTGTAACGGCCATCATCAACCACACCTCCAGTGTCGTCAGTGCAACAACTGCGGAAGATCTGGTCATCTTACTGCCGCCTGCCGCATTCCTGTTAACCAGAACCAGCCAGTTGAGAACCCGGCTCAACAAGTTGCTCAGCCTCTTGCTCAGCAACAAGGTCAAGCTGCACGACCTCATTTTCCTCCTGGTTCGTGCTACAATTGTGGGGATCTGACCCACTACAGGAACCGGTGCCCAAGGCTAGCCAACCAGAATCAGAATGCGAACCCGAATCAGGCTCAGGCTCGAGGTCGAGCTTTTAACTTGAATGCCCAAGAGGCGCAAGCGGACGATAATGTGGTGAACGGTACGTTCTTTATTAATAATCAGCCTGCATCTGTTCTTTTTGATTCGGGTGCCGACAAGAGTTTTGTGTCATTGTCTTTTGAGCCATTACTTCGCGTGTCTAGAACAAAACTAGGTAAACCTTTGACAGTAGAAGTTGCTAGTGGTGAACCCATTGTTCTTGATTCTGTTCTTCACAACTGCCAGTTGAACCTTAACGATCTTCTTTTTCCTATTAACCTCACGCCTATGCAACTTGGAAGCTTCGACGTCATTGTGGGTATGGATTGGTTATCCAAGCATCACGCCGAGATAGTTTGTTCTGAGAAGATTGTTCGTGTGCCGCTTTCGACAGGCGAGATCCTACAGGTTCAAGGTGAGAAACCATCTGGTGGTCTCAAACTCATGTCTTGTTTTAAAGCTCGGAAGTATTTGCGGAAGAACTATGTGGCTTTCTTAGCACATGTTACAGCAGATAAAGGCAAGGGTAAGTCTATTTCAGATATTCCTGTCGTTAGGGATTATTCTGAAGTTTTCCCTGAAGAGTTACCTGGTCTACCTCCAGCACGCCAAGTCGAGTTCCGCATTGATCTCGTACCTGGTGCAAATCCCATTGCCAGAGCTCCATATCGTCTTGCACCATCTGAGATGCAAGAGTTGTCTAAGCAGCTTCAGGAGCTCTCTGACAAAGGTTTTATCCGTCCTAGCTTTTCACCCTGGGGTGCTCCCGTTCTTTTTGTCAAGAAGAAGGATGGATCCTTTAGGATGTGTATCGATTATCGTGAGCTTAACAAGCTTACTATCAAGAATCGATACCCCTACCGCGCATAGACGACCTCTTTGATCAATTACAGGGCGCTTCTTATTTTTCGAAGATTGATCTACGTTCCGGATATCATCAACTTCGTGTGCATGAAGAAGATATTCCCAAGACAGCGTTCCGCACTCGTTATGGGCATTATGAATTCACAGTCATGCCATTCGGTTTGACTAATGCTCCTGCTGTTTTCATGGACTTAATGAATAGGGTATGCAAACCTTATTTGGATCAGTTCGTCATTGTTTTTATTGACGACATCTTGATTTACTCCAAGACACGAGCTGATCACGAGCAACATCTTCGTCTTACTTTGGAACTCCTAAAGAAAGAGCAACTTTTCGCCAAATTCTCCAAGTGCGAATTTTGGCTTAAAGAAGTTCAATTTTTAGGACACATCATCAACGAACAAGGTATTCATGTAGATCCCTCCAAGATCAGTGCGATCAAGGATTGGGATACGCCTACTACTCCTACTGAGGTTCGTTCTTTTCTTGGTCTAGCGGGTTATTATCGCCGCTTCATTGAGAACTTCTCAAAGATTGCAGTTCCTCTAACTGCTCTAACTCAGAAGAACAAGCCCTTTGAGTGGGGATTCAAACAAGAGGAAGCTTTTCAAAACTTGAAGCAGAAGCTTTGCGACGCGCCTGTTCTAACTTTGCCTGAGGGCAATGATGATTTCGTCGTTTATTGCGATGCATCTAAACTGGGTCTTGGCTGTGTTATTATGCAAAGGAACAAAGTCATAGCATATGCATTGAGGCAGTTGAAGATACATGAGAAGAACTACACCACCCATGATCTTGAGTTGGGTGCAGTTGTCTTCGCTCTTAAGATCTGGAGACACTATTTGTACGGTACGAAATGTGTGGTTTTCACGGACCACAAAAGTCTTCAGCATATCTTCAATCAGAAAGAACTCAACATGAGGCAACGACGTTGGGTTGAGCTTTTAAACGACTATGACTGCGAAATTCGCTACCATCCTGGTAAGGCGAATGTCGTAGCTGATGCATTGAGTCATAAGGAACGTACTAAGCTTCATTGTGTATGTGTTCAATCTGTTATTCAAGCTCAATCCGATATCCAAGCACGCATTTCTCAGGCTCAACAATCTTGTGTTTCACAAGGTTTAATGGATAAGGAATTTCCCCATCACATAACGCCTGCTTTGGAACTGAAGGACAATGGATCGTATTACTTCATGGACCGTTTGTGGGTCCCAAGCCAGGATGATCTTCGTACCTTACTTATGGATGAAGCCCATAAGTCGCATTATTCTATTCATCCGGGCTCAGATAAAATGTGTAAGGATCTTCGTATTCATTATTGGTGGCCTGGTATGAAGAAAGACATTGCCTTATACGTATCAAAATGCCTTACTTGTCTTAAGGTAAAGGCTGAACATTAGCGTCCTTCTGGTTTATTGGAGCAACCAGAGATCCCAGTTTGGAAATGGGAAAACATTACTATGGATCTTGTTACTAAACTTCCGCGCACAAAGAAAGGTCATGATGCCATCTGGGTAGTTGTTGATCGTCTTACTAAGTCCGCGCATTTCTTGCCTATCCGTGAGGATTTTCCTACTGACAGACTTGCTCAAATCTATGTGGTTGAAATTGTGGCTCGACATGGTGTTCCTTTGAACATCATTTCTGACAGAGATGCTCGTTTCACTTCTCATTTTTGGAGAACCATGCAATCTGCTATGGGGACCCAACTTAATCTGAGCACGGCTTATCATCCGCAAACGGATGGTCAATCTGAAAGAACAATCCAGACTCTGGAGGATATGCTAAGAGCTTGTGTGATCGATTTTGCTGGTAGTTGGGATTCACATCTTAAGTTGATTGAATTCTCCTACAACAACAGTTATCACACCAGCATCAAAATGGCTCCTTTCGAGGCTCTCTATGGTCGAAAATGTCGTTCACCAGTCTGCTGGAATGAGATCGGCGAGGCTCAACTTACTGGACCTGCTCTCATTTTAGAGACAACTGACAAGATAAAGAAAGTTCGTGATAACCTTCAGACAGCTAGAGGCCGTCAAAAGAGTTACGCGGATCCAAAACGCAAGGCCTTGGAATTTCAAGTCGGTGATCGAGTATTACTTAAGGTCTCACCTTGGAAAGGTGTGATCAGATTTGGAAAGAAAGGAAAACTTGCACCTAGATACGTTGGACCATTCAAGATCGTCGAAAGAATCGGAAAGGTAGCCTACAGACTTGAGTTACCTCCTGAACTTGGAAATGTTCATCCAACTTTTCACGTATCCAATCTCAAGAGGTGTTTAGCAGATGAGAACCTCCACATACCACTTGACGAAATTCGTGTTGGTAAAACACTGAAATTTGTTGAGAAGCCAGTGGAAATCATGGAACGTGAAGTCAAGTGGCTCAAACGTAAGCGCATTCCTTTGGTCAAAGTTCGTTGGGAAGCTAAACGTGGACCCGAGTTTACTTGGGAACGCGAAGATCAAATGAAGGCGAAATATCCGCATCTTTTTCCACGAGTTTCCTCTAAATAAATTTCGGGACGAAATTTCCACAAGTAGGGGAGACTGTAACAACTGTGCTTGTAATCAATATGAACAGTTCTATTATCAATAAAACAATGTTATTTGATCCCAATGTTTGTTTGGTTGTGTTTTACATTTTTCATGTTTTGACTTTTATCCAATTTCAAACTCTATATCGCTTTCTCGAGAGTTATACGCAAACTGGTGCGAAAACGTAATCAGTTTAATGCGACAAATACTCCGGAACATCAACATATACCTAACATACCTTAAATAACCTTTACATAACTTAGAAATAAGTTTTGAAGGCTTTGGTATGGCAAAAACAAGATTTATTCGTCTACAGGGACTAAACTTGACAAACTGCGAAAGTATGCCAATTTGAACTGTAACGAACATTCCGGAACATGACCATAAGTTAAACACACCTTAAATATCCTTTACATAGCTTAGGAATAGGCTTTAAGGGGTTCGGTGCGCTAAAATAAACTTTTGGGTCATTCAGGGACTAAAAGTGTCAAAAAGTGCACAAGTTTGCACTTTTGCGCATAACTCACGTTCTGAATACATCTGGACATCCAAAAATTTATGTAAGCACTATAATATTTTATTTTAGTGTTTGGCATGAGAAAAATCCATTCGTCACGCAATTTGGATCGTTTTTCACGCTTATGCGCATTCCGTCGTAATTAACCGAACAACGCGATTGTACGCCTAAACGAACCGACATCCGGCATATTTTTGAGCATGTTTCATGTTCCCTATACTTTAACATCCTTTTGAATCTTAAAAATGGGCTTGACGGGTGTTAGAAGTGACAAAACACGACGATACGCGCTGAGGAACCAAAACTGCAAAACTGCAAAAAAAAAATATAAAAAAAAATAAATAAATAAAAAAATGCAGCAAAAAGCCATTTTAAACATAAGTTAGCAGCCCCTAACACTTCCCAAAGGTCAAGTGCCACATGTTAATCTCCTATAGTGGCCAAAATTAGTTACCACAACATTTTGACAAGTGTACGGCCTAGATCGTGCCCCCTTTTCCAAGAAACGATCCTAACGGTTGTGGGTTTACTATAAATACCCAACCCATTTTCACTCATTCCTCACTAGAATCTGATCTAAAAGACTCTAAGTTGAAACCATTGTTTCATACCTGAGTTATTTGAATCTAGATTAGCATTCGGGGACCTTTCGTAAATATTCTTTCGTTCTTTTATCGCTTTCGAGTCCGAAAGTCAAACTTTGTTTGACTTTCTGCATTGACCAGTTTATGGTCGATGAGAAGTTCGTTTGAACTTCATAACGTGAGCGTGATCACGATGGTTATAGTCCCTAGTGACTATACCTACTGATTACCACGTTATCTAGGCTCAGTGACGAGTCGTAGTTTCGGTCAGAATACGTATTCTTGCGTATTTTGTAACCAAACTACTTATGGATATCAAAACCGTTTGTTTTGATACCAAACCTGTTTTCTAAACTTAGTTAAGCATGTTTTAACATGCTTAGCTCGTCACTTTTAGTTTAGTGCTTATATAGGGCCGTAAGGTAAGCGATCTAAACAATCGCTTATACTTTCGAACCCGACCCGTTTGGTCGATCATTAGGATCCGACCAAGCACATTAGGTGACCATAGTATATAGGGAATAACCTTTCGAGGTTATACCTTATGGTCGCTTCATTTAAGTAGTTGTATGATAGGTAGTTTATATGCCTTAGGCAAATTACCAAAATACCCCTTTGATGCCAAAATTCATTTTAAACATATGTAACATAACTTTTGACATCTAAACTGATTTGACAACAATATTAGACATGTAAAGGCATATGTTACTTGTCATAGGATTAGTTAGGCGGTCCGAACGCGTTTCACGCGAACGACGCGTTAAAGTAGCATAAGCTACCTAAACGGGTCGTAATGGGTCACAAGCACTTAGGATAGGTTTCATTTAGTATGTAGGCTTTGTTAAACCATACTACATGAGTTCCCATACTCATTTGGTTTACGAACCCTCATTCTATCCGATCTTCTGATTTAGGTCCGGTTTATTAATGTAGTTACCTATATTAGGTGTCGTTTGATATTCCGAGATCTCTAACATAGACCCCTCTTTTACTGTTTTCCAAACATTTTGGGGTGAAACACATGTGCCTACTTGTTACTTTCATGCTTTCCTGTTTTCACATCATATACCTGCTATGTTTGTTAGTAAATTATAGTACATGATTTCATTACGTTTCATGCTATGTATGTCCATTGTGTGCATATTTAGTACATTGTTTTACATTACATTTCTGCTATGTATGTTAACTGATAGCATGCTAGCACATTGATTTACATGACTTTTCTGCTTTGTATGTTAACTTAGCATACTTAGTACATTGTTTTTATATAACATGTTCACTTTTGCTATGACATTTGGTTTGCACAAACGAGACTATTATACGTTCATTAACATTAGCTACGCCGCTCGGTAGTAAGTACTGGTACCATAGGACTTGACAAATCCCATTCCTGACATCCCGGGTTTGTTTGGATGTAAGGAATGACTGAATCCGAATACAATTCTTTTGATAACCTTGACTGAAAGGGTTATCCGACTGTCTCAAGGATTGAATGTATGCGTTAACTTACCACATAAATGTTTGTATCAATGTAACATGTATTACTTTGCGAAACATAACTTTTTGATACATTCAAAATACTTTGTTTTGTACATTTCTACATTTGGACTATTTGACAATACTTTACTTACAAGACATAACATTTGTTACACATTACTTGACTACTTTTGGACTATCAACATTTGACATGGTTTATACAAGGACTTTTGACAATTGGTTTAAACATAGACATTATACATTGTTGGTTGGTTAAGTGACTTAAGTAACGAAATGTGAGTAATATGATACAAGCATGGTGGATACGCCGCTGGTACTTCCTATATATAAGTGTTTGTATTATATTACATATCATAGCGTTATTTAAATCATTGATTTTGGACTTATACATTTTATACAAGTAACATGTTTTCACAAGACTTTGTTTTACAATACGGTTTATTTTATACAACTCATTTTACATGGTTATTCATTTAACCATACCTTATTCTTTTACTTAAACATATCATCTAAATTTATTGTTTTTCAAGCGATTTTCAAAACAAAATCAAATTACAAGGTTCATGACTAAACATTTCTTAAACTTAAGTCATGAATCCTATTTTCACAAAACCTATGTATCTCACAGGCATTTTTATGCTGACTTACCTATTTTCACATGTGTTTTCAGGAGCTTTTCCGTAGGATGACGATAATGACACTAGGGCGGACCTGTGCCTTAGAGATTTAAAACAAAGATAGACTATGTTTAATTATGTTAAAAACTCTTTGATTCCTGTTTAAAACAATGAAACTCTTGTGTTTATAAATAAAATACAACTTTGAATGCCATGGTTATGAAACAATTAAGTCTGTTACAACACTCCCCGACGTTTTCCGCCACGTCTTGTATGTTATATGTGGTCGGGGTGTGACAGCCAGACTACGATCCCAGCATAATCCAAGGGGGAGTCTACTGGTAGATGAACATCTGAGGGAGAAAAGAGTTTGAAGATGCAAGAATCACGAAGAAATCTGATCAAGAGAAGCTGATAGGAATAGAGCAAGGAATTTGATTCTGGCAATTAAAAAAGAATTGGAGTAAGGCAAGAACCAGATTGAGATTCTGGAAGCCCAAAGACTGATAAAGAATGAAAACGTTGAAGACTCGACACTTAAGACTCGTCAACATTTGAGGGGGAGTCTGTTGGTGCATACATCTGTCGACTTCGTCTTATATCGAGTCTAGTTTTAGAATTGTTAGATCAGGGCGCGTTATACGAGAAAATAGGAAAGTTTGGATGGTATTTGAGCTAATTTCGCTTGAAGGAAGCATGGGACACTTTCAAGCGAAATCAACTTTGTTGATTTCGCTTGAAACTAACACCTGGTCTCTTTCAAGCGAAATCCCAAGTTTATAAATACCTTCTGAGCGAAATCAGTTGTAACTTTTCGTCATTCCGGTACCGAACTGCTGCCGACGCGTCATTTGATCTGTAAAGCTGTGATATTAATAAAACAAGACAGTTAATAGTGAAACAAGCTATTTTTCACATCTGTTTCTTTGTTTCCGCCTCTGAAACAGACTAGAGCTCTTCTGAACGACTCGTTTGGGTCACAAGACGATCCTACACTATTTATTTTCAAAGTTACAATTACAGGGATTAAGTCTTCGTAATCTTCAATTACAACCGGTATGTGGGGTTTTGTATACATTACTTGATAACCGTCACCATTGGACAACGGGTTAGCCAATGGGTGATATGGCCATAGCCACAGATACGGTCGAGTGACAAATACCGTTTTGGGTAATTGGTTGATATAAACATTGTAATCGCCCTTAATACTGTAATTTATAACAATGTGTCATTTTGTACCAATTGAATGACTCGCCAGTATTTCCCCGCTGATAAAATCTTTTTAAACATGTTTCAGGTGATTTACTGTGAACAAGGAATAGTGCCGCGTAGCACTCCAACTTGAATAATGTGGCTCAGTAAATAAATAAATATGTTTTTGTAAACTGGGGAGTTCCCAGTGAAATTCCTTTATTGTAAATTACGGGGTTTGTCCCGAAACTTGAAATAAAATAAGTGGGTATTTTCAGTTTTAAATGATCCTGTTAAAAATTTCCGCTGCCAAAATTAAATACTAATACCACGGGTTTCTGTCCCGCGGCTTTCGAACCAGGAAACTGGGTCGGGGGTCGTGACATAACCGCTTTTGGGAATTTATGAATTCGATACGGTGAGAATGAAAACTCTGTTTTGGGGGTTTTATAAGGGTTTATTTTGAGGACAGCGGGTTTAAAGATGGACGGTTAATATTTGCCCACGTGGCAACCTCTGATGGAATAGTGGAAGACAGTTGGTTGGAAACTACTGATGGACAATATCAGTGGTTGAGAATAGTGAATGATAGGAACAGTGGCTGAGTCTAACTATCACTGGATAGATATCAGTGGTTGAATCACTGATGTTTGGTCAACAGTGGTCAATAGGAGTATGAAGAAACAGAGGTTGTCTTTCAGCAGTGGGTGAATTTTCAACAATCAGATGTTTGAACCAAACAGTGGATATGGACAGACTTTTAAGGATTAATGAAAAATTTCATTTTAACTATTTTTAAGGATGGATTTTTTATTTTCTAAAAACATTTTAATGCTTTTTATTCATGGATAAACAAGATTTTGCTTGTTAATCCATGTTAAGCATGCCAATTCGAGAGATCAAGCTTTCAAAGGTGGATGTGTCTAATGCTTTTGTTAGCACATCTGCCAGTTGATCCTTAGTTGGAACATGATGCAGAGAAATCAAACATTTTTCATAGCAATCCCTCACAAAGTGATGTCTGATGTCAATGTGCTTAGTGGTTGAATGGGAGACAGGATTTTTGATGATATTTTCAGCTACTTGACTGTCCAACATGAGAGGAGTCTTTAAAGCAGTTATACCAAAATCCAGCAATTGATTTTAAAGCCACAAGAGTTGGGTTGTACAGCTTGCAGCAACTATATACTCTACCTCAGCAGTTGATGTGGAAACAGCAGCTTGCTTTTTGCTTTGCCAAGACACTAAGCAATCGCCTAGGAATTGACACCCTCCTGATGTGGACTTCCTGGTGGTGTTGCATCCAGCAAAATCACTGTCTGAATAACCTGAAAGCTTAACATTCCCATTAGCAGGATACCAGATACCAAGTGTGGGAGCACCTTTTATGTATCTGAATATTCTTTTCACAACAATGAGATTAGATAGCCTAGGTGATGATTGGGATCTGGCATAGACACATGTTAAAAAAATGATGTCTGGCCTTGATGCAGTTAGGTATAAAAGAGACCCAATCATGCTTCTATGCAAGGTTTGATCTACCAGTTCATCTTTTGTATCAGACATGACAAGATTTGTGGTTGTCATGGGTGTACTACATGGTTTGCAATCATTCATGTCAAATTTTGTTAAAAGATCTTTTACATATTTACTTTGATGAATGAAAGTTCCATTTTCCAATTGCTTAACTTGGAGACCAAGAAAGCATTGGAGTTCACCCATGGCACTCATTTCAAACTCTGCTGTCATGAGTTGTCTAAATTCTTCACACATTGAGTTACATGTGCTTCCAAAAATGATGTCATCCACATAGATTTGTACAATCATTAAATCTTTTCCTCTCCATTTTAAAAATAGGGTTTTTATCAATTTTACCTCTTGTGAACCCAAGAGAGATTAGAAAAGTGGAAAGAGTTTCATACCAGGCTCTAGGTGCTTGTTTCAAGCCATACAAAGCTTTGTTTAGCTTGTAGACGTGAACTGGATAAAATGGATCCTCAAAACCTGGAGGTTGACAAACATATACCTCTTCTTGAATTTTACCATAGAGGAATGCACATTTGATATCCATTTGATACACCTTAATGTTGTAGTTGACAGCAAATGCTAAGAAAAGTCTGATAGCTTCAAGTCTTGCTACAGGAGCAAAAGATTCATCATAGTCAATGCCCTCTTCTTGTCTAAAGCCTTGAACCACAAGCCTAGCTTTGTTCTTGACAACAATGCCCCTTTCATCAGTTTTATTTTTGAAGACCCACTTTGTGCCAATTGGACTTACATCCTCTGGCAGTGGTACAAGTGTCCATACTTGTTGTCTTTTGAACTGTTGGAGCTCTTCTTACATGGCTTCCACCCAACTATTGTCTTTTAGTGCCTCTTGGTACTTGATAGGTTGATGAAGTGATAGAAAACCAGCAAAAAGACAAATGTTTTGGGATTGACTTCTTGTGAGAACCCCTTCATTGCTGTTGCCAATCACTTGATCAGGTGGATGAGATTTAAGAAAGAACAGATCTCCCTTGTATGGAACAATGGCATTTAAGGGTGAAGGCTGCAGATGTGAATCATCTGAGCTAACATCTGTTGGTGACTTTGATGATCCAACATCTGTTTGGAATGGAAGTGGAGGAATAGGAGGAACTGGTGTGGCAACTTGTTGATTTTTATCCACTGTTGATGGATTTTTATCAACAGTGGTTGGAGATGGCATCGTAGTGGTTATAGGGCACTATAGTTAACAATTATTGATGCAGCAGTGGATGAGCTTTGACAGCTGTTTTGAACATCTGCTGCTCTGGTGGTGGATGTGAATTTGTGTTGTGGAATCACAACTTCATATCCATAGTCAGTTGGTGAAGATTGTGGTGTACTTGAAGGGTTAGTCTTGACAGACACATCTTCAAAAGTAAATTTATCAAGATCAAATAGTTCAGCAGGGTTTGTTGGAATTTTCGGTGATGAAATTTCATTGAACTTTACATTCAAAGTCTCTTCCACACACCTAGTCCTTGTGTTAAACACTTTGAAGGCCTTGGCAGTGGTTGAGTATCCCAAATGATAACCATAATCTACTTTGGCTACAAATTTTGAAATTGAATCTTTTAAGTTTAATATGAAACATGGGCAGCCAAAGACTTTGAAGTATGAGATTAGTGGTTTGATTTTGAACAGAGTTTCATAGGCAGTCTTTTGATGCCTGGGGTTGATCAAAACACTGTTCTGGACATAACAGGCAGTGTTTACAGCCTCTGCCCAGAAAGTTAATGGCAAACCTGAATCTGCAAGCATGGTTCTGGCATCTTCAATCAGAGTTCTGTTTTTCCTTTCAACCACCTCATTTTGTTCTAGTGTTCTTGGGATGCTATACTGCCTTACAATCCCTTTTGACACACAGAAAACATCCAACTCCTTATTCCTGAACTATGTTCCATTGTCACTTCTGAATATTGTTACTGGCAGGTCAAATTGCTTTTCAACTTGTTTGATAAAGTCTTACAAAATTCCTGCGGTCTCATCCATAGAATGTAAAAAGTAAGTCCATGTAAACCTAGAAAAATCATCTACAATGACCAAACAAAATCTTTTCTTTTTCAGGCTCATGATTTTTACAGGGCCAAACAAGTCCATGTGAAGCATTTGCAAACACATGGTTGTTTTGGACTCTTCAATGGACTTGTAAGAGCTTTTATGTTGTTTACCTTTTAAACAGGAAACACAATGCTCAGAATACGAAAACAATTTGTGTGGAAGACCTCTTAAAAGGCCTTGTTTTGAGAGAGTGGTGATTGTCTTAAGATTTGTGTGTCCAAGTCTTCTGGGCCATAACTCTGTCTCTTTGTTAGAGGCAGCTGAGAACAGACATGCATCAATTCTTGGATTTTCTTTTGACATGTCAACCACATACACATTACCGCCCCTTTGAGCAACAAGTTGTGTTTTACCCCCGGCTATTATTGCTTCAATTTTTCTTACCATTTCTGGTCCAACAATTTTGCAATTCTCGTTAGTGAAGAATGACCCATAGCCTTTGTCACTCATTTGTGAGACACTAAGGAGATTGAATTTTAGATTATCAATGAGATTGACATTTTCAAACTTGAGGTTTCCATTCTGAACTGTTCCTGACCCCAGTACCTTACCCTTAGAATTGTTACCAAAAGATATATCACCCCCTCCATGGTTTTTGAAATCCTTGAGTAGGGCACTACATCCAGTCATATGCCTGGAGCCTCCACTGTCTACATACCACAAACTATCTAAGCATGCAGAAGCTCCCTGCACATCAAGTAAACAATTAGTTCAGGTAGGTCTCGAAAGCCAATAAGGCTTTGGATGGGGTCTCAGGTAGGTCAGCCTCAAATCTGGGAACATGGACAGTGGTTAGGTCAGGGTTTTGAACTTGTTTTTGAACATTTTTCCCTAACCACTGTTGTGAGCCATTTCCTATCAGTTGTTGAAACCCAAAAGGATGCTTGTTCACTTTGGTTTTAGAAGGCCTTTTGTAAGCCCTATAAACATGCGGAACCCTTTGGTGTGGAGGTTGACCTTTTCCTCTTTGATATTGATTTGAGGGTGGTGCATCTGTCACTTTCACATCTCTGGTAACAGAGTTTGTGTTCAACTGCTTTGTAACAGCTGTTTGGACAGGCACAAAAGGTTGGTTGTTTTTTATGGATGGTTTTGATGAACTCTCAAGTGTTTTTGAGGTGTACTATTTTCTTTTAACCTCAAAAGTTTTTAGGTACACACACTCATGAGTTAGATGGTTTGTGTCACACCCCGATATTTCCACGTATTACCGGTGGGCCAGGTGGGGAGTATCGTGACGTAGTTGATATCATCATAGTCAAATAATCACAATTTAATGCGCAGCGGAAGTCTAAAATAATATTACAAACCGAATTGAAAGTATAAGAAAATATTACTCAACGTTTATAAGTGGATCCATAGGCGGATCTAAAGCAGAAAGTAAATATTGTTCAATAGACTTAAAGTATTAAAAGATTGCAAGACTCTTTATTTAATACTCAGGAGTTCCAGCCCATTTCGTGTAGTAGCTACACTTAATCTTTTTGAAAATTACGTCAGTTTACACTGGTAAATACAATTAACGGACTCTTTTGAAAAGTGTTTATAAAATTGATTTGGATGCACAAGGCATAAAATCTTTTATAACTTGGGACAATTATTTAAAATAATCTTGTATACAGAATTATATGTTTGTCGTCCGTTCAGGGCCCGGTTAGAAGAGCCGAGACAAGATTAATAGACACGCCACAAGTATAGGCCCACAAGAAGTTTCCTCACGTGTGAGATACCGTTTTTACATACGCAACTGTCAGGTGTTTGCCTACACCCCGTGCTTAAGCCATGGCCATTTCAATGAATGCGCCGAGGATATCCATGACACGGTCATTAAACCCCCAAAGGCTATGTACCAAACAAAACAGATTAAAACGGGTTATGCAATTTATTAATCACAATCCGATTAAATGATTTCATTCCCGGCCAAGCGGTATTATTGTAATACCGTATCCCAAGCCCGTATAAGGGAAGATAAGTTAAAAGTATTTACCTGAGCTAAAATGTAATTTTATTCTCAGCCGTATATCAAATCAGCAAGTACAAGTAACTTTTACAGGGCTCCTAATCTGGAACGAAGGTTTTAATAACCTATTAGATTCCTAACGGGTCTTATTTAAGTTTTAACTTCGACCGGTTAGTTTTAATGAAAGGTTTACGATTCAAAATGCGAGATTAAGCGAAGACCGGATTAGAATGTGATTTAGACCCAACAAGTATGAAGACTTGTATAAAATGGGTAAACTAGATACATTCTGGATTTGAAGTAAAATGATAAGGTTTGACTCGTTTCGGCTAATTTATGCAAACTAGTTACATAAACTGTACCGAACGCGTATATTCATAACGGGTAACCGGATGAGTCATGAACAAGTCCCATAAGTTATTATGCTTAAAATATGTTGTGATATTAGTAGGATATCTTCCGTTATGCCCAAGACGAATTTAAAACCAATTTAAGCCCCGTAGGGGTATTTTGGTCAATTTAAAGTTTATAAAAGAGGTTAAATAGCAAACTGAGGTTCTGGTCTAAATTATACAGTAAAAATATTAATTTTATCAAGTTACATTAGTAAGATATCACACATATGTGAAGTTTATAATTTATGGCCAAACTACGCACCGTATGGGCATTTTGGTCATTTCACATATGCTTTTAAAGTAAAATTTGGAATTCTGAGTTCAAGACTTATACTTACTGTTAAAGTATGAAAATTTATTTTACAAATCAGCAGGTAACTAGTCTTAGGTGCTAAATATGGTTTTAAACCATACTATGCGCCTAATTCGCATAAAAGTCGGTATTTGACGATATTTGATAAGTTTAAGGAAATCTGAGATTTTGATCAGCCTTAACAGTTTAAAATATTTTATTTTACATATAATATCAGTAGGAAAAGGTTTAGTATCAAAATGATATGTAAAACTCATTTTATTAATGAAAAGGGCATCATCGTCAATTACCGAATTTATGCTAGAACTCTATGTTATGGTCAGTATAAAATTTTTCAAAAATTTTCAAAAATCCCTAGATATTATATCATAACAGTGGGTAGTAGGTTTGGTGCCAAAAATTGGGTTTAAATATGATTTATACTAAAAATGCCATTTAATTAACAAAAAGCTTGTGTTTTATAATATCTTGCATAACTTCTATTTTAGACCAGAAACGGATGTCAAATTTTTAGGACACACTTATAATTCAGTAATAAAGATTTTTTTCCTCTCACATTTTCAAAAATCCCGTTTTAATGATAAAAGGGCATAATGGTCAATTTTAAGCAAATAACGGAACATGCATGTAAGTCTCAGTTTTCTAAGGAACCATGTTGTATAACTTCAGAGAGTTATACTAACATATAATATGGTCCCAAAGGAACACTAAGGTACAACTAAACGAAGCTAAATCGGGTCACAACTGAAAGTCAAAGCAAAAGTCTACTTTTGCGACTTTCGGTTGCAAACCGAGCCTAATACTCAGAGTTGTCGGGTTGAACATGCCTAAACATGTTCTTATATTATTTACCAAGTTATTTAAGTGTTAAAACATATTTTATAGTCCCTACATTATCAGTTATGATTTATTTTGCAAAAACTAACTCGTTTGACTTTTCTGTTAAGTAGTTTGACCCGACAATTGACGGAGATAACGTGATAATTAGAAGGTGCCCTTTTAAGGGTTTAATACCTACATAATTACCAACACATAGCCACTTTCAATTTTAAAAATGGCTGGACCGTTAGTGATTAATCACAAAGTCAAAGCAGATTACGCTAACTTTGACTTTCGGTCATTAAACTAATGAAAACTTAACTACAGGGGCTAAGAACGCTTACAATAGTCCTTAGCACGGAAATTTAGACTAAGAGAGCTTCCTTCCAAGTCAGGATGCTCCAGAGATGGTGTTTGAGAGCTTTAGAGCTTGAGAGTATGAGAATTTTGAAGTGTGAGGAATGAGCTCCAAGCATGACCCCTTTATATAGGTTTTTGGCTGGTTATAAGATCAAAGCAAGAGTCCCCAGGTGTAATCTTGTGCCTATAGGTGTCTAGAGGTTTTAGAATACCATCAAAAGTCCCCTGGTTTCGAAATCATGTGAGTGCATGGCTGTATTGGAGAAGAAGAGTGTAGAACCTGCGCCTGTGCATGGTTTCTACACAGATCAAGTCATCGCGTCGCACGATGGTAGAGGTGGGGAGCTGTGGCGCGATGCCACCATAAGGGTGACCAGCAATTCAGGTTTCAAACTTGACAGTTTCACCCCCTGGACCTTATAAAACGTAATAATTTCCATTTCAAGCACATCTAACCCATAAAATTTATATTTTGATGATCTATAAGATATAACCAATCATCGTTAGGTCTGGTTTCATTAAACGATAACAAAAAACACAAGTTTTGCCTCGTTGACGCTTTTAACCCGTTATTTGCGAAAGTTAACGTATTTATCTCAAACGATATCGAAACCTCGTGAATTTTTCGTCACTTGTTCTTAGGAGTATAATTAATCGTTACAAAGCTCCGGGTTCGTTAAAAGGTCACTCAGAGGTATTTATGTAATATGTTGACACATTTAACCCTCGCGTCTTGTAAACTTTCACTTTTTTTCCACAAACGGCTTTGTACGTTTCACAATTTATTCGTTTAAGAGTATAAACATCGTGTAGGGTTATTCAAAAGGCAAAATTTTCAAATGTTGACATTTTGGATCCTTCTACACACATACTTTCTTCATTTGTCAACTTTAGTCCCTCGTAATCAATTCGTTACACGTTTAAAGTTCATGACACGTGTCTTTACTATATTGGACATGATTTTTCGAGGTGTTACATCCTCACCCCCTTAAAAGAAATCTCGACCTGGAGATTTACTGAAATAAATGAGGGTATTTCTGTTTCATCGTGGATTCAACTTCCCACGTGTATTATGGGCCTCTACGGCCATCCCATTTTACCTTCACAATCGTCACTTTCTTTCTTCGAAGCTTCTTAACATGTCGATCCTCGATCGATAAAGGTTTTTCAACGAACTTCAAGCTTTCGTCAATCTGCACGTCCTTATGGGACATTGCTAGCGATTCATCGGCTATACATTTCTTTAAATTGCAGATGTGGAACACATTGTCAATTCCACTAAGCTCCTCAGGTATATTCAGCTTGTAAGCTACAGTTCCGACACATTCGATGATCTCGAATGGTCCTATGTATCTTGGGCTCAGCTTGCCCTTTTTGCCAAAACGCATCACCCCTTTCCAGGGTGACACCTTAAGTAGCACTTTATCTCCTATCTCGAATTTCAAAGGTTTACGCCTTTTATCCGCGTAGCTTTTCTCCCTATCCCTGGCAGCTCTGAGACGATCACGGATTTAAACAATCGTATCCGTCATCTCGAGGACTATATCAGGTCCTAACAGTTGGGTTTCTCCAACTTCCGCCCAACAAACTGGCGTTCTGCACTTCCTTCCATACAAGGCCTCAAAAGGCGCGGCTTGGATACTCGAATGATAACTATTATTGTACGAAAATTCAATCAAAGGAAGATGGTCATCCCAACTTCCACCCAAATCAATAACACAAGCCCTGAGCATATCCTTAAGTGTTTGAATCGTACGCTCGCTTTGGCCATCTGTCTGAGGATGATAAGCAGTGCTGAAATTTAGACGAGTGCCTAGGGATTGCTGAAAGCTTTTCCAAAAATGAGATGTATATCTAGTATCTGTCACACCCCAATATTTCCACGTATTACCGGTGGGCCCGGTGGGGAGTATCGTGATGTAGTTGATATCATCATAGACAATTTATCACAGTTTAATACACAGCGGAAGTCGAAAGATAAAATCATTACAAACCAAATAAAAGTAATATCAATTATTACAAAACGGTTGTAAGAGATCCACAGGCGCATCAGAAGTATGAAAAGATAATTGTTCAACAGATTTTAAGTGACCAAGCTTGCAAGACTTTTATTTATTCACTCAGGAGTAGCCAGCCTATTCCGCCTAGTACCTGCACTTTAACCTTTTGGAAAATACGTCAGTTTACACTGGTAAATACAATTAACCGACTCAATTTGGAAAGAGTTTAAGAAAATTGATTTGAATGCACAAGGCACAAAACAACTTTTATAACTTGGGATAATTATTTATATATAAACTTGTAAAAGAATTACATGTTCGTTATGCATTCAGTAGCCCGGGCTGAATACTGGGTTAAAGATTAATAGACACACCACATGATATAATCCCGCGGTGAGTTATTCTCGAACCGGCGGTTATACCTTTTTATATATATACACTGGCAGGTGTATGCCTACACCCCGTGCTTAGGTCGTGGCCATTTCAATGAATGATGCCAAGGATATCCGGGACATGGTCATTAACCCCCCAAAGGCTTTAAGCAAACAAAACAGTTTAAACGGGTCATCTCAATAAATTAACCTTCACATGATTAAAATATCAATGCCCGACCAAGCGGTATTTTATATATCGTACCCCAAGCCCGTAAAAGGGAAAATAAGTTAAAAGGATTTACCTGAGCAAAT
The DNA here is from genome assembly GCA_030545235.1 of Helianthus tuberosus. Lineage (NCBI taxonomy): Eukaryota > Viridiplantae > Streptophyta > Magnoliopsida > Asterales > Asteraceae > Helianthus > Helianthus tuberosus. The sequence continues at coordinate 200,239,971 of CM060413.1, forward strand.
TATTCAATTTATCTCAACCGTATTCAATCAGCAAGTGTAGATAGCTTTTACTGGGCTCCTAAATCTGGAACGAAGGTTTTAATAACCTATTAGATTCCTAACGGGTCTTAATTAAGCCTAAACTTAGACCGGTTAGTTTTAAAGGAAGATACACGGTTCCAAACACAAGATTAAGCGAAGACCGGATTAGAATGTGGTTTAGACCGGAAAAGTTTGAAGACTTGTATAATATGGGTAAACTAAACACGTTATGGATTTTGAGATAAAAATGATAAGGTTTGACCCGTTTCGGCTAATTTATGCAAACTAGTTACATAAACCGCACCGAACGTGAAAAATGCGTAACGGGTAACCAAATGAGTCATGAACAGGTTTCCTAAGTTAATATGCCTTAATTATGTTGTGATATCAGTAGGATACCGTCCATTATGCCCAAAATGAATTTAAACTCAAATTAAGCCCCGCAGGGGTATTTTGGTCATTTTAAAGGTTATAAAAGAGTTTAAATATTAATCTGAGTTTCAGGTATGATATAATCAGTAAAAATATTTATTTTTATAAGTCATAATAGTAGGGCATTGCATATATGTGAAATTTATCTTTTATAACCAAACTATGCACCGTAGGGGCATTTTGGTAATTTCACATAAGCTTTAAAGGTCAAAATTGGAAATCTGAGTTCAAAACTTTTCCTTAGTGCTAAATTATAAAAATTTACTTAAAACATCAGTAGGTATTAAGTGTTATATGTTTAAAATAGTTTTAACTCATACTATGCGTTTAAAACGCGTAAAAAGGCGGTTTTAAGCGATTTCCGGGTTTTATAAGAAAAGCTGATAATTTTATCATTCCAGAAGGCTTAAAATATTTTATTTATCATATAAAATCAGTAGAAAAAATTTTGATATCAAAATGTTATGTAAAACTCATTTTATTCAAGGAAATGGTATAACCGACAATTACCGAATCAAAGCTAGAACCCTATGTTATGCTCAGCTTAAAAATAAATAAAAATCTTTAAAAAAAATCTTAAAATATTATATTACATTACTGGGTAAAAATATTGGAGTCAAAATTTGGGTTTAGATAGGCTATATGCTAATAACGCCGTTTAATTAATAAAAAGCTTTCAATTTACGCTATTGAGCATAACTCCTAATCTAGACCTCAAACTGATGTCAAATTTTTAGGACAAGTTTATAAATCAGTAATAAAGGTTTTTGTCCTCTCACATTTTCAAAATTCTCGTTTTAAGGTCAAAATGGCATAATGGTCAACATTTAAGCAATTAACGGAAACATGCACATGAATCGGATAACTAAGGAACCAAGTTGCATAACCTCAGAGGGTTACACTAACCTATAACCTGTTCCTAATAGATCTCTAAGGCATTTCTAAAACAATCTAAATTGGGTCAGAACTGAAAGTCAAAGCAAAAGTCTATTTTTGCGACTTTCAGTTCCGAACCGAACCTAAACTGAAAATTGTCGGGTTGAACATGCTTAGACATGTTCTTACATTAATTACCAAGTTTTACAAGTGATAAAACAGGTTTCATGGCTTCTACATTGTTAATTATGTGTTTATTTGAAAATTAGCTTTCTGTTGACTTTTTATAATTAAGTTTGACCCGACAATTGACCTAGTTAGAGTGGGAATCAGAGGGTGCCCTTTTAAGGGTTTATTACCCACATAATTACCAACTTATAGGTACTTTCAATTCGAGAATTGACTGGACCATTAGTGATTAATCACTAAGTCAAACCTTAATTACGACGATTTTGACTTTAGGCCATTAAACTAAATTAAACTGAATTAGAGAGGTTAAGGAAGCTTACAGAAGTACTTAGCATGATTTGGAAGCTAATGGAATCTTGATTGAGGTCCAGAGAGCTCCAGGAAGTCAGTTGGAATGATTTTCAAAGTGCAAGTCCAAATGTTTGCAACAAGTGTTCTTATATAGGGATTTTAATTGAACAAGATCATGCCAACAAAGTCTAGGATTGATCCCAAATGAGTCCAAGTGCCCCCTATGCATGAAATACCATTGGAGCAGCCCCTGGAATGAAAAACAACGCTTCAAAGGCGGTGCAACAGGCTGAAACAGGCACCTGTGCATGTTTTCTGTAGCTGCAGGTACCACGCGGCCCGTGTAAGACCTAGACAAGGTCTACGCGGTCGGTATGAATCCCAGGCTCCGGTCACAAGTTTCCGAGATTTGCATTTTAGGTCCCTGGTCCTTCAAATCTTTATTTTAACTTGTTTTTATTACATTTTAACCCCCAAACTTGACTTTTAAGGACTCTAAGTCATAAACCAACTTTGTTAAGTCCCCGGTTAGTTATACGATCACCGAAAAGTCGTAAATTTCATCGTTGATGCTTTTAACCCCTCACTTACGAATGTTAGCTTATCTTTCTCATACGATATCGAAACCTTGTGAAATTTTTATCACTTACTCTAGTAAGCATAATTAATCGTTACAAAGCTTTGGGTTTGCTAAAAGGTCACTCAGAGGTATAAAGTAAACATGTTGACACATTTAACCCTTGTGGTTTGTAAACTTTCACTTTCTTCCACAAACGGCTTCATATGATTCATACTTCATTCGTTTAAGGGTATAAGCATCGTGTAGGGTTATTGAAAGGTATAATTATCCAATGTTGAGACTTTGAATCCTTTTACACACATACTTTCTTTGTTTGTCAACTTCAGTCCCTCATATTTAATCCATTACACGTTTAAAGCTCATGACACGTGTCTTGAATATATTGGTCGTGATTTTACGAGGTGTTACAACCTCACCCCCTTAAAAGAAATCTCGACCTCTATATTTACTAAAATAAATGAGGGTACTTCTCTTTCATTGTGGACTCTACCTCCCACGTGTATTCGGGACCTCTACGGGCATCCCGTTTAACCTTCACTATCGGCACTTGCTTCTTTCGAAGCTTTTTAACCTGTCGATCCTCAATCGACAAAGGCTTTTCTACAAACTTTAAGCTCTCATCAATATGCACATCCGTATGTGGTATGACAAGTGATTCATCAGCTAGACATTTCTTCAGATTGCAGATGTGGAATACATTATGAATACCACTGAGCTCTTCAGGCAGGTTTAACTTGTAAGCCACTGTTCCGACACATTTGATGATCTCGAATGGTCCTATGTATCGCGAACTTAACTTGCCTTACTCGCCAAAACGCATTACCCCTTTCCAGGGTGATACCTTAAGTAACACTTTGTCACCTACCTCGAACTTTGGAGGTTTACGCCTTTTGTCTGCGTAGCTTTTCTGCCTATCTCTGGCAGCTTTGAGACGATCTCGTATCTGTACAATCTTATCTGTTGTCTCCAGGACTATATCGGGTCCTGTTAGTTGGACATCTCCAACTTCTTCCCAACAAACGGGTGTTCTGCACTTTCTTCCATACAAAGCTTCAAAAGGTGCAGCTTGTATACTGGAATGATAGCTATTATTGTATGAAAATTCTATCAATGGAAGATGAGCATCCCAATTTCCTCCTAAGTCAATAACATAAGCTCATAGCATATCTTCGAGTGTTTGAATAGTACGCTCGCTTTGACCATCCGTTTGAGGATGATATGATGTGCTGAAGTTCAATCGAGTGCCTAGGGATTGCTGAAAACTTTTCCAGAAATGTGATGTATACCTTGTATCCCTATCAGAGATGATAGACACTGGCACTCCGTGGAGAGATACAATCTCATCCATGTACAACTGAGCTAACTTATATGAGCTGTGTGTTTCCTTAATAGGTAGGAAGTGGGCTGACTTAGTCAGTCTATCGACTATCACCCAATTGGTATCATTTCCTCGCTTTGTCTTTGGTAACTTGGTGATAATATCCATAGTCACCCTTTCCCATTTCCAGGTGGGAAGTTCAGGCTGTTGTAACAAACCTGACAGCTTCTGGTGTTCTGCCTTAACTTGAGCACATGTCAGACATTTGGCCACATAAGTGGCTATAGACTTCTTCAAGCCTATCCACCAATAATTTGCCTTTAAGTCCTGGTACATTTTGTTACTTCCAGGATGAACATAATACTTGGAACTGTGGGCTTCCTGAAGGATCACTTCCCTAAGTCCTCCATAGATTGGAACCCATATCCGTCCATTCAATCTTAGGATTCCATCCTTGCCATAAGATAACTGTTCTGCAGTGACTCCTAGTTTTTCATTTGGATAGTTAGCTTCTAATACGGCTTCCTTCTGTGCGGCTAACAGTCTTTCAATCAAACTGTTCTTTAATTCAATGCTCTTGGCATTGATTCTTATGGGCTTAACCCTTTCCTTCCTACTTAAGGCATCAACGACTACATTCACCTTGCCTGGATGGTATCGTATTTCACAATCATACTCATTTAAAGTCTCCATCCATCGACGCTGCCTCATGTTTAAGTCCTTCTAATTAAACAAATGTTGAAGGCTCTTGTGATCAGAATAGATCACACACTTAGTACCATATAGATAATGCCTCCAAAGCTTCAGTGCAAATACAACGGCACCCAATTCCAATTCATGGGTGGTGTAATTCTTCTCGTGCACCTTTAATTGTCGAGAAGCATAGGCAATAACTTTGCCTTTCTGCATGAGCACACATCCTATCCCAGTGTGTGACGCGTCGCAGTATACTACAAATTCCTCTATTCCATCAAGCAATGTCAACACAGGAGCATTGCTCAACTTCTTCTTACGAATGTCAAAGGATTCTTGCTTCTTAGGACCCCATTCGAACTTGATATTCTTGAGGGTTAGTGAAGTTAGGGGTGCTGCAATCCTTGAGAAGTTTTCAATAAAACGTCTATAATATCCTGCTAAACCCAAGAAACTACGAATCTCTGTGGGCGTCTTCGGCTCTTGCCAATTCATGATAGCTTCAATCTTAGCGGGATCCACCTGGATACCACGCTCACTAACAACATGTCCAAGAAATTGGACTTCACAAAGCCAAAACTCACATTTCAAAAATTTGGCATAGAGTTTCTCATGCTGTAGGAGTTTAAGAATACAACAGAGGTGCTTCTCATGGTCAGCTTGATTCTTCGAATAAATAAGTATGTTAACAATGAAGACGATGACAAATTTGTCCAAGTAAGGCTTGCAGACGCGATTCATGAGATCCATGCATGCTACTGGTGCATTAGTGAGCCCAAAAGGCATCACTAGGAACTCGTAGTGACCATAACGAGTTCTAAAGGCAGTCTTGTTCACATCTTCATCCCTAACCTTCAGCTGATGGTATCCAGATTTCAAATCGATCTTGGAGAAGTAACTCGCCCCTTGCAATTGATCGAACAGATCGTCGATCCTGGGCAATGGATATCTATTCTTGATCGTGACCTTGTTAAGCTCGCGATAATCGATGCAGAAACGCATCGATCCATCCTTCTTCTTTACAAACAGGATTGGTGCTCCCCAAGGAAACGAACTAGGTCTACTAAAACCTTTGGCTAACAAATCATCCAGTTGAGTCCTCAACTCTTTCAACTCTGTTGGTGCTAACCTGTAAGGTGCTCTTGCAACAGGTGCTGCTCCAGGTATAATATCGATTCTGAACTCCACTTGTCTATCTGGTGGCAAACCAGGTAATTCTTCAGGGAATATCTCCGGATATTCAGAAATGAGAGGGATGTCTTCAATCCTGGGCTTCGGTTCATCAATAGTCACCTGTGCCATGTAAATGACACAACCCTTCTTCAAACATCTTGACGCCTTAAGCATAGACACTTGCTTAGGCAATCCATACTGAGTGTCTCCCTGTATGGTAAGTGGCTCACCATACGCAGTCTTGATCACCACTTGTTTCTTGTCACAAACAATCTGGGTTTGGTTAGGAGATAACCAATCCATTCCTATCACTACGTCGAAACCAGCTAATTTCAAAGGAAGTAAGGATAGCGGAAATGAGTGGTTCCTAATGGATATAAGACATCCATCTAACACCGCTGAAGCAGTTTCTATGGTACCATCGGCCAATTCTACTTCATACTTTATGCTTAGGGTCTTAACAGGCAGATTTAACAATTTACAAAACTTATCATCAACAAATGACTTATCTGCCCCGAATCAAATAATACCCTTGCATAAACATCATTAATAAGGAAGGTACCTGTTATCACATTATCATCCTGAACGGCTTCTCGTGCATCCATTCGAAAGACCCTTGCATTGGTCTTTTTGACTTCTTCAGGCTTTTTGGCATACTTAGGGCAGTTGGACTTGATGTGCCCCTTCTCGTTACAGTTATAGCACGTCGCATCCTTTATTTTCGTACAGTCTAACGTCTTATGCTCAGAAGACTTACAAATCCCACAAGCTCTTGGTTGTGATTGGGATTTTGATTCGTACCTGCATTTACCTAGGTGACGTTTCTTGCAAACTTTACACTTGGGCTTTTCACCCGACTGCTGATCATCCTTTCTAAACCCGGAACTCTTCTTGTGCTCGGAGTTCCCTTTGTGCTTCTTATCGGAACGTCGTGAGTTCTCATCCTCACGTTTCCTCTTCCCCTCATCCGAATGCCTAAGCGATCTCTGCCTAACCACGTCGAGGGTAAGAGACAAAGATAAATCAGCTGCTGACCTAAAAGTAGCAGGTCGAGATGCCTTTACACTGGCCTTAATCTCCGGGGCTAAACCCCCAATGAAACGGGCTATTCGCTTTGGTTCCGGCGTCACCAAGTAAGGAACCAATCAAGACATGGTATTGAAGCTGGTGAGGTATGCTTGACAGTCTAAATTTTTCATCACCAAAGAGAAGAATTCGGACTCGATTTTCTCAACTTCATGTTGAGGACAGTAATTCTCCTTGATGAGAGCAACAAACTGATCCCATGTCAGATTGTGCAATGTGATCTTTCCAGTAGCTTGGATCAAAGATCTCCACCAAGCTAGTGCCTCACCTTTGAACGACTGAGATACAAACTTCACCACATCCCTATCGGTGCAACCACTGATGTCAACCACAGTATCTATTTCATCTAACCATGTCATGCAGTCAATAGGTCCTTTTTCCCCAGTGAAATCCCTGGGTTTGCAGGAGACAAAATATTTATAGGTACAGGTCTTTGTACGTGGTTCACGATCAAATACAATCTTCTTTGATGAAACACTGTGCTGATTTGAGGAGTGTTGAGCATCATCCTTCTTTGACTCATGTTGTTTAGAAGGTGGCTTACTATGAGCCTCAGAATGAGTCTTAGGGTGAGATTTGGAATGGGGTACAGATGAGGTCTTACTATGCGTACCACTCGATTCCCTAAATTGCCTATCCACTGCTTTAGATACAACAGTATCAATCAATGTTCGAAGCTCTTCCCTGGTTATGTTGATCCTAGTAGCCACATGATTTTCCAGAGGGTGACTGTTAACTTCTTCAGACTCAGCCATGTAGCTTAATTGCTACATAAAATAATGATAATGATTTATTCAGAAGTTTATAACAGTACTATCATTCTTGATGATTTATTAACCATGGTATTAATAACCATATTGGTTAATTTGTTAAATATATTCATTCAGGATTTTTATTGTAATAATCCATAGTTATAATTAAGATATAATAATAGCACAAAAGGCCAAGTCACAAGGACAAATTTAAATTATAAGCCAAGATTTTATATTTTCGAGGCATTGAAGCTTGAATCATAGTTTATTACCTCTTATTGGCAGGGATTCGTAGACTACAAATGTCTTTTGTCTTATATGACAATGAATATGGCCCGTAGGCATTACATCACTAATGGATGTCTAATTAATAAATAAGGAAAGGATTTGAAAGAGTCCAATATAAGGATGACTTATGCGATTTTACTGAATCACACTTGCTAGGAATGTTAACATGTTTTCAGATATTAACAAGGATCTGAATCTTAATAAGGAACTACCATCTTGGCCCTGTCTTTATATGACATATGGACTAGGCTTTGCCTTTAAGATTTTATTTTATATAATGGCAGATCTTATAAAAGGAATGATATTTTTTATTTATTTCATATTTTTTGTTTATGCATATAATTGACAAAAATGAAATTTTAAATTTAACCATTCTATTACTAAGTTAAAGAGTACATGATTGCCCTAAACGGGACTTTTAAGATAAATAACTTGCCCACGCAGGGGCTAAACAGAAATAACATGCCCATGCAGGGGCTAAACTGGAAATACATGTCCTCGCAGGGACTGAATACAAAAATTGATGTCCATGCAGGGACTTGATTTAAAACAAGGAAATTACAATACAAATAAATAAATAAGGAATCTTCAAAAATCCCTTTTCTTGCTCTTCCCCTTGATTAAACTTGCCAAACCCTTGAGAAATCCTCGGTTGTGCCTGCGTTCTTCTTGAACCTCCCGCTCTACCTGGCTCAACCTTTGGAGAATCTCCTGTTGTTGCTCTGGTGGTATCAATGGCGGCTGCAGCGGCTGCTGATGTGGAGGTTGAGGCGGTGGCAGGTGTTGGTACCCATAAGCTGGGTATCCAACCCTCTAGGGAGCTCCATATGGCCCCTCAGGGTGGAGAACATTGTAGTTCGCCGCTACAAGGTATGGGTCGGCTTCAGCGTAGCTATAGTTAGTATGGGCCGGCTGTTCAAATGGGTTATACGCCGCTGAACCGGCGTATGCAGGAATCAGGTTATCATAACCCATCGGTGGTGGCGCGACTGGCGCGGTGTCTACCTCAGAGACGGGGTTTAAAGGCCCACCTATCTGCGGGTCTTCATAAAGTGGCGGGTAGTGACTGCCACTCAAAGGTTGAGGGGTGCTGATACGGACTCCCCCTCGCACGGACATCCGTGCGTTTGAACTTCTCCGCCTCGGTGGCTCCGGAGGCGGCTGCTGAACTGGCGGTGGTGGCAGTGGAGTGACCGCTACAAAATGTGAATCCTCGGAGGGATCCTGCTGCTGCTGCTGCTGCTGAGGCTCTGAGTGGTAGGAGGGAGTAAACACCCGATCATACTAGGCAAATCTTGCCTCATAGCTGTCTGGACCACGATAAGGTGATCCATGAAAAGACGACCCATCTGAGATTTCAATGGGATGCGTCGGCGTCCCAGATGGTGGCTCGGCGGGATCGGTATCTTCATCCATGTCCATAGCATGGCCACCGGAGAAGTGGTCTTCTGGTCCCAATGGGTTAAAACCCACTGGTTCTTCAATTAGGTTTGCCGGGTTGAACCGGCTCTGGAAATAGGGTGTTAGGTCATTGAAAGAGTGGTGTGAGTTTACGCGTTGGAGAGGGATGAAGGAGTGATGTGAGTTATGGGGCTCGTTTTCCGACTGCGGTCCAAACGAATGGTGGTAGGAGGGTGATGAACTAAGCGAGACGGATCGCCTCGCGGGCTCCAAATAGGTCGTCCAATCTTCCTGAGGACTTGTGCTCATGGTTACCGATGGGGTTTGCCGGTGAGAAGGTCCGGCTTCATGGTCGTGGCCAGTAATTGGTGCCTTGCCTCGTCCTCTCCTGAACCTTGGTGGCATTTTGTTGAACCTGCCAAAACAAACAAAGGACAACAAGGAAAAATAATAAAGAGCAAAATAAAATGAATTAGGATTAGTCCTAAGTTCTTTGTCTAGACTAGAAAGTCGAGGAATGTGGAAACTGTGTCATTGAGACTAAACACAAAAGGCTAGTGTTTAATTCGCTCAATGTTGGCTCTGATACCAACCTATCACACCCCGATATTTAAACGTATTACAGGTGGGCCCGGTGGGGAGTATCGTGACGTAGTTGATATCATCAAAGACAATTTATCACAGTTTAATACACAATGGAAGTCGAAAGATAAAATCATTACAAACCGAATAAAAGTAATATCAATTATTACAAAACGGTTGTAAGAGATCCACAGGCGGATCAGAAGTATGAAAAGATAATGGTTCAACAGATTTTAAGTGACCAAGCTTGCAAGACTTTTATTTATTCACTCAGGAGTAGCCAGCCTATTCCACCTAGTACCTGTTAGGGGAGGATTTTCTAACAATTAGTGATCCTTATTCGTTATCCTAATTAATGATCCTTACTTCTGTGACAGATAGTGATCCTCAGAAGAGCTTCAGGATCAGGATCATGGATCACTTTAAGGATCCTCGTACTGACGATTGTTTATTTGTGTTTTGTATTACTTCGCAGGAGTAACAAGCTTGACTTGGTCTTGGCAACGGTACTAAGGAATATTCCACGGGCATTTCGCACACGATTGACCAAAAATGGACGTTGTGGAGAACGTGGGAGCTTGGCACAAAAGTCGGATAGTTAGTTATTGTAGTTAACTTCTATTTTAAAAGGGGTAACGAGCTAGAATTAGAACACTCAGCCATTTTTCAGCTACACACACTCTCATATACTCGCACACTTGAAGCTCTCGACGAACATTCATTCATTTTCACTCACTTTTACACATTTCACGATAGTGATCCTTGTACCTAGCTCGTTACTATCCGAAGTTGTAAACATTTATTGATTTATTTGAGCTTGGTGATCGGTAGTTTCCATCACCCGGGGTTTTTTGTGCCAGAGATCAACTCTTGATCAAGGGCTTTTTCCCCGTATAAATCCTTGTGTCATTTGTGCAATTTACATTGAAGTTATCCTTGTCATTGTTCTACATTTCAAGCATCATACCCCCGTAACAGAGAGTTTGGTTGCAATATCCTCATCATATTTTTTGACTAAAACAGTTTGGCACCCACCGTGGGGCAATTGGTGCTTCGTCCTTAGAAAAATTCGCATTTCTGTGCGCATTTCAGTTCACTACAACCAAGCAAATGGCTTCCTCAGCGAAGAATGCTTCAAATTTGATGCCCTCATTCACTTCTTCTCAAGGCGTTCCCCCTTTGCCTCCACTACCTTCTGGATCCCAGAAGAATGCTGAGAATGTTGCGAAGAAACCAACTCCCATTTTCTCAAAACCTCCAACTTCTTCTGCTTCTTACACTCCCACTACTAGTGACATGTTTACTTTGATTTTGCAGATGAAGGATCAGATACGGCAACAGGATAAGACCAATGAGAGGATTCTCAAAGAAATCGGAGATCTCAAGAAACAAAAGACAACGGCAGAGGATCATTCCCCACTGGTGCCGAAATCCTTGAATTTTGATACTCCAGTGATTACTTCTAAGCCATCAGTGGTTCCAGACGTTCAATATGTGGGTGGACCGAAAGGAATGCACTACGAAACAACAACAATGACCCAGGCATCAGGTTCATATTTCCAGCCAGCGGGATCCTATCCTCAGCATATGGGATCCCTCACGAATTCAGGAGGATATTCAGGAATGCAGCAGGTTCAAGGATCCTCCTTTGTTCCAGGATCATCCTAGGTTCAAGGATCCTCCTTTGTTCCAGGATCATCCCAGGTTCAAGGATCCTCCTTTATTCCAGGATCATCCCAGGTTCAAGGATCCTCCTTTGTTCCAGGATCATCCCAGGTTCAAGGATCCTCCTTTGTTCCAGGATCATCCCAGGTTCAAGGATCCTCCTTTGTTCCAGGATCATCCCAGGTTCAAGGATCCTCCTTCGTTCCAGGATCATCCTAGGTTCAAGGATCCTCCTTTCTTCCAGGTTTAAGGATCCTCCTTTGTTCCAGGATCATCCCAGGTTCAAGGATCCTCCTTTGTTCCAGGATCTTCCCAGGTTCAAGGATCCTCCTTCGTTCCAGGATCATCCCAGGTTCAAGGTTCCTCCTTCGTTCCAGGATCATCCCAGTTTCAGGGATCCTTCCAGATGCCAGGATCCTTGAGGAGTTTGCAAATAGGAAGTTCAGATGTCCATCAGGGAGATTTTATTCCAATGCAGACCAATGCTTCTACTGGTCCCTCGATCATTCCAGAGCCTCAACAATATGGATTAACATCCAATCTTCCTAATCTGAATCCAATGGGAGGTAACACTTTTAATAATTCTTATACTACTAACCATGGTCTTATGCAGGATCCAGGTATCAATCATGCCATGGCCAGAGAATTGCAAAAGCTAAAGGATATGATATCAAGTGTTCCAGGAGTGGTCAAACCTATCCCAGAGATTGCAGATGGGAGCCACAAGATATCTCGTTTTGCACCACCAATCTGTGATGCTGAGATACCCAAAAGGTTCCATGTGCCAACAATGAAACTGTATGATGGTTCGACGGATCCTGAAGAACACATAGCACAATACAGGGAGAGGATGGAGATCAATCCAATTCCAGAAAGGTTAAAGGAAGCATGCCTGTGCAAGGGATTCGGATCCACTCTTACTGGATCAGCTCTCAAATGGCTGCTAAGTCTTCCTCCCTATTCTATTACCTCATTTGCTAATCTAGTTAACTTGTTTAATAATCAGTTTTCTGGTAGTAGAAAATTTGAACGATTAACTAGTGATCTATATAGGATAACCCAGGGTCATAATGAATCATTAAGGGATTACATTACCAAATTCAGTAAAGAATCCTTAGACATTCCCAACTTAGATATAGCTACGGCTGTTGAGGCCTTTAAAATGGGATTGCTTAGGGATTCGTCGTTCTATGATGATCTTGTTATGACACCGTGCAGGAACTTAGATGAGGTAAGAACACGAGCACTTAGGTTCATTCGGCTAGAGGACGACAAGAGGATCCAGGAGAGGTTAGCAGGATCCTCAAAGCAGGATAAGCTAGGATCCTCATTCAGGAACAACAAGTTCAGATCCTACAACAGATCTGATAACCAGAACGTGCATTCTGTTGACCAAGAAGAGGATAATGAGGATTATCCTCCAATTTCTGAATATTGTTTTTCTGTTGATAACAATGAACTAATCCTTGCGATGCAGAATCTAGGTGATAAAGCTAGATGGCCCAGAAAAAATGATAGGCCAGCTGCAACTAAGGATAAATCAAAGTGGTGTGCATACCATGCAGATTTTGGGCACCTCACAGAAGAATGCATTGCACTAAGAAAGGAAATTGGATACTTGTTGAGCAAGGGGCATCTAAAGGAATTGTTGGGAAGAAAAAAGTCAAGGACTCAGGATCCTGAAAGGATCCCTAAGAAGGCTCCAGCCCCTCCAGCAGATGCACAAGTGATAAACTTCATTTCTGGAGGATCAGACATTTGTGGCACATCCTTCTCAGCGGCTAAAAGGCATGCAAAGGAAACTAAAATGGATAATGGAGAAAGACCAGTTCGAACATCAAGTGTCTCCGAAGGAAAAGTCATAACCTTTGATGAGGATGATCGTGTTGATATCCAGGATCCTCATCACGATGGTTTAGTTATTACTCTTTTCATTTCTAACCATTTTGTCCGCAGGATCCTTATAGACGGAGGAAGCTCAGTGAACATTATCCAGCTTGATGTTCTAAAGAAGATGGGTATTCCTGAATCAGATATCATACCAAGATCCTCCGTGCTTGTGGGATTTAGTGGCGAAACTAAGAATACCCTGGGGGACATTAAACTCCCAATATATATCGAAGGCCTACACTCTTATAAAAAATTTTGTGTTATTGACTGTTTATCTTGTTGCAATGTTATCCTTGGCAGGCCCTAGATACACGATATGAAAGCAGTCCCATCTACCTACCATCATTGTGTGAAGCTCCCTAGTCCTTGGGGAATAGTGAAGATTGATAGTGATCAGCAGGAGGCTAAGAATTGCTACACTTCATCGATGAAACCAGCCTCGAAGTCAAGGGAGCAATAGCAATCAAGGTATCCTCCAAGGGATGTCTTGGAGGCAAGAGAGCAGGATGTGGTAGAAATCCTCATGGATCCCGATGATCCTGAATCCAAAATCTATATTGGATCAGGGATCCTTGGCGAAATGAAAGAAGACCTCGTATCCTTCCACAAAAGGAGAAAGACTACCTTTGCATGGAAATACGAAGACATGACTGGTATATCCAAAGATGTAATCACTCACAAACTTGGCATTGACAGGTCCTTCAAACCAATCCATCAAAGGAGAAGAAAGTTTGCACCGGAAAGGAATGCCATTATCCAGGAAGAGGTAGAGAAATTGCTCCGGGCAGGTATGATTAGAGAGGTCAAGTATCCAAGATGGTTGGCCAATGTGGTTGTTGTTCAAAAGAAAAACGGAAAGTGGAGGGTATGTGTCGAATTTACCGATCTAAATAAGGCATGTCCCAAGGATCCTTTCCCATTACCCCACATTGACTCCATGGTGGATGCAACTGCGGGTCATGAACTGTTAACTTTTATGGATGCTTCATCTGGATTTCAACAAATCCAAATGGAACCATCCGACCAAGAGGATACAGCCTTCATGACTCCAACTGGTATATACTGCTATATTGCTATGCCGTTCGGATTAAGAAATGCAGGTGCAACATATCAAAGGCTGGTGAATATGATGTTCAAGGATCAGATTGGACAAACTATGGAGGTTTACATAGATGATATGGTGGTAAAATCCTTAAAAGCTGAGGATCACCTAAGAGACTTGGAGGAAGCATTCAATATCCTTGATAAATATAACATGAAACTTAATCCTTCAAAATGTCACTTTGGTGTTAAAGCAGGTAAATTCTTAGGATATATGGTGACAAAGAGAGGCATTGAAGCTAGCCCGGAACAAATCAAAGCAATAGTGAACATCAAATCTCCGGCCAATGCTAAGGATGTTCAAAGGCTAACAGGCAGGATAGCAGCTTTGAACAGATTTATATCCAAATCCTCAGAGAAATGCAAAGAATTCTATGATATCCTAAGGAAGAACAAGAAATTTGAGTGGACTGAGAAGCATGAAAATGCTTTAAGAGCCCTCAAAGATTACCTATCCTCAGCCCCAGCCTTGATGAAGCCAGAAAAAGGCGATGTGCTATCCTTGTATCTTGCAGTATCCTCAAAAGCAGTAAGTGCGGTCCTTGTTAAGGATCATGAAGGTACACAACATCCTGTCTACTATGTAAGTAAAAGTTTACTTGATGCCGAATCCAGGTATTCACACCTTGAAAAACTTATTCTTGCATTAATTATGGCATCTACTAAGCTAAGACATTATTTTGAAACTCATGTTATTGTTGTTAAAACTAATTTTCCAATTAAGAATGTCCTCAGGAAACCAGAGATGTCAGGAAGGATGGCTAAGTGGGCAGTGAAGCTAAGTGCATATGATATAAGATATAAGCCTAGGACAGCCATCAAATCCCAAGCATTAGCTGACTTTGTGGCTGATTTCAGTAGTGATTTACAAAAAGAAGCTGAATTAGAAGTCCAGCAGCTAGAAGAGACCAAGGATCCTTGGATACTCTATACTGATGGATCCTCAAATGTCAAAGGAACAGGGCTTGGAATACTACTAAAATCGCCACAGGGGGACATAATACCCCACTCTATAGCTTGTGAGTTCCAAACCACTAACAATGAGGCTGAATATGAAGCCTTAATTGCTGGTTTGCAAATTGCAAAGCATATGGGGATCAGGTATCTTGAGGTACATATAGATTCATTGTTAATTACAAACCACTTTAATGGATCCTACGCTGTTAAAGGTGAAAAGCTAACCAAATATTTAGAGATAGTCAAAAGTTTGGCACTCTCTTTTGTTTCCTTTAGTTTGACGCAGGTACCAAGGGAAAAAATACAGAGGCTGATGCATTGGCTAATTTAGGATCATCCTTGAAGATCCCGGAGGATATCAAGATCCCTATTATCCATATCCTGACCCCGGCTATCGAGGATCACGAGGCTATGGAGATAGGAAATGATTATGCAATTATCCCTTGTGAGGATACTCAATCCCATTCAGGATCAGGATCATGGATCTCACCAATTATGAGATACTTACAACATGGAGAAATCCCTATAGGAGAAAACCCTAGGGCTTTCAAATCTAAGGTATCTCAATTCACAATTTTAAATAATATGTTGTATAGACGATCTCTTGCAGGACCATACTTGAGATGCATTGAGGATCCTGAAATCCAAGAAGTTTTAAAAGACTTCCATGAAGGAGATTGTGGAAACCACACTGGGGGCAGGGCGTTATTCTCAAGGATCTTAAGGACAGGATACTACTGGCCAACCATGAAGAGAGATGCTGTGGAGTATGCTAAAAGATGTGATCCTTGTCAGAGACACAGCAATATCCTTCATCAACCAGCTGAATTATTGCATCCTATATCCTCCTCTTGGCCATTTATGAGATGGGGTATGGATATAGTTGGTAAGCTCCCTAAGGCACCTGGTGGAAAAGTATTCATGCTAGCTATGACTGATTACTTCTCCAAGTGGATAGAGGCTGAAGCCTTTGCTCAAGTCAGAGAAAAGGAAGTTATATCCTTCATTAAAAGAAATATTATAACTAGATTTGGAATTCCTTCTGAGATTATATGTGATAATGGTTCCCAATTTATTGGGGGCAGAACCACTAACTTTTGTGATAGCTGGGGTATTAAGATGATAACATCAACACCAGTCCACCCACAAGCTAATGGCTAAGCAGAATCATCCAACAAGATCATCATCAACAATTTGAAGAAGAAGCTTGGATCCAAGAAAGGGAAATGGGCAGAAGAACTACCCTATGTGCTTTGGGCTGATAGGACAACCCCTAAGAATGCTACTGGTCAAACGCCATTCTCTTTGGTATTTGGGGCAGAATCAGTGATCCCAACAGAAATGGTGGTTCCAACTGCTAGAACAAGTACCCGTGATCCTGAGGAGAATAATGAGAACTTAGCTCAAGACCTGGATACTATTGAAGAAATCAGGGATATGGCTAGGATAAGGATGGCCAGTTATCAACAAAGAATGGCTGGTGCTTACAACAAAAATGTCAGGATCAGGAGATTTCAAGTTGGAGATATGGTATTAAGGAAAGCATTCCAGAATACCACCAATCCTGCTGATGGAAAATTGGCTCCAAAATGGGAAGGCCCTTATTTGATTGAAGCTGAAGCAGGAAAGGGGGCATATAGATTGCTAACCATGGAAGGTGATTTGCTACCAAGAGCTTGGAATGCTGTCCACTTGAAGAAATATTTCATGTGAGCAGGATCCTCATGGCATAGATGATCCTCAAAGGATCCTCAAAGTATCAGTGATCCTTACTTAGGTAATATCCTAAACTTGAACTATTTCATTTCTTTATTTTCTCATATAAGGATAAGGATCATGTGTCCTTTATCCATCTCTCACGTGAGTTTAAGTTTTGAAAGTTCAGGTATCCTTAGCATAACACTGGTTATCCGCTGAAGCAATCCGTCCTTTGGGTTTAACCCCAGTTATTTGGGCTTGACCCCAGTTCCGCCTGTAGCGCACGATGATCCTGATATAGTTCAAGGCAGTGGGACCAGTACTCGTTTTAGGGGCTGATAATTCCATTGTACTGGCTATGCCTAGGATCCTACGTATAATGGTAGACGTACCATACATCCGTTCCTAAGGTTTCTAACGTTTTCACGTTAGCTAAGGTTTCTAACGTTTTCACGTTAGCTAAGGTTTTGGCATTTTCATGTCACTAAGTTTGGATAGTCGCCAGTTAGGGCCATACTCCAGTTTACATACGATCCTTGGGCTTGTCCCCAGTTATCCTTGGGCTTGTCCCCAGTTATCCTTGGGCTTGTCACCAGTTATCCTTGGGCTTGTCCCCAGTTGCTAACTCTTATCTTATATTGGCTTAGTCCCAAGTTATGATTTATTTCAGGTCCTTGAAGATAAGCAACTAGGGATCCTTGATCCTTACTTCTTTCTAAGGTTTATCTTACAGTTATCCTTATTATGGTTAGGATCCTAACTTGGATCCTCAGTTATGATCCTTAACTATTTTTAATTCTATTCATTATTTATTTGAATAACCCTTAAAGTTTGACAACTAGACTTGTGATCCTTAAAATATATTGCTTTTTGGGATTCCCTAACTATAGGATATTTGATCGTGGATCATGCTCTAAGCATTTTCAATCTGACTTGTTCTAAATTGTTTATTCAATAAATGTGCATCAAAACAAAGGAGAGTTAAAGAAATAAAAGGATAACAATACGAGATAAGCGACAAAAGGTTAAGATTTTATTTATTAACAAAAGACTAACCCTTAAAAGGTTGTCAAAAATACCTACCCGAGCATCTACCAGCAAAACGTGGCCCGTCCGCTGGGGTAGGTAAAGGGTGTCCATGATAATAAGTTCAAAGATAGTGCAGGAATATAAAGGTGGCAGGATTACAATGGCTTCATCCCCCAAACAGAGGATCCCTCCACCAATTGCAATCCTACCTATTGTCCAAAGGATCATACATGATCCTTAACCCTAAAAACTATTGTTCAAGTACAAACCATTAAATTGTTCAACATCACAACCACAAAAAGCTACTACCAAATTTAAAAATTGGGCTCCGGCTGCGTCTAAGAATGTCCATCATCGCCCAATCATGCAGCCTTCGCTGCATTATCACCTCCAGCTCCACTTGTTTCACCACCTTCACCTTTGCCTCCAGCTTCAATTGTCAGGATCTCTTCAACCTCCTCAGCCTCTTCATCGTCCAGTTCAGCCAGCCTTGCCTTCCAGCCTTCAACATCCCAGGTGCTCTTGTCAAAAGCAGGATCCTGAGCTTCCAAGGCCATTTGCAGCTTGGTCTTGTACATTGTTATGGCGGCAGAGACTTTGGCGTCTTCGGTGATCTCACGTTTCTCATAGTCAACATTGATCAGCACCTTGGCCGTCTCCTGTTTGGCATCTCGGACTTCCTTCTGAAGATCAGCATTGCAAGGTCCTTAAGCACTGCAACCTGCTGGAGGTCGGCAATCTTCTTATCCTGATCCTCAACGTGGCCAACATAATCCTCAATCTCAGAGAATTTCTGCAAAAGGGATAAAGGATAAGGTCAGGATTAAGTGATCCTCAAATCAGCAGGATATGTCAACAGGATATGCGAGCAGAGACAGTGATCCTTACCTCATTAAAGTACTCGAGGAATTGATGACGGATCAGAGGCAGACCCTGCAGATCCTCAGCTTCAGAGGCTTTTCTCTTCTTGATTGCCTTTCCTTTGAGGGGTGCCTTGGGAACCGAAGCTGTCGGACTGGTAGGAGCTTTTCTCTTGGAGGATCTGACAGTAGTGAGATCAGCGACATTGAACTTTGAAGCAGACTTGGTGGATTTTCCAGCACCTACACAACCAAAACAAGATAAGTATCTTTTCTTAATTTATATTTCACTATTTATTTAAATTTTAAACAAGGATACTTACTTGACATTGTGACAGAGCCTGAGGATACCTCCTGTGAATCTTGGGTTGTTGTCTTAAAAGATCTTGTCTCAGGAT
The DNA here is from genome assembly GCA_030545235.1 of Helianthus tuberosus. Taxonomy (NCBI): domain Eukaryota; kingdom Viridiplantae; phylum Streptophyta; class Magnoliopsida; order Asterales; family Asteraceae; genus Helianthus; species Helianthus tuberosus. Next base: position 200,259,251 of record CM060413.1, read on the forward strand.
CAAGTTTCTTGAAAGCAAGGAGCCTCTCCTTAGCAGCAGGGGACAATCTGAGGTGTGAGACGGTGATAGCTGCATAACAAGAAAGCAAAAATATAAGTTATCCTTACATCAAAAGAAAGTTCCTGGTGATCCTTCTCAGGATCCTCCACCCTACCATGGGTAGCCCATTTCTTGGGTAGATCATTTCCATCCTCAATGGAATCTCTCTTGATAAAAAAGAAACGCCGCTTCCAATTAGCATCGTTCTTGGTGGCTTTGAAGATCGGATGTTCCTCACTGGGTTTACGTTTAAACAAATAGCGATGAGAACCAAAGGTAGTAAGATCATACAGCTCTCCCAGCTCTGACATTCCTAGGTCTATACCTTCCTGCTCGATGATCCTTTCAAGGGTGTACAAAACCCTCCAAATCATCGGCATGGCTTGGATATAAGAGATGCCGGTTAGGGAAAAGAAAGATTGGGTGAAGGCTGGAAAAGGATATGTATAGCCTATGGTGAACGGAGTGACGGGGAAAGCAACCCACTTGTCGGAGATATGATCACTCAGGGCATTGGGGTCAAAAGTCCTAAACTCGGTGTTCGCCAGGAAGCAGTGGCAGATCCTATCGATCTGAGCATCATTGAAACAGCAACATTCTTTAATGGAGTCTTCAATGATCCCCTGGCTTTTCGGAGGGCTGTTCTTCGGGTGATCCTTGGCTGGGGAATTTCGGAGCAACATCTTTGATGGAAAGAGATGAAAACAGAGCAAGAGAGGGAAGAAGATGAAGAGAGAGAGTACCAGATTGTCTTCGGAATGCAGTTATAAAGGGAGTCTCTCTGAAAATTTAAATGCATTTGATCCTATCTCTATCTCCTATTTATAATCATGATCGTGCAGGGTTCTCACTTCTGTGACGTCACGATTGCAACGGATAGTTCAACAATAACGGCTATATTTACGATAGTTAGTTGCGGATAAGATCAAGAAAACATAACTCGCTCATTTTACATATCACTCCTTATATTTTGGGGGCAATTGTTAGGGGAGGATTTTCTAAGAATTAGTGATCCTTATTCGTTATCCTAATTAATAATCCTTACTTCTGTGACAGATAGTGATCCTCAGAAGAGCTTCAGGATCAGGATCATGGATCACTTTAAGGATCCTCGTACTGACGATTGTTTATTTGTGTTTTGTATTACTTCGCAGGAGTAACAAGCTTGACTTGGTCTTGGCAACGGTACTAAGGAATATTCCACGGGCATTTCGCACACGATTGACCAAAAATGGACGTTGTGGAGAACGTGGGAGCTTGGCACAAAAGTCGGATAGTTAGTTATTGTAGTTAACTTCTATTTTAAAAGGGGTAACGAGCTAGAATTAGAACACTCAGCCATTTTTCAGCTACACACACTCTCATATACTCGCACACTTGAAGCTCTCGACGAACATTCATTCATTTTCACTCACTTTTACACATTTCACGATAGTGATCCTTGTACCTAGCTCGTTACTATCCGAAGTTGTAAACATTTATTGATTTATTTGAGCTTGGTGATCGGTAGTTTCCATCACCCGGGGTTTTTTGTGCCGGAGATCAACTCTTGATCAAGGGCTTTTTCCCCGTATAAATCCTTGTGTCATTTGTGCAATTTACATTGAAGTTATCCTTGTCATTGTTCTACATTTCAAGCATCATACCCCCGTAACAGAGAGTTTGGTTGCAATATCCTCATCAGATTTTTTGACTAAAACAGTACCTGCACTTTAACCTTTTGGAAAATACGTCAGTTTACACTGGTAAATACAATTAACCGACTCATTTTGAAAAGAGTTTAAGAAAATTGATTTGAATGCACAAGGCACAAAACATCTTTTATAACTTGGGATCATTATTTATATATAAACTTGTAAAAGAATTACATGTTCGTTATGCGTTTAGTAGCCCGGGCTGAATACCGGGTTAAAGATTAATAGACACACCACATGATATAATCCCGCAGCGAGTTATTCTCGAACCGGCGGTTATACCTTTTTATATATATACACTGGCAGGTGTATGCCTACACCCAGTGCTTAGGTTGTGGCCATTTCAATGAATGATGCCAAGGATATCCGGGACATAGTCATTAACCCCCCAAAGACTTTAAGCAAACAAAACAGTTTAAACGGGTCATCTCAATAAATTAACCTTCATATGATTAAAAATTCAATGCCCGACCAAGCGGTATTTTATATACCGTACCCCAAGCCCGTATAAGGGAAAATAAGTTAAAAGTATTTACCTGAGAAAATTATTCAATTTATCTCAACCGTATTCAATCAGCAAGTGTAGATAGCTTTTACCGGGCTCCTAAATCTGGAACGAAGGTTTTAATAACCTATTAGATTCCTAACGGGTCTTAATTAAGCCTAAACTTAGACCGGTTAGTTTTAAAGGAAGATACACGGCTCCAAATGCAAGATTAAGCGAAGACCGGATTAGAATGTGGTTTAGACCCGACAAGTTTGAAGACTTGTATAATCTGGGTAAACTAAACACATTCTGTATTTTGAGATAAAAAATGATAAGGTTTGACCCGTTTCGGCTAATTTATGCAAACTAGTTACAGAAACCGCATCGAACGCGAAAAATGCGTAACGGGTAACCAAATGAGTCATGAACAGGTTTCCTAAGTTAATATGCCTTAATTATGTTGTGATATCAGTAGGATACCTTCCATTATGCCCAAAATGAATTTAAACTCAAATTAAGCCCCGCAGGGGTATTTTGGTCATTTTAAAGGTTATAAAAGAGTTTAAATATTAATCTGAGTTCCAGGTCTGATATAATCAGTAAAAATATTTATTTTTATAAGTCATAACAGTAGGGTATTTCATATATGTGAAATTTATCTTTTATAACCAAACTATGCACCGTAGGGGCATTTTGGTAATTTCACATAAGCTTTAAAGGTCAAAATTGGAAATCTGAGTTCAAAACTTTTTCTTACTGCTAAATTATAAAAATTTACTTAAAACATCAGTAGGTATTAAGTCTTATATGTTTAAAATAGTTTTAACTCATACTATGCGTTTAAAACGCGTAAAAAGGCGGTTTTAAGCGATTTTCGGGTTTTATAAGAAAAGCTGATATTTTTATCATTCTAGAAGGCTTAAAATATTTTATTTATCATATAAAATCAGTAGCAAAATGTTTGATATCAAAATGTTATGTAAAACTCATTTTATTCATGGAAATGGTATAACCGACAATTACCGAATCAAAGCTAGAACCCTATGTTATGCTCAGCTTAAAAAAATTAAAAATCTTTAAAAATCCCAAAATATTATATTACATCAGTGGGTAAAACGATTGGTGTCAAAATTTCGGTTTAGATAGGCTATATGCTAATAACGCTGTTTAATTAATAAAAAGCTTTCAATTTACGCTATTGAGCATAACTCCTAATCTAGACCTCAAACTGATGTCAAATTTTTAGGACAAGTTTATAAATCAGTAATAAAGGATTTTGTCCTCTCACATTTTAAAAAATCTCGTTTTAAGGTCAAAATGGCATAATGGTCAACATTTAAGCAATTAACGGAAACATGCACATGAATCGGATAACTAAGGAACCAAGTTGTGTAACCTCAGAGGGTTACACTAACCTATAACCTGGTCCTGATAGAGCTCTAAGGCATTTCTAAAACAATCTAAATTGGGTCAGAACTGAAAGTCAAAGCAAAAGTATATTTTTGCGACTTTCGTTTCCGAACCGAACCTAAACTGAAAATTGTCGGGTTGAACATGCTTAGACATGTTCTTACATTAATTACCAAGTTTTACAAGTGATAAAACAGGTTTCATGGCTTCTACATTGTTAATTATGTGTTTATTTAAAAATTAGCTTTCTATTGACTTTTTATAATTAAGTTTGACCCGACAATTGGCCTAGTTATAGTGGGAATCAGAGGGTGCCCTTTTAAGGGTTTATTACCCACATAATTACCAACTCATAGGTACTTTCAATTCAAGAATTGACTGGACCATTAGTGATTAATCACTAAGTCAAACCTTAATTATGACAGTTTTGACTTTAGGCCATTAAACTAATTAAAACTGAATTAGAGAGGTTAAGGAAGCTTACAGAAGTACTTAGCACGATTAGGAAGCTAATGGAATCTTGATCGAGGTCTAGAGAGCTCCAGGAAGTCAGTTGGAATGATTTTCAAAGTGCAAGTCCAAATGTTTGCAACAAGTGTTCTTATATTGGGATTTTAATTGAACAAGATCATGCCAACAAAGTCTAGGATTGATCCCAGATGAGTCCAAGTGCCTCCTATGAATGAAATACCATTGGAGCAGCCCCTGGAATGAAAAACAAGGCTTCAAAGGCGGTGCAACAGGCTGAAACAGGCACCTGTGCATGTTTTCTATTGCTGCAGGTACCACGCGGCCCGCGTAAGACCTAGACAAGGTCTACGCGGCCGGTATGAATCCCAGTCTCCGGTCACAAGTTTCCCAGATTTGCATTTTAGGTCCCTGGTCCTTCAAATCTTTATTTTAACTTGTTTTTATTACATTTTAAACCCCAAACTTGACTTTTAAGGACTCTAAGTCATAAACCAACTTCGTTAAGTCCCCGGTTAGTTATATGATCACCGAAAAGTTCTAAACTTCATCGTTGACGCTTTTAACCCCTCACTTATGAATGTTAGCGTATCTTTCTCATACGATATCGAAACCTTGGGAAATTTTTATCACTTACTCTAGTGAGCGTAATTAATCATTACAAAGCTTCGGGTTTACTACAAGGTTACTCAGAGGTATAAATTAAACATGTTGACACATTTAACCCTTGCGGTTTGTAAACTTTCACTTTCTTCCACAAACAGCTTCATATGATTCATACTTCATTCGTTTAAGGGTATAAACATCATGTAGGGTTGTTGAAAGGTTTAATTATCCAATGTTGACACTTTGAGTCCTTTTAGACACATACTTTCTTTGTTTGTCAACTTCAGTCCCTCATATTTAATCCATTACACGTTTAAAGCTCATGACACGTATCTTGATTATATTGGTCATGATTTTACGAGGTGTTACAGTATCCCTATCAGAGATAATAGATACTGGCACTTCGTGGAGAGATACTATCTCATCCATGTACAGCTGAGCTAGCTTATCGGAGCTATGTGTTTCTTTAATTGGCAAGAAGTGAGCTGACTTGGTCAGCCTATCGACTATAACCCAAATAGTATCATTTCCATGTTTCGTCTTTGGTAACTTGGTAATAAAATCCATAGTTACCATTTCCCATTTCCAAGTGGGAAGTTCAGGCTGTTGAAGCAAACCTGGCGGCTTCTGATGCTCGGCTTTAACCTGTGCACATGTCAGACATTTAGTCACATAAGTGGATATAGATTTCTTCAAACCTATCCACCAATAATTTGCCTTTAAGTCCTGGTACATCTTGTCACTGCCAGGATGGACTGAATATTTTAAACTATGAGCTTCTTGGAGGATCACATCTCTAAGTCCTCTATGGATTGGAACCCTGATTCTTCCATTTAATCTAAGGATTCCATCCTTGTCATAAAACAATTTATCAGCAGTTACGCCTAACTTCTCATTCGGAAAGTTAGTTTCCAAAACAGCTTCTTTCTGGGTAGCAAACAGCTTTTCATTCAAGCTGTTCTTGAGTTCAATGCTTTTGGCATTGATCCTAATGGGTTTGATCCTTTCTTTTCTGCTTAGTGCGTCAGCAACAACATTTGCTTTGCCCAGATGGTAGCGAATTTCGCAATCATAATCATTCAAAGTCTCCATCCAACGACGTTGCCTCATGTTGAGATCCTTCTGATTAAACAGATGTTGAAGGCTTTTGTGATCTGAATAGATTATACACTTGGTTCCATATAAATAATGCCTCCAAAGCTTTAGTGCAAATATAACGACACCCAATTCCAAATGATGGGTGGTGTAGTTCTTTTCGTGCACCTTCAATTGACGTGAAGCATAGGCAATAACCTTTCCTTTCTGCATAAGCACACAACCCATACCGGTGTGCAATGCATCGCAATACACAACAAACTCTTCAATCCCTTCTGGTAATGTTAACACAGGAGCATTGCTTAATTTCTGCTTGAGGATCTCAAAAGATTCTTGTTGCTTGGGACCCCAATCAAACTTGACATTCTTGTGAGTTAACGAAGTTAAAGGTGCAGCAATCGTTCAAAAATTTTCAATGAAACGTCTGTAGTATCCTGCTAGACCCAAAAAGCTGCGAATATCTGTAGGTGTTTTCGGTTTCAATGAAACGTCTGTAGTATCCTGCTAGACCCAAAAAGCTGCAAATCTCTATAGGTGTTTTCGGTGCTTGCCAATTCATAATTGCTTCAATCTTGGCGGGATCCACCTGGATACCACGCTCGCTTACCACATGTCCAAGAAATTAGACTTCACGGAGCCAGAACTCACATTTAGAGAATTTGGCGTAGAGCTTTTCTTGTCGTAGAAGTTTGAGGATGCACCGAAGGTGTTTTTCATGATCAGCTTGATTCTTAGAGTAAATAAGTATATCATCAATGAAGACAATGACAAACTTGTCTAGATACGCCTTACAAACGCGATTCATGAGATCCATGAATGCTTCAGGTGCATTAGTGAGCCCACAAGGCATCACTAAGAACTCGTAGTGGCCATATCGCGTTCTAAATGCGGTCTTGTGCACGTCTTCGATCCTGACCTTTAACTGATGATAACCTGACCTCAAATCGATCTTTGAAAAGTAACTTGCTCCTTGAAGTTGATCGAACAAATCGTCGATCCAGGGCAATGGATATCTATTCTTGATTGTAACTTTGTTCAGCTCACGATAATCAATGCATAGACGCATTGATCCATCATTCTTCTTCACAAAGAGAATAGGCGCTCCCCAAGGGGATGAACTTGGTCGAATAAAACCCTTCTCCAATAGATCATCCAACTGTGTTCTTAATTCTTTCATTTCAGTTGGTGCCAACCGATAAGGTGCTCTTGCAACTAGTGCTGCTCCAGGAATGATATCGATCCTGAATTCCACTTGTCTGTCTAGAGGTAAACCAGGTAATTCTTCAGGAAAAACATCTGAATAATCAGAAATAACAGGAATATCTTCAATCCTAGGCTTCGGCTCGTCTATTATTACTTGTGCCATGTAGATGACACAACCTTTCTTCAAACACTTTGATGCCTTAAGCATAGATACTTGTTTAGGCAACCCGTGCTGCGTATCTCCTTGTATTTTAAGTGATTCACCAGGAGGAGTCTTGATAACCACTTGCTTCTTATCACATACAATTTGGGCTCGGTTAAGAGATAACCAATCCATGCCTATCACTATATCAAATCCTGCCAATTTCAACGGAAGCAAGGACAGCGGAAAGGAGTAATTCCTAATAGATATAAAACATCCATCTAAAACTGTTGAAGTAGTCTCTATGGTACCAACGGCCAATTCTACTTCATATTTTATGCTTAGGGTTTTAATAGGCAGATTTAGTAATTTACAAAATTTATTGTCTACGAACGACTTATCTGCGCCGGAATCAAACAATACTCTAGCATAAACATCATTGATAAGTAAAGTACCTGTTATAACATTGTCATTCTGTACCGCTTCCTGTGCATTCATCTGAAAGACCCGAGCATTGGTCTTCTTATCCTCTTCAGGCTTCCTTAGATTCTTCAGGCAGTTAGTCTTTATGTGCCCCTTTTCGATGCAACCATAATAGGTTGCATCCTTCATTTTCTTGCAATCCAAAGTCCTATGCTCTTTGGACTTGCAGATTCCACAGACTAAAGGCTTTGACTGGGGTTGTGATTGTGACTTTGATTCAAGCCTTCACTTCCCAAAATGGTGTTTCTGGCAGGTTTTGCACTTAGGTCTTTCACCTGTCTGTTAGGTATCCTTTTAAACCCAGAACCCTTCCTATGATCCGAGTTCCCTTTTCTTTTCTTATCGGAGCGATGAGAATTCTCATCCTCCCGTTTCCGTTTTCCTTCATCGGATGCTTTGGCATACCTAATTCTGATTGCGTCGAGTGTGAGAGATAGAGACAGATCCACCATTGACCTGAATGTGGTAGGTCTGGACGCTTTCACATTTCCCTTAATTTCTGGAGCTAGACCTCCAATAAAACATGCTATGCGCTTTGGTTCCGGTGTGACCAAATAAGGAACCAATAGGGACATGGTGTTGAAGCTTGTAAGATATGCCTGACAATCCAAGTTCTTCATGACTAGAGTCAAGAAGTCGGTTTCGATTTTCTCTACCTAATGCTGAGGACAGAAATTTTCCTTGATTAGTGCAACAAATTGATCCCAAGACAAGTTATAAAGCGGGATCTTTCCCGTGGCTTGGATCAATGATCTCCACCATGCCAACGCTTCTCCTTTGAATGATTGTGAAACAAACTTCACAATGTCATGTTCCGCACATCCACTGATATCAACTACCGTATCCATCTCATCGAGCCATGTCATACAGTCAATGGCTCCCTTTTCTCCTGTAAAGTCCCTTGGCTTGCAAGAGACGAAGTATTTGTAAGAGCAGGTCTTAACACGTGTCTCATGATTGAACACAATCTATTTAGATGGGATACTCTTCTGATTCGAGGAGTGACGAGAGTTGTCCTTGTTTGACCCATGTGTCTTAGAAGGGGGCTTACTATGAGCCATAGTTTAAGTCTTTGTGTGAGTATTACTTGGTTCTTTGAATTGTCTGTCAAGGGCTCTAGTAACAGCATTGTCTATCAATGCTTGTAAGTCTGCACCAGCTACATTTATCCTGGTGTTATCCTTTCTCTCCCTTGGATAACTGTAAACCTCTTCCGACTCAGAAATGCTGAAGCTTGATTGCTATAAAACAGTTGACAATAATTTATTCAGAGGTTTGTTATGGAATCACCATTGTTGATGACTCAATAACCATGGTAAGCATAGACCATAGAGGTTAATTTGTTAATCAGGTTTATTATAATTATACCCAGTTATAAAGTATTTAGGATATTAAGGTGGCATAAAAAGTCCTAGTCACGAGGACAGTTTTATTTTGTAAGCCATGATCTTATAAGATCGAGGCATTAAGGTTTGAACATAGTTCATCACCCTTTTCTTGACAGGAAGTCATAGACTACAACTGTCATTTGTCTTATTGGACAATAAAGAAGGCCCGTAGGCACTTTCATCACTAATGGATGTTTATAATATGATCATCTCATTGATGATATAAGCCATAATTTCTAGATCAATGGGCTAAATAAGAATTGGAAGAATCCAATATAAGGATGACTAGTGTGACTTTATCGCATCACATTTGCCAGGAGTGCTAACATGTTTTTAGATGTTAACAAAGGTTTGAATCTTAAAAATGATTTACCATCATGGCCATGTCTAAAATGACATATAGGCTAGGTTATACCTTTAAGTTTTTGTTTTAATATTTAATGGCAGATCAATTAAAAATTATATTGATATTTTGATTTGTTTATATTGTATCTGTATGTATATAATGACAAATAAGAATTTAAAATAAAACACCTCATAAATTGTCTTAAAAAGTACAACAGTTGCCCTAAACGGGACTTAGAATAAATAACTTGCCCACGCAGGGGCTAAAAATAAAAAGACAAGTCCACGTAGGGACCAAGTACATAATGAAATGCCCACATAGGGACTTAATTGAAAAAATGAAAATTTCAATACAATAACTAAGGATTTTTAATAATCCCTCTTCTTCTTCCCTTTAATAATATTTGCTAAACCCTTCAGGAGACTGTGGCGACTTCTACGCTCTTCTTCCACCTTCCGTTCCACCTCATGCAACCTCTGGAGAATTTCTTGCTGCTGCGGTGGTTGTTGGATTTGAGGTTGAGGCGGCTGCTACTGCTGAGGTTGAGGAGGTGGTGGGTATTGATACCCATATGTAGGGTACCCAGTTGGGTACGTAGGTGGGAAGGGACCGGGGTAGAGAGCATTGTAGTTTGCCGCTTCAAGGTACGGGTCAACTGCAGGTGCATTGTTGTAGTTATAACCCGAATAAGCTGGCTGCTCAAACGGGTTATACCCAGCTGCATCTGGGTATGCGGGGATCGGGTTTTCATAACCCATGGGCGGCGGTGCTGGTGCGACTAATGCAGAGTCGACATCGGAAAAGGCGTGTGAAGGCCCACCCATTTGTGGGTCTTCGTGAAGCGGAGGGTAGTTGCTGTTGCTGGAATGTTGGCGGTGCTGAAGTGGAAACCCCCACGCACGGAAATCCGTGCACCTCTTCTTCTCCTCGGTGGTTCTGGAGGCAGTTGCTGCTCTAGCGGTGGTGGCGGCGGCGTGACCGCCTGAAAATGCGGATCCTCTGAAGGATTCTGCTGCTGTTGTGGAGGTGGGTTGTGAGGGGGAGTATATTCCCACTTGTATGTGGCCAATCTTTCAGCAAAAATGTCAGGGCCCCTCTAAGGTGAACCATGAAAGGATGATCCGCTCGAAATCTCAATGGGATGCGTTGGCGTCTCAGTTGGTAGCATCTCAGGATCTGGGTCATCATCCATGTAAGGCTCTATAATGGTGTAGGTTTACGCTTAGCTTTATCAAACACAATTATAGGCTATTGGGCTTAGCCTTGTAGTGAGTTAGATAATAATGGGATAAGCCATGTGGGCTAATTAAGTGATTTGGGCCTGTTTGGTTAGTAATATGCATTTGGGCTTGGCCCAGCTTGTAACTAGGTCACCCTATGTAACTATAAATAGGGTGAACCTAGTTCATTATTAGGTTAGACATTTTTGAGAGGTTCTTCATTATTATTTTCGAATTCTTTGTGGGTATACCAGACGGTTCTCTAGAAACCGTGTGCACTTTGGTTATAATCGATTGAGTGTTCTTGTTCTTAACACTTTTCTCAGTATTTCGTGCTTTGATTAGTGTTTGATATCCCATTGTGTAGTGTTCCTGGACTTACAATTGTGTAGTGTTCTTGTTCTTAAAAAAAATTAAAGGGGTTCGTTATTGTTTGGTAATAAGTTTTGACAGGCTTGGAGGTGTGGTACATAAAGCTGGTTAGTGCAAAGGGTTTGAGTTAGCGGGTAGAGGGGTTCTTGCTTTGGACGACTTAAAGGCGCACATTTTCGGGGGATCACACTTTCGGGGGATCACCTCTTTGGAGATCATACTTTCAGGGGATCACAGTTAAAAAAACTTAAAAATGTCTTCTAAGAGAGAGGTGCTTGAGCAGAAATTTCAAGGATTCAGATACTCATATGGTGAATCTATAGAAGCACTTACAGGCCGGTTTGCTGAACTGCTCTCTGAAATGGAGAAGGCTGAGATTGAGGTGTCTAATCGCACGAATAACACAAAGCTTCTGGATGCTATAAAAGGGATTCCAGATCAGGCAAACTGTAGTTGGTTTAGGAATGTTAATCAGATAATTGTGACAACCGAATGCTACTGTTACAGAATGAAGTTGGATGAGCTGATCTCACTCATCAAATCTTATGATAAGGATGACAAGCAGAAGGCTCAATACAACACATCTGATGCAGTTTGCTCACCCACTCCTACTCCTACTGCTCTATTGCCTGCTATTGTTTGCTCATCCACTTCTGATGCAGGTATTCAAATTCATGACTTCACTCCCATTTCTACTGAGGTATGTGTAGACGATGTTTGTTGTACTGTAAAATGTAGAGAGAAAGTAAAAGGTTTTAAAGAACAGGCCCAATCGCTTACTATGCAACTTCAATGTACCAGATCCAGTAGATACGAAGTTAAAAAGAAACTGGATGGGTATAAGGAAATGGTAGAGGCTCAAAAACGTGACTAAGCGAAGCTGCATAGTGAAGCTGCATGGGTATAAGGAAAGGTTTTAAAGAACAGGCTCGAAAGTTGCATAGTGATCTAAGCGAAGCAAAATGTCGATATCTCCACTTCAAGGAGCTATCTGAAAAATTAACTGTTGAATTAAACCATTTAAAATCAACTTTTGAAAATGCTGAATTTAATTTTAAAAAGTTTGATGTTTTAAGTGAAAAGGTCGAAAAGATGATAAATCAACAGTTAAAGTATAGCAAAAAATAAGTGAGGAATAAAGGATTGGGATTTGTATGCATACCTCCACCATAGAATCACAATTACACCTCTATTCCTATGACTGAGGAGGAGATAGCCGACTTGCCTGAAATGGAATATGGGAAGCGCGGGGATAGGAAGGTTGAGCCTGTTAAGCCGAAGAAAGTCAAAATCAAAAGGCCAGATAAAACTGAAATTGTTCTAGAAAAACAGGCATTTGATAAAACTTTCGTGAAACCTGCTGATGTTTTAAAGCAATCCGAGACTCTAAATTTTGAGAATAATGCGAACATTGACAAACATTTTCGAGTATTAGATAATAATGTGTCAAGTTTTTCTCAAAATTCATCTGAAGTGCAACCTCAAACAAAAGAGTCTGAATTAACAGAGCCTAGAGTTAATGTAGACAACATCGAATTTGCCATGTTAAGAGGATTGACTGAGTTTGTGAAAGAATTTAATAAGAGCAAACAAGCTAAATCTGCTTCGTCATTTGACACATCTTGCGATACTTCTGAAACATCCACTTCTGAGAAATCAGAAATGGGCGAATCATCTAGTGTCAACAATTCTTCACCTGAGGAAGCAGAGGCATCTCAAACTGAATCAATAGCTTCATCTGATTCAAATAGTGACTCCCATGAAAAGACTGACTGTGATAATTCAGAGTCAGTTGCTTCAGTGGAATCAACAAATGAATCATCTGAAACTGTTGATTCAAATTCGATTAAAGAAGAATCAAAAACAACATCAGGAGAATCTGTTGAGTTAGATGGTAATGAAACCACAGGAGCCCTTGCTGACTGTTCAAAGGAAAATAATTCTGATTCTTCTGAACCAATTGTGTCACAAGAAGCTGAGAGCAATTCTGCAGCATCAAGTGACACTGTTTGTGAGAAAATTAATGATACTAACCCTGTTGCTTCAAATGCAGACCAAGTAATAATAGAGGATTGGGTTGAGGAGGATGACATTGGTTGTCAAAAAGCTGACGATGTTTGTCCAAAAACATCAAATTTGTCTGCTGATGCTCCTCCTTATGTGAGAAAGGTTGTTTCTGAGCCAGCTTTAAGAGGCCATACAAATAAATATGTGCCTCCAAAGCCAACAGTTAGAAATGAAAATGTTAAATCCAATGAATGTGCTAACTGTTGTAAACAGGGACATAAGAAGCAGGGGAGAAAGTCTGAAAAGTTTGCAAACAAATCATCCAACAAATCGTATAACTCATACTCAGCATCGGTTGGATGGAATGGATCGGGATATGCTCCTTACGTAAAGAAGCAGACCTGCTACAACTGCGGCATACCCGGTCACATTGCAAGAAATTGCACACATCGTCCCTATGTGCCATATTATACACAGCATCAGAAGGTTACACCTAGGGATAGATCTTATTCTAAGCCAATGAAGGTTGAAAAACCTAAGGCAATGATGAATAAGCATCCCCAAGTTAAACCATCTGATGGGGACTGGAATGCTGCCAACGCTAAAAGAAAACAAGCTTTGAAACCTAAACAAGTTTTAAAAAATAAAAAGGTTGAAAAGCAGACTGTTTTGCCCAAGGCACCTAAGAAATTAGAGAAGCCTAAACGAGTTTGGAAGGCAAAACATAAAGCAGCAACATCACCAGTCCTTGAATCAAAAGGGGGCATGTGTTTTCGAGAAGTGTCGTACATTGATGCTTCAGGAATACCCAGGACCACGATGGCCTGGGTACCAATGTCTTACTAATCTCCTTACTTTTCAGGGACAACCAAGGAGGAGCTGTTGACAATCCTTGGATGTTGATAGCAGTTGTTCCAGAGACACAACGGGTAACATTTCACTGTTTCAAAATGTACATTTCTTTACAGTTGATATGTTTCGTTTGAAGGAGATAAAAGAGAAGTAAGACTAGATCAGCGAAAAGGTACAAAATTTGAATTTCGTATTCTAATTTCAATATTGATTAGTCTTAAATCTTGTGATGGAACGGTTAGGCAAAAACAACAAAAATATTTTCATTTTCTTTTGTGTTTCTTGTTGTACATACGTTCTCGTTGTTAGGTAAATTTGCGTATAAGTTTTATGCACAAATTTAGGGGGATATCTCTGGATATCTGTAAATAGAGAAAATGAGAAAATATAAAAAAAATGAAAATGAAAAAATGGGAAAAATAGAAAAATCAAAAAATATTTTGCATAAATGGGAAATGAAATAATTTCAGTATGTGGATTAAGGCTGACTCATATAAGACCAATATTGAAACGGTCTGACTCCAGAGTGATGTGTTGGTCGGCTTTATCCTGATGGCTAGACTCTTTGACTGGTTATGAGTAGAACACTAATATTAATCTATGACCTCAGGAAAGAACGTCACTTGGAATTAGGACATAGCTATTTGAATGCGTGTGTGACGTCCCGATACACACAATTTCATTCTAGTTCTGAAATCTTTTCTGACCAACTCGTGTATCTCCTTTGTTTTGTGTGAGCAAAGACCCGGAGGTGCTAGGCAACGTCAGCTTCTGCTGCATCCAGATACATGCTGACCTAGCTGTACGTTGTCGCGCTATAGATCAATTACACCCGAAAGAGGCCCTCTAGTGCCCGAAAAAAAACCTATATCAAACTAAGAAAACTCATTTTATCTGTATATTATATCCATCTCTGTAAATGATCTATTCTCTTCTCTTCTCAATCCAGTCCCAGTCAAGGTTTCAGAATCCTAGAACGGGCTTGTGAAATATGTGGTAGGGAAACTACACGTATGATAGCGTGTTCTGATTAAAATTCCAGGATTTGATTGTGATTGAAATGAGTACTCATATAAATTAAAACGAAAACATGATAAATCAGTTGCAGTCCGTTAAATGAAAAAGGCCTAAGGAGATAAGTTTAAGTGGACAAATATACTGGCAATCGCTCAGATCACTCAAAGTAAATTAGTGTTGATAAGTGTAGTCTGGCCCGAAACACTGTGCTTTGATCCCATTGTAAATTGTAATTGTATATTAGTTTCTTTGTTTATTTGTGTTTTAGTTTATATTGATAGTTTTTGTAAAATCAAAAATCCAAAAATAGAGTGCTTATTTGTTTGATTAAAAAAATTTAACCGTTCTTGAAGATTTGATTGATCATCATTAATTGAATGAAATTTGAATTGTGAAATCCGGGTACTTAAACTTGGATGTACCGAGTGTTCATGTGGTATTTCCCTCTGTTGCACAGAAATGTTTGCTTATGAATTTCTGAGTATGTGCAGAATTTAAAATTCACATC
The DNA here is from genome assembly GCA_030545235.1 of Helianthus tuberosus. NCBI lineage: Eukaryota > Viridiplantae > Streptophyta > Magnoliopsida > Asterales > Asteraceae > Helianthus > Helianthus tuberosus. The sequence continues at coordinate 200,274,588 of CM060413.1, forward strand.
AAGAAACAGGGGTTGTTGAAAGTTGAGATGATGTTGGTTGCTGACAAAGCTTGAAGCATCAAAATAGCAAGATGTACCAGAGTCAAAAGAACCAGATACGTGTCATCATCTGACAGTGATAGTACATTTGAAGAAATACCGGTGAACCTGCTTGAAAGAGAAGTCATTGACAAAGAAAGGAGATGCTTAGAATCCTCCTCTTGCATTCTTTTCAACAAGATTTTCAAGCAAAGCTGATCGTAAATGAGAAGAACAAAGAGCCCAAGTTTCAGAATGAAGACATGAAGTATCTTCCCACAAGAATATAATGAAGACAACAGTTTGATAAAGACAGCATAAACCTAGGGGGATATTGTAAGGCTCTATAATGGTGTAGGTTTACGCTTATCTTTATCAAACACAATTATAGGCTATTGGGCTTAGCCTTGTAGTGGGTTAGATAATAATGGGATAAGCCATGTGGGCTAATTAAGTGATTTGGGCCTGTTTGGTTAGTAATATGCATTTGGGCTTGGCCCAGCTTGTAACTAGGTCACCCTATGTAACTATAAATAGGGTGAACCTAGTTCATTATTAGGTTAGACATTTTTTAGAGGTTCTTCATTATTATTTTCAAATTCTTTGTGGGTGTACCAGACGGTTCTCTAGAAACCGCGTGCACTTTGGTTATAATCGATTGAGCGTTCTTGTTCTTAACACTTTTCTTAGTATTTCGTGCTTTGATTAGTGTTTGATATCCGATTGTGTAGTGTTCCTGGACTTACAATCCATCTCCATGTCCTGCATCTCAAGATAGTGATCAGCCGGTCCCAAAGGGTTTTGACCCTCTGGCTCTTCTATCTGGTTCATGGGGTTGAACCGGCTCTGGAAGTACGGTGTTGGGTCCTGGAAGGCGCGGTGAGAGCTTGACCGCTGCAGAGGAATGTAGGGGTGGTGAGAGTCATTGGGCTCGTCCTCCTGCTGCAGCCCGAAAGAATGGTGATAGGATGGCGAGGAACTGAGCGAGACAGAACGCCTCGCAGGCTCAAGATATGTCCTCCAATCTTCGTGGGGACTTAATCCTAATGAAGCTGATGGTGTACGCCAGTGTGATGGCCCGGCTTCATGGTCGTTCCTAGCAGTAATTGGGGCTTTTCCTCTTCCTCCTCGGCCTCTTACTCTAGGTGGCATTTTTGCTTCTGATACTGTCAAAACAAACAAAAGAAACCAACAAAAGAAAACAATTAAGATTAGGATTAGTCCCAAGTCCTTTGCCTAGACTCGGAAGTCAAGGAATGTGCAACTGTGTCATTGAGATTAAACACAAAAGGAGAGTGTTTAATTCCCTCAATGTTGGCTCTGATACCAACCTATCACACCCCGATATTTCCATGTACTACCGGTGGGCCCGGTGGGGAGTATCGTGACGTAGTTGATATCATCATAGTCAAATAATCACAGTTTAATGCACAGCGGAAGTCTAAAATAATATTACAAACCGAATTGAAAGTATAATAAAATATTACACAACGGTTATAAGTGGATCCACAGGCGAATCTAAAGCAGAAAGTAAATATTGTTCAACAGACTTAAAGTATTAAAAGCTTGCAAGACTCTTTATTTAATACTCAGGAGTTCCAGCCCATTTCGTGTAGTACCTGCACTTAATCTTTTTGAAAAATACGTCAGTTTACACTGGTAAATACAATTAGTGGACTCTTTTGAAAAGTGTTTATAAAATTGATTTGGATGCACAAGGCATAAAATCTTTTATAACTTGGGACAATTATTTAAAATAATCTTGTATACAGAATTATATGTTTGTCATCCGTTCAGGGCCCGGTTAGAAGAGCTGAGACAAGATTAATAGACACGCCACAAGTATAGGCTCACAAGAAGTTTCCTCACGTGTGAGATACCGTTTTTACATACGCAACTGTCAGGTGTATGCCTACACCCCGTGCTTAAGCCGTGGCCATTTCAATGAATGAGCCGAGGATATCCAGGACACGGTCATTAACCCCCCAAAGGCTATGTACCAAACAAAACAGATTAAACGGGTTATGCAATGTAGGTCCCCTTGAGTCGTATGGATCTTAACAGAATTGTCAATCTAATCAAGGGTGCGGAATCCTCTTGATCAGAATATCACAGAATGAGTAGAAACAGAAATTACTTTCAAACCGGATCTTTATTGATTATCTATCCAACTGATTACAATCAATCAAGATCCCTAACACTCTCCAAATTCATCCAAGCCTAATAGCTCTCACGAAATTCTCACAAATTATGTTTTGGCTGATTAACCTAAACCCTAAAGCATAAATTTGTTTATATAACACAAGGTTTGCAACTTGGGCTAGGATAAAACCTCATGGGCTGCGAATTTGTCTAAGCCCAATTCGCCCCCATACACCCAATTTTGTGGGTTTGGTTAGCCCAAACATTTCTACTAACTATTACAAAGCTAAACCCGCTAACCGTATATCGTTTAACTAATTACAAGATATCCAAAGACCAAATCTAAGCTGTTGTCACAAATATGCACCAACAAACTCCCCCTTGACAATAGCTTCATAAAATAACTTTGTCTTCAGTCTTCTTGCAATCTTCATGTAGTCTTGCAATGTCTTTGGTCTTTGGATAGCTTCAGCTTTAACATCTTCTGTCAGCAACAGACTCCCCCTAAGCTGATGCATCCAATCACTAAATCTTCAAAAACTTTAGCGTTTGAGTAAACTCCAGTTCAGCATATGTATAGCAACCTTCAAACTCTTCAACTTGTTTTCAATGTAGAAAGGAGGTTCTGTCACACCCCGACCACGTAAAACAACAAAACATGGCGGAAACGTCGGGGAGTGTTGTAACAGAATCATTGTTTCATAACACACGGAAATTGAAATATTGTTTTATTAAATAAAAGAGTTACAATGTCTTGACAATCAAAGAAACATAACATAAATAACTAGTCTTGAATCTTTTATTGTCACTAAGGCCCAAGTCCGCCTAAGTGTATCTTGATAAATCCTATGCATCATATCCTGAAACACATGTGAAAATAGGTACGTCAGCATAAAAATGCCTGTGAGATACATAGGTTTTGTGAAAATAGGATTCATGACTTGTAAGTATAGAAAAAGTTGTTTAGAAAAAGTCAGTCATGAACCTTGTAAATTGATTTGTTTTGTAAAGCGTTTGAAAAACAATAAGTTCAGATGATATGTATAAATAAGGGAATAATGTATGGTTAAATGAATAACCATGTAAAATGAGTTTGTATAAGATAAGTTGTTTGTAAATCAATGTCTTGTGAAAAGTATGTTATTTGTATAAAATGTTATATGTCTCAAATTGAAATGATTCAAACACTTATATATAGGAAGTACTAGCGGCGTATCCACCATGCTTGTATCATATTACACACGCCTCATTACTTAAATCACTTACTCAAACCAAACCGCCAAAGTAAAATGTTTATGTATAATCAAATGTCAAAATGTTTATGTGAAAACCATGTCTAATGTCTATGTCTAATGTAAATCATGAATTGTGTATGTAAATGTCAAAATGTTTATGTATGGTAAGTGAAATATATCAACTAAACCATATGTAAAATGCACAAAAACAAGGTATTGAAGTAAAACATGGTTTAAATCAAAGTTATGTTTTGTGTAATAAATGCATGCTATACTGATATAAACATCTATGCGGTGTTGTGAAAATTCATACATCCAAGCCTTGCGACAGTCGGATAACCCTTTTAGTAAAGGTTATCAAAAAATGTATTCGGATTCGGTCATTCCTTCCATCCAAACAAACCCGAGATTACAGGAATGGGATTTGTCAAGTCCTATGGTACCACTACCTACTACCGAGCGGCATGATCGGTGTTAATGAATGTACATTGTCTCATTTAAACAAACCAAATGTCATACCAAAATGTAAGCTTGTGATTAATAATAATTGTACTAAGTATGCACACAATGGGCATACATGGCATAAAATGTAATGTAAAATAATGTACTAACTACGCACACAATGGGCATACATAGCATAGAATGTAATGTAAAATAATGTAGTACTAAGTACGCACACAATGGGCATACATAGCATAGAATGTAATGTAAAATAATGTACTAAGTACGCACACAATGGGCATACATAGCATAGAATGTAGTGTAAAATAATGTACTAAGTACGCACACAATGGGCATACATAGCATAAAACACAATGAAATCATGTACTATAAATGTACTAATGAACATAGCAAGTATATGATGTGAAAGCAGGAAAGCAGGAAAGCATGAAAGTAACAAGTAGGCACATGTGTTCCACCCCAAAATGTTTGGAAAACAGTAAAAGAGGGGTCTATGTACTCACTTGAGATTGCTTAGTAGTCCTTGAGTAACAATCAAACAATGCTAGAGATCACGGATATCAAACGGCACCTAATATAGGTAACTACATTAATAAACCGGACTTATAACGGAGGATCGGATAGAATGAGGACTCGTAAACCAAATGAGTATGGGAACTCATGTAGTATGGTTTAACAAAGCCTACATACTAAATGAAACCTAACCTAAGGGCTTACGACCCATTACGACCCGTTTAGGTAGCTTATGCTACTTTAACGCGTCGTTTGCGTAAAACGCGTTCGGAATGCCTAACTAGTCCTACGATAAGTAAAATATGCCTTAACATGTCTAATATTGTTACCAAATCAGTTTAGATACCAAAAGTTATGTTACATACGCTTAAAATGAATTTTGGCGTTAAAAGGGCATTTTGGTAATTTACCTAAGGCATATATACTACCTATCATACAACTAACTAAACGTCGTGACCATAAGGTATAACCTCGGAAGGTTATTCCCTACTAATATGGTCACCTATTGTGCTTGGTCGGATCCTAATGATCGACCAAACGGGTCGGGTTCAAAAGCATAAGCGATTGTTTAGATCGCTTACCTTACGACCCTATATAAGCACTAAACTAAAACTGACGAGCTAAGCATGTTAAAACATGCTTAACTAAGTTTAGAAAACAGGTTTGGTATCAAAACAAACGGTTTTGATACCCAAGAGTAGTTTGGTTACAAAATACGCACGAATGCGCATTTTGGCCGAAACTACGACTCGTCACTGAGCCTAGTTAACGTGGTAATCAGTAGGTATAGTCACTAAGGACTATGACCATCGTGATTACGCTCACGTTATGAAGTTCAAACGAACTTCGCATTGACCATAAACTGGTCAATGCAGAAACTCAAACAAAGTTTGACTTTCGGACTCGAAAAGCGATAAAAGAACGAAGGAACACTTACAAAGGGTCCCCGCAAGATTTGATTCCAAGTAATCTCAGGTAGGAAGTGAGAAATCACAACCACTTAGAGAAAAACTCAGATCAAATGTGGGTTTGCAAGGAGTGGGGGTTGGGTATTTATAGGAAAAGGACCACCGTTAGGATCGTTTCTTGAATATCGTGCCTTGATCTCACCCGTACACTTGTCGGAATGTTATGGTAGCTCATTTTGCCCACCACAGGAGATTGACATGTGGCATTGGCCTTTGGGGAGTGTTTAAATCTGTTAATTAGCAGTCAAAAACGATTTTCTGCATCTGACCCATGCTTGCGCACCGTAACACTCAGAATGTTGAGGTGCGCAAGGACCTACTTTCACAGAATTACACTTTTGGTCCCTGTTAGTGTTTTGAGCTATTTCCAACATGTTTAAGGCCCGTTAACCCCATTTCAAAGCTCTAAAATGAAGTTAAAGTATAGGGAACTTAAAATGTGCTCAAAAACATCTCGGATGTCGGTTCGTTTGGCCGTACGGTTGCGTTGTTCGGTTAATTACGACGGGAGTCGTAACGAACGCAAAAATGATCCAAATTGCGCGACGAATGGATTTTTGACAAGCCAAACACTAAAACATAATATTTTAGTGCTTACATAAATTTTTGGATGTCCGGATGTATTCAAAACGGAAGTTATGCGTGAAAGTGTAAACTTGTGCACTTTTTTGACGCTTTTAGTCCCTGAATGAGCACAAAGTTTATTTTAGCATACCGAACCCCTCAAAGCCTATTTCAACCATCAAACAAATGCCCAACCAGTGAAATATTGTATTTCATACTTGGGATTTGTAAAAATATGTGTATCGTTTACACATATCAATTCTTGTTCGATTTCAAACACTATATCGCTTTCTGGAAGGTTATACGCGCACTGATGCGTAAATATAACCAGTTTAATGCAACGAACACTCCGGAATAGTGAAATAGGCTTAACATACCTTAAATAACCTATACATAACTTAGATATAAGTTTTGGAAGGTTTGGTGTGGTGAAATCAAAGTTAAATCGCTTACAGGGACTAAAGTTGACAAACTGCGAAAGTATGCCAATTTGAACTGTAACAGACCTTCCGGAACATGACCATAAGTTAAACATACCATAAATATCCTTTACATAGCTTAGAAATAGGCTTTGAGGGGTTCGGTGTGCTAAAATAAACTTTTGGGTCATTCAGGGACTAAAAGTGTCAAAAAGTGCACAAGTTTGCATTTTCGCGCATAACTTACGTTCTGAATACATCCGGACATCCAAAAATTTATGTGAGCATGACTACATTATATTTTAGTGTTCTCCTTAAGAAAAATCCATTCGTCGCGTCATTTGGTTCGTTTTTCGCGCTTATGCGCATTCCGTCGTAATTAAGCGAACAACGCGTTCGTACGGCTAAACGAACCGACATCCGAGATATTTTTGAGCATGTTTTAAGTTCCCTATACTTTAACTTCATTTTAGAGCTTTGAAATGGGGTTAACGGGCCTTAAACGTGTCAAAAATGGCCTAAATACAGTTCAGGGACCAAAACTGTAATTCTGCCAAAGTTCACCCATACGATGCGTATGGTATATATACCATACGATGCGTATGGGGTCTCCAGACCAGGTGCAATGTTTAAACAGGCTGTTTGCACATGTTTGATCCACCACCACATGTTCCTAATTGCTTAGTCACTAAGATAAGGATGGAATTAAGCTTCCATAACCTTGCAACAAGTGTACGGCCTTGATCGTTGCCTCCTTTTCCAAGAAACGATCCTAGCGGTGGACCATTTCCTATAAATACCCACCAACATCACACCCAAAAACTCACACCTTTGAATCTGAACTTGCTCTCTAAGTTGTCGTGTTTAACACTTCATACCTGAGAGTGTTCGGATCCAAACCTTCCATTCTTGGACCCTTCGTAAGTATTCTTTCGTTCTTTTCCTTATTTTATTGTTTTATCGAGTCTGAAAGTCAAACTTTGTTTGACTTTCTGCGTTGACCAGTAATGGTCAATGCGAAGTTCGTTTGAACTTCGCAACGTGATTGTAATCACGTTGGTCATAGTCCCTTGGGACTATGCCCACTGATTACCACGTTGTCTAGGGTCGTAGGGTAGGCGATCTAATAAATCGCCTATACCTTCGAACCCGACCCAGTTTGGTCGATCATTAGGATCTGACCAAACACATTAGGTGACCATAGTAGGTAGGGAATAACCTTCTGAGGTTATACCCTATGGTCACATCGTTTAAGTAGTTGTATGATAGGTAGTTTATATGCCTTAGGTAAATTACCAGAATACCCTTTTCATGTATAATTGGTAATTAAGCATATGTAACCGAAACCTTTGTCACATAACTGATTATGTAATATGTTTAGGCATATAACACTTGTCATAGGGCTAGTTAGGCGGTCCGAACGCGTTTCACGCGAACGACGCGTTAAAGTAGCATAAGTTACCTTAATGGGTCGCGATGGGTCGATAATACTTAGGTTAAGTTTCATTTAGTATGTAGGCTTTGTTAAACCAAATGACACGAGTCTCTACACTCGTTTGGTTTACAAACCCTAATGCTACCCAGTCTTCCGATCTAGGTCCGGTTTATTAATGTAGTTACCTATATTAGGTGCCGTTTGATATCCGCGATCTCTAGCATTGTTTGGTTGTTACTCAAGGACTACTGAGCAATCTCAAGTGAGTACATAGACCCCTCTTTTACTGTTTTCCAAACTGTTTTGGGGTGGAACACATGTGCCTACTTGTTACTTTCATGCTTTCCTGTTTTGACATCATATACTTGCTATGTTCATTAGTACATTATAGTACATGATTTCATTACATTTCATGCTATGTATGCCCATTGTGTGCGTACTTAGTACATCGTTTTACATTACATTTCATGCTATGTATGCCCATTGTGTGCGTACTTAGTACATCGTTTTTCATTGCTTTTCTGTTGCATATGCTTATCCAGCATATGAACACATTTTACTACATATTGAACCGTTGTAATCATTTGACTGTGATCCGTTGATATCTGTGAACCGTTTGTATCTGTTAACCGTGTGAACCGTATTTGACATAGACATTTCGGCATAGACATTTTAACATGATTGACATTTGATCATGCATTTCCCACAAAACATAACTTTGATTTAAACCAAGTTTTACTTCAATACTTTGTTTTTGTGCATATGGTTTAGTTGAGACATTTCACTTGCCATACATGACATTTTGACATAGACATTTGACATGGATATTTGACATAGACATTTTGACATTTTTTTGGTTTGATTAAGTGATTAAGTAACGATGCGTGTGTAATATGATACAAGCATGGTGGATACGCCGCTGGTACTTCCTATATATAAGTGTTTGTATGGTATTACATATTGTAGCGTTATTTGAATCATTTCAGTTTGATACATGTAACATTTTATACAAATAACATACTTTTCACAAGACATTGTTTTACAAACAACTTATCTTATACAAAAATCCATTTTTACTATGGTTATTCATTTAACCATACATTATTCATTTATTTATACATATCATCTGAACTCATTGTTTTTCAAATGATTTACAAAACAAAGCAAATTACAAGGTTCATGACTAAACATTTTCTCAAACATAAGTCATGGAACCTATTTTCACAAAACCTATGTATCTCACAGGCATTTTTATGCTGACGTACCTATTTTCACATGTGTTTTTCAGGAGCTGTTGCATAAGATGATCAAGATACATATAGGCAGACTTGGGCTTTAGTGACAATAAAAGATGCAAGACTAGTTAATTATGTTGTTTTTCCTTGTTTGATTAGACATTGTAACACTTTTAATCAATAAAACGAAACTTCAATTGCCATGGATTTGAAACAATTAATTCTGTTACAACACTCCCCGATGTTTCCGCCACGTTTTGTATGTTCCACGTGGTCGGGGTGTGACAGAAAAGATGGTATCAGAGCCAATGGTTATAGGGAATTAGGTTATTAGTAATGCTTTGACCTAGTCTATAACCTTCTTAGGACCCTAACGCGAGTTTACTTGCGTTTAGTCATAAAACAATACCGTCACCTATCCTTGGGCGACGACCACAACAAGAACATAAATTTCAAAACCGCTTTGAAAACTAATCATCTGTTCTAGGATGATTAATTACTAGGTTTTGAACCCTCTATTGTAAGGTTTTGAAGCCTCTGTTATAAGGTTTTGAACCCCTTTGAATTTTCAAAATCTCGTCAAGGTTTTGGGTTTTAAATAATGTGAACACGTGCAAACTGGAAGGGTGAGTGCCTGTATTCTGAGTTTTCTGTCTAGGCAAGCACTTCGTATACATCTCAACCAGACGCGAGACCAGTTGTGCTTACCTGGGAATTCTTGGGATGAGTGTTCACTTATAGGCGAGCATGTCTTCGCGATACATTGTTTTTGACCTATTTACTTGATTATTCACCGAGGTCGTTTGTTGCTTTATAGTAACAAACAAATGACCACTATCCTTGCTTTCATCAGATTTGCTTCATCTCATTCTTTTCGTCTAAATTCTCTCGCTCGTTTCCTTTCATGTTTCCTCTTTTAGAATGCCTCCTCGACGCGAAAACCAGATAGCGACTGCCGAGTTGGCAGAAATCATTGCGCAGCAAATGGCTGCTCAATTCCCAAACCTCTTTGCTCAATGGAATCAAGCCAACAACAACAACAATGGTCCATGCAATTTCAAGAGTTTTAACTCGGCGAAACCACTCAAGTTTAGTGGTTCTGAGGGAGCGACGGGGCTTCTCCAATGGTTCGAGAGCATCGAAAATACTTTCCGCCACGTGCAGTGTCCTGACAATCGCAAGGTCGAGTTTGCTTCGAGTGTGTTCCAGAAGAGAGCCCTTACGTGGTGGAACGGGATTATGAGGGATCGTGGTGCAGAAGTTGCTCTAGCACAGACATGGGCTGAACTTAGGGCCCTTATGATGAAGGAATTCTGTCCTCGACACGAGATCAGGGCTTTGGAAAGGGAATTCGACAATCTTGAGCAAGACAGCGGTGAGCATCGAGCCTACACGGACCGTTATGAAGAGTTAAGTCTGTTATGCCCAAACATGGTCACGCCTTTGGATAAGGCAATCGAAAAGTACATTGATGGCCTCCCTGACTCAATACAAGACATTTTGACTGGTAGCAACCCTACTACAGTTAGACAGGCCATTGAGCTATCTGCAACCTTGACTGAATCAAAGATCAGGAAAGGTAAACTTTTCCGAAAAGGTGACAAGAAGCCGGTCGAAGAATCGGAACCAATCGAGGAATCAAAGATCATGGATGAACAGACTGGATCCCCTAAGAGGTCAAAGAAGCGAAAGGCTTCTCAGAACTTCGCCGTGGTCGCTCACAATGATCAAACCGTCCCCAACCAACCAGCTCAACCCCCTGCCAGGAAACCCTACAAAGGAACTGCACCCTTGTGCAACCAATGTGGCCTACATCATCATGCTGGTGTGAAGTGCCGCACATGCCAAGTTTGCGGACTTATAGGTCATACAGCGAGGGTTTGCCCAACAGCAGCAGCACCAAATCAGATTAACAACAATCCTGCTCAAGCTCGTTTCCCACTGGGATCTTGCTACAACTGTGGCGAGATGGGCCATTTTAGTAGAAATTGCCCAAGACTTGCTGATGCAAATCCAGCGCAGGGATGAGTATCTGACCGACAGAAGATAACGCTGTTTAGAAAATAATCGAGCCTTGTGTATTATTTTCTTTTATCACAATCTATGAAACAGTTATTGTTATTGTTGTTTATAAATAAATCTTTCATTTACATTTCAATATGTTTATGTGGTTGCATGTATAAATATATCCCCTACAATACCGACAATCAAGGAACCGCCTTCCTTGAAGAGCAGACTACTTCCAAAATTCTTCCATTTTATAATCTCTTGCGTTTCCACGAAAATCCTAAGTACCCGTTCCTTCCAAGAGAAACGAAGTACGAGGTGCCAAGTTAATTGCGATCAATAACAAGAAAATAACAATTAAACAATTATGTGGTTATGTGCTTATGTGTTATCCTTTATGTGTCATGTGATCCAATTTATGTTATTCAAATCCTCGGAAAATCTTACTTATCTTTGTGCAAGAGATTCATAGTAGGATACCCAAAGGTACTACTTAAATCCTTAATGGACTTCTACGTTGTAGTTAAAGTCCCTTGGATTATAATGTACTACTTCATAATTAGACCCCTTTAGTGGTCTAGTTAAACAGATTAATCCAAAAATCTGGTTAGGGATATCATGTGATGATATAGCTGAAGGGACTCCTTAGTGGCCTAATTAAGAAGATCCTCTGTTGATCTAATTAAAAGGACCCTATGGTAGTCTAGTCACTCTCATCTCAGGTTTGATATCTTTCCCCACAACATTTCAAAACAAACTGTGCGGACTGTGCAAGGAATTACGTAATTATGGATGCATACATAATTATGGAATTTAGTGCACAGAAATCACAGCAAGTTCTATCATGTATCAAGAGTTAACCCTATTCATTTCCAATTCTGATGAAGCATCCGTTGAGGAAAAATGAACTAGCTATTCATTTTTCACTTCTGAAGAATATCCGTTGAGGAAATGAATATCCGTTGTTTATCTTTTCATTTCCATTCTGAAGAATAACCGTTGAGGAAAATGAATTATCCATTCATTTTCGTTCTAAAGAATATCCGTTGAAGAAATGAATATCCGTTGTTTATCTTTTCATTTCCATTCTGAAGAATAACCGTTGAGGAAAATGAATTATCCATTCATTTTCGTTCTAAAGAATATCCGTTGAGGAAATGAATATCCGTTGTGTAATCCTTCATTTCCAACTCTGAGGAAGCAACCATTGAAAATGACTCCGTTAGTTCATTTTCGTTTCTGAAGATTTATCCGTTGAGGAAATGAATATCCGTTGTGTAATCCTTCATTTCCAACTCTGAGGAAGCAACCGTTGAAAATGACTCCGTTAGTTCATTTTCGTTTCTGAAGATTTATCCGTTGAGGAAATGAATATCCGTTGTGTAATTCTTCATTTCCAACTCTGAGGAAATAACCGTTGAAAATGACTCCGTTTGTTCATTTTCGTTTCTGAAGATTTTCCGTTAAGGAAATGAATATCCGTTTATCCATCCTTTTCATTTCCGTTTCTGAGGAAGCAACCGTAGAAAATGACTCCGTTTGTTCATTTTACGTTTCTGAAGATTGTCCGTTGAGGAAATGAATCCCCGTTTGTTTATTCCTTCATTTCCGCTTCTGAAGAATACTCGTTGAGGAAAATGACTCCGTCTATTCATTTTCGTTCTGAAGAATGTCCGTTAAGGAAATGACAGGATTATGCCTTACATATCTCTGGTGGTTGTTTTGACACAAAGTCACAAATAGACTCCTACGAATTAATTTCGGGACGAAATTTCCTAAAGTAGGGGAGACTGTAACACCTGTGTCATTTCAACCATCAAACAAATGCCCAACCAGTGAAATATTGTATTTCATACTTGGGATTTGTAAAAATATGTGTATCGTTTACACATATCAATTCTTGTTCGATTTCAAACACTATATCGCTTTCTGGAAGGTTATACGCGCACTGATGCGTAAATATAACCAGTTTAATGCAACGAACACTCCGGAATAGTGAAATAGGCTTAACATACCTTAAATAACCTATACATAACTTAGATATAAGTTTTGGAAGGTTTGGTGTGGTGAAATCAAAGTTAAATCGCTTACAGGGACTAAAGTTGACAAACTGCGAAAGTATGCCAATTTGAACTGTAACAGACCTTCCGGAACATGACCATAAGTTAAACATACCATAAATATCCTTTACATAGCTTAGAAATAGGCTTTGAGGGGTTCGGTGTGCTAAAATAAACTTTTGGGTCATTCAGGGACTAAAAGTGTCAAAAAGTGCACAAGTTTGCATTTTCGCGCATAACTTACGTTCTGAATACATCCGGACATCCAAAAATTTATGTGAGCATGACTACATTATATTTTAGTGTTCGCCTTAAGAAAAATCCATTCGTCGCGTCATTTGGTTCGTTTTTCGCGCTTATGCGCATTCCGTCGTAATTAAGCGAACAACGCGTTCGTACGGCTAAACGAACCGACATCCGAGATATTTTTGAGCATGTTTTAAGTTCCCTATACTTTAACTTCATTTTAGAGCTTTGAAATGGGGTTAACGGGCCTTAAACGTGTCAAAAATGGCCTAAATACAGTTCAGGGACCAAAACTGTAATTCTGCCAAAGTTCACCCATACGATGCGTATGGTATATATACCATACGATGCGTATGGGGTCTCCAGACCAGGTGCAATGTTTAAACAGGCTGTTTGCACATGTTTGATCCACCACCACATGTTCCTAATTGCTTAGTCACTAAGATAAGGATGGAATTAAGCTTCCATAACCTTGCAACAAGTGTACGGCCTTGATCGTTGCCTCCTTTTCCAAGAAACGATCCTAGCGGTGGACCATTTCCTATAAATACCCACCAACATCACACCCAAAAACTCACACCTTTGAATCTGAACTTGCTCTCTAAGTTGTCGTGTTTAACACTTCATACCTGAGAGTGTTCGGATCCAAACCTTCCATTCTTGGACCCTTCGTAAGTATTCTTTCGTTCTTTTCCTTATTTTATTGTTTTATCGAGTCTGAAAGTCAAACTTTGTTTGACTTTCTGCGTTGACCAGTAATGGTCAATGCGAAGTTCGTTTGAACTTCGCAACGTGATTGTAATCACGTTGGTCATAGTCCCTTGGGACTATGCCCACTGATTACCACGTTGTCTAGGGTCGTAGGGTAGGCGATCTAATAAATCGCCTATACCTTCGAACCCGACCCAGTTTGGTCGATCATTAGGATCCGACCAAACACATTAGGTGACCATAGTAGGTAGGGAATAACCTTCCGAGGTTATACCCTATGGTCACATCGTTTAAGTAGTTGTATGATAGGTAGTTTATATGCCTTAGGTAAATTACCAGAATACCCTTTTCATGTATAATTGGTAATTAAGCATATGTAACCGAAACCTTTGTCACATAACTGATTATGTAATATGTTTAGGCATATAACACTTGTCATAGGGCTAGTTAGGCGGTCCGAACGCGTTTCACGCGAACGACGCGTTAAAGTAGCATAAGTTACCTTAATGGGTCGCGATGGGTCGATAATACTTAGGTTAAGTTTCATTTAGTATGTAGGCTTTGTTAAACCAAATGACACGAGTCTCTACACTCGTTTGGTTTACAAACCCTAATGCTACCCAGTCTTCCGATCTAGGTCCGGTTTATTAATGTAGTTACCTATATTAGGTGCCGTTTGATATCCGCGATCTCTAGCATTGTTTGGTTGTTACTCAAGGACTACTGAGCAATCTCAAGTGAGTACATAGACCCCTCTTTTACTGTTTTCCAAACTGTTTTGGGGTGGAACACATGTGCCTACTTGTTACTTTCATGCTTTCCTGTTTTGACATCATATACTTGCTATGTTCATTAGTACATTATAGTACATGATTTCATTACATTTCATGCTATGTATGCCCATTGTGTGCGTACTTAGTACATCGTTTTACATTACATTTCATGCTATGTATGCCCATTGTGTGCGTACTTAGTACATCGTTTTTCATTGCTTTTCTGTTGCATATGCTTATCCAGCATATGAACACATTTTACTACATATTGAACCGTTGTAATCATTTGACTGTGATCCGTTGATATCTGTGAACCGTTTGTATCTGTTAACCGTGTGAACCGTATTTGACATAGACATTTCGGCATAGACATTTTAACATGATTGACATTTGATCATGCATTTCCCACAAAACATAACTTTGATTTAAACCAAGTTTTACTTCAATACTTTGTTTTTGTGCATATGGTTTAGTTGAGACATTTCACTTGCCATACATGACATTTTGACATAGACATTTGACATGGATATTTGACATAGACATTTTGACATTTTTTTGGTTTGATTAAGTGATTAAGTAACGATGCGTGTGTAATATGATACAAGCATGGTGGATACGCCGCTGGTACTTCCTATATATAAGTGTTTGTATGGTATTACATATTGTAGCGTTATTTGAATCATTTCAGTTTGATACATGTAACATTTTATACAAATAACATACTTTTCACAAGACATTGTTTTACAAACAACTTATCTTATACAAAAATCCATTTTTACTATGGTTATTCATTTAACCATACATTATTCATTTATTTATACATATCATCTGAACTCATTATTTTTCAAATGATTTACAAAACAAAGCAAATTACAAGGTTCATGACTAAACATTTTCTCAAACATAAGTCATGGAACCTATTTTCACAAAACCTATGTATCTCACAGGCATTTTTATGCTGACGTACCTATTTTCACATGTGTTTTTTAGGAGCTGTTGCATAAGATGATCAAGATACATATAGGCAGACTTGGGCTTTAGTGACAATAAAAGATGCAAGACTAGTTAATTATGTTGTTTTTCCTTGTTTGATTAGACATTGTAACACTTTTAATCAATAAAACGAAACTTCAATTGCCATGGATTTGAAACAATTAATTCTGTTACAACACTCCCCGATGTTTCCGCCACGTTTTGTATGTTCCACGTGGTCGGGGTGTGACAGTTACAGTTCAAATTGGCATACTTTCGCAGTTTGTCAACTTTAGTCCCTGTAAGCGATTTAACTCGATTTTGCCATACCAAAGCCTTCAAAACTTATTTCTAAGTTATGTAAAGGATATTTAAGGTATGTTAAGCCTATTTCACTATTCCAGAGCGTTCGTTGCATTAAACGGGTTATATTTACGCATCAGTGCGCGTATAACCTTCCAGAAAGCGATTTAAAGCATGAAATCGAACAAGAATTGATAATGTGCAAAGGATACACATATTTGTACATGTCCCAAGTATGAAATACAATATTTCATTGGTTTGGTATTTGTTTGATGGTCGCAATGACCCAGGTGTCACAGTCTCCCCTACTTTAGGAAATTTCGTCCCGAAATTTATTTAGAGGAAACTTGTGAGAGCTTGAAACATGAAGTTGAAAAGATCGAACAACACTGGTTGGAGTTCTTGAACTTCTAGTAACTTTAAATAATATCATGCTTACAATGTAAGAGGGATACTTATATACAAGTATATGAAGCGTTATTGGTGCGTCCACCGTACCTCCATTACATCGTTCACATTTTGTTATTGTTGTCACTATCGGTTCTTACACATAATAAATCTTACTGGGTTTCTGTGCACTAAATTTCATAATTATGTACGCGTCCAAAATTAGACAATTTCTTGCATAGTTCACACGGTCTATTTTATAATATGTAGGAGAAACCAAATGAACAAACCTGTGATGAGTGTGACTAGACCACCATAGGGTCCCTTTTATTAAATCAATAAATGATTTTAATAGACAACCAAGGAGTCTTTTCAGCTTATATCATCACAGGTCATTCTTAACCAGATTTTTGAATCAATCTTTTTTACTAGACCCCCTAAAATGGTCTCTTATGAATCATGGAATAGTACTATATAATCCAAGGGTCTTAACTATTACATAGAAGCCCATTTAGGATTTAAGGTAGTACCTTTTTGAATATCCTACTACGAATCCCTCATATGAAGATATGAAAGATTCTACGAGGATTTGGATGACGAGTACCCAGAGTATAAAAACACAAAATGCATTAAAGAAAACACAAGATGCATAAACACATAGTCATATAACCACAAAGATTGTTTATTTGTTAATTTGTTTTGTTGATTGTGTACATGTATTTAAAGCACACTAGGAATCCATTCCGTGGATTTCATTTGGTACTTTAAACATTATCAAGAATCTAACTATAAAGATAGAAAGATTTTTAAAAGAAAAATTCGATTTCGATTATAAGGAACCGAAATGTTCGAATTTAGATACATAAGGAATCCAATTAAGGACTCTGATTTGAATGATAATCATCCACAAGGGTCTAAATGTGAAGATAAAAAGATCCCATATGGATTTTAGAAGTTGAAGATGTTTTGAAACATGTTTTGAAACCTTGCACTGGATGTGCTTAAGTCAAAACATGAAGTAAAAATGCTTATGAAGTTGAGATGCTAGATATGTCAAGGCGACATATGAAGCAGAATCTGAAAGTTAAGTCAATGTATGAGGAAAATATTTTTGGAAAACTATGCATGTGGTTCTAAGAATGTGTTCAATGTTTTTGAAATAACATAGACAATGCATTTAAAAAATTGTTTTCAAACTATATGAAATGTTTTGAGATCACGAAGATTGTTTTTGAAATACTTGTACTGTGTATGTTGAAAAATCAAAACGTAATGGGTATGAGATTTGAAAATACCCTTAGTTATCTAACCAAAGATTCAAAGGCATAGATGTGCAGAAGCATGATTACTCATAATGTCACTTTATTTTCTATACTTTGTTTCTTAGAGTGAAACGAGTACTTAAAATTTTCGAGGGAATCATGAGCGATCATTTGAAAGAGAGAAATCACAAGAGTAGTTTGTAAGTTACATAGTTTCTTGATGTAGGTATCATAGGAAAAGTCATACACACATGTAACTACACTTGTATATCAGAATTGTGAACAACAATTTATTTATAAACAAAACTGATTGTTTCACATTACAAGAAATAGAAGAACAAAAGCATAAGACAGCAACATCTTCTAGTCAGCCAACTGCTCATCCGTGGGTTGGATTTGCATTAGCAAGCTTTGGGCAATCCCTTAGGAAATGGCCCATCTCGCCACAGTTGTAGCAAGACCCTGGTGAGAAACGAGCTTGAGCAGAGTCGGCTTGTGGTTGATTTGGACCACCTTGGTTCGGGTTATATCGACAAGCACTTGCCAGGTGACCAACTCACCCACATGATACACACAGACGACACTGTAAGTGAGCTTGGTGATGCCCATTACATTTGTCACATATTGGTGCCATTCCCTTGTATTGCTTCTTAGCAGGTGGTGTTGCCACCCGGATGGGTCCTGTTTGATTTGGTACTGCTGTAGTTGGGCAAACCCTTGCCGTATGACCTATAAGTCCACAAATTTGGCATTTGCGGCACTTCACACTAGCCTGATGATGAAGGCTACATTGGTTGCACAAGGGTGCAGTTCCGTTGTATGGCTTCCTAGCTGGTAGTGCTGTCACATGGAAAGGTCCCGCTTGATTAGGTGTAACTGCTGCGGGTTTCCTTGAAGCCTTACGCTTCCTTGATTTTGGTGCAGGCTTGACTTCTGCTTCCTTCGGTGACTCTTGAGTGGCTTCATTGTTGAGACAAGAGGCTTCATTGTTGAGACGAGACATGGCAATGCCTAAATCCACAGTCTTCAGAATCACTTCGCCTATTTGCTGGGCAAATTTGGCAGTTTGCTCGGACATTTGACCGTTGATGAGAGGAAGAGACATTCTAGAAGAAAATGAAAAACATAGGAAGAAACAAATGGAGTGTTATCGGTAAATAAAACAAAATGACAACGCATAGAAATTGCGATCATTTGTTTGTTACCTAAGGCAAACAAATGAGACGGTAATTAATCAAAGTAAGCGGGTCATATTAATGTATCGCTGAAGACATGCTCGCCTATAAGTGAACACTCACCCCAAGAATTCCCAGGTAAGAGTGACTGGTCCGATATTGCGGATTTGTACGAATACTCTAGCCTTCGACAGAAAACTCAGGGTACAGGCATTCACTCTTCCAGTTTGCACGTGTTCACATTATAAGACCCAAACTTTGACGAGATTTTGAAAGTTCAAAGGGGTTCAAAACCTTATAACAGAGGGTTCAAAACCTAGTAATCAATCATCCTAGAACAGATGATTAGTTTTCAAAGCGGTTTTGAAATTTATGTTCTTGTTGTGGTCGTCGCCTAAGGATAGGTGACAGTATTGTTTTATGACTAAACGCAAGTAAACTCGCGTTAGCGTCCTAGGAAGGTTATAGACTAGGTCAAAGCATTACTAATAACCTAATTCCCTATAACCATGAGCTCTGATACCAAATTTTCTGTCACACCCCGACCACGTAAAACAACAAAACGTGGCGGAAACGTCGGGGAGTGTTGTAACAGAATCATTGTTTCATAACACATGGAAATTGAAATATTGTTTTATTAAATAAAAAGTTACAATGTCTTGACAATCAAAGAAACATAACATAAATAACTAGTCTTGCATCTTTTATTGTCACTAAGGCCCAAGTCCGCCTAAGTGTATCTTGATAAATCATATGCATCATATCCTGAAACACATGTGAAAATAGGTACGTCAGCATAAAAATGCCTGTGAGATACATAGGTTTTGTGAAAATAGGTTTTGTGACTTGTAAGTTTAGAAAAAGTTGTTTAGCAAAAGTCAGTCATGAACCTTGTAAATTGATTTGTTTTGTAAATCGTTTGAAAAACAATAAGTTCAGATGATATGTATAAATAAGGGAATAATGTATGGTTAAATGAATAACCATGTAAAATGAGTTTGTATAAGATAAGTTGTTTGTAAATCAATGTCTTGTGAAAAGTATGTTATTTGTATAAAATGTTATATGTCTCAAATTGAAATGATTCAAATAACGCTACAATATGTGATACCATACAAACACTTATATATAGGAAGTACCAGCGGCGTATCCACCATGCTTGTATCATATTACACACGCCTCGTTACTTAAATCACTTACTCAAACCAAACCGCCAAAGTAAAATGTTTATGTATAATCAAATGTCAAAATGTTTATGTGAAAACCATGTCTAATGTCTATGTCTAATGTAAATCATGAATTGTGTATGTAAATGTCAAAATGTTTATGTATGGTAAGTGAAATATATCAACTAAACCATATGTAAAATGCACAAAAACAAGGTATTGAAGTAAAACATGGTTTAAATCAAAGTTATGTTTTGTGTAATAAATGCATGCTATACTGATATAAACATCTATGCGGTGTTGTGAAAATTCATACATCCAAGCCTTGCGACAGTCGGATAACCCTTTTAGTAAAGGTTATCAAAAAATGTATTCGGATTCGGTCATTCCTTCCATCCAAACAAACCCGAGATTACATGAATGGGATTTGTCAAGTCCTATGGTACCACTACGTACTACCGAGCGGCATGATCGGTGTTAATGAATGTACATTGTCTCATTTAAACAAACCAAATGTCATACCAAAATGTAAGCTTGTGATGAATAATAATTGTACTAAGTATGCACACAATGGGCATACATAGCATAAAATGTAATGTAAAATAATGTACTAAGTACGCACACAATGGGCATACATAGCATAGAATGTAATGTAAAATAATGTACTAAGTACGCACACAATGGGCATACATAGCATAGAATGTAATGTAAAATAATGTACTAAGTACGCACACAATGGGCATACATAGCATAGAATGTAGTGTAAAATAATGTACTAAGTGCGCACACAATGGGCATACATAGCATAAAACACAATGAAATCATGTACTATAAATGTACTAATGAACATAGCAAGTATATGATGTGAAAGCAGGAAAGCATGAAAGTAACAAGTAGGCACATGTGTTCCACCCCAAAATGTTTGGAAAACAGTAAAAGAGGGGTCTATGTACTCACTTGAGATTGCTTAGTAGTCCTTGAGTAACAACCAAACAATGCTAGAGATCACGGATATCAAACGGCACCTAATATAGGTAACTACATTAATATACCGGACTTATAACGGAGGATCGGATAGAATGAGGACTCGTAAACCAAATGAGTATGGGAACTCATGTAGTATGGTTTAACAAAGCCTAAATACTAAATGAAACCTAACCTAAGTGCTTACGACCCATTACGACCCGTTTAGGTAGCTTATGCTACTTTAACGCGTCGTTTGCGTAAAACGCGTTCGGAATGCCTAACTAGTCCTACGATAAGTAAAATATGCCTTAACATGTCTAATATTGTTACCAAATCAGTTTAGATACCAAAAGTTATGTTACATATGCTTAAAATGAATTTTGGCGTTAAAAGGGCATTTTGGTAATTTACCTAAGGCATATATACTACCTATCATACAACTAACTAAACGTCGTGACCATAAGGTATAACCTCGGAAGGTTATTCCCTACTACTATGGTCACCTATTGTGCTTGGTCGGATCCTAATGATCGACCAAACGGGTCGGGTTCGAAAGCATAAGCGATTGTTTAGATCGCTTACCTTAAGACCCTATATAAGCACTAAACTAAAACTGACGAGCTAAGCATGTTAAAACATGCTTAACTAAGTTTAGAAAACAGGTTTGGTATCAAAAAAAACGGTTTTGATACCCAAGAGTAGTTTGGTTACAAAATACGCACGAATGCGCATTTTGGCCGAAACTACGACTCGTCACTGAGCCTAGTTAACGTGGTAATCAGTAGGTATAGTCACTAAGGACTATGACCATCGTGATTACGCTCACGTTATGAAGTTCAAACGAAGTTCGCATTGACCATAAACTGGTCAATGCAGAAACTCAAACAAAGTTTGACTTTCGGACTCGAAAAGCGATAAAAGAACGAAGGAACACTTACAAAGGGTCCCCGCAAGATTTGATTCCAAGTAATCTCAGGTAGGAAGTGAGAAATCACAACCACTTAGAGAAAAACTCAGATCAAATGTGGGTTTGCAAGGAGTGGGGGTTTGGTATTTATAGGAAACGACCACCGTTAGGATCGTTTCTTGAATATCGTGCCTTGATCTCACCCGTACACTTGTCGGAATGTTATGGTAGCTCATTTTGCCCACCACAAGAGATTGACATGTGGCATTGGCCTTTGGGGAGTGTTTAAATCTGTTAATCAGCAGTCAAAAATGATTTTCTGCATCTGACCCATGCTTGCGCACCGTAACACTCAGAATGTTGAGGTGCGCAAGGACCTACTTTCACAGAATTACACTTTTGGTCCCTGTTAGTGTTTTGAGCTATTTCCAACATGTTTAAGGCCCGTTAACCCCATTTCAAAGCTCTAAAATGAAGTTAAAGTATAGGGAACTTAAAATGTGCTCAAAAACATCTCGGATGTCGGTTCGTTTGGCCGTACGGTTGCGTTGTTCGGTTAATTACGACGGGAGTCGTAACGAACGCAAAAACGATCCAAATTGCACGACGAATGGATTTTTGACAAGCCAAACACTAAAACATAATATATTAGTGCTTACATAAATTTTTGGATGTCCGGATGTATTCAGAACGTAAGTTATGCGTGAAAGTGTAAACTTGTGCACTTTTTTGACGCTTTTAGTCCCTGAATGAGCACAAAGTTTATTTTAGCATACCGAACCCCTCAAAGCCTATTTCTAAGCTATGTAAAGAATATTTATGGTATATTTAACTTAGGGTCATGTTCCAGAATGTCTGTTACAGTTCAAATTGGCATACTTTCACAGTTTGTCACCTTTAGTCCCTGTAAGCGATTTAACTCGATTTTGCCATACCAAAGCCTTCAAAACTTATTTCTAAGTTATGTAAAGGATATTTAAGGTATGTTAAGCCTATTTCACTATTCCAGAGCGTTTGTTGCATTAAACGGGTTATATTTACGCATCAGTGCGCGTATAACCTTCCAGAAAGCGATTTAAAGCTTAAAATCGAACAAGAATTGATAATGTGCAAAGGATACACATATTTGTACATGTCCCAAGTATGAAATACAATATTTCATTGGTTTGGTATTTGTTTGATGGTCGCAGTGACCCAGGTGTCACAGGTTCTACCATGCATCCAATCAAACTCTCATCTCTTCACAGCAACTATCCTCTCAGCAACATACTGCTTCAATCTGTATACTATAAAACAAACATCTCGAGAAACCATAAGAATTTTTCAACAAAGTTAAATAAATTATTATTATTCAAGAGATCGTTAAACTATATCACAGATTAAGCATTTTCAACTTATCACCAACACGCAAAACTTTTTAATCACACACCCTATAACCCGCATGATTTAAAATTTTGAACTCACTTTCTAACACCTTCTTCCCCTATCAGTAACAATTCCTCCAGGAATAACAGTTTTCCGTACGTTAAGAATTTGAAACAGAAAAAGACACTATTTTTGTATTTTTGTATTTTCTGAAAGCAAGTAAATAAGAAAAGCAATAAACACTCTGTTTTTTGTGAGAATCACCGGTAAGAAGATCATATCAGCAAAATCAAACTATTACCACACTATTAGATAATTCTTTATTTATTTTTTCTTGAAAAGCAGTCCAAGACGATTACCAGTATGTTTGTCCACTTAAACAAAATGCATGAACATTTCAAGTACCATTACCGTATGATACGTTAAGGTAATTTTATTTCTGATATACTAGTGTGTCCCACTTCAGGATATACCCCCGCGATCAAGGTATGCACAAAGATTCATCGTAGTAGGTGAGTATACTGAATTCATCCGTTTTGTTTTTCAACGTTTAGATAATTGGTGAACAGGTCAGTACTTCCGTACAGCAAAGAGACCAAAATATCTAACGAGGGCTAAGACAAATACCATTTTTGGTACGATTTATGCTTTTTGCACATTTTGAATGACTCTCTAGGAGAGCTTCTTCATTTATGGGTTTTGGCATTTTTTTAGCTCTTTTAAGATATCCTGGTTGTGCCTAGGTCAACATGTATCTGGATGCAGCAGAAGGACAACCCTGATATCCCCAGATGAAATAACAGTATAAAGACCCAAAACTTCAGATTTTGGCAATCTATCAACACAAGATTTAAGATCATTAAACCATACACCACTGATGTGTTCCCCACTCATACTCAGTTTATTTAGGTTTATATCACATTGGTAAGTTGAGTATTTCATGCTTTTTGCCTACTGGTACATCATATGATGAAGCTGCTATCACACTTAAGCAATTTAGTTCATTTTCAGTGTGATAGTCTAACTTGCTGATATACTATCATTTCTTCTTTTTCACACAGTGATAACTCATTTTTGATTTTCTATTTTTTTATGTTTTTCAATTTTCAATGTTTTTGGATTTTATGGTTTTCTATTTTTTTTATTTTTTATTTTTTAAGAAAACAATAAAATATTTACAAAAATTCTTATGAAAAACCAGTTATTTAGGATTCCTCATCCCGTTGAGTTCGACTAAATGTTCAAAGCGAGCCCTGTCAAAAGCTTTAGTATAAAGATCTGCCAGGTTATCTAGTGTGTCGACTCGATGTAATTCAATTAGTCTCTTTTCAGCCCAATCCCGTATAAAATGATGACGTATGTCAATATGTTTTGTGCGACTGTGTTTCATGGGATTATTTGTTATAGAAATTGTGGCATTATTGTCTATCATAATAGGAGTACGAGTGAAATCCAAACCGTAATCGCGCATCTGTTGTTGAATCCAGATAACCTGAGAGCAGCAGCTACCCGCAGCAATATATTCAGCTTCACACGTAGAAGTAGACACACAAGATTGCTTCTTGCATTGCCAAGACACAATCCTGCCTCCTAAGAACTGACAACCACCAGTTGTAGACTTTCTGTTCGACTTGCATCCCCCAAAGTCTGAGTCAGTGTAAGCAACAAAATTCAGATCACTATCAGCTGGATGCCACAACCCGAGTTTAGGTTTCCCCTTCAAGTAACGAAGAATACGCTTCACGGCTTTCATGTGTGACTCTTTTGGATTCGCCTGATATCTAGCACACAAGCATACGGCAAACATGATGTCGGGTCTTGAAGCAGTCAAGTATATCAGAGAACCAATCATCGCCCTGTATTGAGTAATATCAACATCTTCAGTACTTTCATGATCTAGGCCAAGATTGTGATTTTCACAAATGGGTGTGTTGAAAGTAGAGCAATCATTCATTTTGAACCGATTCAAAATGTCATACACATACTTTGTTTGATGAATAAACATCCCATCCTCCTTCTGTTCAACTTGTAATCCCAGAAAGTAAGACAGCTCACCCATAGCGCTCATTTCGAACTTGTTCTTCATCACCTGCTCGAACTCTTTACACATGCTCTCATTTGATGACCCAAAGATGATGTCATCCACGTACACCTGTACTAGCAGAAAATATTCCTTCTTCCTCTTGATGAACAGTGTACTGTCAATCTGACCTCTTTCAAAACCATTCTTGATCAGATGTGTAGACAGTGTCTCGTACCACGCCCTGGGAGCTTGATGTAATCCATACAAAGCCTTATCAATTTTGTACACCCGATCTGGATAATCTGGATCAATGAACCCATCTGGTTGTGAGACATACACCACTTCTTGAACTTTCCCGTAAAGAAATACACTCTTCACATCTAGTTGATAAACTTTAAAGCCCTTGAATGAAGCGAAAGCTAGAAACAAACGAATTGCCTCCAACCTTGCCACTGGTGCAAACACTTCATTGTAATCAATCCCTTCTTGCTGATTGAAACCTTTTACCACCAATCGAGCCTTGTTTCGTGTCACTATCCCTCTTTCATCTTTCTTTCACTTAAATACCCATTTAGTGCCTATCTCTCTTTCACCTTTAGGAAGGTCAACTAACTCCCAAACCTTTAACTTAGCAAACTGGGCCAATTCCTCTTGCATAGCTTCAACCCATGAATTGTCTTTAAGAGCCATATGAATGTTCTTTGGCTCCTCTTGGGAAATAAAGCAACTGTACAAGCACTCATTCACTATCCCAGTCTTCTCAATCGAAACAAATAACCCAGAATTTGCTGCTATGCTCCTTCTTGTCTGAACACCTGCAGTAGGATCTCCAAGTATCATGTCAACTGGATGATCTCTATTTGCTCGCGTAGTAGCAACAGCATCGACTTCTAGATTGTCACCCAGGTTTGATCCAATCTCCCCCTGAATATTCTGATTCGCAAATGGATTAATGAAATCCTCCCCCTCAATAGGTTCAGAGTCACTATCACTTGAATCAGGATCAGCAGCACCTTGGGAAGTTTTCGGAGCATCTGTCATATCAACATTCGATCTAGGCATGAACTCGCCTTCATCGTCTTCACCATTCACTGTTTGAATCAACTGAGAATCATCTGCATTTAGAAACTCAGGAATATTAAATGATTTAAAAACACTATCATAATCATATAATATAGCTGGACCACTCGTTGATTGTTGAGGTTTGTATGTAGTAATTTCAACATTGTAAACAACCTCAATTTTACCAGTTTTTCGATTATAAACCCTTTTATTCGGTGTGCCAGGCACGTAACCTAGAAAGTAGCCATCGTCAGCCACCTCACCGAATTTTTGTTTATCTTTATTTCGCACAATGGTGCAGGGTAAACCAAATGGTTCAAAGCCTTCCAAGTTTGGTTTCTTGTTAAACATCAATTCATGACAAGTTTTATTAAAACGTTTAACAGTCAAAACTTTGTTTAGGACGTAGCAAGTTGTATTCACAGCTTCTCCCCAGAAAAGAACTGGTAGCTTTGAATCTGAAAGCATCGTCCTAGCGGCTTCAATCAACGTCCTGTTTTTCCTCTCAGCGACTCCATTTTGTTGAGGTGTATAAGGAGCAGAATATTGATGTTCAATTCCCTTTTGAAGACAGTAGAGATCCAGAATTCGATTCTTGAACTCCGTGCCATTATCACTCCTTATCCTCTTGATCCTTGCATCATGGACGTTTTCCAATTTCGTAAAAAGATCTATCAGTATCTCCGCCGTCTCATCTTTTGTACCTAAAAAGAAAACCCATGAATAACGTGAGTAATCATCTGTAACAACAAGAAAATAGTACTTTCCACCTATGCTCCTCACGTTCACTGGACCGAATAAATCCATGTGAAGTAATTCATAAGGGGCATCTATGGAATTTACTGTTTTAGACTTATGAGATTTCTTGTGTTGTTTTCCCTTTTGACATGGAAGACATTTATCTTCCACTTGAAACCTTTGCATTGGAACCCCTTTCACTAGCTCATTTTTAACGAGGTAATTCATTTTTCGATAGTGAATATGGGCCATGCGTCTGTGCCACAACATCGATTCAGCTTTAGATGCTTTTGATAGTAAACACGCCACAACAACAGTTGGATCCTTAGCACCCATGTCCATGACATAAGTGTCATTTCTCCTTGGCGCTCTCATCACTATCCAATCGTCCGGAATCACCAAACCTGGTTTCAACACTAATGCTTCATTTTTGGTAAAATGGACCTTGTGACCCTTGTCGCAGACTTGTGACACGCTCATCAAATTGTGTTTGAGCTGCTCAACATAGTTCACTTTGTCCAGTGTGATCTTCCCATTGGTCACTTTTCCTCGTCCTGTAATTCTACCACCTTTAGCACCCGGAAAGTTCACCTTTCCACCATCATAATCTTCAAACTCAGTTAACAATCTCGCATCCCCCGTCATGTGGCTGGAGCAGCCACTATCAACATACCATAAGTTGATAATCCTCCTTAGCAGCTCCTACACACACCAACCAAAAAATTAGTTAGATTGGGGGACCCAAGCCTTAATGGTCTTGGGTCATCCAAATTCACCAACTACTTGAACATCCATCCAATATCCATTACTCCTAACTGGAGTCTTGGATCTCAGACCTGTTGATGGAATTTGATTTTGATTTCCACTAGGTCTATGGTCCTGAGGGTTCCTAAACGTGTTTGGACTAATTGACCTTTGAAAATTATGATTTTGGTACATTGAATTTTGATTCCAAGAAGCATGATTGTTATAATTTCTAAAGCCATTGTTATAAAAAGTTCGACCACCATTATTTTGGTATCGATTTTGATATTGACCTTGACTTCTGAAATTATTAGACTTATAATTGTTCATTCTTGGTGAACTGCTTCTAGGTCTCTCATATCTGCCCGGTGGAGATTTAGGCTGAAATCTTGGTTGATTTCTTTGAAAACGAGGAACTTGTGGAGTTCCTTTTTTAGCCTTATCTACACCAGCAGCAACATTCTCTGGTTCCTTAGGCGCTGACTTCTTTGGAGAGTTGGACTCTCTCTCCTTTTTATCACCACTCTTCTCTGGTGACTTCTCTCTCTTTTTCTCACTCACTTGTGCTTCACTCTTTTTGTTAGGACAGCAGCTAGCTACATGTCCCTTGGTGTGACACCTGAAGCACGATCTCTTTTTCGAAGACTTCTTCTCTGAAGCCTTTGAACTAGATTCGGGTTTTCATGATGATGCCTTAGAAGGATTTGGTTCAGTTTGCTTAGTTTCAGAATTTTCTTTGTTCTTGTTTTTAGCAAACTCTACATTAGATTCGTTTTCAATAACAACTATTTCGTTTTTCATGTCACTTCCTTGAACAAAATTAACCTTTTTAACAAAAGTTGGATTATTATTCTTAGGATGTTAAGTTTTCTTTTTCAAAACAGGTTTGTTGTTATTATCCTTCTTAGCATCATCACTCTCAGACACATTTCCTTGACTTGATATGGAACTACTTGGTGATGTTGACACAAAGTCTATGAGCTCATCTTCATCATGCAAGAAATAATAGTCATGACTAACAGGTGGTGGAACTTCATTGAAACCATGGAATCCCACACTAGTTTTGTCATTACTTTTCTTCAAGCCACCCATCATATGTTTCATAACAAAAGTAGAGTCCCTGAATTGACCTAATTTCTTTTCAAGTTCAACAATTTTGAGTTGTGCATCTGACAACTCTTTGCATTTTTCAGAAATCTCGTTTGTTTTCTCAGCCATCATTTCATGAGCTAAGTCTAGCAAAAAGTTCTCATCATCTGGGGTACTAAACCACTGTCTGAAATTCGTAAAAGCTTCGAAATATGAAAATGACATGTGGCAAAACCTTGAATGAAAATGTCTTTAAAAGTTGTTGTCCTAATGGGCTTTCAAATTGATATCATTATCTCACCCCTAAACACTGTTTTGTTCAAACATCTGCTTCCTAAATATTGTCCACTGCTGAAAGTCAACCACTGATCTTTTCATTCTCTTGGCAAGCACTGATGCTCAAAATCAGTGACTTATCCACTGATATGTTATCCACTGATAGTAAAAATCATCCACTGTTATCATATTATTACCGTTGTAACCACTGATGCTTGTTTCATCAGTGGCCCTCAAAACAACTGTCCTCTACTCTTCATCCATATCATCAGAGGTTGGCACGTGGTCAGTTTTTAGCCTTCAGATCATAATAACCACTGCCACATCAGCGATCACTTTTTCCCTAAATAAAACCCTGATCAATACCCCAAACAGGGTTTTACACTGTCGAATTGAATTCCAAAGTTCTCTTCACAAATCAGTTTCCAACCTTTCTTCCCAAATCACTCTCCGATTCTTCTGCATCAAAATGACGAAGTCAAAATCAAAATCAAAATCTAAACCAAAATCAACACCATCTTCCAAAGAGGTCGCTCAAACGGCCGAAGAATCCATTGAGATACCATACAAATCTCCTCACAATTATCTGGGTTTGCTCACAAAACCCACCGATAATCACACCTTCGACTCCATCATTGATACATTATCTGCATCAAAGTACAAAACTTTGTTGACAACAGATGCTCCCATTTATCTACAAACCCAGAGAGAGTTCTGGAAAAAGGCGACGCTTGAAAAACAAGACGATAAAGTCATAGCCATTAACTCCTCGATACAGGGTAAAGTGATTCAAATCACTCCACAATCAATCTCTGAAGTCTTTAAACTCGATGATCAGAAAGGTCAAATTTCTTTTGATAAAGCCGAGATGAAAACTGATTTCGTAAAAAGGGGATATGCAGAATAATCGAAGGTAGATACCTTACAAAAAGGTTATTTCCCTTCTGCACCAAGGTTTTTATTTCATAAACTTTTGAGTTGTGTTTCAAATAAAACAACAGCGTTTAATGAAATACCATTGAAGATTCAATGCCTGGGCTATGTTATTTTAAACAATAAAGATTACAACTACTCCCAGGAGATCTTCAATGACTTGATAAAAAATGTTGATAGCAAATCATTCTTACTTTTTCCAAGATTCTTAAGCTATTATTTTAATCAAAAATTTGAAAAAGAGAATGAAAATTTGCTCAAACAAGGTGTCTATTTTCAAATAAAAGGTTTAACAAATGAAACATTTTCCAGAATGATGGCACCAATAAAAACAAAAGCAGAGGTGCCTGAGCAGAATTTAGCAGCTACCACTGCTCCTCAGGCATCCACTGTTGAGCCCACTGCTCCAGGTGATCATAGCAGCACTACCACTGCTTTGAAACCCACACCTGACATTACCAAAAAGACTAAAAGAAAATCTTCCAAAAAGCCCACCAAACCCAAGAAAAAGGCAACTCTGGAAGATGAGATCCCAGAGCAACTGCCTGTGACAACACAAATGTCATCACAAACCACTGCTGCTACTTCCTCACAGCAGTTGGTAGAAAGATCTCCACCATTTCCTAAAACTCATCATGCATCCTCACAAAAGGATCAGGTTGTAATCACAGGGACTCCACAATATGAAGCTCTGGACCCAATCGGATCCATCTTCCTCAGTCCTGATCCCAAGGACATGTCTCTTTCAACTCCCATACCCTCACCAATAATATTACCACAATCCATGCTACCTTTGTTGCATGCAGTTGATATAGCTCAGACACAAACCAGTTCCACTCTATCACCTGTGTGACACCCGTGTCACTGCGACCATCAAACAAATGCCAAACCAATGAAATAATGTATTTCATACTTTGGACTTGTATAAATATGTGTATCTTTTGCACATATCAACTCATGTTCGATTTCAAGCTCTAAATCGCTTTCTGGAAGGTTATACACGCACTGATGCGTAAATATAACCAGTTTAATGCAACGAACACTCCAGAATAGTGAAATAGGCTTAACATACCTTAAATAACCTTTACATAACTTAGATATAAGTTTTGGAAGGTTTGGTGTGGTGAAATCAAAGTTTAATCGCTTACATGGACTAAAGTTGACAAACTGCGAAAGTATGCCAATTTGAACTGTAACAGACATTCCGGAACATGACCATAAGTTAAACATACCATAAATATCCTTTACATAGCTTAGAAATAGGCTTTGAGGGGTTCGGTGTGCTAAAATAAACTTTTGGGTCATTCAGGGACTAAAAGTGTCAAAAAGTGCACAAGTTTGCATTTTCGCGCATAACTTACGTTCTGAATACATCCGGACATCCAAAAATTTATGTAAGCACTAAAACATTTTATTTTAGTGTTCGGCATAAGAAAAATCCATGCGTCGCGTCATTTGGATCAGTTTTGCACTTTCGGGACCAGATTCGATGTATTAGCCGTTGTTTAATTCACAACCACACATTCTAACAATGCTTAGTCAGCGGATAAGGATGGAATTTAGGCACCATGACATTTCAACACATGTATGGATGGAATTTAAACACCTAAACACCATGACATTTCAACACATGTATGGATGGAATTTAAACACCTAAACACCATGACATTTCAACACATGTATGGATGGAATTTAAACACCTAAACACCATGACATTTCAACACATGTATGGATGGAATTTAAACACCTAAACACCATGACATTTCAACACATGTACGGATGGGATTAAGGCACGTTTTCCATGAAACGATCTTAACGGTTCGGGTATTCCTATAAATACCCCATACCCCCCATTGCTAAAATCACTAGAATTCTGATTTGAGAACCTCTAGGTTGAAACCATTGTTTCATACCTGAGATTCTTGAATCGGGATTAGCATTCGGGGACCCTTCGTAAGTATTCTTTCGTTCTTTTCCTTATTTTATTGCTTTTCGAGTCCGAAAGTCAAACTTTGTTTGACTTTCAGCGTTGACCAGTAATGGTCAATGCGAAGTTCTTTTGAACTTCGCAACGTGAGTGTAATCACGTTGGTCATAGTCCCTTGGGACAATGCCCACTGATTACCACGTTGTCTAGGGTCGTAGGGTAAGCGATCTGATGAATCGCTTATACCTCGAACCCGACCCTTTTGGTCGATCATTAGGATCCGACCAAACACAGTAGGTGACCATAGTGTATAGAGAATAACCTTCCCAGGTTATACCTTATGGTCACATCGTTTAAGTAGTTGTATGATAGGTAGTTTATATGCCTTAGGTAAATTACCAGAATACCCTTTTCAAGTATAATTGGTAATTAAGCATATGTAACCTAAACCTTTGTCACATAACTGATTATGGAATATGTTTAGGCATATAACACTTGTCATAGGGCTAGTTAGGCGGTCCGAACGCGTTTCACGCGAACGACGCGTTAAAGTAGCATAAGCTACCTAAACGGGTCGTAATGGGTCGAAATCACTTAGGTTAAGTTTCATTTAGTAAGTAGGCTTTGTTAAACCAAATGACACGAGTCTCTACACTCGTTTGGTTTACAAACCCTAATGCTACCCAATCTTCCGATCTAGGTCCGGTTAATTAACATAGTTACCTATATTAGGTGCCGTTTGATATCCGCGATCTCTAGCATTGTTTGGTTGTTACTCAACGACTACTGAGCAATCCCAAGTGAGTACATAGACCCCTCTTTTACTGTTTTTCCAAACTGTTTTGGGGTGGAACACATGTGCCTACTTGTTACTTTCATGCTTTCCTGTTTTCCCATCATATACTGCTATGTTCGTTAGTACATTATAGTACATGATTTCATTTCATTTCATGCTATGTATTGCCA
This sequence comes from Helianthus tuberosus, assembly GCA_030545235.1. Taxonomy (NCBI): domain Eukaryota; kingdom Viridiplantae; phylum Streptophyta; class Magnoliopsida; order Asterales; family Asteraceae; genus Helianthus; species Helianthus tuberosus. The sequence goes on from CM060413.1 coordinate 200,307,637, forward strand.
ATTGTGTGCATTAATTAGTACATCGTTTACATGACATTTTGACATTGACATTTGACATATACATTTCGGCATAGACATTTTAACATGATTGACATTTGATCATGCATTTCCCACAAAACATAACTTTGATTTAAAACAAGTTTTACTTCAATACTTTGTTTCTGTGCATATGGTTTAGTTGAGACATTTCACTTGCCATACATGACATCTTGACATAGACATTTGACATGGATATTTGACATAGACATTTTGATATGATTTACATCTTGACATGAACACTTTGACATATTACCCAATACATTTGACAATTGATTTAAACATAGACTTCTTACATTGATTGGTTTGGTTTGATTAAGTGATTAAGTAACGATGCGTGTGTAATATGATACAAGCATGGTGGATACGCCGCTGGTACTTCCTATATATAAGTGTTTGTATGGTATTACATATCATAGCGTTATTTGAATCATTTCAGTTTGAGACATAGAACATTTTATACAAATAACATACTTTTCACAAGACATTGATTTATAAACATCTTATCTTATGCAAACATATTTTACTTGGTTATTCATTTAACCTTACATTTATTTATACTTATCATCTGAACTCCTTGTTTTTCAAATGATTTACAAAGCAAAGCAAACTAAAAGGTTCATGACTAAACATTTTCTCAAACATAAGTCATGAAACCTATTTTCACAAAACCTATGTATCTCACAGGCATTTTTATGCTGACGTACCTATTTTCACATGTGTTTTTCAGGAACTGTTGCATAAGATGATCAAGATACACATAGGCAGACTTGGGCTTTAGTGACAATAAAAGATGCAAGACTAGTTAATTATGTTGTATTTTCTTGTTTGTTAAGACATTGTAACACTTTTAAATCAATAAAACGAAACTTCAATTGCCATGGATTTGAAACAATTAATTCTGTTACAACACTCCCCGACATTTCCGCCACGTTTGTATGTTCTACGTGGTCGGGGTGTGACAGAAAAGATGGTATCAGAGCCAATGGTTATAGGGAATTAGGTTATTAGTAATTAGTAATGCTTTGACCTAGTCTATAACCTTCTTAGGACCCTAACGCGAGTTTACTTGTGTTTAGTCATAAAACAATACCGTCACCTATCCTTAGGTGACTACCACAACAAGAACATAAATTTCAAAACCGCTTTGAAAACTAATCATCTGTTCTAGGATGATTGATTACAAGGTTTTGAACCCTCTATTGTAAGGTTTTGAACCCTCTGTTATATGGTTTTGAACCCCTTTGAGTTTTCAAATTCTCGTCAAGGTTTTGGGTTTTAAATAATGTGAACACGTGCAAACTGGAAGGGTGAATGCCTGTATTCTGGGTTTTCTGTCTAGGCAAGCACTTCGTATACATCTCATCAGACGCGAGACCAGTTGTGCTTACCTGGGAATTCTTGGGATGAGTGTTCACTTATAGGCGAGCATGTCTTCGCGATACATTATATTGACCCGCTTACTTTGATTAGTCACTGTCTCATTTGTTTGCCTTTGGTAACAAACAAATGGTCACAATCTAAATGCCTTGTCATTTTCTTTTGACTATCTTTCGCTTGTTTCCTCCTATACCTTTTGTTATCTTCAAGATGCTTCTTCATCGCAACGACAATGTCCGAACCAGGTGCTGCAATTACCCAGCGAATAGGCGACTTACTCCAGAGGACCGTTGACTTAGCTATCACCATGACACGCCTCAGGGATGAAGCTGTATAAGGGAACTGCTCCTTGGTGCAATCAATGCCATCGTCATTATTCAAATCAAATACCTTGTTTCAAATGTACCCACGGTGGACGATGGAGACATTTGGTTAACATGTGCCGCTTTGCAATCCAAAGCAAAGCTGTTACAAATCCTGCTGCTGCTCAACCTTCAAACTCTGCTTCATATGTCGCTTGGCATATCTGGCGCCTCAACCTCATGAACTTTCTACTTTGTGTATCGACGTAAGCACGCCTAGTGCAAGGTGTCGGAACACTCTCGTTACACAAACTCCAAAATCCATGTAGGATCTTTCTATCCTCATAATTAGATCCTTGTGGATGGGTATCATTCATCGGAGTCCTTAATTGAATTCTTTGTATGATTCAATACTTACATCACAATTCAATAGGGACAAAGCTGAATTTCTTTTAAGATTATTATATCTTCATAGATAGATTCTTGAAATGATTAAAGTGCCAAATGAAATCCACGAATTGGATTCCTGGTGTGCTTTAAGTATCCGCGTCCAAAGATAACAAATTAATAACCAAGTTAAACAACTATGTGATTATGTGCTTATGTGTTTCCTTTTATGTTTTTGGTGTAATCCAAGTTTTGTTATCCAAATCCTCGTAGAATCTTCCATATCTTTGTATAAGGAAATTCAAAGTAGGATATCCAAAGGTACTATATTAAATCCTCAATGGGATTTTACGTAATAGTAAAGACCCTCGGATTATATTGTACTATTCCATAATTAGACCCCTGAGTGGTCTAGGTAAACAGATTGATCCAAAAATCTGGTTAGGAATATCATGTGATGATATAGCTGAAAGGACTCCTTGGTGGTCTAATTAAAAGGATCCTTTGTTGATCTAATTAAAAGGACCCTATGGTAGTCTAGTCACACTCATCACAGGTTTGATTATCCTCCCCACAAACATTTCAAGACAAGTTGTGCGGACTATGCAAGGAATTGCGTAATTATGGATGCATACATAATTATGAAATTCAGTGCACAGAAACCACAGTGAATTTTGTCATGTGTCTAGAGTCTATTCCGTTCATTTTTGTTTCTGAAGATGTAAAATGACTATTCCGTTCATTTTTGTTTCTGAAGATGTAAAATGACTATTCCGTTCATTTTTGTTTCTGAAGATGTAAAATGACTATTCCGTTCATTTTTGTTTCTGAAGATGTAAAATGACTATTCCGTTCATTTTTGTTTCTGAAGATGTAAAATGACTATTCCGTTCATTTTTGTTTCTGAAGATGTAAAATGACTATTCTGTTCATTTTTGTTTCTGAAGATGTAAAATGACTATTCCGTTCATTTTTATTTCTGAAGATGTAAAATGACTATTCTGTTCATTTTTGTTTCTGAAGATGTAAAATGACTTTTCTGTTTTGTTTCTGAAGATGTAAAATGACTATTCTGTTCATTTTTGTTTCTGAAGATGTTGTGGAAAATGACTATTCTGTTCATTTTTGTTTCTGAATAATGCCTGTTGAAAATAACTCCGTTCATTTTTCATTTCTGAAAAATGTTCGTTAAAGAGAAATTACAGGATTACGTCTTGTTCATCTTTGATGGTTATTTAACACAAAGTCACAAATAGACTCCTACGAATTAATTTCGAGACGAAATTTCCTAAAGTAGGGGAGACTGTGACACCCGTGTCACTGCGACCATCAAACAAATGCCAAACCAATGAAATAATGTATTTCATACTTTGGACTTGTATAAATATGTGTATCTTTTGCACATATCAACTCATGTTCGATTTCAAGCTCTAAATCGCTTTCTGGAAGGTTATACACGCACTGATGCGTAAATATAACCAGTTTAATGCAACGAACACTCCAGAATAGTGAAATAGGCTTAACATACCTTAAATAACCTTTACATAACTTAGATATAAGTTTTGGAAGGTTTGGTGTGGTGAAATCAAAGTTTAATCGCTTACAGGGACTAAAGTTGACAAACTGCGAAAGTATGCCAATTTGAACTGTAACAGACATTCCGGAACATGACCATAAGTTAAACATACCATAAATATCCTTTACATAGCTTAGAAATAGGCTTTGAGGGGTTCGGTGTGCTAAAATAAACTTTTGGGTCATTCAGGGACTAAAAGTGTCAAAAAGTGCACAAGTTTGCATTTTCGCGCATAACTTACGTTCTGAATACATCCGGACATCCAAAAATTTATGTAAGCACTAAAACATTTTATTTTAGTGTTCGGCATAAGAAAAATCCATGCGTCGCGTCATTTGGATCAGTTTTGCACTTTCGGGACCAGATTCGATGTATTAGCCGTTGTTTAATTCACAACCACACATTCTAACAATGCTTAGTCAGCGGATAAGGATGGAATTTAGGCACCATGACATTTCAACACATGTATGGATGGAATTTAAACACCTAAACACCATGACATTTCAACACATGTATGGATGGAATTTAAACACCTAAACACCATGACATTTCAACACATGTATGGATGGAATTTAAACACCTAAACACCATGACATTTCAACACATGTATGGATGAAATTTAAACACCTAAACACCATGACATTTCAACACATGTATGGATGGAATTTAAACACCTAAACACCATGACATTTCAACACATGTATGGATGGAATTTAAACACCTAAACACCATGACATTTCAACACATGTACGGATGGGATTAAGGCACGTTTTCCATGAAACGATCTTAACGGTTCGGGTATTCCTATAAATACCCCATACCCCCCATTGCTAAAATCACTAGAATTCTGATTTGAGAACCTCTAAGTTGAAACCATTGTTTCATACCTGAGATTCTTGAATCGGGATTAGCATTCGGGGACCCTTCGTAAGTATTCTTTCGTTCTTTTCCTTATTTTATTGCTTTTCGAGTCCGAAAGTCAAACTTTGTTTGACTTTCAGTGTTGACCAGTAATGGTCAATGCGAAGTTCTTTTGAACTTCGCAACGTGAGTGTAATCACGTTGGTCATAGTCCCTTGGGACTATGCCCACTGATTACCACGTTGTCTAGGGTCGTAGGGTAAGCGATCTGATGAATCGCTTATACCTCGAACCCGACCCTTTTGGTCGATCATTAGGATCCGACCAAACACAGTAGGTGACCATAGTGTATAGGGAATAACCTTCCCAGGTTATACCTTATGGTCACATCGTTTAAGTAGTTGTATGATAGGTAGTTTATATGCCTTAGGTAAATTACCAGAATACCCTTTTCAAGTATAATTGGTAATTAAGCATATGTAACCTAAACCTTTGTCACATAACTGATTATGGAATATGTTTAGGCATATAACACTTATCATAGGGCTAGTTAGGCGGTCCGAACGCGTTTCACGCGAACGACGCGTTAAACTAGCATAAGCTACCTAAACGGGTCCTAATGGGTCGAAATCACTTAGGTTAAGTTTCATTTAGTAAGTAGGCTTTGTTAAACCAAATGACACGAGTCTCTACACTCGTTTGGTTTACAAACCCTAATGCTACCCAATCTTCCGATCTAGGTCCGGTTAATTAACATAGTTACCTATATTAGGTGCCGTTTGATATCCGCGATCTCTAGCATTGTTTGGTTGTTACTCAAGGACTACTGAGCAATCCCAAGTGAGTACATAGACCCCTCTTTTACTGTTTTTCCAAACTGTTTTGGGGTGGAACACATGTGCCTACTTGTTACTTTCATGCTTTCCTGTTTTCCCATCATATACTGCTATGTTCGTTAGTACATTATAGTACATGATTTCATTTCATTTCATGCTATGTATTGCCAATTGTGTGCATTAATTAGTACATCGTTTACATGACATTTTGACATAGACATTTGACATAGACATTTCGGCATAGACATTTTAACATGATTGACATTTGATCATGCATTTCCCACAAAACATAACTTTGATTTAAAACAAGTTTTACTTCAATAGTTTGTTTCTGTGCATATGGTTTAGTTGAGACATTTCACTTGCCATACATGACATCTTGACATAGACATTTGACATGGATATTTGACATAGACATTTTGATATGATTTACATCTTGACATGAACACTTTGACATATTACCCAATACATTTGACAATTGATTTAAACATAGACTTCTTACATTGATTGGTTTGGTTTGATTAAGTGATTAAGTAACGATGCGTGTGTAATATGATACAAGCATGGTGGATACGCCGCTGGTACTTCCTATATATAAGTGTTTGTATGGTATTACATATCATAGCGTTATTTGAATCATTTCAGTTTGAGACATAGAACATTTTATACAAATAACATACTTTTCACAAGACATTGATTTATAAACATCTTATCTTATGCAAACATATTTTACTTGGTTATTCATTTAACCTTACATTTATTTATACTTATCATCTGAACTCCTTGTTTTTCAAATGATTTACAAAGCAAAGCAAACTAAAAGGTTCATGACTAAACATTTTCTCAAACATAAGTCATGAAACCTATTTTCACAAAACCTATGTATCTCACAGGCATTTTTATGCTGACGTACCTATTTTCACATGTGTTTTTCAGGAACTGTTGCATAAGATGATCAAGATACACATAGGCAGACTTGGGCTTTAGTGACAATAAAAGATGCAAGACTAGTTAATTATGTTTTATTTTCTTGTTTGTTAAGACATTGTAACACTTTTAAATCAATAAAACGAAACTTCTATTGCCATGGATTTGAAACAATTAATTCTGTTACAACACTCCCCGACATTTCCGCCACGTTTGTATGTTCTACGTGGTCGGGGTGTGACAACCTGTCACTGAGAGTATACTCCCACAAGTGACTGGGTCTGATGCTACTACTCCTGCTATCCCAGCAACAATTGAGGAGGTTACACCCCCTGAGTTACAAGTAACTCTCGATGGTAGTTCAAGTGGAGCAGCAACTACAACTGATGGATCAACAGATCTTCAGTTGGACAGTTGTTTCATTAGTAAGACTCCCTTGAAGGCAATATCTTCCATAGCACCATCGGTAACCACCAGTGAGTTGGTTCTAACCACTGGTACCATTGAAGGTTTATCAAGTGCTGAAGAAAGAAGTCCCCAGTACTAAGAACAAGGGGCATCAATGAGTGATTTTTGGGACTCAGTTCCTAAGTCACACATTGATACAACCACTGCTGGTGGGGATTCAGATGATCCCATTAAAGTGGGTGATGATTCAAAATATCAGGAATTGACGGGCAGAGTTGAAAAACTGGAAACCTCAGTTGCTGAAATAAAGGATATGGTGCAAGAGATTTTAAAAGCTCAAAAAGCACAATCCACTGCTGTTCCACCTCAAGCACCTGCTCCACCACAAGCATTTACTGCAAATGAGCTCTGGAATATTTTCCAGCCCTTACTTGAAAAACAAAAACAGATGGCTGATCAGCAGCATGAAATACATGTGAAAATGCTGACAAACATGGTGGAGTCGAGATTTAAAGATACTCAAGCAGACATAAAGGCTATAAAGGCCAGCATACAAAAGACTGCCCATGGTGAAAAAGTTCCTTCAACCATCTTCTTCATGGATAAACCCCTTCCAGATAATGCCAAAAAGGGGGAGAAAATCCAGTTGAAGAAAAAGGGAATTGAAGATGGCCTGTATATTGAACCAGAACAAGAAAAACAGCCATCTAAATCCTCAACAGGGTCAAAATCTCAAACCACAAAATCTCATATTTCCATCTAAACAGCTGATACACCAGTAGTTACAAAAACTGCTAGCAGTCGCCAAACAGCTGTCATCTCATCAACACACACAACTTCACCACACACCACCAAAACCACTGCCCTACCACCATTACCTCCTGTCATAAAACAGAAGACAACAGATGTTAAAACATCTGTTGTAATGACAACAGCAGTTGGAACACCAGTTGTTTCAACAGCTGTTAGTCAATCACAAACACAAACCACTGCCATTCAATCTCAACCACTGAGCCACCCAAGACATCATCAGCCTCTCCTACAATAAAAAGGAGAAGGATTTTCATATCTGATGACTCACCACCATCAAAAACTACCTCACCATCTTCATCCCCTGCTCAAAAGCAGAAGACATCTACTGACACATCAGTAGTTGTAATGACAACAGCAGTTGAAACACCAGTTGTTTCAACAGCTGTTAGTCAACCATCCACCACTGCTCTTATCATTCCTGCATCACAACAAAAAACCTTTTCATCAGTAAAGCTCCACAAAAGAAAAAGAGAAACAACTCAAGTCACTGATGAGAAATATGATCCTGTTGCCGCGAAATATCCACTGGAACTAGATGCTGTGAAAAATGAGATGAGACAATTTTACACCGAGGAAGATCCCTCAAATAGAAGATTCCCTTCCCTCATTGGTTTCATAGTTCCAGAAAACATGGATGAATATCTCGAATTAAAAGCAAGGCAGGCAAGGATTCGAGCTAAACTTGAATGCAAAGATGAAGGTGATGAAGCCATTGCAGAAAGAATGGTACTCTTGCTCACAAAGGTCAAGCTAATGGAAGACTTTGCACATGATCTAAGCAAAGAAAAGGCAGAACAATGAAAAGCAATAAGAAAAGAGTATCTTGCATATATAATGAAAGAAAAATTCTATTCAGCTGTTGAAAAGCAGTTTGAAGAATGGCCAATAATCGCTCTAAAGCATGAAGCTAACAGGATTGAAAGAATTAAAAATGATCCAAGTAAGAAGAAGACATTTCCAAATTGGAATAAGTACAAAAAGCTAAATGCTGATCTTACTTCTGAATACAAAAAGAAAAAGCAGGAACTGATAGATGCTAAGGTGGATACTGCTGAAGCCATAGCAAAATGGACAAAGCAGTATACCGATGAGGCTTATGAACGGCTGAAGAAAAGAAAGATAACAGTCTCAGGCACTTCTAAAAGGCCAGACTACAACAAGATAGAACAACAGCTGGATGCTCTCAAGACACTGATCACATCAAAAGTTAGCCCGAGCCTTGTGAAAAACCAAGAGAAAGGGAAACTGCTAACCAGTGAAGAAGAAAAAGAAAAGGAAGCTGAGTACTTCACAGAAGCCATCAAGAAAATGGGTCTAAAAGAAGATAGTTCAATGAGCCTTCAAAACCTTTTCAAAAAGGTACTAACCAAACCTGCATCACCAAACATTTCAGCAGATATCTCAGACAGTGAGCTTGATCAACAAGAGACACAAGAACAAATTGACAAAGAAGTTGCAGAAGATATAGCTGCAGCAAATGAAGTCATAGAAGAAGCTTTCAAAAGAATGTCTGAAGTTCAGGATACTGCTTTACAATTTTTCTCAAGGCCAATATCTCAAAGCTCATCAATGAATAAATCTCTCCCAAGAAACCCATTGGGTTTAAAAGTACTAAAGTGGATGTCTGATCAAAAGAGCCACGTATTGACTCTAATCAGATCCAATGGCGAAGTGAAGTACATATCAACGAAAGAAGCACTAGGCCTTAGTGTTGAAGATTTGCAGGATCTCCTTGAACTTACACTGTACCGGGATGAAGATGATACAAGTTCTCAGGATTTTGAGCTGAAATTTAAAGAACAAGTCAAAGAACTTCTGATGAGGAATAAAGATCCAGAATAATGAAGGGTTTTGGCATTATCTGTTCCAGGGGGAGATTGTTGGGATTGAACCCTACCAGAAGAACAGATAATGAAAGCCAAAACCAGACCACGACAGTGGATTCACAATAAACAGCAGTTTACACTAAGTATGTGACAACTCAAGTTTCAAGGTCTTTACTCGATTTATCTAGTAACTATTTCTAAGTGTGTTTATATATTTATGTGTTAATATACTGATTTTTGTGTTAATATATATTGGTGATATTATAATTAATAAAAGGAACCATAGCTGAAAATTTAGACCTCATGAAAACATTCTGGAAAGTGCTTTCGTCACCTGCACATGGGCAAATCAATAATGGGTTTTAGACCTACTAGTGGAGCAGGTGTAGTTGTTATGATGGAGCAGGTGTAATTATTATAATGGAGCAGTTATAACCTTTACGTTAAGTTTAAGTAACATAAATCCTTTCGAAATCTCACTGCTCATATTCTCTCTACCATTTGAACTGACATCAAACTTGTCACTCTCTCTCTCTCTCTCGTTTTGCTTTAAACCGACGGCTGCCTCTCTCCTTCGAAAACCAGACTTTGTTTGATCATTCTCAGTTTCGGTTAGTGAATTATACGTTCCGTAGTTTAGTTCTAAATTTCGAATACATAATCTGATCAGTATATATTTGTATGCGAAACATAATTAGATTGGGTGACATTATGTGTTGAATCAAGCTGTGCATATCGTAATGATTGTTTAGATCTCGTTGCATGTTCACTGTAATGTTTGATGATTATATAAATCTGATGTTTAATGACTAAGTATTACTGTTATGTATGTGTGGGTGATCGTTTGATGATATGGATTAGTGTGTAGTGTAGTAATCGGCATATTATCAGAAGATTATTTAGAGTTCTGTGTATTGTGTTAAAGAAGATGATGTACTAGACGAAATCAGGAGCAGACGAAAACACTATGTGTTTTCGTCAAACATGGATTCGACGAAAACCCCAACCACGTGAAAGCTGGACGAAATCACTAAGTGATTTCGGCCCAATAATAAGTGTATTCGGCCCATAAGTGATTTCGGCTCAATAAAGGGTTTTCGGCAATAAGTGTATTCGGCCCATAAGTGGATTTCGGCCCAAAAAGGAATTTCGCCTAAATGTGGTTTTCGTCCAATTGATCTGATAGCTTGTTAACTGTGTTAGTTAGTTAACCCAGTTAGTTTAGTTACTCACCTTATTAATTCTGTTAGTATGATAACTCAGTTAGTTAAGTTAACTCTATGGAAATAAGTAACTTAGTTAGGTGAGTAACCTTAATAATTGATAATACTGTTAGTTGTAAATTCTATTTAACATGATACTGTTAAATATGTTATATTAACCAGGTTATGGATGTTAAGGCTGTTTAGTTTATTAACTTGGTTAGATATGCTAACCTTAATAAACTAGTTAACCCTGTTAAGTTGGTAACTTTGTTAAGTCTATTACTTTTGTTAGTCTGTTAATGGATAACCTGGTCAAAATAGACTGTGAAAGCCTTTATGTGAAACATGAATTACATGAGTTGGATTAACTGTTTACATGATACAAGATGCTAATGTCTAAGCACTCTGTGATATTACTGTGACATAGATCGTATGTGAAACATTACAAACATGTACTGATTGAGTATACGTGCATACTATAGGACTTGATTGATTATTTGCGAGCACATAGTTTAGCATACCGAGCAAACCAAGGTGAGTTCACACTAGCCAAGGCATGGGATTCCCGGTGGGTTGGGAATGGGATTGAATAACTACTCGTACAACCATTACTATTAAACTACTTATTACTGTCCTTGGATTGAAGGGCACGTACGTAAAACCTACGTACAGTTATACTTATTACTGTCCTCGGATTGAAGGGCACGTACGTAAAACCTACGTACACGATCATAAGACCATCAGTTCTATCAAAGGAAGTCCCTCATTTATCGACTTAATCGCCGAGACCTATGGCGAGCGGGTCATTAGTAGATAGCGCTATTAGGTTTAACAAACCTCACACCGTGTCGTCCGAACGGGCGTGTACTAATGGACTATGGGCAAAGGGTCAATGCTGATAGACATTGACTTAGGGCACCTCTTATATTTTCGTAGCAGTCGATACGCGTGGTCTAGTAACACATGGGAAGCCCCCACTAATCATCGCACAGATGCCTGGATTGGCCGCGATAAGGATTAATACGATACATGGTTTTCAAAACGAACAAATGATTTACGAAATGAATACTATAACCAAATAACCAACTGTGAACTCGCTCAACATTGTTGTTGATTCGTTGTTACATGCCTTGCAGGCCTTTAGGTGCATATCAAAGGGACTTGCTATCTGAGAAGCTGGAGTGGTCATGGGTCGAGACACATGGAAACGCAATATAAGACTAAGAGCTTACATATGGTTTTATAAACACTTAACGAGTCAAATATGCTTCCGCTGTAAACTGTGAAATATTGTAACATTGTAACACTTGCTGTTTATAAATGAAAGTATTATTTATCTATGCTTATGAGTTCAATGTGATTGATGGTTAAGATCCTGGTCAGTCACGACTCCAAGCGGTGATACTCCGCGTGTGGATTTTGGGGGTGTGACAGATTGGTATCAGAGCCATTGGTTATAGTGAACTTGGTTTTAAAAAGGGGAAACTGTTTTTGTAAAACCAGACTATAACCGGACAGATTCTGAAAACGGGAATACAACCATGACACTCAGCTCCAGATTGCAAGGTTCGTCCCTCTTATACTCATTGTACTACATAGCTAGTGAACACCTACATACGATAATGCATGTGATAGCACGTTTAGCACACCGATATGAATTCATGAACACTTTCACGTACTAAGTGACCGATAGGGTGGTCTTTCCCTAAACCTTCATAACATACGCTATGTGATACTCTTTGATTCCTACTTGAGTGTGGGGAACCATTTGACATGAGTTAAGAGGAGCTGAGATGAACATGCAAATCACAATATTATTGTGGGTGCACACATAATAATAATGTGGGGTGCATGTGAGTCCCAGTAAGGCTTAACAAGTGGAAAAGGGGTTCTGTCCCGTTATTTGATCAATATGAAACATGACCAACCTATAGGGGCCATAGCAGTAATTGTCCCCCTACTCAAACATAAACGTGAACTTCTCAATTATAGTTGGATCCTTTCGAAACTCGGTGTTGACGAGTATTACCTGAGCACCCATTAGAACGTCTAGCAAACCACGTAGAATGTTAGGTGCTTGTACAAACGTCCTTGAGTTGGATGTCCCTGCGTAGAATGATTGAACGATACCCTTTCTTGCCCCTCCTCGTCTCTTGAAACTCATGGATTGACGTCTCTGATCCCGAAGTGTGATCACTTCCGCAACACTCTCGTATCAGATAGCGAACCACTTGAACCACTCGTAACGACGACGGACAGGAGGATAAGCGTAGCACCTTACCGACCTCTGTACGGGTTAGGTTAAAACATCATCAACCCAAGGAACAATGACAGTTTTGGGAGTTCTTTAACCTGAAGATGACGGGGTCAGAGATAGAAGCATACACGAAACGGTCCAACGAAGTGGCAGTGTTATGTCCAACTATGGTGGATCCTTCCATTAAGCGCATTGAGCTGTACCTCAAAGGCTTAGTACCAGAAATTCAAAGTCATGTGACTTCTGCTAACCTTGCTACTATTCAAGATGTTACTCGTCTTGCTCATCGTCTCACAGACCAGGCAGTGGAACAGAACAGGCTGCCTAAACGTATCAGTACTACTACTACCACTACTATTACTTCTGCTATTCCTAGTGACAACAAGCAAAAATGGGATGGAACCTCCAGCAAGGGTTCGACTTCAGTTCAGTCCCAGGCACAGCAGCGAAAGATTGATGATTACCAGAGCCCCAGTCAGCAGTCTTCTGGTAGTCAAAGGCAGGGTGGATATCGAGGAAATCACCCAAAATGCAACAGATGCAACAGACACCACAGTGGTCAGTGGAACAAGGTTCGTTGTCAGAGGTGTCTCAAGATTGATCATGAAGCCAAAGATTTCAGGAGTTCACAACCTGCACATCAGAATCGTCAGCAGTAACAGCGAGCACCGCAGAACCAGCAACAACAATACTCAGGGTAACGGGAATAACAACGGGGGTAATAACGTCAGCAATGGTGCCAGGGGTCGAGTGTTCATGGTTGGTCAGGGTGATGCTAGAAATGACCCCAACGTTGTGATGGTTTCGACATCGTCATTGAGATGAATTGGTTACCCCAACAGCAAGCAGAGATCCTATGCAAGGAGAAGGTCATTCATATTCCCCGTACTGGCAAAGAACCTCTCGAAGTTCAAGGCGACAAGAGTGGTGTCGTGAGTGGCATCATCTCCTTCTTGAAGGCTCAGAAGTGTTTGCGAAAGGGCCACACAGCTGTTCTAGCACTTGTTACAGATACATCGAAGACAGAGAAGAAGTTAGAGGATATTTCTGTTGTACACGACTTTCTTCAAGTGTTTCCTGAAGAGTTACCTGGGTTACCGCCCCATCGCCAGGTCGAATTTCAGATCGAGCTAGCTCCTGGAGCAGCACCCATAGCTCGAGCGCCTTACCGCTTAGCTCCAACTGAACTGGAAGAACTGTCTAAGCAATTGCAAGAACTCTTAGAAAAAGGGTTTCATACGTCCTAGCTCTTCGCCCTGGGGAGCTCCAGTATTATTTGTGAAGAAGAAAGACGGTACTTTGCGCATGTGCATAGATTACCGCGAACTGAACAAGGTGACCGTGAAAAATCGCTATCCACTTCCACGCATCGACGACTTATTCGACCAGTTGCAAGGGTCGAGCTACTACTCCAAGATTGATCTGAGATCAGGTTATCATCAGCTGAGAGTCCGGGATGAGGACGTCTCCAAAACAGCATTCAGAACTCGCTACGGCCATTACGAGTTTTTGGTCATGCCATTCGGGCTAACGAACGCGCCTGCGGTTTTCATGGATCTTATGAACAGGGTGTGCAAACCTTATCTTGACAAGTTTGTTATTGTTTTCATTGATGACATCCTGATCTACTCGAAGAGTCGGGAGGAACACGAGCAACACTTACGACTTATGTTGGAACTCTTACGAACGGAACAGTTATACGCTAAGTTTTCAAAATGCGACTTCTGGCTTCGTGAAGTCCACTTTCTAGACCACGTGGTAAACAAGGATGGGATTCATGTCGATCCATCCAAGGTAGATTCGATTAAGAACTGGCCTGCACCTCGCACACCAACCGAAATACGCCAATTCTTGGGTTTGGCGGGTTATTATAGACGGTTCATCAAAGACTTCTCAAAGATTGCACAGCCGCTTACATTACTGACACAGAAAGGTGTTGCTTACCGTTGGAGTGATACACAGGAAACAGCGTTTCAGCACTTAAAGGATAGACTTTGTAGCGCACCTATCCTCTCATTGCCTGAAGGCACGGACGATTTTGTAGTCTACTGCGACGCATCTATCCAGGGTCTTGGATGTGTTGATGCAGCGGGATAAAGTCATTGCTTATGCTTCGCGCCAACTTAAGATTCACGAACGAAATTACACTACACACGATTTAGAGCTGGGAGCTGTTGTTTTTGCGCTCAAGATATGGCGACATTACCTGTATGGCACTAAATGCACCATCTACACCGATCACAGGAGTCTTGAGTATATTTTCAAGCAGAAAGAATTGAACATGCGACAACGTAGATGGGTCGAGCTACTGAACGATTACGAGTGTGCCATAAAGTACCATCCGGGCAAAGCCAATGTGGTGGCCGACGCCCTCAGTCGAAAGGATACTACACCTAGGCGTGTACGAGCGTTGCAACTCACTATTCAGTCTAGTCTTCCTTCTCAGATACGAGATGCTCAGATAGAAGCATTGAAACCAGGAAAACGTCAGGGCTGAAGCCCTACGCGGTTCAAGGCAACGGTTAGAACAAAAGGCAGACGGCGCCTACTATGTAATAGGACGCATTTGGGTCCCACACTATGGCAACCTACGAGAGCTTGTGATGGATGAGGCACACAAGTCTCGCTACTCAGTACATCCTAGTTCGGATAAGATGTACCACGACCTCAGAACTACATACTGGTGGCCTAGCATGAAGGCTCACATAGCAACTTACGTCAGCAGGTGTTTGACTTGTGCGAGAGTCAGAGCCGAACATCAAAAACCTTCAGGCCCCCTCCAACAACCTGAGATACCACAATGGAAATGCGAACAAATTTCCATGGATTTTGTTACTGGCCTACCCAGATCTCAGCGCGGAAATGACACTATATGGGTGATCGTGGATCGACTCACAAAGTCTGCACACTTCTTGGCTATTAAAGAAACAGACAAGTTTTCTACTCTAGCAGACGTTTACTTGAAAGAAGTGGTTTCGAGGCACGGAGTGCCCACCTCTATTATATCTGATCGTGATGCACGTTTTACTTCAGAACTGTGGCAAGCAATGCACAAATTTTTTGGCTCTCGTTTAGACATGAGCACAGCTTATCACCCTCAGACGGATGGTCAGTCTGAACGTACCATCCAAACCCTTGAAGACATGCTTAGGGCATGTGTGATTGATTTTGGCAATGGTTGGGAAAAACATCTGCCACTAGTGGAATTCTCGTATAATAACAGTTATCACGCCAGTATTCGGGCAGCTCCATTTGAGGCATTGTACGGGCGTAAATGCCGATCACCTCTTTGTTGGGCAGAGGTGGGTGATAGTCAAATCACTGGCCCAGAATTTGTGGTAGACACAACAGAAATGATTACTCAAATACGACAACGCATGGCGGCAGGTCGTGACCGTCAGAAAACCTACGCTGATAAAGGTAGGAAACCACTCGAGTTACAAGTTGGGGATCGAGTGCTACTCAAAGTTTCACCCTGGAAGGGTGTAGTTCGTTTTGGCAAAAGAGGCAAACTCAATCCACGTTACGTCGGACCATTTGAAGTCATAGAGAAAATAGGCAAAGTGGCCTACAAATTAAATCTGCCCGCATAACTCAGTGCAGTTCACAACGTTTTTCACGTGTCGAGTCTGAAGAAGTGCCTGTCAGATGAGACCTTCATAGTTCCTTTGAAGGAGCTCACTATCGACGATCAGTTGCGATTCGTCGAGGAACCAGTTGAAATCACGGATCGTGATGTTAAGGTCCTCAAACGCACTAGAATACCTCTTGTTCGAGTTTGTTGGAACTCCCGTCGTGGCCCAGAGTTTACCTGGGAACGAGAAGATCAAATGAAACTCAAATATCCACAGTTGTTCGAAAACAGTACAACTACTACTGAGGCTGAAGCTACTACAGAATTTCGGGACGAAATTCCAAATCAACGGGGGGATGATGTGACACCCCAGGAAAACCAGTAAACGATACAACACAACTAACTTCCTCAGTAACCACGTACTAAATTTCGGGACGAAATTTCTTTCAAGTTGGGGATAATGTGACAACTCAAGTTTCAAGGTCTTTACTCGATTTATCTAGTAACTATTTCTAAGTGTGTTTATATATTTATGTGTTAATATAATGATTTTTGTGTTAATATATATTGGTGATATTATAATTAATAAAAGGAACCATAGCTGAAAATTTAGACCACATGAAAACATTCTGGAAAGTGCTTTCGTCACCTGCACATGGGCAAATCAATAATGGGTTTTAGACCTACTAGTGGAGCAGGTGTAGTTGTTATGATGGAGCAGGTGTAATTATTATAATGGAGCAGTTATAACCTTTACGTTAAGTTTAAGCAACATAAATCCTTTCAAAATCTAACTGCTCATATTCTCTCTACCATTTGAACTGACATCAAACTTGTCACTCTCTCTCTCTCTCTCGTTTTGCTTTAAACCGACGGCTGCCTCTCTCCTTCGAAAACCAGACTTTGTTTGATCATTCTCAGTTTCGGTTAGTGAATTATACGTTCTGTAGTTTAGTTCTAAATTTCGAATACATAATCTGATCAGTATATATTTGTATGCGAAACATAATTAGATTGGGTGACATTATGTGTTGAATCAAGCTGTGCATATCGTAATGATTGTTTAGATCTCGTTGCATGTTCACTGTAATGTTTGATGATTATATAAATCTGATGTTTAATGACTAAGTATTACTGTTATGTATGTGTGGGTGATCGTTTGATGATATGGATTAGTGTGTAGTGTAGTAATCGGCATATTATCATAAGATTATTTAGAGTTCTGTGTATTGTGTTAAAGAAGATGATGTACTAGACGAAATCAGGAGCAGACGAAAACACTATGTGTTTTCGTCAAACATGGATTCGACGAAAACCCCAACCACGTGAAAGCTGGACGAAATCACTAAGTGATTTCGGCCCAATAATAAGTGTATTCGGCCCATAAGTGATTTCGGCTCAATAAAGGGATTTCGGCAATAAGTGTATTCGGCCCATAAGTGGATTTCGGCCCAAAAAGGAATTTCGCCTAAATGTGGTTTTCGTCCAATTGATCTGATAGCTTGTTAACTGTGTTAGTTAGTTAACCCAGTTAGTTTAGTTACTCACCTTATTAATTCTGTTAGTATGATAACTCAGTTAGTTAAGTTAACTCTATGGAAATAAGTAACTTAGTTAGGTGAGTAACCTTAATAATTGATAATACTGTTAGTTGTAAATTCTATTTAACATGATACTGTTAAATATGTTATATTAACCAGGTTATGGATGTTAAGGCTGTTTAGTTTATTAACTTGGTTAGATATGCTAACCTTAATAAACTAGTTAACCCTGTTAAGTTGGTAACTTTGTTAAGTCTATTACTTTTGTTAGTCTGTTAATGGATAACCTGGTCAAAATAGACTGTGAAAGCCTTTATGTGAAACATGAATTACATGAGTTGGATTAACTGTTTACATGATACAAGATGCTAATGTCTAAGCACTCTGTGATATTACTGTGACATAGATCGTATGTGAAACATTACAAACATGTACTGATTGAGTATACGTGCATACTATAGGACTTGATTGATTATTTGCGAGCACATAGTTTAGCATACCGAGCAAACCAAGGTGAGTTCACACTAGCCAAGGCATGGGATTCCCGGTGGGTTGGGAATGGGATTGAATAACTACTCGTACAACCATTACTATTAAACTACTTATTACTGTCCTTGGATTGAAGGGCACGTACGTAAAACCTACGTACAGTTATACTTATTACTGTCCTCGGATTGAAGGGCACGTACGTAAAACCTACGTACACGATCATAAGACCATCAGTTCTATCAAAGGAAGTCCCTCATTTATCGACTTAATCGCCGAGGCCTATGGCGAGCGGGTCATTAGTAGATAGCGCTATTAGGTTTAACAAACCTCACACCGTGTCGTCCGAACGGGCGTGTACTAATGGACTATGGGCAAAGGGTCAATGCTGATAGACATTGACTTAGGGCACCTCTTATATTTTCGTAGCAGTCGATACGCGTGGTCTAGTAACACATGGGAAGCCCCCACTAATCATCGCACAGATGCCTGGATTGGCCGCGATAAGGATTAATACGATACATGGTTTTCAAAACGAACAAACGATTTACGAAATGAATACTATAACCAAATAACCAACTGTGAACTCGCTCAACATTGTTGTTGATTCGTTGTTACATGCCTTGCAGGCCTTTAGGTGCATATCAAAGGGACTTGCTGTCTGAGAAGCTGGAGTGGTCATGGGTCGAGACACATGGAAACGCAATATAAGACTAAGAGCTTACATATGGTTTTGTAAACACTTAACGAGTCAAATATGCTTCCGCTGTAAACTGTGAAATATTGTAACATTGTAACACTTGCTGTTTATAAATGAAAGTATTATTTATCTATGCTTATGAGTTCAATGTGATTGATGGTTAAGATCCTGGTCAGTCACGCCTCCAAGCGGTGATACTCCGCGTGTGGATTTTGGGGGTGTGACAAAGTATCCTCCCTTGAAAGTAATTATAACATCTAATGGTCTTGCATCCACTGCCCGGATACAACTGCTGCTGTTCTTCTAACTACTGATGAAGCCAGAAGACTGCTGAGAACTAAGCACTGCTGTTACAATCTACTGAGGACAAAGCACTACCCAATCAAGGACTGATCAACCTTGAGGAAAGCACTGACATAAAGAGAGAGCAGTAGTTTAGTATATCATCTGTTTCATGTATAGTCAGTAGTTAAGGTTTAGCAGTGTTTGTATAAGACCAGTAGATACAGGTTGTTAGACTGTTAGACGTCGCTTTCATGGTGATGTCAGCTGAGATACATCAGTGGTTTGGTTTGCCTATAAATATAACAGTACCCTGTACTGTTATATTTGATTCGTTTTGAGTGAGTTTTTCTCCTCAATTCAATCCTTTCATCTTGTGCAATCAAACCTTGAGGTATCAGGCTGAGGGGGAGTTTTAGTTTGTAAGCATGCTTGTAATCTTTTGAATTACTTTGTAATCTTTTGACTGATGAAAAGCATTTGTTTATCTAAACTATTTTCTTCAGTGATTATGTTTATAAAGTTTGTAATTATATCCGCTGCACTTAAACTGTTTCATATCTACTTGAATTGTTAAAAACACACAAACAAGCACAATCACTAGAGCAACAGATCCTAACAAGGCACCCACCCTTCCAGTTTGCACGTGTTCACATTATTTAGACCCAAACTTTGACGAGATTTTGAAAACTTTGAAGGTTCAAAACCTTATAATAAATCATCCTAGAACAGATGACTAGTTTTCAAAGCGGATTCGAAATTCATGTTCTCATTGTGGTTGTCACCTAAAGATAGGCGACGGTATTATTTTATGACTAAACGCAAGTAAACTCGCGTTAGGGTCCTAGGAAGGTTATAGACTAGGTCAAAGCATTACTAATAACCTAATTCCCTATAACCATGAGCTCTGATACCAACTTTTCTGTCACACCCCAACCACGAAAAACAACAAATCATGGCGGAAACGTCGGGGAGTGTTGTAACAGAATCATTGTTTCATAACACATGCATTGAAGTTCTGTTTTATTAAATTAAATCTATTACATTACATTGAAATTAGAAACAAAACATGAACAAATAGACTTTCATTATTATTAAGTCACTAAGGCCTCGTCCGTTCCTATGTGAGCAAGCATCAATATCATCATCAAATATCACCAACTATGGTACCTGAAACACATGTGAAAATACGTCAGCATAAAATGCCGGCGAGTACATAGGATTTTATGAGAGTGTCAGATTCATGACTCATTTATGTTTTGAAAATATAACTTAAACACCTTTGTAAATTGATAATTAGAAAACTAAGTTTTGTAAAATGTTTGTAATGTAAATTGAAATAGCTAAGTCAAAACAGATTTGTTTTATAAAACCTCGATGCCATGAATCTTACTCAAAACATTTGTTTAAGTAAACCCAAATTGTAAATCGTTTTTGAATAAAACTCGAATGTTTTATATTGTTAGAAAAACCTTGTAATATAACTTTGTTTTGATAACCTTGCCCAAGTGATCTAGATAACGCAACGATATATAATGTGTTAAAAGCACTTATATATAGGAAGTACCAGCAGCGTATCCACCATGCTTTTAGCACATTATACCCGCCCCGTTACCTAATCACTTCCCTAACCCAACGGCTCAAACAGATTCAAACGGTTCACATAAATCAAACAGTTACAAACGGTTCACATAAATCAAACAGTTACAAACGGTTCACATAAATCAAACAGCTTCAAACGGTTCAAAATGTAAAACTATGTGTCCATATACTGGATGAGCATATGCAACAAAATTTAATATACAAAAATCAATGTGCTAGCATGCTAAGTGAACATACATAGCAAAACATAATGAAATCATGTACTATACGTGTACTAATGAACATAGCATGTATATATTATAAAAGCACGTAAAACATGAAAGTAACAAGTAGGCACATGTGTATCACCCCAAAACAGTTGAAAACGGAAAAAGAGGGGACTATGTACTCACTTGAGGATGCTAAGAAGTCTTGACTAACAACCAAGCAAAGCTAGAGGGATCACGGAAATCAAACGACACCTAATATAGGTAACTACGTTAATAAACAGACCTAAATCGGAGGATCGGATAAAATGAGGTTTCGTAAACCAAATGAGTCTAGGGACTCATGTAATATGGTTTAACAAATCCTACATTCTAAAACGAAACCTAACCTAAGTGCTTACGAACCATTACGACTCGTTAAGATAGCTTACGCCACTTTAACGCGTCGTTCTCGTAAAACGCGTTCGGACCGCCTAACTAGTCCTATGACAAGTATTATATGCCTTAACATGTTTAATAATGTTGCCTAATCAATTTTGATGCCAAAATTTATGTTACATATGCTTAAAATGAATTTGTGCGTAAAAAGGGCATTTTGGTCATTTTCCTAAGTCATATAAACTACCTATCATACAACTAACTAAACGAAGTGACCATAAGGTATAACCTCGAAAGGTTATTCCCTATAAAACTATGGTCACAATAAATGCTTGGTCGGATCCTAATGATCGACCAAACGGGTCGGGTTCAAAAGTCTATGCGGTTGTTTAGACCGCTTATCTTACGTCCCTATATAAGCACTAAACTAAAAGTGACGAGTTAAACATGTTAAAACATGTTTAACGAAGTTGGAAAACAAATTTGATATCAAAACAAAAGGTTTTGATACCTAAGAATAGTTTGGTTGCAAAATACGTATGAATACGCATTTTGACCGAAACTATGACTCGTCACTACACCTAATCAACGTGGTAATCAGTAGGTTTAGTCACAAGGGACTATAACCATCGTGACTACGCTCACGTTGAAAAGTTCAAACGAACTTTGTGTTGACCATAACCTGGTCAAAGCAGAAAGTCAAACACAGTTTGACTTTTGTGCTTAAAAACGCATAAAAGCATGAAAGAAACTTACAAATGGTCCAAGCTAGGAAGAACTTGATCTAAATACTCAGGTATGAAGCATAAAGCTTCAACTTAGAGCATAAAATTAGATCAAGGTGTGAGGAAAATGGAATGAGAGCTTGGGTATTTATAGATTTCGGAGAACCGTTAGAATCATTTCTCGCATTTCGAGCCTTGATCTTGACCCTCCATGTGGGCACATGGTATTGCAATACAAGGGGACATGAAATACCATCAAATTTTAGCCCATAGAATTCAAAAATTGGGGTTAAAAACCATCAAAACATCAAAATTGGACTAGATACAATGATTCTGGTCATTTGGGCACTTTTTGACGCTTTTAGTCCCTGTTGATCAATAAGTTTATTTTTGCGCACCACAACACCTCAAAGCCTATTTCTAAGCTATGTAAAGTATATTTAGGGCATGTTTAACTTATGATCAAGTTCCGGAACGTTCGTTACTATACAAATCGGTATAGTTTTGCAGTTTGACGCAAATAGTCCCTGCGATCGAACAAACTTGATTTCGACACACCAAACCATCCAAAACTTATTTCTAAGTTATGTAAAGGTTATTTAAGGTATGTTGAGCCTATGTCACTATCCTGGAGTGTTTGTCGCGTTAAACTGATTACGTTTATGCATCAGTTTGCGTATAACTTTCCAGAAAGCGATTTAGAGCTTGAAATCGAACAAGAATTAATATGTGCAAATGATACACATATTTAAACAAATCCCAAGTATGAAAAACAATATTCAATTGGTTAGGCATTTGTTTGATGGCCGCAGAGGCACAGGTGTCACAGATGACCCACCTGATTTTTCCAAGATGATTTTGTTACCACTTTTATCAGTGATATAATTTCCTGACCATCCTTGTTTGTTGGTATGATTTCAACTAAACCAAAATCAATTTCAGCAGTGTTTTCAGTTTGGTCATTTTTCTTGAATCCTATGCCAAACTTTACATTGCTTTTGATCTGTTTTTCCAACATCAGCTCATAACCTTTGCAGGATTCCACCCATTTTTCACAAGTGATTTGGGTGGATTCCAACTCCTTTTTAGAAACTTGGTATTATTCTACCATAGTTTGAAGTTGGTCCTTGGTTAACTGTGTTCATGTTTCAAATTGCAAATTTCATTTTCTTTTTCATACAATTTATTTTTCAATTCTAAGACTGTTTTCTCAAATTGTACTTCATCTTTTAAAATTTTATCTCTAAGGTTTTCATTTACCTCTTTGATATTAGCAAATGCTATGATGCATTTGTCTGAACATATGTTTTTCAAGACCTGAGGTGATACCTTAGCTGCAACCATCATGGCACAGTCACAACCATTTTCACAAGCACTGGTATCTTTTTGAACTTCTTCAACACCCCATGGGTCAGCAAGAGGTTCCAACAGTGGTCTTGGTTCTGTCTTTTCTAACAACTCTTCACCAACAAGAACATTAACCACTGCTTCAGCAACTTCATCCACTGTTTCAGCACTGGTGTCCACTTCTTCAGTTTCCTGCCCTTTTGGAATTGACTCTAATGCTGCAAAACAAAATTCATCACAGGTGGCATCATTCTTAGCAAATAGAGCAAAATTTTCATTAGTTAGGTCATCTGGCATGCTGCTCCAATCAACAAAGCCTTGAGTAAAGAAGCTTTGCTGACTGGACTCTGCAGGAGCTGATGTTTGTGCAGCATGTTGTGGTGCAGGTTGTTGCACTTGAACCGAAGGGACTAGTGTCACAATGTCACACCCCGACCACGTAAAACAACGAAACGTGGCGGAAACGTCAGGGAGTGTTGTAACAGAATTAATTGTTTCACAACCATGGAAATTAAAGTTACGTTTTATTTAGCAATCAAGAGAGTTACATTGTCTTAAACAAGAAACAAAGAGTACATAACATAATTTAACTAGTTCTTGCTTCGTTTTAAGTCACTAAGGCACAGGTCCGCCTAAGTGTGTCTCGATCATCCTATACAACAGCTCCTGAAAACACATGTGAAAATAGGTACGTCAGCATAAAAATGCCTGTGAGATACATAGGTTTTGTGACAATAGGATTCATGACTTGAGTTTAAAGAAACTGTTTAATAAAAAAGGTAGCCATGAATCTTGTTGAGTGTTCCCTTTCATAAATCATTTGAAAAGTGATAAATAAACCAAATGATATATATGTATAAAAGAATAATGTATGGTTAAGTGAATAACCATGTAAAATGGGTTTGTATAAGTTAAGTTATTTGTAAAACGATGTTTATGTGAAGATTGTATTGTATATGTAATATGTCTAAAATGAAATGGTTTAAATAACGCTACGATATGTAATACCATAAAAGCACTTATATATAGGAAGTACCAGCAGCGTATCCACCATGTTTTTATCGTATTACACGTCGCCTCGTTACTTAAATCACTTACCCAAAAAGCCACCAAGATGAAATGTTTAACAATTGTAGAAATGTTTATGTAGGGTCAAATACGGTTCACACGGTTCAACAATTACAAACGGTTCATATAATCAAATGGTTACAATGGTTCACATAGTCAAATAGTTACAAACGGTTCAAAATGTAATAAAATGTGTTCATATGCTGGATGAGCATATGCAACAAAATGTAATGTAAAACAATGTGTCCATATGTTGAGTAAACATATGCAACTAATGTAATGTAAATCAATGTGCTAGTATGCTCAGTCAACATACATAGCAGAAATGTAAAGTAAAACAATGTACTAAGTTTGCTAAGTAAACATACATAGCGAAACAATGTAATGTAAATCATGTACTATAAATGTACTAATGAGCATATCAAGTATATGATGTGAAAACAGGAAAGCACGAAAGTAACAAGTAGGCACATGTGTTTCACCCCAAAACAGTTTGAAAACAGTAAAAGAGGGGTCTATGTACTCACTTGAGATTGCTTAGAAGTCCTAGGATAACCACCAAGCAATGCTAGAAGATCACTGAATCAGACGACACCTAATATAGGTAACTATGTAATAAACGGACCTAAATCGGAGGATCAGATAGAATGAGGGTTCATAAACCAAACGAGTATGGGAACTCGTGTAGTATGGTTTAACAAAGCCTACATACTAAAATGTAACCTAACCTAAGCGCTTACGACCCATTACGACCCGTTTAGGTAGCTTATGCTACTTTAACGCGTCGTTCGCGTAAAACGCGTTCGGAACGCCTAACTAGTCCTACGATAAGTAGAATATGCCTTAACATGCCTAATATTATTACTTTTAGATGTCAAAAATTTAGTTACATAGGCTTAAAATGAATTTTGGCGTAAAAAGGGCATTTTGGTCATTTACCTAAGGCATATAAACTACCTATCATACAACTAGCCAAAACGTCGTGACCATAAGGTATAACCTCGGAAGGTTATTCCCTATACACTATGGTCACCTAATGCATTTGGTTGGATCCTAAAGATCGACCAAACGGGTCGGGTTCGAAAGTATAAACGATTGTTTAGATTGCTTACCTTACGACCCTATATAAGCACTAAGCTAAAAGTGCGAGCTAAGCATGTTAAAACATGCTTAACTAAGTTAGAAAACAAGTTTGGTATCAAAACAAACGGTTTTAATACCTAAAAGTAGTTTGGTTACAAAATACGCAAGAATACGCATTTTGGCCGAAAGTACGACTCGTGACTGAGCCTAGATAATGTGGTAGTCAGTAGGTATAGTCACAAGGGACTATAACCATCGTGATTACGCTCATGTTATGAAGTTCAAACAAACTTCACATTAACCATAAACTGGTCAATGCAGAAAGTCAAACGCAGTTTAACTTTAACGCTAAAACGAATGAAAAGAACGAAAGAACACTTACAGAAGGTCCCCGCAAGATTTGATTCCGATTTTCTCTCAGGTAGGAAGCATATACTTCCACTTAGAGAGCATAAATCAGATTTCAAATTGTGGGTTTGCAAGGAAATGAAGGTGGGTATTTATAGGAATTCAAGAACCGTTAAGATCGTTCATCGAAAACTGAGCTTTCATCTGAACCTTACATGTGTGCCCATGGTTTTCTAAAACCATGGGAGCCCCTAATAATGGACTAGGTTCATTGAATACCAGTCCATGGTTTTGCAAAACCATGGGTTAAAACCATCAACACTTCAAAATGGACTAGGTTCATTGAATCTAGTCAGAAATTTCAAAAATGGTCCCTGCACTTGTAAAACTTGATTTTTTTGCACTTTTAAGCCCCGTTAACCCCATTTCAAGGCTCTAAAATAAATTTAAAGTATCGGAACTCAAAACATGCTCAAAAGTATCTCGGATGTCGGTTCGTTTGGTCGTACGGTTGCGTTATTCGCTTAATTACGACGGAAGTCATAACGAACGCAAAAACGATCCAAATTAAGCGACGAATGGAAGTTTATCATGCCAAACACTAAAATAAAATATTTTAATGCTTACATAAATTTTTTTGATGTCCGGATGTATTCAGAACGTTAGTTATGCGCGAAAATGCAAACTTATGCACTTTTTTTTTACGCTTTTAGTCCCTGAATGACCCAAAATTTTATTTTAGCACACCGAACCCCTCAAACCCTATTTCTAAGCTATGTAAAGGGTATTTATGGTATTTTTAACTTATGGTTTTGTTCTGGAATGTCTGTTCCAGTACGAATCGTCATACTTTCGTAGTTTGTCGAATTTAGTCCCTGTAAGCGAATAGACTTGATTTTGCCATACCAAAGCCTTCAAAACTTATTTCTAAGTTATGTAAAGGTTATTTAAGGTATGTTAAGCATATTTCACTGTTACGGAGTGTTTGTTGGATTAAACTGGTTATATTTACGCATCAAAATGCGTATAACCTTCCAGAAAACGATTTAAAGCCCGAAATCGAGCAAGAATTGATATGTGCAAATGATACACAATTTTATACAAATACCAAGTATGAAATACAATATTTCATTGGTTTGGTATTTGTTTGATGGTCGCAGTGACACAGGTGTCACAGTCTCCCCTACTTCAGGAAATTCTGTCCCGAAATTTATTCGTAGGAGTCTGTCTGTGACTTTGTGTTAAATAACCATCAAAGATAAGGCATAATCTTGTCATTTTCCTCAACGGATATTTTTCAGAAGCGAAAATGAATGAACGGAGTCATTTTCCTCAACGGGTTCTTCAGAAATGGAAAATGAAGGATTTAACTAAACGGATATTCATTTCCCTCAACGGATATTCTTCAGAAGTGAAAATGAATGGATGATTCATTTTCCTCGACGGGTTCTTCGTCAGGAACGGGAATGAAGGAATAATCAACAGATATTCATTTCCCTCAACGGATATTCTTCAGAAGCGAAAATGAACAAACGGAGTCATTTTCCTCAACGGGTATTCTTTAGAATTGGAAATGAAGGATTTAAACAAACGGATATTCATTTCCCTCAACGGATATTCTTCAGAAGTGAAAATGAATGGATGATTCATTTTCCTCAACGGGTTCTTCGTCAGGAACGGGAATGAAGGATTTAACAAACGGATATTCATTTCCTTAACGGATAATCTTCAGAAACGAAAATGAACTAACGGCGTCATTTTCAACGGTTGCTTCCTCAGGTACGGAAATGAATTGGGTTAACTCTAGATACATGACAGAACTTGCTGTGATTTCTATGCACTAAATTCAATAATTATGTATGCATCCATAATTATGTAATTCCTTGCACAGTCCGCATAGTTTGTTTTGTAATGTTTAGGGGAAGGAAATCAAACCTGTGATGAGGGTGACTAGACTACCATAGGGTCCTTTTAATTAGATCGACAGATGATCTTTTTTAAGTAGACCACCAAGGAGTCTTTTCAGTTATATCATCACATGACATTCCTAACCAGATTTGTGGATCAATCTGTTTAACTAGACCACTCAAGGGGTCTAATTATGGAATAGTACTTTATAATCCAAGGGACTTAACTATTACGTAGAAGGCCATTAAGGATTTAAGGTAGTACCTTTGGGTATCCTACTATGAATCCCTTATACGAAGATATGGAAGATTCTACGAGGATTTGGATAACATAATTTGGATCACACAAAAACATAAAAGGGAATACATAAGCACATAATCACATAATTGTTTTCTTGGTTATTAATTGTTATTATCTTGTTATTGATTGCTATAAACTTGGCGCCGATTTGAACATGGGTATTCAAGGCATACCAGGAACCCAGTTGATGGACTTCAACGCCCTCAAGCATCTATCTGAAAAGATAGGATGATCTTCAAAAAATTCGATTTTTGATTACAAGGAAACACCACATTCGGATTAAGGTATACAACAATTAAGGACTTACGGGAATATCCTTAGGTACCCCATTAAGGAGTGGGTATTCGTCCAGAGTTGTAACTTGCGCCTTGTACTTCGTTTTCCTTGGAAGAAACGGGTACTTAGGATTTTCGTGGAAAACGCAAGAGATCATAAAGTGAAAGAATTTTGGGGGTAGTCTGTTCTTCAAGGGATACGGTTCCTTGATTGTCAGTATTGTAGGGGATATGTTGTTTACACATGCAACCACATCAATATTTGTATATTGCATTGTAAAATAAAAGCTTTATTTATAAACAACGATAACAACTGTTTCATGGACCTTGACAACAAAAGAAAATAATACATGAGACGTGATTATTTCTAAACAGCGTTGTCTTCCATTCGGTCAGATGCTCATCCCTGCACTGGATTCGCATTAGCAGGCTTTGGGCAGTTTCTTCGGAAATGGCCCATCTCGCTACAGTTGAAGCAAGAACCTGGTGGAAAACGGCCTTGAGCAAGATTGTTGTTAACTTGATTTGGTGTAGCTGCTGTTGGGAAAACCCTCGCCGTATGACCTATAAGTCCACAAACTTGGCATGTGCGGCACTTCACACCAGCATGATGATGTAGGCTACATTGGTTGCACAAGGGTGCAGTTCCGTTGTAGGGCTTCCTAGCATGGGGTTGAGCTGGTTGGTTGGGGACGGCTTGACCATTGTGAGCGACCATGGCGAAGTTCTGAGAAGCCTTTCGCTTCTTTGACTTCTTAGGGGATCCAGTCTGTTCATCCATGGTCTTTGATTCCTCGATTGGTTTCTTGTCACTTTTTCGGAAAAGTTTACCTTTCCTGATCTGAGATTCAGTCAAGGTTGCAGATAGCTCAATGGCCTGTCTAACTGTAGTAGGGTTGCTACCAGTCACAATGTCTTGTATTGATTCAGGGAGGCCATCAATGTATTTTTCGATTGCCTTATCCAAAGGCGTGACCATGTTTGGGCATAACAGACTTAACTTCTCATAACGGTCCGTGTAGGCTCGATACTCACCGCTATCTTGCTTAAGATCATCAAATTCCCTTTCTAGAGCCCTTAGCTCATGACGAGGACAAAATTCCTTTTTCATAAGAGCCCTAAGCTCGGCCTAAGTCTGTGCTAAAGCAACCTCAGCACCACGGTCTCTCATCACCCCGTTCCACCATGTAAGAGCCCTCTTCTGAAACACACTGGAAGCAAACTCGACCTTGCGATTATCAGGACACTGAACGTGACGAAAGGTACTGTCAGTGCTCTCGAACCATTGTAGGAGCCCAGTTGCTCCTTCAGAACCGCTAAACTTGAGTGGCTTAGCCAAATTGAAACTCTTGAAATTGCATGGAGCATTATTGTTGTTGTTGGCTTGGTTCAGTTGAGCAATAAGATTTGGGAAAGCAGCAGCCATTTGCTACGCGATGATTTCTGCCAGTTCGGCATTCGCTATCTGATTGTCGCATCGAGGAGGCATTCTAAAAAGGGGGAAAATAAGAGAGAAAACAAATGAAATGGCATTGGGTAAGAATAGGATGTTATAACTACCGACCAAAATCATGGGTGATGGTCATTTGTTTGAACCACGAAGCAAACAAACGACACACAAAGGCTGAATCAAAGCAAGTAGGTCCTCATAATGTATCGCGAAGACATGCTCGCCTATAAGTGGACACTCACCCCAAGAGTTCCCAAGTAAGAGTGACTGGTCCGATTATGTGGATTTGTACGAACACTCTAGCCTTGGACAGAAAACCCAGGGTACAGGCATTCACTCTTCCAGTTTGCATGTGTTCACACTATTTAGGACCCAAAACTTTTGACGAGATTTTGAAAACTCAAAGGGGTTCAAAACCTTACAACAGAGGGTTCAAAACCTAGTAATCAATCATCCAAAAAACAGATGATTAATCTTCAAAGCGGATTCGGAATTGATGTTCTCGTTGTGATTGCTGCCTAAAGATAGGCAACAGTATTGTTTTATGACTAAACGCAAGTAAACTCGCGTTAGGGTCCTAGGAAGGTTATAGTCTAGGTCAAAGCATTACTAATAACCTAATTCCCTATAACCATTGGCTCTGATACCAACTTTTCTGTCACACCCCGACCACGTAAAACAACGAAACGTGGCGGAAACGTCGGGGAGTGTTGTAACAGAATTAATTGTTTCACAACCATGGAAATTAAAGTTACGTTTTATTTAGCAATCAAGAGAGTTACAT